>CM051234.1:576708161-577308161 GCA_027917425.1 Gastrophryne carolinensis | reverse complement strand
TAGATCTACCACTTGCCACCATGAATAGTTGCAAAAGTTCCATATGCAGAGGGCGTGGGATTGCTGTTTGGATTTGGGTTAAAGGAAAATGACTGCAAAATATTGATTCAATAAGAAACAAAATCAACAAAATATGCTAAACATGAAGACACCCTGCATCAAAACGCCAGACAGTCCTGTTTCTGGTATTTAATGAAAGAAGGCGACAGGTTTTAAATATACCATTCCGTTTTTTTAGGGGTGACCCGTCCAAGCTCTAATGGTCTTTCCCAGGCTCCAGCCTGTGCTGCATGCCATCAACACCCTTATACGAAACAGTTCTCCTAATTATCCCTTCCCAGGGCATTCACATTGCTGCACATAAAAATTAATTACCTTTTTAGAATTCCTGCTGTGGTCAAGTTTGCAACCAAAATGGCATCCCATGGAGCTACAGGCCGCCTGCAAAGAGGAAGTGCTGCTGGGTTTCCTGCAGCTTTGCATTGTGGGTTATGTCTGTTGAACCCAGGCAACAGCATGGAAAGGACACTCCAAAAAGGCCACTACCAGGAGAAAATTGGATGAGTGGATGCATGAGTACTGAATCAAGTGCTGACAATGATTCAGTATCATGTATGCAGATGGGGCAAGTGAGTTTTGGGGAGTTTTTTTTCCAACTGTGCCAGGTTGTTAGTCTGGTTTAAGGCAACTGTTCAGCCCAGGCTGGCTCAGTGGACCGGCATTAAAATGGAGTAACTCACCCCTGTAAATGTGGAATAGTACATTCAAAACCTGTCACCTCCTGGATTTTATTTCTAGTAGAGGAAAACTACCAGCTTGGCATGAATTATTTTTATTTGTGGTGTAACTCTCACTATTCAGCATGGTTATATGGATTTTTATTTAATAGTGGAAACATTAATGGCCATTTTTTAAATCCCCCCGCCCTGCCAAATGAATAGACTTGTGGGAGCGCGCGTTCTCTGTGGCATCGAGCAGCAGGCCTGGGACTAGCAAACATTGCGATGAGCAGCGCCGCAATCCCCTAATGATCGTCGCTGGATTCCTAGGCTAAGTGTTTTTTATCTAGAACATGGCCTGGATTGGACTGGCCCTTTAAAGTGACCAAAACTCAGGATTTTGATTATCCTGGGTTTTGATCCTTTCCCCCGGGGAACCCCGATCGGGGATGCCCCGCTGTGCGAAACCTCCCAGATTGCCGATGAAAACTCACCTCTTCCCGGTCCTACGGCGCATGTGAGGCCGCTCATCCAATCAGCGCTCTCTAAACCACTGAAATCACGTTGTCTAAGCCTTCGTCTAAGGCCAGCGCATCCCCTGATTCATGACGAGCACATCCCCCGCTTCCCTTTAACAGGGAGCATGCCCGTGTCGGCCACTCACAAATGCCTGCTGCAGGCACGCACCCTGCTAGAGGGATAGCGGGGATGCGGCCGCGGCTTGCACATGCGCCGCTGGACCGGAAAACAAGGTAAATATATGGGGCGACCTGGGGGGGGTTTCACACAGTGGGGCATCCCGATTTTGGATGCCCCATGGGGAGGGAATCGATTGGCCTGGGAATCTTATAGATTCACGGGCCGATCCCACTGGGTTTTGGTCCACTTTAAGGTAAAGTCAACCATAGTTTTGCAGATTCTGGTTCTAGGTGAAAAGAGCTTTGAAAACATTCTGGTGGGATTTGACCAGCTTTATTTTTGATTTACAGTAATCAAATAGCTTTAATGTTAGTAATTCATCTTTAGCTAATAGAAGATAAATGCAGACACAGTGTCCCAATATGTCATTAGCTAAAGCAGCCAAATAACAAAGGACATCTGGAGAACAAAGAATGGTCTTCCTATATATAGAACACACTTTTTCCCAATAAGTGCCTTTAAATGTTTTGATTTTTTAGATAAACTGATATTTACTACATTTGCATTTCGTTCTCAATCATATTCCTCTTGTCACATATAGAAGCATTTGGCTTATGTTAAGATAAAGATTAGTTTCAATGTTTTGGATTTGGGTTTATTTAAAAACACCACCAGGTGAACTTGAGCAGGTGTCGGGGAGGCCGATTCATCAATAGCGTCAGGTAGCGACAGATGAGCGACTGTAGCGTGATTTTTTCAGCGCCAGCCAGTATTCGCTGTGCTTGGCCGGCATTAGCTTGATGACAGCGACTCAGTCGGTGTGCGGTAATGTTGAATACGGGCTGGGGGGTCGCTGTTTCACAGGTCCAGCGTTGTATGTGAGCGCCTGACAACGAATGGCCAGAGCGAACGGCTAGCTTCATATTCATCAACAAATCACGCTCCGAATGTGCTGTCGCTGTCCATTCCTTGTTTAAACCCCAGTGCGCTGGCGGCGATCTGTATTAACTAGTTTTTAACCCCTAAACAACCATATTTTTTGAATGTAACATTATACATGTTTTTAGAATCATTTTGTAATATGAATACATTAATCTCAGACCTGTTAGATCAATTCTGCACATTTTTTTTTTTTTTTTTTTGACTTAAAAATAAATCCTAACATTGCAGAAATGGTCTCCGATTTTTTGACATTAAAAAAAAAAAAAAAAAATTATTACCAATTAATTATGAATAATTATAGATTGCTCCATTGAAATGCATTGGACATCGCCAGGGAGCGACAGCTCATACCTGGCGCTGTGAGGGAATTTGCAGCGGCGCTGTTCGGTCCAGGCGGCTTCATGATGAATGCCGCGCTAGCCGTCGCTCACGCCGGCGCTAGCCTCATTTTGCTTGATAAATGCGTCATTGTGACCGCCGCCGGGCGTACTTGAGTCGGTAGTCGCCGTTAGCTGCCGCTACCTGGCGCTCGTCAGACACTACCTGGCGCTATCGCTTGATGAATAAGGGCATAAGGGTCTCTTGCACCTAGTTCATAGTATACCTTTATGGAGTCAAAAGCAACTGGACTTCTTATGTTTACATCAAATATTTTAACACTAATACTTAAACAGGGCCTTTAACCTGAATAAGAGCTTATCTTTTATGTCACCCCCTCCACCCTGTTCATACAGATTGCCCACATTAAAAATCCTAACTGCACCTAGTGCATTTTCCGAGCCTTTAAACATCCAAGGTGGTGGACCATGGAGTCTCAGGCTGCCTGCAGAAAGGAAGTGTCTTCTGACTGTTCTGCTCTGCATTCTGGGCTTGCTGTCCTTTCCCTGACCCCAGTGCTGCTGTGTCTGTGTAGAGCACAGTTATGACCCCCCCCCCCCCCCGCACTTGTGTCTATTTCTTCTACTAAGCATGTGATACTGGGATGGAACTGGGGGTAGCAAGATGGCGGCGGCATATCCTGAAGTCATGCACAGAGTTTCAGCCCAGCGGGGGAAGGAATAATAATTAAGCAAATGTAAAACATATTTTTTTGATGCTGGGGAATAATTTAGGGGGTTTGGGCTTTTCATTAAATGAAGCTGAAGGTCTGGTTCAACACCTTCATTGGACTAACAGAAATGGATTCATTGGGTATGTGGGGGTCCTCTCCATGACAAACATAATGAGTTTCACTGCAGAGAAACATTCAATTCCAGTTTCAATCACTATAGATAGTATATAGGATATAAATAATACCCAGGCACCTGGCTGCCAGTGCTGCTGTATGTATATATATATATATATATATATATATATATATATTATATATATATATATGTATATCAAAGTTTCCACAGCCACTTGGGGAAAATGCAGGCACTGTAGATTCATTTTAAATGCATGTATGGTAGGTCGGTGACAATGGCTACAACCATCTACATAATAAACATTCTGGTGTGGCAATATGTCATCTAACTAAATTATTGTTTTAACTTGGAGCAGTGGGTTGAGAGACTCTTTGAAACGTGGGAAAGCTACATGGAGACCCTCCCAGAATATTTAAACTTGTCTGCCAAACTTCCTGTTACAATGGGGAACCTTCATTGTGTTATAAGAGGTGATTAGAGATGAGCGGATTTAACCCACAAATTTTCGATCCATGATGAACTTTGCAGGTTCAGGCCCCGAGCGCAGATTTCAAATTTCGGTGTTTGATCCGGAAGAAGGCTAGGGAAAGCCTTCTACTTTCCCTAGCAACCACACCTTAGACTCCCTCTGTCTCAGCCTCCTGCTCCACCTCCCCAACAACAAGGCAACCTGTCTCCCCCCAAAGGGAGGATGTGGGAACCCCACCAGCTCCAGCACCACCACCACCAAGCATGTCCACATCATCCTAGGGAAGCGCTCAGCTTTCCATTTCAAAAACTTTGGGGAGAAAGTGGAAGTTGGGCCCATCTCACCAACGAGCTCTGGCCCTGAATGCGAGCATTTCAAAATTGCTGTCCTTTGAGATGCTCCCATTCCGCCTGGTGGAGACGGACAGTTTTAAGGGTCTTATGGCGGCAAATTATTTTTATTTTTATTATTTCAAACTTAACCCAGTCCCCATGATATTTAAAAAAAATGCATGGGGCCCCCTCCTCTAAGCATTACGAACCCAGCGAATCAAGCACAGGGGCTTGTAATTCCAGGGCTCATTTGTGAAACTGACAGGTTATTGATGGCTAAGCTGTACAATGCTTCTTTTTCTGCAATAAAAAATGTTTGCAATCCCAAGTTAACATTATTTTTTATTTCAAACATTTTTTTGGGGGGTGGGGGGTATTGGTCGCCACTGTAAACTTGCACACACATTAGATCTTTCCACCGCATTTGACACTTGCAGAGAGTATAAACATGCCCGGAGTGGTGGGCTGCCCTAATTATGGCGCTCAGGGAAGTGCGTTTAATCTTTTGTTTAATTAATTAAAATCTCAACTCCAGCCAATGCTCTACTATACACTCTCCAGTCTCCACTATTTTGTTTTCGGATAAAGCAGTGGAGGGTTATGACAGGGCGGCTATCAGGAATTTTTGGCCCCCATACAACTGCAATGCCTAGCACCTGAGTAACCTATATAGCATAAATGGACCACCAGTCTGAACTGGGCACAGTTCTGGCTGGACCCCTAGTTTGAACTTAGAGGGAAAGCTCACTTTGCCTTTCATATCTAAGATCAGTGTTGCCAGAGGGCATGAGACTCTAATCTTTCACCCGCACTCCAAGCGACAAGGTGAGCAACCAGTGGCACAGGAACTCTGGAAGGTAAGAGGATAGTCTTGTGCCCATTGGCACAACTGATCTGAGGTCAGCCCACTAAAACTTCTTTTATACTCTGAATACTGTGCGACCCTGATTGCCTCGAGACCAGCATGTGTGACAAGCTAAAACAGCATTTAACATCTCAGAACATCTCAGAACATTGGTATACCTTATTACCTTTGTTACCAAGCCATTTGTACTTATGCACATTTCAGGCCATTTTTAGTCATTGTAGCCAATTATTTGAATATCAAGGTTAATATAACATTAATGCTGTACATACTCACCGTCATTAAATTCACTGCATTTTCCAGTGTTGTAACATCATGGTTTTGATGATCACCAAAAACGTTATCAATAGCCACTATGGGACTCAAACACGTGTTGCAGTAGGTGTCAATCAGAGCCCTTTTGTCCTCAGTTAAAACTTCAGGTTCCTTCTCAGACGCTTTATCTGCAGTCTCCTGTTCAACAACTTCAAACCCAGAGTCTTTTAGTTTTTGTGGTATCTCTTTCATAGTGTCCACCAACAAATCCCCACCATATTCCAAGGATTCGTCTTGATCTTCAAATGTAATTTCCTTTAAAGATACATCATCTTCAAGAGTATCTGGAGAAGCAATGACATAAGCTAAGGCCTCATCAACATCCTCTTCAGTGATGCAGCCCTGTTTGGTAATATGAGGTTTAGGAGCTTCTTTTTTTGCAACTTCAATGCTTTGCCTATTGACAACACTTTCTGACAAGGTATTTGTTTTACAAGGAGCTGGAATGGGAAGCTCTGTATGCTTTGTTTCAGGCTGGAGGCTAAGCTCATCATGAGAGGGCTCTTCAGGCAACATTTCATAACTCAAATAGTTTTCATCACTGCCTTCATCACTATAAAATTCATCTTCTTCATCAGATTTGACAGCGCCTGGTGGAATTTCATCTTTGAGATTAAATTTTTCAAAATATATGCCAGTACCATCATCGTCTGAAATTCTGCTGTGAAATGTAGCAACGGACGAAGTGCTTTCTGCATCTGATAGGTCATGTTCATCTTTTGATTTAGATCCTCGTGCCTGTTCATAAAGGTCTACATAAAGGAAAGCCAAAGCAGGAGGCTCCTCTAAAAGCTCTGGGTTTATTGGGTATGAAGTGGGGAAAAAGAAGGATTTAGCTAATACACTTTCATCTGGCTTAAATAAAGTTGCCCCATTTATCTTCTTCACTTCTTTATCTCCTGCATTGTCATCCAGGCTAGATTGTTTGGGTAGGCCAGCTTCTCGCTGTGACACACTATCTTGATCCAAAGGCACACCATAGAAAGATTCATCCAAATTGTGGAGTACATAGTAGTCTTCATCAATAGATGGTTGTCTTTCAACACAAGGACCACTTTGCCCATTTGTTGCGTGGTTAAGTTCGTGTTCCTGGCTTGGTTTATTAAAGTTTGCATCAACAGGTATCTTGGTATCAATCAAAGTAAATTTTTCAAAATAATCAATTTCATTAACAGCTTTATTGGTTTGTGTGGTTATCAGGTTTTCAGGAAGGATTTTCTCTTGCTCGTCCGCTGTTCTGCCATCTTTCTGATCTGGTTCTTCGGGTATACTATCGAGAGACACAAAATCAAGAGCCTGTTTTGGCTTAAGCAAGGGGTTTTCTTCAAGGTATTCCAGCTTATCTTGCATCTCCTGACTGGCTTCTTGGTCAACGGTTGATATAAGATCTGGGGCCATTATATTCAAAATTTCTGACCCATCTGAAACAATGCTGAACACATTTGATTCTGTACTAGGTGGCTCATTTTCTTGTGCCAGGCCATCTTTTGTTGGATTGCACAGTTTTGCAATGTTGTCTAAGACATTGCCTAACTCTTCAAGAACATAGGGTGGGTAGCTGTCTATGTCGTGTTTACTGGATATCATTTGCGTTAAAGACTGTGGCACTGGTCTTTTATATCTTGTGTCATTTGTCTTGTTTTGTACACGTTGTTTTACTGCCTCGGTGGGCTTCTTCTCTGGTGCATCAGTTACAGGGCAGGTTTCAGAACCAGCAGAGTCACATTTTAATTCTGAGTTTTTCACTGTATTTTTGCTCTCTGAAATATGAAATAAAGACAAAATAGGCTGAATGATTAAGGTAATACTATAAAAAAGTGTCTGCCATGGTTACACTATTCGTAAAGAACCAACACTCCAAAGATGATCTTTCATGTCAAAATATATTGACAATACAGTCCAAGTTTGCATACCGGCAACGTTTCGGAGTCCAGCTGGCCCTCTTCCTCTGGACCAAGCAATATCAACAAGAAGGACAGTAGTGCTAACAGTTAACTAGCCTATTTAACTGTTAGAACTACTGTCTTTTATGTGGATATTGCTTGGTCCTAGAGAAGGGGGTCCACTAGACCATACTTTACCATTTGGAATACGGGTAGAGTGCGACAGTTATCACTTTCTTGCCATGGTTACACTGACATTAGGATTCTATCAATTCACCTCGGACTGGCCAACAGAGTTACCAGGAAAAAAAAAAGGTTGGCCCCTTATCCCAGGGACCCATTTGATGGCCTTTATCAACAAACCTGAACTATCTATAGCTTATTTGTGGCATCCAAAGTGCACACACACACACATGCAGTACATTCTGGCATAATGTTTCTGTGTATGGGCCCTGATTGGAAGCCAGTAATACTTGCATCTAACTGTGGTGTGGGCCCCCAGAGTCAGTTCTACTGGTGGGCATAGGTATCCCAGTCGGACACTGCTTTCAGTAGCTACAGATGGTACAAGTGCTATGGCCATAAGTACCTTTTTAGCATCCAAATACTGCAAGCCATGCATGGGGTGAATCACAACTTTTTCTTTTAATTTTTATTAGAAGACCGCTTTAATTCTAATTCTGAAGATCTCTGTGCTAGGTACGTTTCCTCATTCCCAGAGAGCTCATTTTCTCGGTTTATTTTCCTTGGATGAGCTATAATGGTGAGGAAATGCAGACAAGCAAATATCCACTCTGATCCATCCTGATTGATCCTTTCCCCTTTATTAGATTAGCAGGATAAACAGGGTTTATCCTCTGACCTGGCTCTTATGTTAACTTCTGGTTTGTTACTTGACTCCTTTGTCATTAGACTGCCAGCTATGTTTCTGGGTTTTCCCTCCTGACTTCTGATTTGGCTTTGACATTTGTAGAATTTTTTTCTGCCTCTTGACCTTGGAGTTAACATGTCCTTTTCTATCTCAGCCGGGTTATTATAGTTCAGCCGAGAACGTATTGGTCACATATATAATATGTATAATACCTTTGCTGGACAGGGCGCCTTCCAGATAATCTGAAAGCAGATCTCTGAAAAGTGATTGCAATTATTTACATGTTTGCTACATTTTTAGTCATCTTTCGTTGCAGTAAAAGACCTTTCCGGCTTGTCTTACTGTGAAGGCTTTGCCCTCCATCTTTGGCATCTCTATACCAGGACATTAAAGTGAGCCACATTCTTTTAGGATGGAACAGGTTCTCCTGGGCACCCCAAACACTCTCAACCCAGCTTGTCATGCCTCTTCCAGCACCAGGTCCTGTGTAGTGGACCACCTTCTATTAAAGGAGGTGTAGGCAGTCAACACTATGTGCTGCAGTTTCAGTTCCCCAGAACACAAAGGCAAAGAAGGGTGTTTGCATAACTGCCAATGCTGCCAGGGAATGCTGAGTGCCATTAACTTAGATTTGCCTGGAGCTACTGGGGCACTGCTGAGAACACTTAACGGTAACTCTTGTGGTTCATGGTGGGATTAATGTGGTATGCCCATACCATCCCTTCGCCTCTCTATAGTAGTCAATGACGCGGTATACCACAGAAATCCAATCATGCTTGCTCCCATGAACCATGGTTATTTACATTGGTCTGTCCCTTTAACTGAAGTGCAGGTCATTGACCCAGGAAAGAACGCCATCAGGAATGTTTGGGCCCCATACAACCACAATGTCGCTCATGCCCCTGCCGTGAACCGAACCCTCCAGCCACAAGGCTCCCTAATGCCATGAATGCCCCATGTAATATTTTTGATACATGTAATAAAAGCTGCGACCTTATAAAAGTCACCATCACTATAGTAACTGACAGAACTTTTGTAGGTGTGCTGTAAATATAGCCCCATGACCTCACCTGCCAGCACCCCCAGTCATGTATACTCCTCTTATACAAGATGATAAGCAGTCATAGGAATTAACAAACCCTCTGAATAGTTACTGTTTTTTTCCTAAACTATAAGGATGACAAGAAAATTTGTGGATGACAAATGACGCTGCCTGTATCCTACTACCAACCGTTGCAGTGGCGCCAGCAGGAAAGGGGGATGCTTGTGGCACCTTTATTATGTCCATCTAGCTTGATCACTACTTTGTCACTAGGGGTGCTGTTAAGGGTTGTTTTGTGGTCCCCTGCATAATGCATGTTAATGATGCTAATGAGTTAACAGATAAAGGGGTGATGGTGCCTCCCAAACATATGCATTGGTGGCTTTCTGTGTGGCTGCACAAGTCACACACCCCAAAGATCTGTATATGCTTACTGCGTCCCCAGATATCCCAAATCAGTCTGCAGATTGGGAAAGCCCACAACCCAGACAACTCATCCTTCCATCCAGTGTGGCAGCCCAGGTCTCACCTGGCACCTGCCAAGAGGACTTCATTGCCCTCCCACAGACACACTGACACAGATGGGTGAGTGGCAATTAGGGCTGTTTCTAGGGCCAGTGAGCAGGAAGGTCACCCTGGGTGCCAGGACCACGATGTAGTGGTATGTATTGTGACAGAGTGTCTGGACAAGTCATAGAGGGTGTGTATATCTGCCCAAGATTTCTTGTATCTGTCAGGTAAAAGCAACCAGGAAGTTAGAGATCTAGGATCTCTAGTTTAGGGTTTGAGAAAAAACCCGTTTACAGGGCCTGTGTTGCTGGAGTGGGGAAGAGAGGGTGGGCCCCACTCCCCCCGGACAGTCAGGGTCTTGGGCTGTCTGATTAGTCCAAGGTGTGCTTGCCTGATAGAAGGGGGGAGTTCACACACACTCTCTCTCTCAACCTGGGAACAGGACATCTGCTAGGAGCCTAAAGGAGCGTTGCCGGGGGTATGTAATGATCTGTTATGTTATGGTGCCCGGTACTAGGCCGGCACTGGGTTAGTCAGGAGCACCTAATATTTAGTTAGAGCCGGACAGGACTTCTTTTGTTTAGTTTTACTTTATACCACAGTCTGGCAATAAAACTGGCTGAGGTCAGTTAAATGATCCTTTCTTGTTCTGTGGACTTTTTGTGCCTGCTGAAAGTGTGCCCGTCTACCCAGGAGAAGACTAACCCACTACCTAGCCCCTTACAGTATGTAAGAGCCCTTTTATCCCCTGTTTTCCACAAATGTTTCTGGGGGCCACTGGTTGTGGTGTCAGCCATACGCAAAAACCCTCATGTACCTCATATTGGGCTCAGTCATGGGAAAGGGGCACTGCTTGCTGCTAAGGTAGAGGCACGGAACGGCACATACTGGTATCGGACAGTAGCATCACAATAGGATGGGTGAGGAGGGGGAAAATAACTTTCCACATTGAGAGCTATTGTCATCACCCGCTTACCGATTCCCCGTTCCAGCGGCGTCACGGGTCCTCAGCCGCCCGTTCCCGCTGCGCAGCCACCTGTCCGGCGGCCGCGGCGGGCGGCGGTCTCTGTCTCGGCTGGCGCGCACGCGCCTGCCTCCTCAGCTGACGGCCCCAGCGTCAGCTCTCGTGCTCGCGCGCGTGCGCGAGCACGTTTTGTTTATAGCCTCCGGCGGCGCTGCTCTCAGCGCGGCCGCCGGAGGAAGATTAAGTAATCTATTAAAGGCCCAGCTGCACCAGTGGGAGTGCCCCACTGGGACTGGGCCAATCAGCTGCCCCTGAGTTCTGGGCTGCACGCCCTGTGTTACCAATCCCTGTGAGGTTCTTAAGTTGCACCAATCACCACACCGATTCTCCTGGGCCAATGATGCCTGTTCCCTATTTAACCTCAACCCAGTCAGTCTGTCGTTGCCTGTTATAGCGCCTAGACCCTTGTAGCTGTTTATCCTCGATTTTGATCCTGATTCCTGTTGCCGACCTTGCCTGTTTTTTGGACTGCCATCCTTACGCTCACATACCGGCTACCCGATTCCACTTCCAGCCGCGGGCTCTCCAGCACTCTGTACCGTAAGACCTCATCCTTTGAGCCATAAAGTCCTGGGGGCAACCGATCCCGAGCAGGCGTGTTCTGCGTCTCGGCAAGCGGGGGCTCCTATAGGTGAAGCTGGCTGCGGAGATTGGGGGTTGAGGCCCTTACCAAGAGAGCTGGAGTTGTCCAAGTGGTAATTGAGGTTCCGGGAGCGTGACAGCTATTTTGTCTAGAAACTGCTCTAGTGGTAATGGCTGATTTCTGACCTTTTTTAGATCAGCCAATCGGCAACCTCAAAAATGCCTGGTGGGTGTGGCCTCAGAAGTAGAAAAACCCAATTTTTGAAAACCGGGCGTCACCTGAGATACTGGTGCTGGGAGTGTGAGTGTTGGACCACATGGTCAAAATATGGTCACATGATTGTCTCTGTCCCTCAGCACTCCCAGCGTGTGCAAGCCCACAAAGCCACAGTGGTTGTGTTTGCCAGACACTCTCTTAGCATGAGCCTGACAGACAGGGGTGACTGTGTGACCACATTTAGTGCGCCGTTGTGAAGAAAATGGAAAGCAAAAGAGGGGCATGCTTTGAGAACCTGCTACCAGGGGCAGACTGACCATAGGAAGACCCGGGGGAATTTGTGGAGGCCGCACTGCTTTTGAACCACCTGGGCTTCTTTTTCTAATTCCCCTATTCAATTCCTGCCTCCCTAGTCTTCACACAGACCCCTGTATCCCCAGACAGGAACCTCCAGTCTTTTGTCTTAGCATCTTGGCCGTGGGGGCATAACTATGTCATGCCATGTTATCTGTCCTTAAAATACTTACAAAAGCATTTAACCTGATGATCATGATCTGTCCTTGTGGTCAGACCTCACTCTTGTTGACCATCCGGAAAGCACATTTAGAAGGCTCATTGGTGATGTTATGGCCTGGTAATATCCCAGGCTGATTTACGGCCCCGGTCCGCCAATGCATGCTACATCATCTAAATAGAGGAGAGGCCCATGGAACAGGCCTCCAATGAGCTCCTTGTTGCCTTACTACTAGAATTGTCTATTTAAGTGGAGGATAATGATTACAGTCATAATGATAAGCTGACCTTTTTTTTCAGAGGGATAAATCTGGGATACTTAAATCGTGTCAGCTAAGCAAAAAAATCACTTGTCTAATTTCAACTAGTGACAACACGGTATGATGTGTGACCAATGTTGTCTAAAAAACAATCGATTTGTTAAGCTGTCACAATTTAAGTGTCCCAAATGTGTCCCTCCAAAGAAATGGTTGGCTTAAATATTGACTACAGATTATTTGTTAGTCTAGGATTTCACACTATGATGACATAATAAGTCATTGATAAGGAATGAGATGTAGGGGGTGTCTAGGAGGCATTTCGCTTCTGACAGGCACTTTTCTGCATGAAATAAAATATTTATCTAATTTGTTACTTATTAATGAATCTTAATGCAGCACTTTCCTACCTGGGTCAACACATTTTGGAGGTTCAGCCACATTGTTGACTGGGGCAGTGCAGTCTTCACCTGTGACTGGCTCCATTTTCTCCTCTTGTATTTTGTTCTCTGTGTCCAGCTTTTGTATCCCTGTGTTCTGTGATACATCATCTTCAGGACACTTTGTAGGATCATCGGTGGTACTGGCATCTTCTGTGTGTGTAGACAGGTGACGTTTAGCTATTTCCAGGGCTTGTTTGAATGATTCTCCCATGTGGTCAGCAGACTCTTTAGCATTATCTCCACTTTTCTTGTGGTGTGAAGATAGTCGGGAAAACTTTGCTGAAGAAGAAGGTCGGACTCTCTTCCTGCGCATTTTGCCTTCTTCCATGATGAAGATGACTTTACCAGATGGGGTTCCAACAGAAGAACTCTCTATGCTGTAGACATCAGAGGTAGTGCTGGCTTCTGAAGCCCATGGTGTGGAGCATCGGCTTGATGTGGTCTCCCAGTGGATTCCGCTGTCTTCACACTGAACTGTCACCATAGAAAAGTCAGGGTTGGACATGAGACATTGGAGCTTTGGTTTTACATCTCTGTGGTCTACCACTTCCTTTAAACTGAAACAAAATGAAAACAAATGTGAGTTGTGTATATTAAAAAAGACAAATTCTTTTCAGGTTGCTGGAAATTCAAATATATGTTTATCTACTAAAAATAAGGGAATATTTTTGTAATCATGGGTGTATACCCTTAAAGCGGACCAATCACTGCTGTGGCCGACTAAGTACCCCTGAATACCCTATTGTGTGAACCCCCGCGATCACTTACATTGCATCAATTACATTTCAGCCGCTCCCGGGCCACATCCCTGTGGCTGATGCGCACTCCTGCGTCTAGCCATTCAGATAGGCTGGACATAGGAGTATGCATACTCCCCAGGGAAATCAGGTATGTGCCTACTCCCTACGATGCTCAGTTCTAACCAACGCTTTATGCCATGCATTAGTATGAACAGCATAAAGCGTTGATAGGATGAGAGCCCGCGCATATGCCGTTGGAGCGGCGGAAAGGGGTGTTGAGTGGCTGTTACAGGTGTTTCACACAGCGGGGCATCCCAAATTGCAGTGCCCTTTGGACAAGGACCTATCTCCAGGATAGTGATAATCCTGGTGATTGGTCCACCTTAAGACAAATAAATATCCCTTAATACTATGTAGGTACTATAATATACTATACTGTAAAAGGAATCCTGACTCATTGGTTCAGATTTCAGACAACGAGCCTGTGTTTCATAGTTAAAAAATACTCATAATAACATACACTTTCAAATCAATTACAATACTCTTGTAATCCAAAACACACAACCACACCCAATTTTCCTTCCCAAACCTTAAATCACCTTCCAAATAAATATTCCCAGTAAAAGATACCCCCCACCACCCCCCCAACCTAATCAGCCCTAATGTGGTAGATAGTATTCACCCTCACCCGATAAGCTCCGATATTGTTTTGATACCACAACAGGTTACCTAGATAAAGGTCATTATATTGGAAACAGGTGGCATATTATATCAAGAATAGATGGAGAAATGTCATGGAAATTAGACTTATATCATAATTATTATATCATATTACCAATTCTTTGCTTTCTACAGCTACTTCCTCTCAGATATTAGATAAAAATGATGAATTATGCTTTAAAAATCTACGATGTCCCTTTAGATAGATGAATAGATATTATATCGTAGATAGATAAAATTAGATTTTAAATAAGTTGTGACTTGTGACTTTAAGAAACAAACCAAATTTCTATTACATAGATGTAGGTAGAAAGATATATAGATAGATACCGATTAATAGTAGTACATAGTAGAGAGAGTTTATTTAGATATAAAAATAAATATAGATAGGCAGAGTTAATACTAACATGTTTAGGGCTGTGGCACCCTAAATTGTCGCAAGTCATCCAAAAATACTGCTTTATCCCATTTAGCCAATAGGATACAGTTTTTTTTTTTAATTAAATTGGACAGGTCATCATGATGAAAGGCCTTTTGGTCTTTTGTAGGAAACACGTGACTTAAAACAGATAAAAGAGAAAGTATTTTGATGTCTAATCATGATATAGTTTGCGGAACGTCAGCCCCTGGTAACTGCCCCACTGCAGATAGATATAACTGGTACAGTATTCATTTATATTGGATATTTGAATACATTAGACAGAGGCAGATTAATCTATTACAAATAGCTCAAAATAAATGAAATTTCACATATAGAAAGGTGACTGGCAGATAAGGATTGTGTTACATGACAACTAGTACGCTTTAGAAGGCGAAGGTCGTGGACGTGTAAGGGTGACCCCATTGTGCCGGATATGTGTGCAGTGTCAGTTATGTCACCAGCACAGGGGTAGTGTGGTCAGCTGGCTTCTGGCCGGGATACAACCCCCTGGCAGATCACTATGTGACCTAGCAGCTTCTAGAATGGCCGGGGAGGGGCATGGTGAGACTCTCAGCTGCCTCTTTAAATAGACTAAATCTTTCAGCATGCAGCTCCTGCTTGGAAATAACAAAACATTTAAACTGGAAAGCTGACTGTAATGCATTCAGACAGTTCACTCAGGACCCCCATTCTCCAATGCCCCCCTCTCCCCAGTACAAGCTGCTTGTGGGGTACCTTTGTGTCAGCTCCTCGGTTTCTTCTGCGTTGAGGACAGTGTCATCCTCCAGACAGATGGACACTTCTGAGGCCCTGTCGCACTCCGGAGGACACAAGTTCTCCATTCTTCTCCTGGTTTGGGGTGTGGTGGTCCCCCCTGACTCAGTGTCCCCCAGAGCTCCCAGGAGAGACTGGTGTCATTGCAGCAGTAGACGCAGCCGGTGGCTTCTATTCCCCTGACTAAGGGGCTCTTAAAATAGCAGCCTGGACACACACATGCTTCCTATCAGCACCATGCACCCCCCGGCCCCTGCCATGCCTGGGTCTGCTGGGTCCTAGGGCCGGATTTCTCATCTCGACAGCTGTGTTGCTCAGAATTCCCAAACTTTGTGTTGTTTTTCATCTTATGTTATTTTTCCAAAAATTTAAAGTGGACCGAAACCCACCCTGGAGACTCCAGGGCAGGCATACTCGCCCCCCCGGGGCAAAACGGGGTGAAACCCCCCAGTTAGCCCAAAACCTTTGTTCCTGGTCCAACAGTGCATGTTCGAGAAGCGGCTGCATCCCCGCTATCCTTTTAGCAGGACGCATGCCTGCGCCAGACATTTATGAATGGCCGGCGCGGGCATGCTCCCTGTTAAAGTAGCGGGGGATGCGGCCGCCCGTGCTTGGAGCGCCTGGAAGAAGGGGCTCGAGCGGATCCGAGCGCTGATTGGACAGGAGGGCTGCGCATGCGTCGCAGGACCAGGGAAGGGTAAGTGACATAGGGTGACCTGGGGGGTTTCACACAGCAGGACACCCCGGGTGCCTGGGGAGCAAAGACCAAAACCCAGGATAGTCAAGACCCTGGGTTTTGGTCCACTTTAAATTTATGTATGACACCCAACCCTACCGTACATTTGGCACATTTAATGTTTTTAACAGACATTTGACACTAATTGCCTTGATTCAATAAGAATTGAAAAATATTCTCATGGTAGTAAAAAAAATCACTTTATGAGAGAAAAGCCGGAGAATGCCACTGTTTTGGAATCACCAGCTAGGGAGACAATGAAAGTCAATGGCACTTTTTTTACTCCTGAGAAAAATAGTGACGCTTCTTATTTCATTTTACACTGTAGTACAAATTGCCATTGACTTTCATTGACAACAGTGACATTCTCAGGTTTTTTTCTCATAAAGTGAATTTTTTAACTCTTATTAAATCAAGGCCCTGATATTAGTTTTGTAAATCGCCTAATCAGATCCTCTTATCCATATGTTGGTGATCGATATTTTTGTTGCCAATTAACAGCCAGAGCACTAAAGCGCTCCTGCCACTCAGGAACTTCAATCCCCACACAATTTCAGAATCTACAAGAAAATAGACATATCCCTCGTTTGGAATTCCCTGTATCTCTTAGGTACAGTGTTTCCCCAAAAATAAGCCCTAGTGTAATTTTTTCAACATTTCCACAAATGCTTTGAAATATAAGCCTCCACCCCCTCAAAAAATAAGCCCTAGTCACAGAAAGATGGGGGGGGGGGGACTGGGCTGCCCCCCATCTGTTCCGGCTGCTGCTCAGCACCTACTAACTTACTTCTCACTGATGGGGCTGACATATACCGACGTGTAGTATCAGTATGTGTTGGTATATTTTCCCTTATCGAGGCACCTGGAAGTGACTGATTGTATTATAGCCTAGCTAATCCATGTGGGCACTATTATATTACTATTTGTAATTTGTCATATAAAGACATCCCCTGAAAATAAGTACTACTATTACTATAAGTACTACTGCCTTTTTCAGAGCAAAGGGAAACAGGATAGGTAGGTTATGTTAGTAGGGTAGGTGGTTGAGAAGGCAGGCATATAGGTGAGTGGGTACGTAAGGCAGGTAAGTAGATAGGTAAGTGGGTATTTAGGTGCTTAGGCAGATAGAAAGATGGAAAGGTAGGTGGGTTAGCAAGCAGGTAGGTGGGTAGGCAGATAGATGGGTGGGTACTCAGATGGACAGGTAGAGGAGTATGTGGTAATTTAGATAGAAATAGCTATTAGATAGGAATTTAGGATAGGTAGGTGGGTAGACATGTAGCTACATAGGTCGGTAGGTAGGTGGGTGGGTAAGTGGGTAGGTAAGAAGGTGGGTGGTTAGGCAGATAGATGAGTGGGTAGGTAGGTAGAAGGACAGGTAGGAAGGTGGGCAAGTAGCCAGGCAGGTAGGTGGGTGGGCAACTGCCACTTCCGCTCCAGGGCCTGATGGTGAGTCACTAGGTAGTTGGATAGGTAGGTGGGTTGGTCAGCAGGAAGGTAGGTGAGTAGGTAGATAGGCTGGTAGGTAGGCTGGGAGGGGTCAGTAGGAAGGTATATATGTAGGTAAGTGGGTGTAGGCAGGTTGATATTAGAGATGAGCGAACTTTTGAAAAATTCGGTTCGGCCGATTCGCCAAATTTTCCGGGAAAAATCGCTTCGGTCCGAATTTATTTGCGACGAATTGCTATTAAAAACGGCTATTTCTGGCCGTCCGGGAGCCTCCATAGGGCTGCAGAACGTTTTTCTTGGCTGTAACATGCATAGGATGCATGCTCGGTTAGTGAAATACTATTGTAAAGAAGTATGACATGCAGATCAGAGTCGTCTCTATTAGATTCGCTGTCGCTGAGCAGCACAATTACAGAGCCATGAGGTGGCATCAGCATGATGAGCCCATATATTGCCTGAAAAACACACGCTGAATTTGGCAGCAGCAATGGGAGCTCATATATTGCCTGAAAGACACATTGGAGTTGGCAGCAGCATTAGGAGCCCATATATTGCCTGAAAAACACACCCTGGAGTTGGCAGCAGCATAAGGAACCCATATATTGCCTGAAAGAGACACTGGAGTTGGCAGCAGCAGCATTAGGAGACCATTTATTGCCTGAAAGACACACCCAGGACTTGGCAGCAGCATAGGGAGCTCATATATTGCCTGAAAGACACACCCAGGCGTTGGCAGCAGCATAAGGAGCCCATATATTGCCTGAAAGACACACCCAGGAGTTGGCAGCAGCATTAGGAGCCCATATATTGCCTGAAAAACACATTGGAGTTGGCAGCAGCATAGGGAGCTCATATATTGCCTGAAAGACATACCCAGGAGTTGGCAGCAGCATAGGGAGCTCATATATTGCCTGAAAGACACACCCAGGAGTTGGCAGCAGCATTAGGAGCCCATATATTGCCTGAAAAACACATTGGAGTTGGCAGCAGCATAGGGAGCTCATATATTGCCTGAAAGACACACTCTGGACTTGGCAGCAGCATAGGGAGCCCATATACTGCCTGAAAGACACACCCAGGAGTTGGCAACAACATAGGAAGCCTATATATTGCCTGAAAGACACACCCAGGAGTTGGCAGCAGCATTAGGAGACCATATATTGCCTGAAAAACACATTGGACTTGGCAGCAGCATAGGGGGCCCATATATAGCCTGAAAACACATTGGAGTTGGCAGCAGCATAGGGAGCTCATATATTGCCTGAAAGACACACCCAGGAGTTGGCAGCAGCATAGGGAACTCATATATTGCCTGAAAGACACACCCCGGAGTGGGCAGCAGCATTAGGAGCCCATATATTGCCTGAAAAACACACCCTGGAGTTGGCAGCAGCAGCAGCATTAGGAGCCCATATGTTGCCTGAAAGACACACTCTGGACTTGGCAGCAGCATGGGGAGCCCATATATTGCCTGAAAAACACATTGGAGTTGGCAGCAGCATTAGGAGCCAATATATTGCCTGAAAAACACATTGGAGTTGGCAGCAGCATTGGGAGCCCATATATTGCCTGAAAGACACACCCAGGAGATGGCAGCAGCATAGAGAGCTCATATATTGCCTGAAAGACACACCCAGGAGTTGGCAGCAGCATAGGGAGCTCATATATTGCCTGAAAGACACACCCAGGAGTTGGCAGCAGCATTAGGAGCCCATATATTGCCTGAAAAACACATTGGAATTGGCAGCAGCATAGGGAGCTCATATATTGCCTGAAAGACACACTCTGGACTTGGCAGCAGCATAGGGAGCCCATATATTGCCTGAAAAACATATTGGAGTTGGCAGCAGCATTAGGAGCCCATATATTGCCTCAAAAACACATTGGAGTTGGCATCAGCATTGGGAGCTCATATATTGCCTGAAAGACACACCCAGGAGTTGGCAGCAGCATAGGGAGCTCATATATTGCCAGAAAGACACACCCAGGAGATGGCAGCAGCATTAGTGGCTTCCTCAAAGGGCCTAAGCAAACGGCAGGTGTCACGTATGAGCTGCCACTGGCTCACATTAAAGTTACACAGGGGAGTCCCCCTATCTGCTTGGATCATAAAGAAATCAGTGATGGCTTTCCTCTGCTCGTATAGGCGATCTAACATATGTAGGGTGGAATTCCAATGGGTGGGAACATTGCAAATCAGACTATGTTGGGGGATACCGTTCTGATGCTGTAGCTCAAGAAGGGTGTGCTTGGCGGTGTAGGAGTGGCTGAAGTGCATACAAAGTTTCCTTCCCATTGTTAGGATGTCTTGCAGATGGGGGGGAAGACTTCAGAAAATGCTTGACAACTAGGTTGAACATGTGTGCCATACAGGGCGCATGGCTCAGGCTTCCTTGTCGCAGCGCAGACAAGATGTTACTCCCATTGTCAGTCACCATGGTACCCATTTCCAATTTTCACGGAGTAAGCCATGTTTTTATTTCTTAATGAATGAATTTCAGGAGCTCCTCCCCTGTGTGACTCCATTCGCCAAGGCAAACCATGTGAAGCACAGCGTGAAACCGCCGTGCCCTGCACACATGGTAGGCTGCAGGGGCATTGAGAATTGACCGTACAGTGGAGGCTGAGGAGACGGCGGAGGATGAGGAGTCGCACACTGTGACAGGCAAAACGGCCTGGGAGCGTGGAAGCTGAAGCGGTGTGACCTGTCCAAGTTGCTGTGCAGGAACCACATTCACCCAGTGGGCCGTAAAGGACATGTATTGTTCCTGACCGTAGTTACAGCTCCAGATGTCAGCGCTGCCGTGCACTTTGGTGCACACCGACAGGCTCAAGGACTGGCCCACCTTCTGCTCAACAAATTTGTGCAGGGCTGGTACTGCCTTCTTTGCAAAGAAATGACGGCTTGGGACTCTCCAGCTCGGCTTGGCACTAGCCATCAGCTCTCTGAAAGGTGCAGAGTCCACCACCGTAAAAGGGAGGGAATGCAGCACCAGCAACGTGGACAGGAGCATATTTAGCTTCTGCGCCGTAGGATGAGTGGGCGCATACTGTTGTCTCTTGGACATGGCTTCACTGATGGATTGCTGGTGGGATGAGTGACTTTTAGTAGGAGGAGCAGGAACATCTGGAGTGGCAGAGGATGGGTATGAGGCACAGCTACCTTCGGCTGAGGTGCTGGAGCCTTGGCGGGGTGAAATTGGAAGCGGCGTGGCACTGGCTGATGCAGCAGGCTGGACCCCCACTTCAAAGCCTTGGTTCTCCCAGGGCGCTTTATGATGACGCTGCATGTGTTGCCTCAGGGCCGTGGTACCAACATTGGGGCCCTGGCCACGCTTGACCTTCTGTCTACACATCTTGCATGTGGCCAGGTTACCCTCCTGCGGATGCTTCATGAAAAAGTGCCACACTGCCGAGTAGCTAATTTTCCCTCCAACAGTCCGCACTAATTCACTGCTACTGCTGCCAACTCCAGGAACCCCTGCTCCACTACCTCACGGGAAGGAAGCCAGCCGTGCAGCAGGTGGTCTACCCCACTCCCGGCCACGTGTGGCTCCAGACATCCCAATTCTGCCACCATGCTGACTGACAACTCTACTGCCACCATGCTGACTGCCAACCCTACTGCCACCTGCTGACTCTGCGGCAACCTGGGACCCTCTTCTCCCGATGATGATGAGGCCCCTTCTGCATGGGGCTCCCAAGTGCGATCGGCTTCATCATCATCATCGAGTTGTGTCTGCATGTCACTGATGGCCTCCTCGGTTTCCACAAGAGCGTGTGCTGCAGGAGATGGAATGCTTGCCACACCACCTCCCATGCCACTCTCCTCCTCAGTGTTTGTCTGCCTAGCGGAAGAAGCGGCGGATGTCTCCTCCATTTCTTGGCTGGGCAGTAGCTGCTGACTGTCCTCTAACACATCGTCCTCACTGAATAGTGGAGCTGAACCCAAAGCATAAGATACGGCGGCTGGAGGGGGGGCGTAGGACAGAGGCAATGGAAGGACAGGGGCTGCTCCCGGGCCATGCCAACTCAGGGTTGTGTCCGAGGAACCTACGGACTGTTGACTGGGGGTGTCAGATGTCACTTGTGATGAGGTCGATGACCGCGTTAACCAATCGCGTGTGTTTGGGACGCGCCCTCCTCACATACAGAGGTTGGCTCCTTTGATTGTGGAAAAGTGACGTTGAATATAAAACGCAAGCAGTTATTAGACAGGTACTCTTGAAATATTAATGCTAGCACACTTTTTAAAGAATAACACCAGGTAAAGGAAAAGCTAAATAGGCAGGTGTGTTATTAACACTAAATAGGCTTGGAAGCTAAAGCAAACACTTTAAACTGTCCCTGTCTTTATCTGTCACTGTCACAGGCTCTCTCCTTCTCTATCTGTCCCTTGCTTCTTTTGTTCCATCAATCTATCCCTCGCTGTGTCTATCTATCTATCTATCTATCTATCTATCTATCTATCTATCTATCTATCCATCTGTCTGTCCCTCGCTCTCTCCCTGCCTGATCTGCTCTGACCGCAATACAGTGTCAGAATGATCTTCTGCAAGATGGCCGCCGTTTATATGGGGCTGTGACATCATTGGTAAGCCTGTCTGCTGATAGGTAGCATGTGACACCTACCCAGGATACCTTGCCCCATGGGACATGTCCTGACATGTGGATCCACCATTTTAGATGGGCTGTATAGCAGTAAATGGAGTTTTAAGGAAGCGATTCGAGCGATCGAATCGCAGCGATATTCGGAATCGTAACGAATCGAATATTTCATGAAATTCGGGTTCGTCAGAATAGATTCGCTCATCTCTAGTAGATATGTATGTACGGTAGGTGGATGGGCAGGTAAGTATGTGGGTGGGGGTCAGTAGGGAGGTAGGTGGGTCAGTAGGAAGATAGTTAGGCGGGTCAGTAGGCAGGTAAATAAGTGAGTAGGTCAGTCAGCCAATCAGGGTGTGAACAACAACACAAGGCATTATTATATGCAAGAACAGCCAACATACCTCACTGACTGACATGACTGCAGATCAGGGCTAGAGAATCCTGTTGTGTGCTGTCCTCTGTGCTGTCCACCACTTGTCCTCGCTGGCTCTAGTCCCCTATGTCTTTGACGCATCCGGTTAGTTTCTAGCCCCCATTAGTCCAGAGAACTTGGGCTCCAAAGTGGGTCACCCTGGGAATCGATGCACCTCACCCAGGGAGGTCCACTTTTGAGCCCCGATTCTCCAGGACCATGGGGTTAAGGAAGCCCAAACTTACAGGGAATGGAGCTTAGATCTGCAAGCCCCTCCACTGATTTTTAGACTCCAGCACTGGTGAACAACCGTACCGGGACTTGCGGTGCTGCCGACTGGATCGACATGCCCTTGCAGAGGTGCATATCTGAAGTTCTCCTTTTTCCAACAATACCTCCAAAGGCTCACTAGCCCCCCTGGACCGGGATCACCGAAGCTACAAATCACCCTGAGAATGCACCTCGACCAAGTTGATAAACTTCTGAGTGCCTGATCCTCAGACCTAGGGGGACTAGGCCCAGACCAAGCAGCAGTAGCACAAAGTCCCAGTACCGTTGCTCGTGGGCGCTGTGATGGTACATTTCTGAAGTGCTGGATCTCCAGATCTAGGGGAGCTAACAACTCCCTGAAGCTGTTGAAAAAAAGCTGGAAAAGGGAGAACCTCAGGTATAGAAGAGCATGTGGATTGGGGCCAGCAGGACCAAGTGGTGACACTGCAAACTCCTGGGACCCCACCCATAGCCCCAAAGTTGGTGGAGGCCCTTTTGCAGGGGAAAATGGTTAAGGCCCAGGGTCGCGCGCCCCCTTGCTCCCTGCCTATAATCCGGCCCTAAGCTTCACCACGATTCATGACATTTTGGAAGGACATTATTTCTTATGTAAAAAGTAGATTAGATATTGAACACCTTTCTGCTTTTGGGTGTTTATCCTGATCAACAGCTGACAATAGAAGATAATATTTTGAGAATGATTTTGTTCACATCCAAAAAAATGATCATTCTCTGCTGGAGCTATCAAACCACATCAAAAATACATAAATAGGTGGGAAAAGAGTTGACTAGGTCAATTGTATTAGAAAAACCCTCTTCACCAATCAAAATTCTGGTAGGGAGCCTATTTAGAATTCTTGAATAATCTCTGCTCTGGGAATAGATACAGCAGGTACACAATTGTGAATTCAAGGTTGGGAGAAGAAACTATGAGAAGCTAGAAAGAGCGGAAAGCTAAGTTCTCCATCTTCTTATTTGATGTCTATGGATGAAATTATGCCCTAGCACCGAATCATCCCCCAAAAATATAGATGGATAAGAAGACAAGCAGGTAGATAGATAGATAGATAGATAGATAGATAGATAGATAGATAGATAGATAGATAACCAAGTAGACAGATAGATTCAGAGATGAAGATAAATGATGGATACATAGATAGACTGATGGATACATAGATAGACTGATGGATACATAGATAGACTGATGGATAGATAGATAGATAGATAGATAGATAGATAGATAGATAGATAGATAGATAGATAGATAGACAGACAGACAGACAGACAGACAGACAGACAGACAGACAGACAGACAGATAACCAAGTAGACAGACAGATTCAGAGATGAAGATAAATGATGGAAGATAAATGATGGAGACATAGATAGACTGATGGATACATAGATAGACTGATGGATAGATAGATAGATAGACTGATAGATAGATAGATAGATAGATAGATAGATAGATAGATAGATAGACAGACAGACAGACAGACAGACAGACAGACAGACAGATAGATAGCCAAGTAGACAGACAGATTCAGAGATGAAGATAAATGATGGATACATAGATAGACAGATAGATAGATAGATAGATAGATAGATAGATAGATAGATAGATAGATAGATGGATAGATAGATAGATAGATAGATTACCAAGTAGACAGATAGATTCAGAGATGAAGATAAATGATGGATACATAGATAAACTGATGGATACATAGACAGACAGATATATGCATAGATAGATAGATAGATAGATAGATAGATAGATAGATAGATAGATAGATAGATAGATAGACAGACAGACAGACAGACAGATATATGCATAGATAGATAGATAGATAGATAGATAGATAGATAGATAGATAGATAGATAGATAGATAGATTACTAAGTAGACAGATAGATTCAGAGATGAAGATAAATGATGGATACATAGATAGACTGATGGATACATAGATAGACAGACAGACAGACAGACAGACAGACAGACAGATAGATAGATAGATAGATAGATAGATAGATAGATAGATAGATAACCAAGTAGACAGACAGATTCAGAGATGAAGATAAATGATGAAGATAAATGATGGATACATAGATAGACTGATGGATAAATAGATAGATAGATAGATAGATAGATAGATAGATAGATAAATAGATAAGCAGGTAAACAGATAGACACAGACACATACAGACAAGTAAACAGACAGATAAATACAGACATGAGGATAAATATGCATAGATATACTAATGGATAGATAGATACCATGGACTGGCATACCCCTATACTGCACCTCTTTACTGCCCTCTATATGTTGCCACCTGCCACTGACTAAAAGGACAATTAGAATCCATGAACTATTATACCCCTATAATACCCCATATCCCCACCCCAACTCTTTACTGCTTCCTATACTTCACCAACACTAACCCACTGAGAAGAACACAAGACACCAGATAATTATACCCCACATTTACCCCCTTTATTTCCCACATTAACCCCCTCCTCCCCATGTGTTAATCTCTTTTGCTTTGGCAATGCTAAAAGTTTTTCGGACATGTCAAAAAAGCTTTTTTGCATTTTTTTGAAAGTTGAAATAGATAAATAGGAAATAGATAAATAGGAATAGGTAGATAGATAGATAGATAGATAGATAGATAGATAGATAGATAGATAGATAGATAGATAGTAGCCAGTGATAAATTATAGCTTATTGATATAGCAAAACACAAAGTAACAAAGCTATTCTAAGTAATATCTTACAATCAGCATCCATATTGAGGATAAAATAAATATTGGATAGATAGACATATGGATAAAAAAATATTAGACAGATAGATAGGTAGATAGATAGATAGATAGATAGATAGATAGATAGATAGATAGATAGATATTGCATAGATCAACAGATAGATAAATGTTGGAAAGATAAATAGATAGATGGAAAGACAGATAGATAAATATCAGATCGATAGAAATACAAACAGATAAATATTAGATAGATAGATAGATAGATAGATAGATAGATAGATAGATAGTAGCCAGTGATAAATTATAGCTTATTGATATAGCAAAACACAAAGTAACAAAGCTATTCTAAGTAATATCTTACAATCAGCATCCATATTGAGGATAAAATAAATATTGGATAGATAGACATATGGATAAAAAAATATTAGACAGATAGATAGGTAGATAGATAGATAGATAGATAGATAGATATTGCATAGATCAACAGATAGATAAATGTTGGAAAGATAAATAGATAGATGGAAAGACAGATAGATAAATATCAGATCGATAGAAATACAAACAGATAAATATTAGATAGATAGATAGATAGATAGATAGATAGATAGATAGCGATCTGTTACTAATACTCACTGTAGGTTTCAGCATTGGTGAGCCTCTTCTACTCTTTGGTCTGCACTGATCGGTGCAATGGAAACAGGCAGTGTAAAATGTGTGGACTTGGGGATGCCCCCAGTATAGTCCAGACATTTTATCCTGTGTGCTGAGCCAACTCAGAACAGTTGACGACAAGTGTGCATAGCAGCAAGCATTGCCAGATCATTCTGGGGCTGTTATACTTCAGCAGGGACCATAGTCATTCAAAATTGCAAATCCAAAAATAATAATAATCCCTGCTCCCAGCTTTATCATAGTATAAACTTGGATTGTAGAATCTTTGTAAAAAAAAAAAAGGTTGGGCCAGAACCAGCACTTGTGCAAGGAAATCTGGAATAAAATTGATCCGGGATTCCTGAACAACCAGTCAGAATCCTTCTGGTCTGACTTTGAAGATGGCTACTCAGGGAGATCCTGCACGTGGAGGCTGATTCATTACTAATGCCAAGTATCGGCAGATGAGCGTCTGTATAGTGGCGCTTAGATCGACCACTACTAGACGCTGTAAGCAGGTATCGGGCGCTGTAACATAGCGTCTCAGTCGATGTAGTAACCTGGCCCACATTGATAAATGTGATGTATGTTGGGCGCTCTAACACCAGTACAGCGCTGCAGGGAGCGAAAGGTCGCGCCAGCTCAGTGCGACCGACTCTTAGCGCTTCACACCATACTTATCAAAAAAGGACACACACAGCATTGGCGCTCTAAATCTGGGCGCTATACCATAGAGCGCCAGACACTGTGTGATTAAAGTCTGTTTTTGAACACATATCCACCAGTAACAAAGAGAAAACACATGGAATGACATTGTTTTAACATTGTGCCAGACCTGTAATGACAATTCTGCATAAAAATATAAAAAGTAAAAAAAGTTTCTATAAATGTTTGTTTGCAGCCAGGAGAGGTCACACAATGATTTGAGCAAAAAAAAAAATGTCAAACACGCTGTTTAAACACAAGCAAATGAACGGCCATTGAAATGTATGGGAGAGCGACACTGAGCGAAAGGTAATACCTGGCGCTCTGGAAGCAAGAGCAGCCTGTAATAATACATCAGACACTACATGGCGCTGTTAGAGTCACTCACCAGATTCGCTTTCATAAATGTGGTTTTGCTTACAGGGCCCGGCGTTCACCAGACGCTGCCTGCCGCTACGAGGCGCTACCTGGCGCTATCCCTTCTTAAATAACTGCCATAGTCTATAAGTTGCCTCTCAACTCAAGCCCAACTCCAGACAAAATATTTTTAGATCTAAAAGAGAATCCACTGGTGTCAGTGAAATTCGAGGAAGCTACTGGCACAATGCACTGTTTCACCTTTGGAAGCATATTATCTCAAGATAAAGAACATCCTAATTTTGAATTTTAAATTAATTTAAAGGGGTGGTCCAGGCAAAAAACAAATGATTCTTTGCTTACCTACCATGCAGAGGATTCATCCTGCCATTCTGCTGTGAAGATCCGACCCATAGATTTTATTTATGCATGACCACCTTTTTTTTACCCTAAGAGGTGGCCCTATTTTCAGCCCTCTTGCATAAGACGCTAGGGGTTTATTCATCAAGGGATAGCGGCAGGTAGTGCCTCTTAGCAGCAGGCAGCGTCTGGTGAATGCCGGGCGCTGTCGCAGTAACACATTTATGAAGGCGATTCTGGTGAGTCTAACAGCGCCATGTAGCGTCCAATTCATCATTACAGGTGGCTCAGCATATAGCGCTAGCGCTCTAGATTCCAGAGCACCAGGTATTACCTGTCACTACCTGTCACTCTCCCATACATTTAAGTGGACGTTCATTTTCTTCTGTTTAAACAGGGTTTTTTGCTTTTAATTTTTTTTTTCTCTCAAATATTTGTGTCACCTCTCCTGGCCTAGAAAAAGTTATTTTTGAAAACTTTTTTGTTTTTTCATATTTTTATGCAGAATTGTCATCACAGGTCTGGCATTAAAGTATTAATGCCACAATGTTACAACAATGTTATTCCATGTGATTTTGCTTTGTTACTGGTGGATATGTGTTCAAAAACAGACTTTAATCACACAGCGTCTGGCGCTCTATGTTATAGCAACTAGATCCAGAGCGGCAACGCTGTGTGTGTCTTTTTTTTTTGTTGAATATGGTGTGAGTCACTGAGAGTTGGTCGCACTGAGCTGGCGCTACCTTTCACTCCCTGTAACGCTGTACTGGTGTTAGAACGCCCAACATACATCTCATTCATCAATGCCGGCCAGGTTACTACAGCCACTCAGCACACAGCGCCCGAGAGCCGATCACAGCGTATACTACCGGTCGCGCTTAGCGCCTCTGTACAGACGCTCATCTGCCAATAGCTGGCGCTAGTAATGAATCAGCCTCCATGTGTCTACAGGGAGAATAGCTGCTTCTATCTCTGCTTGTTTGTCTTTGTATACTGCAAATTTTAATGACAACAAGAAAATTAATTCTTATTGATGCTCAGTAGTTTTAACTACAAACGCATGAAGAAAAATGAGCACCCACTGCTTCCTCTGCAGACGCTCAATCTGAGCCTGACTTTCACAGAGATACACAAAAGCTACAGTGTGGTTCTGTAACAGGGA
The DNA here is from genome assembly GCA_027917425.1 of Gastrophryne carolinensis. Taxonomy (NCBI): domain Eukaryota; kingdom Metazoa; phylum Chordata; class Amphibia; order Anura; family Microhylidae; genus Gastrophryne; species Gastrophryne carolinensis. The sequence continues at coordinate 577,279,228 of CM051234.1, read as the reverse complement.
TGAGAGCAGATTGACATTTTCAGGGAGGTAAGACAAGTATACCAGGATCTTTGCGTCTTTCCATTAAGGGTTTCGTTTAAGTTTACATCTAAATCAGTAACTCTCATAGTGTAGCCCCTAATATTCACTCGCCCCCCCATATGATTGAATGTTCCTATTAAAGCAGACCAAAACCCACCGAATGTTTGAAATACATTTGGCCAATGCCCCTACCGATACTCTCTTCTTAGGGTGTAGAACTAGAAATTGGTATTTTTTCGCTTTTCAAATCATCCCGGAACACTGATTTTTCGACTGTCCCTCTCTGTAAGATAACAGGTGATCAGTCATTGCATAAGTGTGGCAACTACATCATTGCCACACGAAACAATGGAAATGAATGGAGGAGGTGGGGCTTAACAGCTAAAACAGACACCATTATCTAGTATTAGGCCCTTATTTAACAAGGGATAGCGCCAGGTAGCGAATGGTGAGTGAACGGTAATGACGCTCACCGCCACGAGTACGCCGGCTCCCCTCCGCAATCACACATTTATCAAGCCGATCCTGCTTAGCAACTGACAGAGCGCCAGATAGCGAATCATTCATCATTATTCCAGTCTCACCCCACAGCGCCAGCGAGCGACCTTGAACAGCGACAGGTATGACCTCTCGCTACCTGGCGCTCTCCAATTCATTTCAAAGGAACAATCTTTAAATATTCATAATTAATTGCTATTAATTTTTTTTTTTTTTTTTAAATGTCAAAAATTCTGTGACCACTTCTGCAATGTTAGATATTTTTTTTAAGGTAAAAAAAAAAAAAATAAAAATTGTGCAGAATTGATATTACAGGTCTGATATTAATGTATTCACAAAATGTTTTGAAAAACATGTTTTTTTTTTTTCAAAAAATATGGTTGTTTGGGGGTTAAAAAACTACTTTTAACCCATCGCCGCCAGCGCTCTGGGGTTTAAACAAGCATTTCACAGCGCGAGAATTTTTTGAGCGTGATTTGTTAATGAATATGGTGGGAGCCGTTCGCTATGGCCATTCGCTGTCATGCGCTCCCATACAGCGCGGAACCTGTCAAACAAACAGCGACTCCTAACCCCGTATTCAACATTACCGCACACCGACTGAGTCGCTGTCAACAGCCGAACAACGGCCAAGCACAGCGAATACTAGCGGGCGCTGTGAAAATAACGCTACTGTCGCTCATCTGTCGCTATTAATGAATCGGCCTGCCCGAGTAAAGCGGGAGCAATAAAAATGAGCAAAAGGTGCTCTACATAGGGGGAGCAATTCAGGGGATGCAAGTTCAAAATGTGGGTTTTGGTCCACTTTAAAATAAAGTATATACAGCTAGCCCCAGCAAGGGGACAGTCAAGGCAATGGCAATGATAGGGCAGCAAGGAGCTCACCTTATGCCTGTCCCGTATGTCTCTCCTCCATTCCCTGCAGTGCACTGTAGATGCAATAGCAGTTCTCCAAAATGTGCCCCTTTTTTCCTTTCCATTTCTCCACGTCCATCCCTGTCTCAGCTTTTCCCGCAAGAGTGAGCCAGGTAAGCCTCAGGGAGCTTTTCAAGTTCACTTGTGCTGAAGGACAGGGGAGACCGTGCACCTGTTTTGTGTATGTTCCTGTATCAGCAAATGACACAGAACTGAAACTTATGCTGGGGCATGGCTTCTGTGTCTTAAAGTGGACCAACACCCAGGATTTTGACTATCCTGGGTTTTGGTCCACTTCGGTGGGGCACCCCGATTCGCTGTGTGAAACCCCCCAGAACGCCTGTAAACACTCACCTCCGCACGCTCCTACACGGGCGCTCGTCCAATCAGAGAGCTCAGAGCCGCTGTGGTATGCACGTACAAGCGGCGTCCAACCACAGCGGCTCTGAGTGCTGGAGGCCGCGTCTCGCGCTTCCTTCTAACAGGGAGTGCGCCCGCGCCGGCCATTCACAAACGGCCGGTGCGGGTGTGCGCCCTGCTAGAGGGAAGCGCGAGACGTGGCCGCGGCCCATGCATGCGCCGTTGGAACGGGGTTAAGGTAAGGTTTCTGGGCGTCCTGGGGGGTTTCACCCCGCGGGACATCCCAATTTCGGATACCCTGCGGGGAGGGATCTGATCGGCCCGGGAATCTTATAGATTCCTGGGCCATTCCCCCCTGGGTGTTGGTCCACTTTAAAGAGAAAGTCCAAGCATAGTCCCCCTCCTGTGCCAAACCAAATTTGGGCAATAACATACAAAACCACTCACTGGGGCCCAGGCAATCTGCATGGAGGCATTCAGCCAGTTGCATGCAGCAGTGTGACTATACTTGTCTGTCCCTCAAGTTCAGCAGCAGGGAGAGGTGGATGGGTGCTTACAAAACGATTGGACTTTCGCATTAAGACGTGGAGGCTGATTCACTACTAGCGCCACGTATTGCCAGATGAGCGTCTGTATAGCGGCACTTAGAGCGACCGCTAGTAGACGATGTAAGCAGGTGTCGGGCGATGTAATCTATCATAGCGGTCGCTGTAGTAACCTGGCTGGCATTTGATTAATTTGATGTGTGGTGAGCGCTGTAGAAGCGCTGTCCCTGATTCACTGCAGAGCCAATGGAGAATGCTACATGGTCTCCTAAGGTCAAAGCTCCCAAGACTACGCTACATCTAACATGATGACAATGCTGCAGCGAGCGATAGGTAGCGCCAGCTCAGTGCGTCCGGCACTCGGCGCTCCACACCATATTTAACAAAACACTACACACACACAGCGTCGGTGCTCTAAAGCTGGGCATTGTAGCATAGAGCGCCAGACGTTGTGTGATCAAAGTTCATTTTTGAACACATATCCACCAGTAACAAAGCAAAAACACATGGAATGACATTGTTTTAACACTGTGACAATAACACTTTAGTGCCAGACCTGTAATGACAATTCTGCATACAAATATTAAAACAAAAAAAAAAACAATAAAAGAGTGACACTGAGCGACAGGCACTACGTCGCGCTCCTGAACCTAGAACGCCGGCGCTATATGCTGAGCCGCCTCTAATAATACATGGCGTGTCATTACGACACGCAACGCGTCGGTGGCGGCTGCTGCGGGGGATCCCCGGGTGACAAGGTAATATAAGTAATTTATTTTGTTGCTATTTCTGTGGCGCTCAATGTATTGACTTATACTCTGCCTGATTGGTCAGTATCATGTTTGTTTGTATCACATTTTAGCACTTTAAGGCTCTTAGCTGTGAGTTTTGTATGGTTAATCGTATATAGCAGTTTTTTATTTGTATACTCAGCATTGTTGCTGAGCTGCACATATAGGTTTTGTTTCATTTTGCACATTGGCATCATGCACTTTAGCACTGTATGAAATGGGAGCACTTTAATCACTTTCTTAATACTAGTTATCTCTTATATCTTATCAGGCAGGTTTTTAATTAATTAATTAATAAATAATCTTAATAAATATATCTATTACATGTTATTATACGCCATAAACTACAATAGTCACCTTGTATGATGGATCCCCCGTGTTTGTGTATATGTTTTTTAATTGTGTAATTGTGTTATGTGGTGTCTTTTTTTAATTAGCTGGAAATCATTCAATAATAAAAATATTGTAATTTTACCCTTTGAGTGCGGCCTCTGTATGGGGATATCTTTCTGGGGATTAATCTAGGATCCCCCTACTATATACATTTCTAATAATACATGTGACACTACATGATGCTATTAGAGGCGCTCACCAGATTCGCTTTCTTAAATGTGGTTTTCACACCATGAAACGTCACCCAGCACTACGTGCTCCTACGTGGCACTGCCTGGCGCCAGCATTTCTTAAATAACCCCCTTAGTGTAGTAGGAAAAACCACACCCACACCTTTTTATTCATTAAACTCCCAACAGTCCTTGTTCTAAAAAATGTTTTCCATTAAAGTGGAATGAAACTGAGCCGGTTCTTATAGATTCCAGGGCCAATCTATTCCCTATGTATGTGGGTATGTGGGCAGGTAGGTAGGTGGGTGGGCAGGTAGGCTGGGGGGGCAGGATGATGGAGCAGGTAGGTGGGTGAGTTGTCAGGTAGGTGGCCAGATAGATGGGAGGGTGGGCAGGCAGATAGATAAGTGGGACTGCCAGCTGTCAGCAACCCCCCCCCCCCCAGCACCTTCAACATGAGATGATGAGATGCTATGCAGCCCCCCCCCACCCCACATGCTGAAAGGGCTCGGTGAAGGGGATCACCACTGATCCACCTCCCAGCACCAGCGGTACCTCCGGGGGGGGGGGGGGTGTCGCTGCAGGCGCTGCTCTTCCTCCCACCGGCACAGGTCGGGGGGGAGTAAAAAGGAGGGGCACCGCTGATGTCACTATCACCTGGGGAAGAGAAAAGAAGAAGGGGCACTTCTGCTCTCCTCTCTGGCACCAGCAGGGGGAGCGTATGGGGGGGGGGGGGTCTTTTCTAGTCTTGCTTTCGGACTAAATAAATCCTGAATATTGCAGTTCTGAGTTTTCAGACACAAATCACAAGCCCTGACCATCAAGTTTCCATCCGCTGCTTGTCATTTCCTAAACAGGTAAGCGCTGCTGCCCCGGAGTAGGAGTGATGGAGAAAAGGTAAGTATCATTTTTTTTCTAGTGTTGTAAGGAAGCGCTAGAGTAAAAAAAACAGAGCAGCAACTGGATTTGAGGGGCTAGCTCAAAAAACAAGAGTTAAAAGCAGATGGGAAAAGCTTGGAACTTCAGTCGCGCGCAATGAATAAATGTTTCTTAATTGTTATGGAGGATTCCAACCGCAAACATATGTAATATTAGGGTAATCTCTAGGAGTCCTCTAAATTTCAATTGTTGGCTGTATCAGCAGATTAATCTTTCTTAGCAGCCCTAATAGGGTCAGAAAGAACAGAGAGCATCATTTTATATATATAATCAATATTGCATTCCTAGATCCTGTGTAATTTGCCAAAGATTAAATAGAATGGGGCACTTACCGAAGCGGGCCAGGGGTTAAAAAACCTGACCTGGGCTCTTGAGAGTTAACCACTTCTAAATATGAACCTGAAGCCTGTTATCGGGTGTGCGCGCAGCTCGCCGTGTATCCTGATGAAGTCAGGAGGTTATACTGTTTCAGTATATAAACTCCTTTAATATAACAAAATAAATGAAACGAAATAAAAATAAACAAGACGATGGATGAAGTAGTTAGTTGCCACAGTTACTGCGGTTAAATGTCCAAATTGTTTCTAGTCTCTGAGAGGAGGGAGAGAGCTCCCAGCACAACCGTGTCTCGTGCAGCTTCTGTAGAACAACGCACGTTTCGCCCTTTGATGTCCTCGGATTCTGATTGGAGAAAGCCGCAGGAGACACGGCTGTGCTGGGAGCTCTCTCCCTCTCAGACTAGAAACAAATTGGACCTTTAACCTCAGTAACTGCGGCAACTAACTTTTCCGACCCTATCAGGGCTGCTAAGGCAGATTAATCTGCTGATACAGCCAATAATTAAAATTTAGAGGACTCCTAGAGATTACCCTAATATTAAATATATTTGCGGTTAGAATCCTCTATGACAATTAAGAAACATTTATTCATTGCAACTCGACTGAAGTTCCAAGCTTTTTCCATCTGCTTTGTCAGCTTTTTTTTCTGCCTGAAAATGTACTTTAAGCATCCCTTGTCTTTTTGGGAGGACAGTGGGACAAAATGCCTCGAAGTAGGACTGTCCCACAGAAAGCGGGATGCCTGGTCAGTTTGGACATGCTTCTCTTTATCATGTTTTACTATGTTAGGGCTAATTCAGTGTAGCTGTAGCTAAGCGATTAATTACTGAGCTGTAGCTCTCAATGGCTGCTTATACTGTAATACCCCGGCATGTGATGTCAGTGTAAATGAATCGCCGCATAAAAATGTGTAGAAACGCAACCTCTGTTTCCGCCTGTGTATATATTTTTATCTTGGAGTATCATTTACAGCCGGCACCATGCAGAGCAAGGAACTCGGCCTAGCCAGGCTATAGACCATCTCACCAGCCAGGAAGGCTCTATATCATACCTCCCAACTTTTCAGGGTGGGAAACTTGGTAAATTAGGCCACGCCCCACTCATTGAGGGATGGATAGGAGGTTTTAACAGTTACAACAATATAAACACCTTAAATCGGCAAATTAATCATTTATTGATGCAGATCTGCATGTTACACCTTAAAGAGGCACAAATCAGAAGAACAAGAGGCATGGGGACAAGGACTCAAAAGAGGGACAGTCCCTTCAAATCAGGGACACTTGGGAGACATGTCTATATGCACCTGTAATCTATAGACATCTGAGACAGGAAAGACAGTCAGAAGCAAAATGTCTACTTACCTAGATAGAGAAGTACAGATGTAAATGCATTTACAGCCAATCACAGGGCACTCAGGCAGGTTTGGGAATAGAGGCATGGAGGTAGCTCCAGACATGAGGCTAATTCCTCTATAGACAGGAGGACTCAGACTGGTCCACCAGGTTACCAGGGAATCCCCTGGTGAGCCCGTGAACTAAGAGATGTCTTGGGGGCCCGCATCCTCAAAAAGCTTCCTGTCCTAGGTGTTGGAATGTTGCTAGTAGCCCCAGCACTCGGATTATTATGCTGTCCATTTTTCTATAATAGAAATAGTAGGTAATGCTGCATGTAGCTGTTTTATGTTGGGAGAGAGCATATTATCCTCTCACTTACAAAACAGTCCTTCATAATGTCCATGGACTTAAAGCGGACCAAAACCCACTGAAATTTTGAAATAAATTTGTTCCAAGCCCCTGCCGATACTTCCTTCTTAGGGTATAGAACTAGAAATGGGTATTTTCACTTTTTAAATGGACCTGGAACACTGTTTTTTGCTGTCCCTCTCTGTAATATGGTGATCAGTCATTGCATAGGGGTGGCAATGACATCATTGCCACACACAGCAGTGGCAATGAATGGAGGAGGCGGAGCTTTACAGCTAAACAGGCGTCATTATCTGGGATTAGAGTGAAGCAGGAGCAGTGAAAATTGGCCAAAGGTTCTCTTCATGGGGGGAGAGCAATTCAGGGGATGCTAGTTAAAAATGTGGGTTTTGGTCCACTTTAAGCCCTAAAATAAACTGAAAATGTATGCATTAAACTGAAGGGTGGCCTACAAGCCCCCAGCTCAATGCAGTACTGGTACTAGATGTCACAGGGTAAACACAGGTACGGACCAGGAACAGGGCAGTTGGAGTCACCGGCAGGGAACAGAGAAGAGTCACCCCCAGCCCAATGCTGTACTGGTTCTAGATGTTATGGGGAAAACATAGGTACAGACCAGGAACAGGGCAATTGGAGTCACAGGCAGGGAACAGAGAAGAGTCACCCCCAGCCCAATGCTGTACTGGTAGTAGATGTCACAAGGTAAACACGGGTACAGACCAGGAACAGGTGTTCACACTGGGAGTAGGTGAGCAGAGCCACAGGTTGGGAAGAGGGGAGCAAAGCCACAGGCTGGGAACAGGTGAGCGGAGTAACAGGCTGGGAACAGGTGAGCGGAGTAACAGACTGGGAATAGGTGATCAGAACCACAGGCTGAGAAGAGGGGAGCAGAATAACAGGCTGAGAAGAGGGGAGCAGAGTAACAGGCTGAGAAGAGGGGAGCAGAGTAACAGGCTGAGAAGAGGGGAGCAGAGTAACAGGCTGGGAAGAGGGGAGCAGAGTAACAGGCTGAGAAGAGGGGAGCAGAGTAACAGGCTGGGAATAGGTGAGCGGAGTAACAGGCTGGGAATAGGTGAGCGGAGTAACAGGCTGAGAAGAGGGGAGCAGAGTAACAGGCTGAGAAGAGGGGAGCAGAGTAACAGGCTGGGAATAGGTGAGCAGAGTAACAGGCTGAGAAGAGGGGAGCAGAGTAACAGGCTGGGAATAGGTGAGCGGAGTAACAGGCTGAGAAGAGGGGAGCAGAGTAACAGGCTGGGAATAGGTGAGCAGAGTAACAGGCTGGGAATAGGTGATCAGAGCCACAGGCTGAGAAGAGGGGAGCAGAGTAACAGGCTGGGAATAGGTGAGCAGAGTAACAGGCTGGGAATAGGTGAGCAGAGCCACAGGCTGGGAACAGGTGAGCGGAGTAACAGACTGGGAATATGTGAGCAGAGCCACAGGCTGAGAAGAGGGGAGCAGAGCCACAGGCTGAGAAGAGGGGAGCAGCGTAACAGGCTGAGAAGAGGGGAGCAGAGTAACAGGCTGGGAATAGGTGAGCGGAGTAACAGGCTGAGAAGAGGGGAGCAGAGTAACAGGCTGGGAAGAGGGGAGCAGAGTAACAGGCTGAGAAGAGGGGAGCAGAGTAACAGGCTGGGAATAGGTGATCAGAGCCACAGGCTGAGAAGAGGTGAGCGGAGTAACAGGCTGGGAATGTGAGCAGAGTAACAGGCTGGGAAGAGGGGAGCAGAGTAACAGGCTGGGAATAGGTGATCAGAGCCACAGGCTGAGAAGAGGTGAGCGGAGTAACAGGCTGGGAATGTGAGCAGAGTAACAGGCTGGGAAGAGGGGAGCAGAGTAACAGGCTGGGAATAGGTGATCAGAGCCACAGGCTGAGAAGAGGTGAGCGGAGTAACAGGCTGGGAATGTGAGCAGAGTAACAGGCTGGGAAGAGGGGAGCGGAGTAACAGGCTGGGAATGTGAGCAGAGTAACAGGCTGGGAATAGGTGATCAGAGCCACAGGCTGAGAAGAGGTGAGCGGAGTAACAGGCTGGGAATATGTGAGCAGAGTAACAGGCTGGGAATAGGTGACCGGAGTAACAGGCTGGGAATAGGTGACCGGAGTAACAGGCTGGGAATAGGTGACCGGAGTAACAGGCTGGGAATAGGTGAGCGGAGTAACAGGCTGGGAATAGGTGAGCGGAGTAACAGGCTGGGAATAGGTGACCGGAGTAACAGGCTGGGAATAGGTGACCGGAGTAACAGGCTGGGAATAGGTGAGCGGAGTAACAGGCTGAGAAGAGGGGAGCAGAGTAACAGGCTGGGAATAGGTGAGCAGTACTGTGAGAATTTCTTTTTCTCATGTTTTTATGTGAGAAAACAATTTTTCTCGTGTTTTTTCCCTCTGCATAATTCAGGGCCATATTTAGATGTGCAATTTAAAAAAAATTGCACAGCAGAAAATAATCATCAGACAACTTGAGAAAACCTTAATCAACCCTAATGTGCTATTGTTGTGTTTTTGCTTTAAGAGATTGGCCTCGATTCACAAAGAGTTGAAAAAAACTCTCATGGTAGTAAAAAATTCAATTCATGAGAAAAAAGCCTGAGAATTTCACTGTTAGTGAATCACCAGATAAAAAGACAATGCAAATCAATGGCACTTTTTACTACAGGTAAAAAGGGGTAAAAAGTTCAACTTTTTTCAGGAGTAAAAAAAGTGCCATTCATGGTCTTCCTATCTGGTGATTCACTAACTGTGAAATTCTCAGGCTTTTTTCTCATGATTTGAATTTTTTACTACCATGAGAGTTTTTTTCAACTCTTAGTGAATCAAGGCCTTTGTCTTTGATTTGATGATTCTCACCTTACATAATCTAAAACTGATTTTAACCATTAAAGCTTTTAAAACTTTTATGTTGTGCCACTTTGTCATACTAAATTTAATTGTTAATCTGACAAATGCATTTGTACCTGTCACCCTAATCATCCCTTGCTTTCTCACTAAATTGTCTGTGCAGCAGCGCCCCCTGCCTGCCATACCTTTCACCAGGGGTGGGCAATTATTTTTTCCATGGGGCCACATGAGAAACTTTAAATATTGTGGAGGGCTGGGCCAAAAGGCTGAATTCTGCATAATATAATTGTATTTCTTTATAAAAAGAAGTAAATAGCATTGTTTTGACAAGCTGCTATGAGTATATGTTATAGTTAAACAATGAAAAAGTGAGGTTGCCTTACAAAAAAATGTAATTTATTAACTAAACCACATTTTGAGTTTCATTTACTGTTGGAAAGAGGTTCTTTTTTTACTCAGTAGCAATGTGAAAAATTGACAGTGGGCGGGACTGAGCAGCGGGGGCGGTGGTAGCACGCGGCCGCGCACCTTACAGGGAATGCCTTACACAGTGCTGTTGTACAGACATCACAGTAAATTGGAACGTTTAAGCAATTGTCAATAATCGATCCATTTAAAGCCATTCTAGAGCCAAACAAAAAAAACACAGGTTTACTTACCATTTGTCCCCCGCAGCTGATTGGTGCTGATCTGAAATTCAGCAACTCACTTGATCGCTGTATCTGTATCTGAGCCTGCACTTCCCTCGCCATACAGGGTCCAAACCTGGGGTCGTGATTGCTGCCATGCCCTCTACATTCATTGCAATAGAGTGGGGTTTGCCACGGCCTGACACACCCCTCCATTGTACTGAATGAAGAGGTGTAGCCACACCCCGCAGGGGGATGGGAGCCAACACGGAACTGGGGCTGACGCATGAAGTGAGGGCTGCGGCATACATACGCATCCAGCGATCAGGTAAGTTGCAGATTGCTGGCACTGATCAGCTGTGGGGAAAAAAAGATAAATACCCTTTTGTTTGGCTGTTCAATGACTTTAATCCATGTTCAAAAGGTGTAACAGCCCTCAGTTGATGAACCAGTGCAACCCCTGATTATTGTGGTGGATGCAGCATGTTGTGCTATTCATTACATCTGGGATGTCCCAAGCCATAATGAGGGTGGGCAAAGTGCAGCCTAATCTGTCCTTGACTACAGAAGGCCAACAACAAAACTTCTAACAACAAATTCTAATATTCATCATAATCATATCATACATTTTTTTAAACCACCAAATGTAATATTTTACTGTAGAAAGCAGCATCAGCAAAGGTGTGGACAGATGACCATGTAGCTCTACAAACCTGTGCCACTGAAGCTTGGTACCGAAAGGTCCAGGAAGAGCCAACCGATGTTGCTGAGTGAGCTGTGACTTTTAATGGAGTCTGCCTTTTGTATGATTCTACAATGACCATTCTAATCCATTTATTGATGGTCTTTGGGGGAACAGATCCCCCCCCCCGCCCGCTCTTTGGGCCAACCACTAGGATAAATAAGGAATCCATGTTTCTGATGATGTTTGTTCTGTGACTATAGAACTTCCATGCACGAACGACGTCCAGTCGGTGAAGAGATTTCTTTTGAGGATGAGAAGGATTAGGACAGAAGGTAGGCAATACAACTTCTTTGTTAATGTGAAATTGCAACACAACCTTAGACAGGAATCCAGGTGTAAGAAATACAATTCTGTGATTACTCACCTGTAGAATTGTTTTTGTCCTTGTCCTGTTCAGGTCGTTCCACTTCTTACATGTGGGTAATCAGCCACCAGGTGGCGCAGTGACTGCAAGATCAAAAAATTGTAGCTCCTCCCGGCCCAATATAAGGCAGCTGTCTCCCAAAAATCCCCAGTGGTTCAAAAGCAGTAAGGAAGAGACAGGCCGGGAGACCAAAAAACCATGTTATTTCACATAGCTTCAAAATGTACTCTCTCGACAAGAAAAACCCAAGGACAAGGTCCAAATAAAAACTGTAATCATCATAACAGGCAAACAGGAGATAAAAAGAACAAGGGTGGGGTGGAGCGACCTGAACAGGACACGGACAAAAACAATTCTACAGGTGAGTAAACGCAGAATTGCATTTTTTTTCCCTGTGTCCTGTTCAGTCTCCACTTCTTACATGTGGGACATCCAAAAGCAGTGTCCAAAAAAGGGTGGGATCCCCATTGAGCAACAGCATGTAGTTCATGACACTACCGCCTGAAGCACCTTACGGCCAAAGACAGCATCATCTGAGGCCCTAACGTCAACCTTGTAAAACTTCATAAAGGTACTAACAGAAGACCAAGTAGCGGCCTTACAAACTTGTTCAACAGAGGCCTGGTGCTGAAAGGCCCAGGAGGCACCAATAGCTCTAGTAGAATGAGCAGTAACACGAAAGGGGGGTTCCTTCCCCTTGGCAGAATACGCTTGCACCACCACCTGTCTAATCCACTTGCTGAGAGTGGATTTGGCTGGAGGCAGACCCTTCCTAGGGCCGTGTCAAGCCTCCTGGCTACAATCATGGGGAGAGCTGAGCTGAGCTCCAGGTATGGGGCGAAGTGAAGCAGAAAAAACTCCAAAGAGCAAATAAAAAGTCTGAGCAGAGTCCAAGGGTGAATCCGGCGTCAGAGGCAGGCAGAAACCAGGCAAAGTCCATAAGCAATCCGTGTCAAAAATCAGGTTATCCGTCCGTGTATAAATCCAGGTATTCAATCAGGCATTCAGGAATCAGGGAAACAAGGTCCAGGAAGTAAGCTGATAACACAGAATTGGCTGTAGGCCAGCTGTCCTCTTAAATAGGGCTATCAATCAGCACAGGGAGGGATGTGCCAGAGTCTGGTGAAGTCACTTCCTGTCCATTCAAACTCAGGACACCAGGAAGTGAAATCAAGTCCAAGAGCTTACACTCTAGGCCTTGTGCACTTCCAATGGGCTGAACAGCAGGTGTCACTGTGGAGCATGCGACAGAAGAAGAGCCTGCTCTGTTAAAACCATGCAGCCGAGCATGTCTGCTGCTGCATGCAGTCCATGGTATGGCGCGCTCACGGTGCCTTAAAGGGCAGGAAAGGCGAGGAGACTGACAGGCCGTCAGTGAGAACAAATAGGGAATCCGATTTCCTGAAGGACTCCGTTGCAACCAGGTAGTACTTGATGGCCCTGACCACATCCAAGGAATGGAGGGTCCTTTCCTTAGAATTAGAAGGTGCAGGATACAAGGAAGGCAATACAATGTCCTCATTAAGGTGAAATGAAGAAACAACCTTAGGTAAAAAATCAGGTTTAAAGCGAAATACCACCTTATCCTGATGCCGCTCAAAGTAAGGGGGCTTAATACAAAGTGCAGCCAGCTCTGAAACGTGACACACCGAGGTGATAGCTACCAAAAAGATCACTTTCAGAGTCAGAACGGATAGTGCAGCATCGCACAAGGGCTCAAAGGGAGGACCCTGGAGAGCAGAAAGCACCGAGTTCCCACATCGGTAAAACAGGCTTACGCGGTGGAAGTACATGAGTAACCCCTTGGAAAAAGGTCTTAATAAGTCTATGATTGGTGAAAGATCTTTGGAAAAAAATGTCCAAGGCCGAAACCTGGCCCTTGAGGGTACTCAGCTAGAGACCCGAGTCCAAACCATGCTGTAGGAAATCCAAAATCCTTGAAACAGAGAAAGTGCGACAAGGGAGTCTCTTGGACTCACACCATGCAATGTAGGCATGCCAAACTCTGTAATATATCATGGAAGAGGATTCCTTCCGAGCCTGAATAATGGTACGCACGGCCGTGGTGGACGACCCCTTCTCCATCAAGATGGAGGTTTCAGCAGCCAAGCCGTCAAAGCTAGCGTTTGTAAATTGGGGTGACGCAGCAACCCCTGTGTGAGAAGCCCTGGATCGTCGGGCATGATGTAGCGTTCCACTGACAACTGAACTATGTCCGCAAACCAACTCCTTCTTGGTCAGCGAGGAGCCACCAAGATGGTTGGAACCCCCTCCTGGGCTATTTTGCGCAGCATGAACAAAGGGGGAGTGGCAGCAGCTCAGGCCATTTTATAACTAACCTGGGAGGTGCAAGTCAGCAGGGCAATTAGGTTACTAAAGACTTAAAGGAGCCGCAGCACTCAACCCTGTTAGCTTGCAGACCAACCTATAATCTGTCTCTAAATCTGGTAAAAACAGAGGCTCGGTCACACACATCTGCAGAAGTATGCTAAGCTGCACCACCGCGCCAAGGTGCCTCTATGGGTGCAGTCCTAACTCTAATCTATGAGAGCCCCATTTGGGACATACAATGCAAGAGATAAAAAGGGAGCAGCTTACCTGAGGTTGCCCTCATGTGCAAGCCATGGGGTGGAAGGGTCAAGACCTTGCAATACAGCCTACACCCACACCCCATGTGCTTGCACAAATTCAAAATGAACAAAGGGGGAGTGGCAGCTGCTCAGACCATTTTATAACTAACCTGGGAGGTGCAAGTCAGCAGGGCAATTAGGTTACTAAAGACTTAAAGGAGCCGCAGCACTCAACCCTGTTAGCTTGCAGACCAACCTATAATCTGTTTCTAAATCTGGTAAAAACAGAGGCTTGGTCACAGACATCTGCAGAAGTATGCTAAGCTGCACCATGTATGCAAGCACTTTAATGAGTTAAGTTTGTAGTGCGCAGGCGCAAGATCGTAAGGATTCCGTCTGGACGATTATTTTTGGAAAAATTGAAACAGAATGTATCGGGAAACGTAAAGGATTCGTGTGAGGATACAATGGGAAAAGGGCAAAAACTAAAGGCTACGTTGTTACCTGAGAAAATGAATCTGAAAAGTCTCAATGGAACATGACATTCTCGTACTCGTACTCTGGCATACGAGCGGACGGAAACTTTACAGAAGGTTTACAATGCATGCATAGGATCGCTCGCACATTCATACGAGAGCGGGAACTTTTGAAAATGATACGACAATGGCACTAAAACGGAAGTTTTTTTGTGTCTCTCTGAATCGAGTCTAAAGTCCTCATTGAGATGAAAGGCAGAAACAACCTTGGGTAAAAAGTCAGCCTTAAGACGAAAAAACCACCTTATCCTGATGCCGCTCAAAGTAAGGAGGCTTCATACAAAGCGCCGCCAGCTCCGAGACGCGACGCACCAAAGTGATAGCTACCAAAAAGACAACCTTCAGAGTCAGAATGGATAACGCAGCATCGCACAAGGGCTCAAAGGGAGGACCCTGGAGAGCAGAAAGCACCAAATTGAAATCCCACACCGGAAGCATAGGCTTACGCGGTGGACGTACATGAGTGACTCCTTGGAAAAAGGTCTTGATAAGTCTATGATTGGCAAAGGATCTTTGGAAAAAAAATATCCAAACCCGAAACCTGCCCCTTGAGGGTATTCAGCTGGAGGCCCGAATCCAAACCATGTTGTAGGAACTCCAAATTCCTAGAAAAAGAAAATGTGCAACAAGGGAAACCCCTAGACTCACACCAGGCAATGTAAGCGTGCCAGACCCTGTAATAAATCATGGAGGAGGATTTCTTCCGAGCCTGAATCATGGTATGCACGACCGGGGCAGACAGCCCTTTCTCCGTCAAGATGGAGGTTTCAGCAGCCAAGCCGTCAAAGCCAGCGTTTGTAAATTGGGGTAGCGTAACAGACCCTGAGTGAGAAGCCTTGGATTGTTGGGCATGACGTAGCGATCCACTGACATCTGGACAATGTCCGCGAACCAACACCGCCTCGGCCAACGAGGGACCACCAGGATGGTCGGTACTTTTTCCCGGTCTATCTTGCGCAGCATGCGACCCAGGAGAGAGAAAGGAGGAAAGGCATAGAGGAGTCGTAACTATGTCCAAGGAATTGCCAGTGCATCCGTGGCGAAGGTCAGAGGATCTCTGGACAGAGAGACGAACTTCGGAAGCTTGTGATTGTGTCGGGACGCAAAGAGGTCCCCGTCCGGCTGACCCCAGCGTGAAAGATCTTGTTGCTGAGAGACCATACCCCCAGACGAGAAGTCCCCCTGCTCAGGTAGTCTGCCTCCTGGTTCTCCACCCCGGGGATGTAAACCGCCGAGATGCAGGAAACATTCTCCTCCGCCCAAGACAGGATCTGGGTCACCTCGAGGGCTTGCTTGCTCCGAGTCCCGTCCTGATGATTGATGTAGGTGACTGCCGTCTGATTGTCCGAGCGGCCCTGGACCGCACAACCCCGTAGATGGAGAGTCAAATTGAAAAGGACCAACCGGATCGCTTTCAGCTCCAGGAGATTGATAGGCACGTGAGCATCCTGAAGGCCCCACTGGCCCTGGAATTCAGCGATTGCCAAAAACCTCCCCAACCGGTCAGACTGGTGTCCGTGATGACAATCTCCCAATGCGGAGTCAGAAAGGACCTGCCCACTAGAAGATTTCTTGAGTCCAACCACCCCGAGAGGGACCGCCTGGCCAGTGGGGACAGAGAGAACTCCTGCTCCAGGGATCCCAGACGGTCAAGAGACTCAACTGAAAAGGTCTCATATGGAACTGGGTGAAGGGTACAGCCTCGAAGCAAGACACCACAAGACCCACCAGCTTCATCCCCAGATGGATGGACGGGTGTGGACACAACAGCAAGACCCACGCCTGAAGACCCTCCACCTTCTGATGGGGGAGGAACACCTTGACTTGAGAGGTGTCCAACGTCATGCCCAAGAAGGGCCTCACCAATGACGGAGTGATCGAGGACTTGGGATAATTGATCACCCAGCCGAATTCCTTGAGAGTGGACAACACTGTCCGAGTGTCGCTCTCGGCCTGCTGAAAAGACTGAGCAGCAATCAGCAAGTCGTCCAGATAAGGAAGAATAGGAATGCCCTGGCTCCTCAGCAGGGCCATGACACCCGCCAGCACCTTGGTGAACACCCGGGTGGCTGAGGAAATTCCAAACGGCAGTGCCACAAATTGATAGTGTTGATCCTCCAGCGCGAACCTCAGAAACTTCTGATGTCCCTGGAATATAGGGACGTGCAGGTAAGCATCCCTGATGTCCACCGTGGTCATGAAGTCGCCTGGCCGAAGTGAACTCACCACTGACCGTAAGGTCTCCATGCGGAAGTGTTTGAATCTGAGACCCTGCAGGTCCAGAATAGGTCTTAGAGTACCGTCCTTCTTATAGAGTATCCACAAGGTGTCTCACCTTTTTGATGGCTATGGAGACAATGGCCGCGGCACAGACAGGGCGAAGACCAGTGCCCACAAAAGTGAAAGCGTGACATGCCAGCTGATCCATGCGCCTGTCAGCATGATCGCGCAAGGAAGAAGTATCAGGAGACAGCAAAACCGTAGTACTTGAGAGCCCCAAAACAGGAGCATCCACCTCAGGAGGACGGGACCAGAGACGAATCAACTCCTCTGAAAAGGGATACCGTCTGTCCAGGCTCTTAGGCACCAACGGCAGTCTATTAGGTTCCTCCCATTCCTTAAAAATCATTTTAGAGAAGTGGCCCTGTTCAGGAAAAACAAGCCGCTGTCTCTCGGGCCGAAATAGGTCCCCTTGCTTCTTTTTGGCCTCCTTTGGGGGTACAATGTGCAAGGCTTCAAAAACCACAGACAAAAGCTTCTCTGTGTCATCGGGAAGCCAACCGTCCTCATCCGAGGAAGACCCGGGGTCACTGTCAAAGCCCCCCTGTCGGTCCCCAGAGGAGTCAGAATCATGAAATAACTCACCCTCCTCCATGGAGTCTCGGCCACCAAAGGCCTCATAATCATCATCATCATCGGCAAAAAGTGAATAAAACTGCTCCAAATGCCACTTCTTACGCGTGGCCTTACCAGCGGCCGAACGCGACAACTGACGCTCTATACTGGCCACTCTGAGTGGCAAGTCCGTTTGAGACCCCCTGCTGGCCTCCCCCTCACTGGGGGCTAAATGCAGACGCGGGGGGGGGGCACGAGGCCGTCGGTAAAATGGGACTGAGGCCGGCAACGCTTGCCCCATCCTGTTCCGAAATGCCGCTTTGCGCGCAGGGTACACAAATAGCGAGGACATGTACCACACAAGAGACAGAGCTTAACTAGTCCCGAGGGGCCCCAAGCTCGCTATGCCCAGAAGCCTCCATTAGGGTGATTATAGCGGAAAAAAGCGGTTCACAAGGCACTAACGGCCCAGAACCGGACAATCCCCAATTTGGTCCCTCTAAACCCCTTAACCACAGGGCAGGAAGGGGGGGGGGGGGAACAGAGACCAGGAGGAACCACCTATGAATAAACTGGGACCCGTCTGGAAAACATGAGAGGAAAAATATAAGCATCCCACAGCACATGCACACAAAAAAATTCTTAAAAAACAAAGAGACTCACGGACAACAGCC
Source organism: Gastrophryne carolinensis (assembly GCA_027917425.1). Classification (NCBI taxonomy): domain Eukaryota; kingdom Metazoa; phylum Chordata; class Amphibia; order Anura; family Microhylidae; genus Gastrophryne; species Gastrophryne carolinensis. The sequence continues at coordinate 577,261,369 of CM051234.1, read as the reverse complement.
GATGAGGCAGGCCTGTCGCAGACAGATCAGGAAGAGGAGAGCCCGCAGCGCGAGGACCGCCGGACTCTAAAGGAGGGAACCACAGCACGATGCAGCAGCCACCGTGCACTCCGCAAAATGGCGCCGACGGTGAGCTCCACGAGGGGCGCCCCCCCCCCCCACCAGCAGCAGACAGGAGGGGCAAGAGCGGACTCCGGGCACCAAAGCAAAATGGCGCCCGGACCGCAAGAGGAGCAGACAGGGAAGGCAAAGCCCTCCCTGCCACAAAGAAAAGATGCGCAGGTGGGCGCGGCGGTGCCCGCAACAACCAGCGCGCACCTCGTCCCAGCACTCGATCCTACGCACCGGCCGGTGGCGGGCACCAAAACACAAAAAATAAATAAAGCTTGTGGGAGACATAAGGAGTCCCAAGGTGGTTCCCCCCCCCCCCCCCCCATATACGCTCGCCATTGCCTATGGCCGGCTACCCTTTGGGACAGGGTCTGTGGCCCAGAGCATAGCTCTGCGGCCGACAGGCTTGGGATGCCCCGCTTGCCTGCGATACCCATGGAGAGAGAGATAATACCATTTTGTGCGTACTCACCTTTAAAACGGGTATTATGAGTGTGCCATACATCTTCATGACATATGGGGTCATCTCCAGTAAAGGGCGAACTTCTGCAGAGATGAATATGCAGGTCCATATATACCTGGGACCTCCCACCAATTCCCCAGTGTATAAAAGCAGTAAAGGGACCAGGAAGAACCAATTATAACCTTAACAATCAAAACCAATGGTTCACCATATAAAAACCCCAGAATACCTGAAAAAAAGGGGGTGGGGCGAAGTGGAGTGTATGGCACACTCATAATACCCATTTTAAAGGTGAGTAGGTGAGTACTCACAAAACGGTATTATTCTAAGTGTGCCATACACTCCACTTCGATCTTCATGACATATGGGACATCCAATAGCAGTATCCGTCATGGGTGGGAACCAGAAACAGTAAAGAAGTACCAACTCAAACCGCTGCAGCTTGCCGAACCTTGCGGCCAAAAACAGCATCCGCTGAAGCCCGCACATCAACCTTGTAAAACGTGGAAAAAGTATGAACGGAAGACCAAGTAGCCGCGTTACAAACTTGTTTAACAGAAGCCTGGTGCTGAAAAGCCCAGGATGCACCAACAGCACGAGTAGAGTGCGCAGTGACCCTAAAAGGGGGAGTCCTCCCCTTAGCAGAATAGGCCCCAACAATGGCCTGACGAATCCATTTGCTAATCGTAGACTTAGCAGGCACCAAGCCTTTCCTGGGCCCGCAGGGCACCACGAAAAAAGCGCCCGTCTTGCGGAAGGAAGAAGCAGTCACCAAATAGTACTTCACACAGTGAACAACATCCAAATTGTGCAGACCCCTCTCCTTGTCATTGTTAGGCTTAGGACACAAGGAAGGGAGAACAATATCCTGATTGAGGTGGAAAGCAGACACCACCTTAGGAAGGAAATCCAGCTTAAAACGAAAAACCACCTTATCCTGGTGTCTCTCAAAGTAAGGGGCCTGTATCGACAGAGCCGCCAACTCCGAGACACGCCGAACAGAGGTAATAGCCACCAAGAAAGCAACCTTCTGAGTGAGAACCGAAAGAGCAATATCCTGTAACGGCTCAAAAGGAGGACCCTGCAGAGCCGAAAGAACCAAATTCAAATCCCAAACAGGAACTACAGCCTTCTGAGGGGGGCGCAGATGCGCGACCTCTTGGAAAAAGGTCTTAACCAGCGGGTGTACAGCAAAAGACCTCTGGAAGAAAACCGACAGTGCAGAAAACCTGTCCTTTCAATATACTAAGCTGGAACCCAAGATCCAGATTATGCTGAAGAAACTCCAAAATCCTGGGTATCGAAAAAACCCTGCAAGGCAAGGCCCTAGCCTCACACCAATCAATATAGGACCTCCAAGTCCTATAGTAAATGCCAGAAGAGGACCGCTTCCTAGCCCTAATCAAGGTCTGAACAACAGCCTCAGACAAACCTTCCTCTTTCAAGAGGAAGGTTTCAGCAGCCAAGCCGTCAAAGCCAGCGTTTGTAAATTGGGGTAAAGTAGATGACCCTGAGATAGCAGGTCCTGGATAGAGGTACTGGTCTACGGCCATCCTTATGACGTCTGCGTACCAAACCCTTCTTGGCCACCTTGGAGCCACCAGAATCGCTGGTGCCCCTTCTAGAACCAGTTTGCGAACTACCTTGCCCAGCATGGAGACGAGTGGAAACAGGTACAGAAAACCCAACACCTTCCAAGCCAGTGACAAGGCATCCACTGCCAGAGACAGAGGGACCTGAGAAAGAGACACAAAGGCCAGAAGTTTGTGATTGTGCCTCGAGGCAAAGAGATCCACCTCCGGAGTCCCCCACTTGCGGCAAAGATCCAGAAAAACCTTGGGGTTGAGAGAGTCCCCCACTCTCCTCCATGTTCTCCACTCCCAGAATGTAGACTGCCGAAAGGCAAGGAACATTGCTCTCCGCCCAGTGCAGGATCAGAGAGACTTCCCTGAGGGCACTCCTGCTGCGAGTCCCTCCTTGGTGATTGATGTATGCCACCACCGTTCGGTTGTCCGAACGAACCTGAACCGGTAGACCCCGTAACTGTGAGGTCAGCCGAGCCCAAGTCGGATGGCTCTGAACTCCAAGACATTGATGGGGGTGTGAGCCTCCTGGGGACCCCACACCCCGCTGAACTGATGACTTTTCCAATAACCTCCCCAGCCCGACTGGCATCCGTGGTAACCGTCTCCCAACAAGGGACCAGAAAGGATCTGCCCTTCACCAGATTGCTCGAGTCCAGCCACCACCGAAAGGACTGCCGAACCCTGGGAGACACCCTGAAAGGTTGATTCAATGACCGCGGGCACCTGTCCCAATGCGTCAATAGGTGAAGTTGGAGAGATCTCATGTGAAACTGTGCAAACGGTACCGCCTCGAAGCAGGATACCATCAACCCCACCAGTTTCATCCCCTGTCGGATAGAGGGACAAGGACTGGCCAGAAGAAGGCGGATCAGGCCCTGAATCCCCTGCACCTTGGTCTGGGGCAGAAACACTTTGGCCCGAATGGTATCCAGATTCATGCCCAGAAATGAAATCACACGAGACGGGGAGAGAGAAGACTTGGTGCGGTTGATCACCCACCCGAACCTCTCCTGGTTCGACACCACCTGGTGGGTGTCCAGCTCCGCCTGACGGAGGGAAGAAACTGAGATCAACAGGTCGTCCAGATAAGGCACAATGCGAATGCCCTGAGCCATTATGCCCGCCAAGACCTTGGTGAAGACCCTCGGCGCCAAGGTCAGACCGAAGGGAAGAGCTAAAAACTGATAATGACGATCTTCCACCGCAAACCGGAGGAATCTCTGATGTGCCTGAAAAATCGGAACATGCAGATACGCATACTTGATGTCTATGGATGTCATAAAATCCCCTTGGCGAAGGGAATTGATAGCCGAGCGCAGAGTCTCCAGATGGAACTTCTTGGCTCTGATAAACCTGTTGAGAACCTTGAGATCTAGAATGGGTCTCATCGAACCCCCCTTTTTGGGAAACGTGAAAAGGTTAGAGTAGTAACCCCTGCCTCTCTCTGACGGAGGCACCGGGCATATAACCACCATGTCCAGAAGGTTTTTCACTGCTAACAGGAGCCCCTGTGCAGCCTGAGGGTCCGAGGGCACCTGAGACCTTAAGAATCTTGGGGGCGGCCAGTACTCGAACTCCAGTTTGTACCCGGAGGAGACCACTTCCAAGATCCAATTGTCTGTGACCTCCCGGGCCCAGACCTGGAAGAAGAGCCGCAGCCGTCCCCCCACCCAGGCGGGTGAGGACACCCCTTCATTGCTGAGCCGGTTTAACTGCAGGCTTGGGCTTGGAACCCCAGGCAGCCGCGGGACGTGCCCGACCTCTGCCCCTGTTCCAGGACGAGCCCCTAACACCCGAGAAGGCCAGACCCCTCGAAAGGGACGGCGCTGTTTCTTCCGCTGAGGTAACTTACCTCCCTTAGCAACAGCATCCAATTTATCTCCAAACAGCCGCGTACCCAAGAAGGGAAGAGCTGTGAGCGACTTCTTGGCCCCAAAGTCCGCCGTCCACTGGCGGAGCCAGACCGATCTGCGCATAGCCACCAATAAGGCTGAAGTTCTACCACATCTCTTAAGGGTAGCGAACTCAGCGCTAGCTGGATCAAACTGAGCGTCATTCAGCCAGTCCCTGATAAGAGACCTGGTAGCAAGCGACACCAGGGCAGATGCACAAACAGGCCGCAGGGCCGAGCCCACGCTGGCAAATGCGTGGCACGCCATCAGATCAAGGCGCTTATCCTCGCCATCCTTAAGGGAAGTGGCGTCAGGGGTGTTCAGCACAGAAGAGTTGGTCACACCTAAAACAGGCGCGTCGACCTCGGGAGGAGAAGACCAGCGCTTAACCGCCTCCACCAGGAAAGGATACTTCTTATCCCATCCCTGAGGAGCACCAGGAAGCCGACTGGGCCCTGGGTAGGGAATTCCAGACGGGGCTTGTGGACCCCAAAAAATTCCCCCTTCTTGAGAGGAGGCGCCTCAGGCGGTTCAATATCCAACACCTCCAATAGATGAGACAAAACAGTGGCCGTATCTACGGCATCCCCCAGCGCCTGCCCGACATCGGCATCACCAGACTGAACATAGTCAGCCTCTGTTTCCTCATACAATTCCCCTAACGGGGAATAATCTGACAAAGCAACGGAATCGTCGTCAACATCCCACAAGGGCTGCGCCGACGACAAATGTCTCTTTTTAGCCTGGGCCTTCTTGCCCACCGTGCTAGCAATAAATTTCTCGATGCTGGCTAACCTAGCACAAACATCAGAGTGCGACTCCCCGCTGGCACCAATGCCACTTGGGGTACGGATAAGGCGGGGAGGGGAAGGCGATGAAGCGGGAGGAGCTGAGCAGTCTGGGTACCAGACTGACGCGTTATGGCCTTTTGTGCGCATGGTATACAGATCAGCACATTCACCCCCATAAGTGATACCCCACACCCCACACATGGCCCGGATTGTCCCAGAGGGAGCCTGAGTCCAGTATCCTGGGAAGCCTCCATAAGGTGATTTTGATGGTAGTCGCAATGACCAGAGGGAATTACGCAGGTAAGCAACCCGGGATGCCCCTTGAAGTCCCGCGTGGGAGGATTTGAATGATACCCAATTTGGACCCAAGGGACCCTAGGAACGTGAGAATCTCTCTTAATACAAGTGAAAGGGATCCTTCTGAAGGACACAACCAAGGGAGGCCATGAACTCCATATCGTACATAAAACATACATTCCAAGGGTCGTGTGCTGACAAACAAAAATCAATCAATAAGTTAATCAAGCGCCCAGCCAATCTAACAGACAGGGCGCACACAGTAGAATAATAATGAAGGGCCCGCAGGGGCACTCACGGCACAGCAATGGCGTCCCCTGACAAGCTGGAAAACAAGCCTGGGAAGAAGAGGGGCGGGCAGCGCAGAACGCGAGACGCACCCAGCCCCGCCCCCCCCCATTACCATGGAAACGCGCTCCCTGCCCGTGGCTGGGCTCCATTCAGGCGGCAGAAGGAGAGGGGGCCGCCGCGCGAGAATGCCGAGAGCCCGGCCCCAACACCCCCCCCCCCGCTACCATGGAAACACGCTTCCAGCCCGTGGCTGGGCTCCATTCAGGCGCCAGAAGGAGAGGGGGCGGGCCACGCGAGAATGCCAAGCGCCCGGCCCCGCCCCCCCCCAGAAGAGAATCCATGCCTGAGGGGGAGAAGCACCCCCTGCAGAACCGAGCGTGCAACCAAAATCATGAGGGATAACAGCCAGCATGCCCTCAACAGTGCGCACCAAGCACCACACTCTCACACACACAACAATGAAAATAAAACAATAAGGGCACAAGAGGTAGGGACAGCGCCCCCCCCCCCCCCCAAGGAACCAGGAGGGGAATCCGCACCACCAAGTGGAGGGAATAATGGCCAGGGCATCCCAAACCGGGATCACCAACCCGGAACCGCCTACCCCAAATGAGGTCTCACGGGGGAGCATGGCTCCCTAACACCCCACGGAGGTGTATCCTACCTTCGCCCAGACCAGAGCAGCCAAGGCTGGGAGGCATGATATAGGTTAAGGTAAAGAGGTCCAGACAGTAATAGGAAAATATGCCGCGGTAACCCGTCTACCTTTCTCCAAGCAGACTGCAATGAGGAGATATCCATCTTCGGACTTGCTCGCCGTCCTGCAGAGAAGGAACTGGGGAATTGGTGGGAAGTCCCAGGTATATATGGACCGGGAGGGGCTTTCTTTTTTTGCATATTCATCTCTGCAGAAGTTCGCCCTGTACTGGAGATTACCCCATATGTCATGAAGATCGAAGTGGAGTGTATGGCACACTTAGAATAACCCAATTGTCAAGAATGGAGCGACCCGAGCATGACACCAGGAAAATATGCACCGCTGATATGGAACATGCGTTTCCATCCATCGAATAATCAGATCAATCACTTTCATTGCTGTTGAGCTCCCCCTTGATTTATGTCACAGGATGCGTCCTGGTCCATTGTTGAAGTGACACCTTCAGTTTTAGGATATTGATATAACTTTATAATAATTTTTAATTCCTCGTTTGATAATTTTTCCTGAACTGTCTGGTTCTCTAGATTTCTTCACCAACCAGTAAAGCTGGCGTCTGGTTGGGAAACCCTCCCTATTCAGTAGTGGATCCTTACTAATACATGTAGCCAGGGGTGGACTAGCCATAGGGAGACCTGGGACAATGCCTGGTGGGCCGCTCTGTTTTGGGGCCAGTTGGGCTGCTTTTGATACCTACATTCAATCCTTACTGCCTTAGTCTCCTTCTCACCCCTCAGTGCCCACTGTACCCACAAGCCAAGGAACACCAGTCCACAATGCTATAGCCCCATCATGGTTGGGTGCATCAGCGGGGGTGTATCGGGGCTAGGGCTGGTAAAATCCAGCACTTATCTTTGGCCCCAGTCCGTCACTACATGCAGCGAATGTAGCCAACACATCAGTTTGAATCCCAGGTCATTTGGAAGGGAACATATGTTGTCCAAGGTTTCTTGAGATTTTCTATCTAATTTAAACCTGTAGGAGCTTCTGGAACCCAAGAAATTCTCGGGACCAAACCCCAAGGTGTATTGGTGCTTCCCACCTTTGTTAAACTGGACCAACACCCTTTCAAGAAGCAATGCTCATATGCATACCTCCCCAGGGTAATACAGATTGCTGCACATAAACATTTATTTACCTTACAGTAACTCCTGCTGTGATCAATTTAAAAAAATGGCTTCCCATGGAGCTACAGGCTACCTGCAAAAAAAATACCATTTTGTGAAATACTCACCTGTAAAATGGGTATTATAAGTATGTCACACACCCCGCTTCAAGATATCCATAACATGTGGGTAGTACCGACCTGAAGAGGGCGTTCTGCAGAGATGATAGTAAAAAGAAAGCCCCTCCCTGATCCATAAATACCTGGGACCTCCCACTCATTACCCAGTATACAGAAGCAGTAAGGTAAGGGACCAGGAAGAGGCAAATATAAACCAAAGCAACGCAAAGTTCACAATATAAAGGATCCAGAATACAAGAAGGGCGGGTGAAGCGGGGTGTGTGCCATACTTATAATACCCATTTTACAGGTGAGTATTTCACAAAATGGTATTATTCTAAGTATGTCAGACACCCCGCTTCAAGATATCCATAACATGTGGGACATCCAATAGCAGTGTCCATAAAAGGGCGGGGATCCAAAACAAGGCAACAAGGTACAACTTAAACCACAACAGCTTGCAGAACTTTGCGGCCAAAAACAGCATCCGCTGAGGCCCGAACATCAACCTTGTAAAACTTGGAAAAAGTGTGAACAGAGGACCAAGTAGCGGCCTTACAAACTTGCTCAACAGAGGCCTGGTGCTGAAAAGCCCAGGACGCCCCAACCGCACGAGTAGAATGAGCAGTAACACGAAAAGGGGGACTCCTCCCCTTAGCAGAATAGGCCCCAATGATGGCCTGACGAATCCATTTACTAATGGAAGATTTGGCAGGAGCCAAACCTTTCCTAGGCCCAAAGGGCACCACAAAAAAGGCATCAGTCTTACGAAAGGAAGACGTAACCACCAGATAATATTGCACAACACGAACTACATCCAAGGAATGCAGCGCCCTTTCCTTGTCGTTGCTGGGATTAGGACATAGAGAAGGCAGAACAATGTCCTGATTCAGATGAAAGGCAGAAACCACCTTAGGAAGAAAATCCGGCTTGAAAAGAAAGACCACCTTGTCCCGATGCCTTTCGAAGTACGGAGCTTTAATGGACAAAGCTGCCAACTCAGAAACACGCCTAACCGAAGTGATAGCCACCAAAAAGGCCACCTTTTGAGTAAGTGAAGACAAAGCAACCTCATTCAAGGGCTCAAACGGAGGACCCTGAAGAGCAGAAAGAACCAGGTTCAAATCCCAAACTGGAACAAAGGGCTTCCTAGGAGGCCGTACATGCGTAACTCCTTGGAAAAAGGTCTTGACTAAGGGATGAAGTGCAAAGGACCTTTGGAAGAACACCGCCAGGGCAGAAACCTGCCCCTTCAAGGTACTAAGTTGAAGCCCCAGATCCAGACCATGTTGAAGAAACTCCAGGATTCTGGAAATGGAGAACTCCCGACAAGAGAAAGACCTACCTTCACACCAGTCAATATAGGACCTCCAGGTCCTATAGTAAATAGTAGAGGAAGAGCGCTTCCTGGCGCTAATAAGAGTCTGAATCACCGCGTCAGAAAGACCTTCCTCCTTCAAGATGGCGGTTTCAGCAGCCACGCCGTCAAAGCCAGCGATGGTAAATTGGGATAGCGTAGCCGACCCTGGGTGAGCAGGTCCGGCAGTAGAGGTAGAACGAACTGATCCTCTGCCAGCCTTACCAGGTCTGCGAACCAAACCTGCCTTGGCCACCTTGGTGCCACCAGAATCGCCGACGCGCCCTCCATGGCCAGCTTGCGCACCACTCTGGCTACCATTGGAAACGGAGGGAACAGGTAAAGAAACCCCAGATCCCTCCAGTTCAGGGACATGGCATCCACCGCCAGGGCCAGTGGATCCTGCGAGAGAGATACAAATACCGGAAGCTTGTGATTGTGACGAGAGGCAAAGAGGTCCACCACCGGGAACCCCAACCTGAGGCAAATCGAGCGAAACGCCTGAGGACTGAGAGACCACTCCCCCTGACGAGAGGAGGCCCTGCTCAGAGAGTCCGCCTCCGTGTTCTCCACTCCCGGAATGTAGACCGCTGAGATACACGGGACATGGCTCTCCGCCCAGTCCAGAATCAAAGATACTTTCCTGAGGGCACTCCTGCTGCGAGTCCCTCCCTGGTGATTGATGTAAGCAACCGCCGTCCGGTTGTCCGACCGGACCTGAACTGGCAGGCCCTGCAACTGATGAGTCAAGCGAAACAGAACCAACCTGATGGCTCTCAACTCCAGAACATTGATGGGCTCGTGAGCCTCCTGCGGGCCCCACAGACCCTGAAACCGGAGGTCCTTCCAAACACCCCCCCAACCTGACAGACTGGCATCCGTGGTGACTGTTTCCCAACACGGTGCCAGAAAAGATCTGCCCTTCAACAGATTGACAGACCCCAGCCACCATTGCAGGGATCGACGAACTCGGGGAGTCATCAGGAAGGACTGATCCAACGATAGTGGAGACTTGTCCCAAACCTTCAACAGATGAAGCTGAAGCGTCCTTGTATGAAACTGCGCAAAGGGAACTGCCTCGAATGAGGCCACCATTAACCCCACCAGCCTCATCCCTAGCCGGATGGCCGGACGAGGGGCCGACAAGAGAAGCCGAACTAACTCCTGAATCAAAAGAATCTTGGCCTGGGGCAGAAACACCCTGGCCTGCGATGTGTCCAGAGACATTCCCAGAAAGGTCACTACTCTGGACGGAGAAAGAGAAGACTTGGGGTGGTTGATCACCCAACTGAACCTCTCCAGAGTGGACACCACCACCCTGGTGTCCAACTCCGCTTGGTTGAAGGAAGAGGCCATGATCAGAAGATCGTCCAAATAGGGCACAATGCGGATACCCTGAACCCTGAGCAGAGCCATCACCCCCGCCAGCACCTTGGTGAACACCCGAGGAGCCGAGGTGAGACCGAAAGGGAGTGCCACAAACTGAAAGTGCCGATCCTCCACCACGAACCTGAGAAACCTCTGGTGTGCTGGAAAAATCGGAACGTGTAGATAAGCATCCTTGATGTCTATGGACGTCAGAAAGTCTCCCTGACGAAGAGAGTGAATAGCCGAACGCAGCGTTTCCATGCGGAATTTCCGCGGCCGGATGAACCTGTTGAGAAACTTCAGATCCAAGATGGGTCGGACCGATCCGTCCTTCTTGGGTACCGTGAACAGATTGGAATAAAAACCCCTGCCCTGATCTGAGGGGGCACTGGGCAAATGACAGCCATGTCCAGAAGATTCTCTACTGCCACCAGGAGCCCCTGCGCCGCCAGAGGCTCCGAAGGCATCCGAGACCTGAAAAATCTGGAAGGGGGGCGGAGCTCGAACTCCAGCTTGTAACCGGAAGACACCACTTCCCGGATCTATTTGTTCGAAACTTCCAGAATCCAGATTTGGGAGAAGTGTCACAGCCGTCCCCCCACCCGCACAGGTGAGGGCACCCCCTCATTGCTGAGCAGGCTTGGACGCGGGTTTGGGTTTTGAACCCCAATTGTATCCTGAACGGGCACGTCCTCTGCCCCTATTCCAGGAATCTCCTCTTGAAGAAAGGAAGGCAAATCCTCTTCCCGCTCTGGATCCCTGAAAGGAAGGAGTGAAAGAAGCCGCCCCTTGACCGAGGGAATTACGCTAATAAGCAACCCGGGATGCCCTTTTAATGTCCAAGTGGGAGGATTTGTATGTGAAGATTAATAAACCCAGGGACCTTAGGCTATGGACGTCATGAAGTCCACCAGGAGGAACCCCCTAAGATCTACCTGCCAGAAACAATACACTAATAAAAATGAAGCAGGGACAAAAAATCAGAAAGCATGGAGAAAGGGGGGCCCACAGGGCCACTCACAGTTGCCATAGGAATCAAGACGCTGAGTCCTCAGGAATCGTGAGGTGAAGGGATAGAGCGGAAGAGGAAGGGGGGCGTGGCCAGCGCGGAGCGCGCCACTGACCTGCTCCACCCCCCTCCCTAACGCAACTTGTGAGGAGCGAGCTCCTCAGCAGTGTCCGAGGCAGAGGGGGCGGGCCGCGGCGACGCGCCGAAAGCCCGGCCCCGCCCCCAATGACAACGCGTGAGGGGAGAAGCTCCCCTCCATTTCCAAAGCGCCGGAGAACCGGTGTCGCGGGGACCCGCGGCACCGGTGAAGGAAGAAAAGGAGGTAGCAGCCCGCAGCTGACATGCGGGACCGCCGACCGCTCGAGCCATGCTACAAATGTACAAATGAAAACGGGAGCGGGCCGCGGCCTCGCGCCGAAGGCCCGGCCCCGCCCCCAACTGAGAGTGTGTGAGGGGAGAGCTCCCCTCAACACTCTCTGAGGTAAAAATTAGCGCTGCGGCGATAGTGCGTCCGCGGTGCCAGACCAAAAATGTAAAAAACACACTACACTTTCCAAATTCATTGAGGGATTACTTCCAGACGCTCCCCATCAACACGCAGCACCTCAACAAGCTCCGTAGGCGGTGTACCACGAATAGAAGCCTGCATAGTAGAAGGATAGAGAGGCAGGAAGTGCTGTATACCCCAGTGAGTGCAGCGCTCCTAACACGGTCCAAAACTGCAAATAAAAAACTAGCCTAACAGCAATGCTAAAAGGGGGGGGGGCCCAACCCAAATTAGTAAAGGTGGAAGGGGGCCAAGTAGGACATACCGTCGGTGGACAGGGCATCCCAAACCGGGGTCACCAACCCGGTGTTACCGCCTACCCTCTTATATAGGGTCTCGCGGCGGAGCCTAGCTCCTGAGCACCTGAGGTGCTGAATTACCCTCGCCCGGACCAGCAGCCAAGACTGGGAGGCATGTCATATAACAAGGATTAAATAAGGAAAAAAAGGGTCCGAGCGGAAATAGAAAAATAACTGGCCGGGAGTTGTCCCGGCTACCTGCAATCCCCCTGTGCAAGGAGGAGACATCATCTCCTGACTTGCTCGCCGTCTGCAGAGATGGAAAACTGGGTAATGAGTGGGAGGTCCCAGGTATTTATGGATCAGGGAGGGGCTTTCTTTTTACTATCATCTCTGCAGAACGCCCTCTTCAGGTCGGTACTACCCACATGTTATGGATATCTTGAAGCGGGGTGTGTGACATACTTAGAATATACAATTCTGTGATTACTCACCTGTAGAATTGGTGTTATATGTATACAGCACGTCCTGTTCCAGAAGATATTCCTTACTCTTGGTATATACTCTCCAGTACATGGTGCTGGACTGCAGAGACAGAAAAGAGGCTCCTCCCGGCCCCATAAATATCCGGGACCTCCCACAAAATCCCCAGTATTGAAAAGCAGTTAGAAAGAGACCGGGAGAACTATAACCATTACATGAAAATTTGAACATAAAAACAATCACCATAAAGAGGTAACTAAAGATAATGATAAGGGTGGGGGTGGAGCAGGATGTGCTGTATACATATAATACCAATTCTACAGGTGAGTAATCACAGAATTGAAATATTCTAAGTATACAGCACGTCCTGTTCCAGGAGATATTCCTTACTCTTGGGACATCCAATAGCAGTGTCTGTAAGGTAGGGTGGGATCCCCAAAAGTAACAGCAGACAGTTTAAACCACTGCCGCCTGCAGAAACTTGCGGCCAAAAGCAGCATCAGCTGAGGCCCTAACATCAACCTTGTAAAACTTTTGAAAAAATATGAACAGAAGACCAAGTGGCGGCCTTGCAAACTTGTTCAACAGAAGCTTGGTGCTGAAAAGCCCAAGAGGCACCAATAGCACGAGTAGAATGAGCAATAGGGCTGAAGGGAGGTTCCTTCCCCTTAGAGTAGGCCTGAATCATAACCTGAAGTATCCACTTACTGATAGTGGACTTAGCCGGAGCCAGGCCTTTCTTAGGTCCAGACGGACTCACAAAAAGAGCATCAGTCTTCCTGAAGGATTCAGTAGCCACCAAATAGAACTTCAGAGTCCTGACCACATCCAGAGAGTGTAACACCCGCTCCTTAGGGTTACTAGGATTAGGACACAGGGAAGGCAAAACAATGTCCTGATTGAGATGAAAGGCAGAAACAACCTTAGGTAGAAAATCTGGCTTAAAACGAAACACCACCTTGTCCTGGTGTCTCTCAAAATAAGGATGCTTGATGGAAAGCGCCGCCAACTCAGAAACACACCTAACAGAAGTGATAGACACCAAAAAGACCACATTAAGCGTAAGGATGGACAAAGGGGCCCCCTGCAGGGCAGACAAGACCAAATTCAAGTCCCAGACTGGTAACATAGGCTTACGTGGGGGATGCACGGGAGTAACCCCTTGGAAAAAAGTCTTGACCAGGGGATGCTGAGCAAAGGATCTTTGGAAGAAAATAGCCAAAGCAGACACATGGCCTTTCAGAGTACTGAGCTGAAGACCCTGATCCAAACCATGTTGGAGAAATTCCAGAATCCTAGGAATAGAAAACAAACACACGACAGGGAAGCGAGTGGGACTCACACCAGTCAATGTAAGTATGCCAGACCCTGTAAGAGATGGAAGAATAGGACCTCTTCCTAGCCCTGATCATGGTATTCACCGCTGAGGCAGGCAGCCCTTTTTCCATCAAGATGGAGGTTTCAACAGCCAGGCCGTCAAAGCCAGCGTTTGTAAATTGGGGTGGCGTAGGTGTCCCTGAGTGAGCAGATCTGGAACCTGTGGTAGAGCATACTGATCTACTGCCAACTGCACGATGTCTGCGAACCACACTCTTCTTGGCCACCAGGATGGCTGGCACCCCTTCCTGAACTATCTTGCGCAGCACCCTGCCCAGCAGTGGAATGGGGGAAACACATACAGGAGCTGGAATCCCGTCCAGGACATTGCCAGGGCATCCGTGGCCAAGGCCAGAGGATCCTGGGACAGAGAGACAAAGACTGGAAGCTTGTGATTGTGACGAGACGCAAATAGATCCACGTCTGGCTGACCCCAGCGGTGGCACAGGGAGCGAATCACCCTGCTGCAGAGGGACCACTCTCCCAGACGAGAGGTCCCCCTGCTCAGAGAGTCTGCCTCCAGATTCTCCACCCCCGGGATGTACACAGCTGAGATGCAGGGAACATTTTCCTCCGCCCAGGACAGTATCAGGGACACTTCCCTGAGGGCCCTCTTGCTCCGGGTCTCTCCCTGATGACTGATGTAGGCAACCGCCGTCTGGTTGTCTGAGCGGACCTGAACAGCCCGACCCCTCAAGTGGGCGAGAACCAACCCGATTGCCCTTAATTCCAGAATGTTGATAGGGGCATGGGCCTCCTGAGGGCCCCACTGACCCAGGAATGTCAGACTTCCAACCCCCCCCCCCCCAACCTGTCAGACTGGCATCCGTGGTGACAGTCTCCCAGCAGGGGGCCAGAAAGAACCTGCCCCCAGCAGATTCCCTGAGACCAACCACCACACTAGAGACCGCCTGACCTGAGGGGACAAGACAAACACCTGATTCAGGGACAAAGGGTCCCGATCCCATACTGACAATAGGTGAAGCTGAAGAGGCCTCATGTGGAACTGAGCATATGGAACCGCCTCGAAGCAGGACACCATCAGGCCCACCAGCTGCATTCCCTGCCTGATGGATGGATAGGGACAAGACAGCAGGAGCTGAACTTTCTCTTGAAGGACCTCCACCTTCTGCTGAGGAAGAAAGATTTTGACCTGGGCTGAATCCAGAATCATGCCCAGAAAAGACTTCACCATGGAAGGACACAGGGAAGATTTGGGGTGATTCATCACCCAGCTGAATGACTCCAGAGTGGACACCACCCTCCAGCTCTGCCTGATGGAAGGACTGGGAAGCAATAAGCATGTCGTCCAGGTAGGGAAGAATGCGGATGCCCTGAGATCTCAGCAGGGCCATCACTCCTGCCAGCACCTTGGTGAATAACCTGGGGGCCGACATGAGGTTGAAGGGTAAGGCCAAAAAATGCAATTCTGTGAAATACTCACCTGTAGAATTGGTATTATAAGTATACAGTACATCCTGCTCCAGATAGATTACTTACACTTGGGTTATCCTCCGCCAGATGGCGCTGCACTGCAAAGACATGCAAAACAGGCTCCTCCCAGCCCCTCAAACACCTGGGGACCTCCCACAAATCCCCAGCATCAAAAAGCAGTGAACAAGAAACCGGGATAATTTAACCACCCAAAAACTGGTAACCATAACAATGATGACAATCGCCATACAGGGGATCCAGAATAATGCAACAACAGGGTGGGGTGGAGCAGGACGTACTGTATACTTATAATACCAATTCTACAGGTGGAGTATTTCACAGAATTGTAATATTCTTAGTATACAGTACGTCCTGCTCCAGAAAGATTATTTACACTTGGGACATCCAATAGCAGTGTCCATAAAGCAGGGTGGGATCCCCAGTAAAAAAGGTAACAGCAGACAGTTTAAACCACTGCCACCTGCAAAACCTTGCGGCCAAAAACAGCAACAGCTGAGGCCTGAACATCAACCTTGTAAAACTTTGAAAAGGTATGAACAGAAGACCAAGTAGCAGCCTTGCAAACTTGTTCAACAAAAGCCTGGTGCTGAAAGGCCCAAGAGGCACCAATAGCACGGTAGAAAGAGCAATAAGGCAAAGGGAGGATTCTTCCCCTTAGCAGAGTAGGCCTAAATCACAGCCTAACGAATCCACTTGCTGATAGAAGACTTGGCAGGAGCCAAAACCTTTCCTAGGACCAGAAGGGTCCTAAAGAAATGTTGGGAGGACTCCATCGCCCAAACAGAGACCTGAACCCTGAACCCTCAGATTAAAGATCTGATGCTCTACCGACTGAGTTATCCAGGCTCTTCAGTGTTCCTGAAAGGTGCAGAAGCCACCAGATAGTACTTCAGAAACCTAACCACAACCAAAGAGTGCAAAACCCTCTCCTTAACATAGCTAGGGTTAGGGCACAAGGAAGGAGGAACAATATCCTGACTCAAATGAAAGGCAGACACTACCTTTATGCAGAAAATTAGGTTTGAACGAGACAACACCTTGTCCTAGTGCCTCGCAAAGTAGGGGGGCTGAATGGACAGCACCGCCAACTCAGACACACGCCTGACAGAAGTGATAGCTACCAGAAACACAACCTTGAGCGTAAGAAAAGCCAAGGCAGCATCCTGCACAGGTTCAAAGGGAGCACCCTGCAGGGCAGGCAAGACCAATTCCAAATCCCAAAAACAGGGACCATAGGTTGGTGTGGGGAACACACCTGAGCAACCCCCTAAAAGCAGTCTTAAACAAGGAATGCTGAACAGAAGACTTCTGAAAGAAGACAGACATGGTAGAAACCTGATCCTTCAAGGTACTGAGTTACAGACCGACTCCAACCCATGCAGTAAAGCTCCAGAACCCTGGAAACTGAGAACATCCAACAGGGAAGAGACCAAGACTCAACCAGCCAATGTAGGTACGCCATATCTTATAACAGATGGAAGAAGAAAACATCTACCTAGCCTTCACCATGGACTCAACCATCGAGGTAGACAAACCGTTCTCCATCAAGATGGAGGTTTCAGCAGTCAGGCCGTCAAGGCCAAAGTTTGTAATTCAGATGGCGTAAGGGGCCCTAAGTGAGCAGATCTGGCGCTCCAGGCAGAAAGCACTGACCTACTGCCATCTGCACCACGTCTGCTAATCACACTCTTCTTGGCCACCTGAGGCCACCAGAAGCACTGGCACTCCTTCCAGAGCAACTAGCAGGGGGAATATAGAAAAGACATACAGAAACTGAATGTCCTGCCATGACATTACAAAGGCATCCATGGGCACGGTCAGAGGATCCTGGGAAAGGGAGACAAAGGCCGGGAACTTGTGGTTGTGACGGAACGCAAGCAAGCCACATCAGTTTGGCCCCAACGGTGATACAGAGATTGGAAAACCCCATTGCAGGTGGAACCCCCCCCCCCCCCCTGGAATGTACACCACTGAAATGCAGCTACCATTGGCCTCCACCCAGATCAGAATCAGAGACACTTCCAGGAGGACCCTCTTGCTCCAGGTCCCTCCCTGATGATTGATGTAGTCAACTTCCATCAAAGTGACCGTGCGCCCCTGAACATGCAGGCCCTGAATAGAGTAGTCAAACGAACCAGAACTAACCTGATCACTCACAGCTTCAATATATTGATAGGTGAATGGGCCTCCTAAGGGCCCCACCTCCCCTGGAACCGCAGGGACCTCCAGAAGAACCCCCCCAACCTGATAGACTGGCATCCGTGGTGACCGCCTCCCAGGAAGGAGCAAAAAGGTTCCGCCCCCAATAGGTTCCTTGAGTCCATCCACTACAAGAGGGACCTCCTCACCAGGGGGGAAGACACCCAGACCCTGTCCAGGGATGCTGGGTCCTTGTCCCATACAGACAATAGGAGAAGTTGCAGAAGCCCCAAGAGGGACTGAACACAAGGGGCCGCTTCGAAGCACGCCACCATCAGGCCCACCAGCTGCATCCCCTGCCTGGTGAAGGGACGGGGACAGTTAGAAGGAACTGAACCTGTGGAAACAGATTGTCCACCTTCTGCTGAGGAAGGAATATCCTTGCCTGAACTGTGTCCAGATTCATTCCTAGGAATGAAGTTACCAAGGAAGGGAACAGTGAGGACTTGGGGTGGCTGACCACACATCCAGATGACTCCAGAATGGACACCACCAGCTGAGTATCCCACTTTGCGAGATGTAGAGATTGGGAAGTGATGAGCACGTCCATATAGTGCCGCACGCGGACGCCCCTTGGCCTCATCAGAGACTTCACCCCAACCAGCACCTTGCTGAGTACTCTGGGAGCTTAAGAGAGGCCAGATGGCAAGGCCACAAATTGACAGTGTTGATCTTCCAACGTGGATCTGAGGAATCTTGGTGTCCTGAAAACACAAGGATGTGAAAGAAAGCATCTTTGATATCCACAAACGGCATGAAGCCCCCGGGTCGCAGGGAGCAGATGGCCGAGCACAAAGTTCCCATGAGGAAAGCGCCTGTACTTGACAATTTGCTGAAGATCTGTAAATCCAGAATGGACCAGACTGACCCATCTGTTTTGGGAGCTGTGAAAGGGTTGGTGTAGGGTCCCTTGCCTCTGTCTGTTAAGGGAAATCTGCAAATGACCCCCAGACCCAGCAGGCCTAGCACAGCCTGCACCAGCACCTGAGCAGAAACAGGGCCCAGGAGTACCAGGGACCAGCTAATCTTAGGGGAGGCCGCACAGTAAACACCATCTTGTAGCCAGAGGACACTACCTCCTTAATCCACCGGTCTGAGGGGTGATGCCTCCAGACTTAAGCACGGTGCCGCAGCCGTCCCCTCACCCAGGCAGGTGAGGGCACCCCATCATGCTTGAGGGGACTTGGGAGAGGATTTGGGCTTAGCCCCCCCCAGAGGAGCCAGGGTGTTGTCTTCTGCTCCTGGGACAGGGAGCTGCGCGTGCCCCCGCGAAGGACACCTCTGGTTCCTGTTTAACACCATGGTAGGGGGTAGATTGGGTGCCCTGGCCCCGAATGGGCCGAGACAGCCGCCTGCGTTGGGGTAACTTACCTCTCTTACCAAACAGGTCTAGATGGGCCCCAAACAGGTGTAGCCCCTTAAAAGGAAGCCCGGTAAGAGCCTTCTTTGCAGCATTGTCAGCACCCCACTGTCGCAGCCAGACCAAGCGACGTATAGCCACCACAAGGGCAGAAATTCTTGCACACATTCTAATGGTGTCATCCAATGCTAATAGGATCAATTTTACAAACACATCACAACTGGAGAGTGCATTAAACACATCCCAAGGGAGATCATCAGGGGCACGATCAAGCATTTTTCTGATGAGGGTTCTAGCGGCCACAGCAGTAATGGCAGAGGCACAGACCGGCCGCAGCGCCGTCCCCACACATGCAAAGGCGTGGGAGGCCAGCAGGTCAATGCACCGGTCCTCAGCATCCCGAAGGGTAGTATAATCAGGGGGATGCAAGAAAGGGGTGTTAGATAGCCCTATGATCGGGACATCCACCTCGGGGGGTATGACCAACATTTAACCACCACAGGGGGAAAAGGGTACTTCCTATCCCAATCCCCTGGAACGTTTACTGGGGCACGCCCATTCCTTGAGCACAAGGGTATGGAAATGTCCCTGCTCTAGAAATTTCAAACGTGATGTTGCTGTATGGAAATGCTCCCCTCCTTGCCTGGGAGCCTCCCCAGGGAGATAGATAGACAGAACCTCAAAGATCTGGATCAATAATCTGTCAGTGTCATCCTGGGCCCAGGGGTCAGGGCCAGAGTCTTTGTGACCATTCGGTCTCTCATCAGATGAGCCTGAGTCAGAAAAGAGCTCTCCATCAGAAGGTGTATAGCCACACAGATTCATAAACTCCTCAGTTCCCATAGGGAAAACAGTAACATTAGGCGCCAAGTGCCGCTTCTTACCAGGGCACTTACGCGCTAAAAACCTCGCAATAATCTGTTCAGCTGTAGGCAGTCCAGGAGACCCATCAGGCTGAGAATCCCCACTTGCGTGCGACTCAGCAGGAGTGAGATTTACGCCTGGGGGAGTAGGTGAAGTGAGACGAGGTGCAGCCACTGGCCGGCCAGATTGCAAAGCCAGCGCTTGCTCAGCACAGGGTTACGCAGACCCATGCCTTGTCAGCATCAGCATGAGGATGTCCACACGCCATACACCGCCGGTCTTGTCCCAAGGGGACCCCGGTCACATTATCCTTAGATGCCTCCATATGGTGATTATTAGGCACAATATGCCAGTAGGGATTGATGCTATAAAGCAACCCTGGATGCCCCAATGACCCGCTAGGGAGTGGGAGTAAATTTACATGGCCCGCTATCAATTACACCGGGCCGGGAGAAGCCAATGGATTCACCCTCTGAAAGACACAATGAGAAGAAGGGTGTCAGAACCGAAACACACTACAGTGAAATATAAAAGGCGCCCACAAGGGCACTTACGGACCACGGTAAGTAAGAACGCCACACGCACGAGCGAACAGACAATATGGCACCGAGTACATCGAAGGGCGGGCCAGAGCAAGCCGTGACGCGGGGGGCGCCATGCCAGGCCCCGCCCCCCCCCGAAGAGCGCAAAGTCCAACAGACAAGCAGCCAATGAGGACGCAGAAGCGTCTGAGGGAACATCCAAATGAAGGAAAAGGCGCGTGCGGCGGCGGCATTTACAGTGTAAAAAGACAAGTCAGCGCGGCGGTTGACACCATATACCAGTCCAAGCAGACATTACAAGGAGGGCCATAAGCATGTAATCACAATACATGGACATCTACACCCCCCCCCCCCCTTCTTTTCCTCCCGAAGGCTACAGGGAGAATGGCGGCCCTCTGTACAGGACCCACCGCTACACGGGGCATGGGACAATAATGCGGGAGGGGCATCCCATAAAGGCTCACCATCAGCCTATACCGCCTACCCTTTGGTGGGGGACTGCGGTGGAGCAGCGCTCCTTAAGCACACATGGTGCTGCCTACCTTCACCCGACCAGCGCAGCCCAGGCTGGGAGGCACATCACATCAAGGACGGGTGGGAATAGTCCAACAGGGCCGCAGGCTTTAATAGCCCCGCTCACTTGCGACAGAGTGATAATTTCATGTCTTCGCAGTAAGCACTGCAGAGAAATCTGGGGATTTGTGGGAGGTCGCCGGGCCCGTTTTGCATGTCTCTGCAGTGCAGCACCATCTGGCGGAGGATAACCCAAGTGTAAGTATTATATCTGGAGCAGGACATACTGTATACTAAGAATATTGGTAGTGCTGATCCTCCAGAGCGAATTTGAAGAACCTCCGATGACCTGGAAAGATAGGGACGTGAAGGTAAGCATCCTTGATGTCTACAGAGGTCATGAAGTCCCCTGGGCGTAGGAAAGTCACAGCTGAGCACAGAGTCTCCATGCGAGTGTCTGAATCTGACAAACTTGTTGAAAAGCTTTAAAGTGGACCAACACCCACGGGTGATCGGCCCGGGAATCTATAAGATTCCCGGGCCGATCACCCCCCACCCCGCGGGACATCCGAGATCGGGATGTCCCGCGGGGTGAAACCCCCCCCAAACACCCCAACTCACCTACCTTATCTTCAGCGGCGGCCGGCCGCCGCCTCCCTCGCGCCCCTGTAGGCGTGCGCGCCTCCGCGCCGGCCGTCTGCGAATGGCCGGCGTGGGCGCGCGCGTCAAAAGTGACGCGAGGGAGGCGGCGGCGGCGGCCGCCGCTTAGACGTTCCGGATCTTCCCTTGTACGTTGGCGCTGGGAGCGGGGAGAGGTGAGTTTTTCGGGGGGTTAGGGGGGGTTTCACACAGCGGGGCACCCCGATCGGGGGTGCCCCACCGAAGTGGACCAAGACCCAGGATAGTCAAAATCCTGGGTGTTGGTCCACTTTAAATCCAGGATAGGTCTGATGGACCCATCCTTTTTGGGCACGATGAAAAGATTGGAATAGCCTTTGCCCCTTTCCTTCAAGGGCACCCAGCAGATGACCCCTAGGTACAGAAGGCCTTGGACAGCCAGGGAGAGACACTGAGCTGACAAGGGGTTTTGAGCTACACGAGATTTGATGAATCTTGGGGGCGGCCAGGCTGCAAACTATCTTGTAACCAGAGGAAACTACCTCCTGAATCCACCGGTCTGAGACATGATGCCTCCAGACGTGAGCCAAGAGCCATAGCTGCCCCCCCCACCCGGATGGGTGAGGGCGCCCCTTCATGCCTGAGGGACCCCAAGGGGGGCCAGGGCGGCCACGTCCTCTGCCCCAAAAATCTCCACGGGCTCCAGCAAAGGAAGGTCCCTGTCCAATTTTGGAGCCCCTGAAGGAAGGAGAAAAGGCACCTGAACCCTGAAAGGGCCGGGGCTGCCTTCTACGCTGAGGTAATTTGCCACCTTTAGCAAACAAGTCCAAACGTTCCCCAAAGAGGCGCAGCCCCTTGAAGGGAAAACCAGTGAGGGCCTTTTTGGCAGCTGCCCACTGGTGCAGCCAGACCGAGCGACGTATTGCCACCAACAAGGCAGAAGCCCTGCCACACATTCTAATGGTATCATCCAGGGCAGAGAGAACATATGCAACAAATTCCTCACAAAGCAGAAGAGCTCTATACTCTTCACTACCAGCATTATCAGGGGCCCCATCTAGGAGACCCCGAGCAGGCTTTTAACAGCAACAGCCGTGATAGCAGAGGCACAGACCAGACAGAGCGCGGTCCCAACACAGGCAAAGGCATGGCAAGCTAGCTGATCCATGCGCCTGTCTTCCCCATCCCTCAAGGTAGTTGTATCAGGGGAATGCATGACAGATGTGTTAGACAACCCCAGAACTGGTGCATCCACCTCTGGAGGACATGACCAACGTTTAACCATTTGAGCAGGAAAGGGATACCCTCCCAACTCTTTGGTATCCCGGGAAGCCGGCTAGGCCTTTCCCACTCCTTGAGAATCAGATTATTAAAGTGGGTTTGTTCAGGAAACTCCAAACGTGACTTAACAGTATGAAACAGCTCCCCCAGCTGCCGCGGGGCCACGGCAGGAGGAGAGATACAGAGCACTTCAAAAATGTGAGCCAAAAGTCTGTCAGTATAATCTGAAGCCCATGGGTCAGACCCAGACTCAGCATAACCCCTAGGCTGATCCTCAGATGATTCTGAATCAGAGAATAATTCCCCTTCTTTAGGGGGGTATAACCAGTAACATCAAAAAACTCCTCAGCTTCCATAGGAAAGAAAGTAACACCGGGTGCCAGATGCCGCCGCTTAGCAGAAGCCTTACGCGGACCAGAACCAGCAATATGCATTTCAATGCTGGCTGCCC
This sequence comes from Gastrophryne carolinensis, assembly GCA_027917425.1. Classification (NCBI taxonomy): domain Eukaryota; kingdom Metazoa; phylum Chordata; class Amphibia; order Anura; family Microhylidae; genus Gastrophryne; species Gastrophryne carolinensis. The sequence continues at coordinate 577,238,335 of CM051234.1, read as the reverse complement.
GGGTAGCCAAATCAGGTTGAGACTCCCCACTGGTATGCACCTCACTGGGAGTCAGGTGTAAACTTGGGGGGGTAGGCGAAGCCAGAGGAGGCGCAGCACTAGGCCCAGCCGCAGGTAAACCAGACTGCAGCACAAGTACCTGCTGGGCGCAGGGTACACACCCTGATTATAGGGGATACTCCACACAGCCGGGCTTGTCCCGAAGGAACCCTGAGCACGGTTGGAGCAGCGCTCCTTAGCACCTGACAGCGGTGCTGCCTACCTTCACCCGAACCAGAGCAGCCTGAGCTGGGAGGCAGTAGAAGGAAATGGGTGGGAATAGTCCTACAGGACCACAGGCTAATAGCCCCGCTCACCTGCGAGTAGAGAGCCATCTTCTAGTCATCGCAGCCAGGACTGCAGAGAAGAACTGGGGATTTTGTGGGATGTCCCGGGTATTTATGGGGCCAGGAGGAGCCTCTTTTCTGTCTCTGCAGTCCAGCGCCATCTACTGGAGAGAATACCCCAAGAGTAAGGAATATCTTCTAGAACAGGACGTGCTGTATACTTAGAAGTGCCACTCACCAATGTGAGTGGGGACCCAGCAACATCGAGGGCTCCAGGAGTCTCACAAAGCAGGCTTTGGCAGCATCGTCTGCAGAGCCTTAGAATATTTCTGCAATTATCTTATTTTCTGCAATTCATCAGAAAACTCATCGCTTGTCAGCTTTTTGCTTGATTTACAAGTGAATGAATGCCCAGGATGACCTGGCCTCAATGTGATGGAGAAGGTGATAAGTCTCTACCCAGGAGTTGAAAGGATGAATGCCCTTTTGTTTATCAGGGCAACTGTGTTGCTAACACCTTTGTTATGCATGGAATCATCACAGCCTAAAGCTAAGACTGCCCCCCTCCAGCCTCCAACAGAAACTGGATGGACATCAAGGTGGCAGGGGTGTGTGCATGTGTTGCTAGAATGGATGTATAAGGACAATGCTCACAGACTCTTGAGACAGAAGCTCATATCACTTGCATCCCATCTCATCTTCTCCCTTCCCCTCACATCCCTGCCCCCTTGCCTCATTTGGCATTTTGCCTTAGGATATTTTTCTATGCAGATACTTTTCCTTATAAATAATCTATGGTTTTACCATTATTCATCAAGTTTTTGAATAGGAATAGGATTGAAATTCTGCACATGTAGTTGCTACTAAATACTTACTACATAGGGCAGCAATAACTGCTAAATGGAATGATTTTAGCTTTCAGTTACCAACTGTGATGGAACCAAGTTGGCCAAAGGATGGTGGCCGCAGCCTTCTCGAGGTCCTGAAAAACTACAAAGCAGAGACAAAATACCTCCTTGTCACCATCTGCTGAGAATGGTTCTGAGAATGAGGAACACCATGCTAAAGCACTATTGTAAGGAAGTACGACATCAATAATCCATTTTAAAAAAAGAAAAAGCAAATGCTTACATAATGTTTAATTTATTTACACAGAACAACATGTTGAACTCTAGTAGTAGTCCTTTATCACAAGACAGCAACAATGTATTTAACCAAAATGACAATAGCTTGTTTTGAAGGCCCAACCATTCCGTAGTTGAAATCTTAGATTTGCAAAACTGGCAGCAGCAAGAAACACCCACACCCAGCCCACTCGCAAATCTCAGGGGGGAGAAGATAATAGCACCCTGACCTCCAGCCCCTATAAGGGCTTCACATGTGTGTCCTGCATTCCGCAGACTTCTCACATAGAATACAGCAGGTCAAAAAAAATCTGGGGATGATGGCAAAGATGAACCTGTACTTGTGTTGGCCAATCTGTCAAAAACTGGAGGTTTTTCCTGAAAGGTTTTTATAAACTTGATTAAACGCATACACATTTCTCCTATGATAAACAGTTATGCTAATGCATATTCTGGACCTTCTAAAGAGCACAACTGGCAATAAAAATAAAAACCAAAAAGTGCTAGTTCCGCAAGTAAGACCCCCGATGTCACATACAGGGCAGGAGGGTATAAGCCAGTCCTTTTACTTCAGATCAGTCATTTCTGCATTAAGTTACATGTGTAGACTTGGGAAGACAGTTAGAAAGGTGTTAACATTTAGGCTGGAAACTGACTTTTTGTTGGAGTAAATAACAATGGTTTTCTTTCTGCAGTCTATTATTAAAGTTAAGTATTACATCCTGTCTGCGGTTCCCAGGAAGTTGATCTAAATCATATTGATGAGTATCACTGGGGTCAGAAGCTTGTCACCCAGTATTTTATGCTGGTTGATGACACTTGAAACAAACAGCCATGGATTTCCTGGAAATTAGATCCCATCTTTGGTGACCAACAAATTAATTCAGTCTGAGTTTCCACAATTGTGTCTCAGATAGAGGAGAAAAAAAAGACATGGTTTAACTCTAGGTGCAAACTTGAAAGATCTAGAACTTTAATATGACAGCTTTGATTAGGCGATAGATATGAATGCAGAGGGCGACTTAATCCAAAGCCAAATGTTTAACAGTCTGGCGGGGGGTTTGGGGATGACCTCTGTGGCGAGGGTGTTGGTAGCCGCTTGCACTGCTATCTGACAGTCTTGGAAGGCACACAGAATGCTGTAGCCCCCCCACATTCCTGTAAACCTTACCTTAACCTTGCGCCCCCCCCCCCCCCCCCCCACCAGGAATCCAGCGCAATTGGCTGCCCAGCATTTACGTGGGCAGTGACCATGGGCAATTGGCTGCCCGATGCTCACGCAGGTAGAACATTTGTCCTTCGTGTGAGCGCAGGACAGCTGGCAGAGGAGCAAGGTTAAGGTAAGGTTTACAGGAGTCCTGGGGGGCATTGCCCCTCCCGCGACTGTCAGCAGCAGCACCAGTGGCTACCAGGGGGTTGCTCCACTTTAATGCTATGAAAATATTGCATCATTTTTGGGCATTTCCAGTGCAAACAATGTCTTGGAAGAGTAATTCAAAACAAAAGGGCTGAGGTAAACAAACTGAGGCTCTTATTTCATCTCTAGAACATTGAAAAATAGTCCATTGGCGGCTCTGCCACATACATGTACAGGCTAAGGCAGTCCTATCAGTTGTCATCAGTGTAGTGCAAATCTAAGACAGATTTCACAGAAGAAAAGACGACGCTTTCCATTCTCGCAATGAATCCAAGTCATGGCGGTGCAAACATCCAACATATACAGGACAGAAAAAACAAAATTCACAATTAAATGAACGTTCTGTACAAAACATAACTGTATACTAAAAGTTCTCTTATATATTTAATTTTTGGGATTAAAAAGTAGTTCATAAACACTTGAGGTGTAAGCAGGTAAGGAGTTTGATTTCAGAAAGCTACGAGCTATCTTTTCGACGTGCTGGCGACTCTTCCCAGAGGGAGAATGCTGTTTAGGTCTTTGTTGTCCCTTAATGTGATCCATCCCTAAACATAACAAAAACACAAAAAAGGTTATAGCTCAAAATAGAATAAAGCCTGTTTAACCCCTAGTTCGTAAGGTACCTTGCAATTAGTCATTATGTGTTATGCATGGCCATAATTTACTATGAATTAGCCAAAAAGTTGCCAGGAAAACAGAAAATAGGTGGACAGAAATAAGACCAAGAAAGAATTGGAGACATTGGCCTTGATTCACTAAGAGTTGAAAAAAAAAATAGTAGTAAAAATTTCAATTCATAAGAAAAAAGCCTGAGAATTTCACTTTTAGTGAATCACCAGATAAGAAAATGAAAGTTAATGGCACTTTTTTAATCCTGAAAAAGTATTGAATGTTTTTTTCCCCTTTTTACCTGTAGTAAAAAGTGCCATTGACTTTCATTTTCTTCCTATCTGGTGATTCACTAACAGTGACCTTCTCAGGCTTTTTTCTCATGAATTGAATTTTTTAGTAGCATGAGAGTTTTTTTAAACTCTTTGCGAATCAAGGCCACTGGCTGCAATGCATCCACCTTTTTCAAACACAAGATTTTTGCTCCAAAAAGATTTGTGGGCCAATTTTCAGGGGATGCACTCGTGGGGGGCCATCTTTTTGGTTAGATCAGGGGATTCTGACTCGCTCTACTTCCTGTTCCGCAATTGGAGCAGAACTTCCTCTCCAGTACATGGTCGCCATATTTGTGGTTAGCTAACCACGTTACTGTCCTCATTGCGGTCGACTAGCTAGCAACCGCCATCTTTTAGGTTACTTACAGCAGATTGGCCCAGCGACGCTGGCCTGTCACAGTATTGGAGGGCACTTTTTGTTCACATTTGGCGATTTGCCGGGACGGACTCCTGGAGCCACGGATGACGTCAGCAATGGGCGCCCTTGTGCGCAAGGGTTAATTCTTTCTACTCGTGGTGCTGCCTGTAAGCTTTGCTCTCTTTACATGCTTATATTATCTGTATATGCCGATTTGAATTGCCGAGGTGTAATGGTACTGGGACTCTGGGGGATCTCCAAGACTCCCCAAGTTTGCCACCACTTTACAATTACTATATATTGTTAACTCATTTACCTGTATACCATTTAGCTATGTCTGGCATATGCGTGTGCCAATATACTGACTCCTGGCTTGTTCCACAGCACCACCTAGCGGTCACTGATGTACATATTACTTGTATATTCCTTAAACAGGACCATCAGCATCATTTAATGAAAAGCCCAAACTCAAACTATTCCCCAGCATCTAAAAATATATTTAACGTTTTTAGTCACTTATTCTTTCCCTTACTGGCCTGCAAGTCTGTTCAGCACTCTAGGATCCAGGCGCCGCCATCTTGGCTCACTAGCATCACATACTGAGGGGAGAAGAGGGGTCAAAAGTGCAGGGGAGAGGGTTATAGCTGTGTTTTGCACAAACAGAGCAGAGCTGGGGTCAGGAAAAGGTCAGCAATCCCAGAATGCAGAGCGGAACAGTCAGAAGACACTTTCTGTTTGCAGGCAGCCTGCACCTCCATGGGCCGCCATCTTGGATGTTTAAAGGCTCAGAAAATGCAATAGAAGCAGGTAGTATGATTTTTAATGTGAGCAATCTGTATGTACAGTGTGCGAGAAACATAAGACTCATTTAGGGTTTAAGATACGGTATCCTGTTTTTTATGTATTCCAGCACTTGTGTACACCTTCCCCCATTAAAATCTTTACTATTTTTGCATTCTTAGTGGTTCGTCTCTTTCATATGTATAGTTGCATTGATGTCTTATTTTTCCCATAAATAATCTACATTATGCACGGTCTTGATGTTTCAGCTGCTCTTCCGTGTTCCACTGTATTCCCCCCCAACCCCACCAGTGTCCGGGAGCAGCCAAAACGCTCTAATATACGCTTGGGAGTGGAGCAAAACCAGTGGGACTACCTGAACGGTTTGAGAGAGCCCGGCCCTCTTGAAGGAAGTCTGTATTTCTCAGGGAAGAGTCTATCTGTCCTGCTGCATTCTACTGACAATGCATGTTGCCTTTTAAAATGTATAGCTGCCTGAAAACGATTTAAAGCGGAACTGCAGTCAAATTCAAAGCTTAGTAAATTGCTCACCTATTTTGCAACCAGTGAAGTGAGCCATTTGAGAGGGCTTATCTAAATGCAGATTTTGTGGAATAGCAGCCAGATTCTAAGCTAATGAATTGCATTGGAGCAGCCACTTTGGCCACAAATTTGACAGACCTGCTTCTGAAATAAAATTCCTAAAGTCAAAATCACCCAAAATATCATAGAAATAATGCTTTATTTCTGGCCAGAAGGAAAAACGCAATTCTGTGAAACTCTCCTGTAGAATTGCTTTTATTTCCTATTCATTCCAGGTTGTCCCGATAGTTTTCAGTTGGGTAACTGCACCCCAAAGGGGACGTGGATCAAAGATGTGGCTCCTCCTGGCCCCCCTACAAATAGCAGCTGCCTCTCAACCAATGCCCAGTAATTCAAAAGCAGTAACTCAAATAGTAAGAGGCAGGACGGGCGGCCCCAAACATAGGAGACCATGTTACTTCACATAGCCTCTGCTTGTACTCTCTCGAACCTAAAAACCTAAATTTGTATAACTAGTGTCCTATGAAACAAGTAATGGTTCAATTACCATAAATGACATGCAGGAAATAATAAACCTCAAAAGGGCGGGTTGTACGGCCTGGAACGGATTGGAAATAAAAGCAATTCTACAGACGAGTTTCACAGAATTGCGTTTTTCTTTCCAATCCATTCCAGGCAGTCCCGATAGTGGTCACAGTTGGGACATCCAAAAGCAGTGTCCATATGGGCAGGATCCCCAGTGCAGAACAGCAGGTAGTTCATTTCACTACCGCCTGAAGCACTTTTCGGCCAAAAACAGCGTCAGCTGAGGCCCTGACATCCACCTTGTAAAACTTTGTAAAAGTATCAACTGAAGACCAAGTGGCAGCCTTACAAACTTGTTCCACGAGGCTCGATGCTGAAAGGCCCAGGAAGCACCAATGGCTCTAGTAGAATGAGCTGTGATCCGAAAAGGGGGTTCTTTCCCTTTGGAGGAATAGGCTCGTACCACCGCCTGTCTAATCCACTTAGGCCGGTGGAGATCCCTTTCTAGAGGCTTCCGTTAAGACAAAAAGCAAATCTGGCATGGAGAGAGAGCCCTTTCCTTAGGGTTAGCCGGTGCTGGACACAAGGAAGGTAGGACAATTTCCTCAATAAGGTGAAAAGGTGAAACAACCTTAGGAAAAAAAAATCAGGCCTTAAAAACGAAAAACCACCTTGTCCCTGTGCAATTCAAAATAAGGTGCCTTCATACATAATGCAGCCAATTCCGATACTCGACTCACAGAGGTGATCGCTACCAGAAAAAACACTTTGAGCGTCAGCATAGTCAATGTAGCGTCATTCAACGGCTCGAAAGAGGCACCCTGGAGAGCAGATAACACCAGATTTAGGTCCCACACCGGTAACACTGGTTTACGCAGTGGGCGGACATGAGTGACCCCCTGAAAAAAAGTTTTGATCAATCTATGATTGGCAATAGACTTCTCGAAAAAAATGGATAGGGCCGAGACCTGACCCTTGAGGGTGCTCAACTGGAGGTCCAAGTCTAGACAATCTTGTAGAAACTCTAGAATTCTAGAAACATCTATGGCAAGGAAGGTTCCTGGCCTCGCACCAAGCAATATAGGCCCGGCAAACTCTGTAGTATATTATAGAAGGAGACTTCTACCTCACCTGAATCATTGTGTAAATAACCATGGGCAAAAAACCCTTCTCCGTCAGGATGGAGGTCTCAATAACCAGGACGTCAAAGCCAGCGTCCGTAAATTCGGGTGCCGAAGAGACCCCTGTGTGAGAAGCTCCGGATCGTCGGGCATGATGCAGTGATCTGTTGACATTTTACTATGTCCGCAAACCAACTCCTCCTTGGCCAACGAGGAGCCACCAGGATGGTTGGTATCCCCTTCTGGACTATCTTGCGTAGTACTTTCCAGGAGCGGAAACGGAGGAAAAGCATACAGAAGATTGAACCCTGTCCAGGGAATCGCTAGGGCATCTGTTGCTATGGCCAGAGGGTCTCTTGAGAGAGATACGAACCTTGGAAGCTTGTGATTGTGTCTGGACACAAAGAGTTGACCCCAGCGGAGGCATAGAGCTTGAAATGCCTTCCTGCGGGAGAGACCATTCCCCCAGACGCAAGGACCTCCTGCTCAGGGAGTCTGCCTCCTGGTTCTCCACCCCGGGATGTAAACTGCCGAGATGCAGGGAACGTTCTCCTCTGCCCAGCTCAGAATACGGCTTAGCTCCTTGAGCGATCTCTTGCTCCGAGTACCGCCCTGGTGGTTGATGTAGGCTACAGCTGTCAGATTGTCTGAGCGGACCTGAACCGCATGGTCCCTTAAATGGGGGGGGGGTCAGATGTAGTAGAACAAACCAAATTGCTCTTAGTTCCAAGATATTTATGGGCAACCAGTTCTCTCTCGGACCCCACTGACCCTGGATATTCTGGGTCTGCCAAATGCCCCCCGAGCCTGTAAGACTGGCATCCGTGGTAACTATCTCCCATTGGGGAGTCCGAAAGGACTTGCCTACCAGCAGGTTCCGAGAATCCAACCACCACAAGAGGGACTGCCTGGCGGGGGGGGGGGGGGCAGCACAAATCCTTGGTCCAGGGATTCTGGGGACCGATCCCAGCTGGCTAGCAGGTTCAGCTGAAGGGGCCGCATGTGGAATTGGGCAAAGGGCACTGCCTCGAAGCAAGCCACCATTAGGCCCACCAATCTCATCCCTAGTCACACCGATGGCTGTTGGCAAGCCAGCAAGGCCTGTACCTGCGTCTGGAGGCACAAGACTTTCTGCTGTAGCAGAACGGTGTCTAGGGTCCTCCCTAGGAAAGATCTCACTGTTGACGGTGTGATATGCGACTTGGGGTAGTTGATCATCCAACCAAAGGCTTCCAGAGTTGACAGTATGGTCCGGGTGTTGCTCTCGGCCTCCTGAAGGGACTGGACCGAGATCAGAAGGTAGTCCAGATAGGGTAATACACGAATACCCTGAGCCCTCAGGAAAGCCATGATACCCGCCAGCACCTTAATGAACACTCTGGGAGCTGAGGATATGCCGAAGGGGAGTGCCGCAAAATGGAAATGCTGACCCTCCAATGCAAACCTCAAAAACTTCTGATGTCCGGAAAAATTGGGATGTGTAGACACGTGTCCCTGATGTCCACCGTAGTCAAAGTCACCGGGCCAAAGCGTCCTCACCGCCGACTGCAATGTTTCCATGCGGAAATGTCTTATAAATTTGTTGAGGCCCTTTAGGTCCAAGATTTGCCGCACCGATCCATCCTTCTTGGGAACCGTGAATAGGTTGGAGTAGTATCCCTGACCCTGTTGGTGGTGCTGAACAGCGGCTCTCAAAGCCTCCGTTTTTAGCAGGTTTTGGGATGCCCTTGACCATAGAAATTTTGTGGGCGGGCTGGCTGCCAGCTCGACGACACCACCCCCTGAATCCAAAGATCCGAGACGCCTCCAGATTGGAGCAAACAGCAGTAGCCGTCGCCCCACCCGTACGGGTGAGAGTGCCCCTTCATGTCTGTGTAGGTTTGGCTGGAGGTTTGGGCTTACCTCCCCAGGCGGGATTGGGCCGACTGCGGGAACTACCTCTGCCCCAGGCATCTCTGCGGGCACTGGAAAATGAAGAACCTCTTCCCCCCTGAAAGGACCGAGTAGGTTTCCTTCCTTGAGGGAGATTACCATCCTTGACCAACAGGTCCAGTCGCTCCCCGAACAACCGACCCCCCACAAAGGGTAAATTTGTGAGGGAATTTTTGGCGGCCGCATCAGCCGACCACTGCTTCAAGCACAGCGAGCAGAGTAATGCTACAAGCAATGCCGAAATCTTGGCACCCAGCCTGACTACATCATCCATAGCAGTAACAGAGGCGATGAAATCCAAACAGGCTCTGAGTTCCTTGTAATCCTCTGCCCGTTTGCAAGACTTAGCCTTAGCCACAAGCTGCTTAACCTTTTTCCTCATGGCTAGGGAAACAATTGCCATGGCACACGCAGGGCGTAAGAGGGAACCCACCAAGGTAAAAGCAGTTGGCAAGCCAACTGATCCATGTGTTTGTCTGCAGGATCTCTTAAGGAAGCATTGTCAGGTGATGGCATAATAGAGGTGTTGGACAGACCTAAAACCGGAGGGTCCACCTCAGGAGGATGCGACCACAACTTAATCAACTCGGCAGGGAAAGGATACCGTCTATCCAGGCCCTTAGGAACCGACGGCAGCTTGTTGGGCCTTTCCCACTCCTTAAGCACCATGTTGGAAAAATGCGGCTGTTCAGGAAAAAAAAACGGCGTCATCTTTCAGGCTGAAACAAATCATCCTTCTTTCTCTTGGCCATCTTGGGAGGAACGATGTGCATAGTGTCAAAAACAAGCAAGCAAGCTTTCTGTATCATCCGGAAGGAAGTAATCCTCATCAGAGGAGTAACCAGAGATGCTGTCTTCTCCACTGGAGAGCAACTCGCCTTCCGAGAGTGGGTCATCTGGCGACTCCCCTTTCTCTGCGGAACCAAAAGAAGCATACAAATCATCGTTGAGTAAACCGGCACCAAGTGCTGCTTTTTATTTGAGGCCTTTTCAGGAGCTGCCAACGAGAGCCGTTTCACAAGGCTAGCCAGCCTGTGTGCAAGAGTGTGTCCCCTTGCTGGCTCCCCCTTCAATAGGGGCTAACTGCAGCAGCGGGGGATTCGGAGCGACTGGAGCCGACGCTGGACTAGGGGTGGAAGCGACAGCCCTCTCATGGTCCGAAACAATGCCTCTGGCGCAAGAGGAACAAATTGTGCCGAACCCACCCAGGGCATTCCGTCTGCACAAGGGGCAGAGCCTGTCTTGCCCAAGTGGGGTGCCCGGCTCACTATCCCCTGATGCCTACATTATGGTGATTTTGGTATATGCAATATTCGTAATAGGAGCTAATGTCCTAAGCCTATAGCCGATCCCCTACAAACGGGGACCAGGAGAAACCACAACCCTCAACCTTCTTCCCACAATCTAAAATCAAAAAGAGGAGATAGAATCACAATATGTCCACACTGCCATAAATAGACAATATACATATTAAAATATTATTATAGATATGCTTCTTATCATACATATGCATATAGATATATAAGCATTCCTCCTCTCTTCCCTTATGAGAAAATGCTACAACAAGAAGATAGATAAGCAGGACTCACAACAGCGGCTCCAAGCGCTAGAGGGATACGGAGCAGCACGTGTCTTCGAGAAGTTTCCCGAACCGCGAGGAGCCCGTGGGGCGAGGCAGGCCCGCGCCCCCTTCCAGAGGCCTCCGCAAGGCAAGGGAACGAGGGAGGTGAGTATGTGGGAGGAGCGGCAGCGGACCGCTCCTCGCCATAGTGCAGCTATGGCGACGGAGCTCTCAGCCACTCCCCCACACAGTAGTAACAAGCACGCATCATAAAAATAAAAAACGTGGGAGAAGGGAGGGTGACATACAAAAAATATATCATGGTTTCTCATCAGGTTCACCATAAGAGACCTGCGGCTGACCTGCTTGTTCTATGGAAGCCTGCAGCCCAGAGCCATATGCTCTGTAAAACGCCCCAGACCCCGGCGTTTCACCCTACCGTCATGGATCCCAAACAGCCAAAGCTGGGAGGTATCAGATAGGTCAGAAGAATCCGCGGAAATGGGGTCCTGCAGCAAGCCGACAGGTTAGAAGGCCCCGCTTTGCTGCCAAAATCCCTGAGAGAGTGTAAGCAATCTGTGCAGCTCCACTGCCAGAAGTAAAATGGGCATTGGTTGAGAGGCAGCTGCTATTTGTAGGGGGCCAGAAGGAGCCACATCTTTGATCTTGCAGTCCATGCCCCCTTTGGGACGGAGTTACCCAACTGTGAAAACTATCGAGACGGCATGGAATGGATTGGAAAGAAAAATCCATCAGCTGTAATATCTCATCTCTGCTCAGAAAGCTCTCAAAACATAAGACTGTAAACAAATCTGTGCAGCCCAAGCCACTGGCTTACTGGGATTACACTCATCCTCTCCAGCAGCTGGTGATTTATGGGTGAGTAACATGACAGACATGCTGGTATGGCTGATTCTAAGGAAGTTTCCAGCTCATCTGCAGTGTCTGTGTGCTAGCAAAGGTTCTCCCTAACCCCCTATTCATACTTTGATTTGTATGAAAGGTAAGATGGCTGCTCCTATGTAATTCTAGGAGCGCAGCTATTCAACATCTGCAGGGGGTTAAGCTTCTCATACAGCATACACCCCCAATTGTCAAAGAAGGCTTTAGGGAAACAAATGACAAAACATTTTCTTGACTGGAGGTTCGCTTTAAATCATAATGTAACGGTTTTAGAGTAAGACCTAATATTTCAAGCATCCTCAAAAATCAGGCTAGGGCTTATTTTCAAGATAGGTCTTGTAGTTGTAGTAGTAATACAACATCTATTCTAGTGCCCATCCCCCTGAAAGATGAAGGGTAATGATGAGAGCCCTAGTCAACTACCAAGAAAGACATACTGATCCAAGCACTTGTAAGACACCAATGCAACCTTGGCCCGTGGGCATCCCGATTTGGATTTCCCTGCTGTATGAAACCCCCCCAGAACACCTACCCTTTCCCCAGGTGCACTGTGCATGCGTGGGCTCTCGTCCAACCAGAGCTGTTCTTGTACCTATGCAAGATTTTTCAAATGGCTCGGTTTACGGCAATCGGAAGCACGAGTGGACACATCGAGTGCAGAGGAAGCCCAGTGGAGGGCCAGCCATGTTGGGTTTTGTTCACCTATTCTTACCTTCCTAAATTCTTCCTGAATCACGTCAAACTTCAGTTTTTCATGTACAGCTCTAGCAGTGTTCGTCCGGTCAAATGGCTCTAAAAGATAAAATAAAATCCTTTATAAGTGGACACTGAGAAAGGAAATAGAAATGTGTAAATAACATTCCTATGTTGGCTCACCCCAGCACCGATTTTACCGATTTTGTTTGCCAAGCTAGATGTGTAGAAACAGTCAAACTGTATAGGCAATTATGGACACCATTATAAAGCCCTGCGAGAAACTGACAGCTACAGACAGTGGACCCACAGAATCTGAACACAGGGTTTAGTCTCTGCAAAGAAACCACTGTATAAGACCAGATGGAGGCAGCTGGGTCATGCACCCTTACAGAGATTATACCACCTTGCTTGGAAATGTAATGTTAGGTTTTGTATGCTACAGGGCTGCTTCTGTAATAAACCAACGAGCATCAAGCTGCCATATTAAATCTTAAGGTTACCTTCCACACAGATGTATTTGTTCCTCCACTCAAATTCTTGTGTTCTCTGCATAGCTTTACCTTCTCGCACAGAAATAATCTTCGTTGTCCAGCTAACAAACGATATAAAAGAATACATGTATAGTTCTTATTTCCTTTCCAAGATACACTGGTGGATTAAAGAGCGGTTAGTGTGACACCCTTGTTAAAAAAAAAAAAAAAAAAAAAAAAAAAAAAAAAAGGGGGGGGGGGGGCACCGTCGCCAGTAGACATTGTCCTCAGCTGTAGGGCGAATTACACCTGTCAAGTGTTGAGCTAATCCAGGAGAACTCTCTTGTGGTGTTCAATTATTAGAACTGCAGTAACAAACACCCATAGTCTTGCACATATATTGTCAAAGTAAAGTTATGAATTATGTATTTGCAACTATACATATGCTTACAATTAACTAATACAGATCATCTTCTGTCAAAAAAATAAAATCAAAAAGGGGAACTACAGCAAAATGAGAGAATATGAAAATATAGAAATGCAATTATATATAACAGTATAAACATATGTAAAATATAACAAATATAAATATATATGATAAAACAGTACAGTAACAGTACAAAGAGCAGCCATAGGAGACCAGACAAAAACATAATGGGCTTGACTGACAGCAATTACTCCAAAAACTTGTTTTAGATTGTCCAAATTGCCTAATTACCTTAATTGAAAAGACCCTTCATAGGAGTATCCTCCATGTCAGACTTACCCTCATCACACCAAGCACACGCACAAAAATCTCTCACTAGAATGGGAAGGTGCTTGGCACAGTGGGAAGGTAGCTAAATCCTTATTTCTGTGGAAAATAAGGTGGCTTGTTCAAATTCAAGGCCAGGGGCTTCTGAAAAAGATTCGACAGTGTAGACACTAACAGAAAGCCACTTCTGAGCCCGCCTGCAGAAATCCCATAATCCTGAACAGCAATCAAGCAGACCCCATGACCCTGAGCCATTTAAATAAAGTAAAAAAAAAAAAAATCTTCATCCACAGCTAGAGTCTAGGATGCATATTGTTTTTTTTCTTTTTCACAGTCAGGCAGTTAAAGATTCTGAATTCAGGTGTTTGAGGCAACAGGTCTGGACATGTTTTTATAGCAAACCCCTCCTCATAGGCCAGGTCAGGCTGACAGAATCCAACAGTTTCTCTGATGTTCCCGAAATGGGTTTCATGCATACCTCCATGCTTTGTGCAGAAAAGGTAAGATGAGCATGCCACACCTGAGGAGGTGCATCCCGGCAGCTGAAACCCTTCGTTACCTCCAGATTAGGCACTTCTCCCAAGCAACACTTTCAAATGCCCCTCACTCTGGGTCTAATCAATTTACAGACTTTGAAAGAAGGTGCCTCTAGACTCCATTTAAAGCAGGCCCAATTTCTTTATATGGTTCACTAATCTATACCCCCTCAATAAAATAGCTAAATTACATGCAGAAAAGGGAGACTGAGTTGGGCAGCACCAAGAACGTTAAGGCATGAGGCATTATCTGGCGTTCTGCAAAGAAGACTTCGCAGAACACTTTGGTTACAGAAAATGCTTTTTAAGATTCTTTATAGATGGTACCTTACCCCTCAGACTTCACTGCTGTAGCAAGTGCTTTTAGGGCTGTACAGAAGTGGGTACTATGACCCACATGTGGTGGGCATACCCAGTGGTCCATGAAGTCTGGGGTAGGACCTACCAGCTAATCTCTAGACTGCTCGTAACCAACCCCTGGGAGGCTCTAATGACCTACAAACCCAATAACCTTTCTGCCCAGGAATGGAAGTTGGCCGTACATATTTTTGTGGCAGTAAGAATGATGATTGCTAGAAGTGGAAGGCCCCGAGCAATAGCTTTAATTGGTTTCACAGAGAACTTGTTGTCAATCACTCATCCAATTCATTTCAAAATGGAAAGGTACCATCTACGGCACTTCACTTTGTCCTGCCTTGAGGTTCCCCATGATTGGGGCATGCCATTTGCCACCCTCACACAAACCATAGAAATCATTGTTTGATTAGATGCCCATGGGCGGCAGATTTTAGGAGAGTTTACCCTCCCCCCTTTCTCAAGTACTCATCCTGCTACAAGCAGCAACAAAGTAAAAAAAAAAAAAAAGTTTTTTCCCCCCTTATTACTTTTGGCATAAAATCGTGCTTGAGTGAATTATAGATGGAAGCAGATCAGGTTGGAGTACAGGTAAGTGTGCAGTCTTCTCGAGTACCACATGTTGGGAACCCCTGGTCTAAAATACACATGACTGAGCGGTTCCTCTAGGTCACATAAAAAATGTAAACCCAATCCATGTTTCGAACTGATCACTGGAAAAATCACCCCTCCAGTGCCTCGAGGTGGCTGAGAAGCTGTCCCAGTAGGGGCAGTGGAACACGGAAATAAAAGGAGCAAGGTGCACAGAATGTCTGCTTGTGCTAGAACAACAAGTTTTAACTCAATTTAGTTACCTGCACCTCGTAGAGGGTGGGCTCTGATGGATGAGCCAGTGACCGTCATTGCTAATAGAAGTAACTGCAATTTACACTGAATAGAGCATTATATTAAAAAAAAAAAAATAGTCCTATTTTGCCAGCTACCTAGAGGGACCAGAATTCGTCAGGCAATGTTCCTGTAATAAGGCACAAGCCAGGCAAGGGCAATGCCACCTGATATCACTATAAGCTCGATTAGAATATAGATGTAAAAAATACAATTCTGTGATCACTCACCTGTTGAATTGTTTTTACGGTGTACAGCACGGCTTGCTTCATTTCAATTCTTTACATGTGGGTAATCCGCCACAGGTGCCGCAATCGACTGCAGGAAGACTTGTGGCCCCTCCCGGCCCATAAAAAGGCCAGAATTACCCAGAAGACCCCAGTGTTTGAAAGCAGTAATGCAAGAAGCCGGGAGGCAAGGACCATGTTAGTAAAACACAGCTCACTAAAAGGAAACACTCAACAAAAATCACCATAACAAGGCAAAAGAGAACAACGATAACAAGGGTGGGATAAAGCAAGCCGTGCTGTACACCGTAAAAACAATTCTACAGGTGAGTAATCACAGAATTGTATTTTTCCAGGTGTACAGCACGGCTTGCTTCATTTCAATTCTTTACATGTGGGACATCCAGCAGCAGTATCCAAAAAGAAGGGTGGGATCCCCAGAGAGCAATGGCAGGCAGTTCAAGCCACTACCGCCTGAAGCACCTTGCGGCCAAAAGCGGCGTCAGCTGAGGCATTAACATCAACTTTATAAAACTTGGAAAAAGTATGAACCGAAGACCAAGTAGCGGCCTTACAAACCTGTTCCAACTGAAGCCTGGTGCTGGAAGGCCCAAGAGGCCCCAATAGCCCTAGTGGAGTGAGCTGTAACACGGAAAGGGGGTTCCTTCCCCTTAGAGTATGCTTGCACCACCGCCTGTCTAGTCCACTTACTGATAGTGGATTTGGCTGGAGGCAAGCCCTTCCTAGGTCGGGAAGGAAGGACAAAAAGAGAATCAGACTTCTGAAATGACTCAGTGGTGACCAAATACTTGAGTGCCCTTGAGAAAGGTAAGACAATGTCCTCATTGAGATGAAAGGCAGAAACAACCTAGGGCAAGAATTCCGTCCTAAGACAGAACACCACCTTATCCTGATGCAGCTCAAAATAAGGAGGTTTCATGGAAAGCGCCGCTAGCTCAGAGATGCGACGCACCGAAGTGATAGCAATCAAAAAGGCCACCTTAATAGTCAGAATAGAAAGAGCAGCATCACACAGGGGCTTGAAGGGGGGACCCTGAAAAGCAGAAAGCACCAAGTTCAAATCCTACACCGGTAGAGGCTTACGCGGTGGACGTACATGAGTGACTCCCTGGAAAAAGGTTTTGACAAGCCTATGATTAGCGAAAGACTTTGGAAAAAAATTGTCAAGGCAGAAACTTGTCCCTTGAGGGTACCCAGTTGTAGACCAGATTCTAGACCGCGTTGAAGAAACTCCAGAATCCTGGAAAGGGAGAAGGTGCAGCAAGGGAAGGCCTTAGACTCACACCAGGATATGCAAGCGTGCCAGACCCTGTAATAAATCATAGAAGAGGTTTTTTTCTGAGCCTGAATCATAGTACCGACGACCGAAGCCAGCAAACCCTTATTCATCAGGATGGAGGTTTTAACAGCCAAGCCGTCAAAGCCAGCGTTTGTAAAATTGGGGTGGCGCAGCTGTCCCTGAGCGAGGAGCTCTGGAACGTCGGGCAGGACATACTGATCCACCGCCATCTGGACAACGTCTGCAAACCATACCCTCCTCGGCCAGCGGGGGGCTACTAGGATGGTCGGTACCCCCTCCTGGGCTATCTTGCGCAGCACACGACCCAACAGAGGGAAGGGAAGAAAGCGAGGAAAGACAAAGGAGTCGAAACTCCTTCCAAGGAAATGCCAGAGCGTCCGTGGCGAAGGCCAGAGGATCTCTTGACAGGGATACAAATCTCAGAAGCTTGTGATTGTGACGAGACGCAAACAGGTCCACGTCCGGCTGATACAGGGCATGAAAGATCTTGTTGTCGAGAGACCATTCCCCTAGGCGAGACGTCCCGCTGCTCAGGGCATCTGCCTCCTGGTTCTCCCCTCCATCTCTGTGGTTTACATCCCCGGGGTGAACCGTCTCCTCCACCCAAGACAATATCAGGGACACTTCCTTGGGGGCTCGCTTGCTCCGAGTCCCTCCCTGATGATTGATGTAGGCGACCGCCGTCTGATTGTCCGAGCGGACCTGGACCGCACGACCCCGAAGGTGGGGAGTCAACTGGAAGAGAACCAACCTGATCGCTCTCAACTCCAAGAGACTGATAGGCGCGTGGGCCTCTTGAGGGCCCCACTGGCCCTGGAACTTCAGCGATTGCCAAACCCCTCCCCAACCGGTCAGACTGGCGTCTGTGGTGACAATCTCCCAGCACGGAGGCAAAAAGGACCTGCCCACTCGAAGATTCCTTGAGTTCAGCCACCAGGAGAGGGACTGTCTGGCCAGAGGGGATAGAGCAAATTCCTGCTCCAAGGACTCCTGACTCCGATCCCAGACGGTCAAGAGATTCAACTGAAGGGGTCTCATGTGGAACTGAGCAAAAGGCACATCCCTTGAAGCAAGACACCATGAGACCCACCATTAAGCACTTTACAATATTCTTGAGCCGTGGAGGAATGCTGCGACAAGGTACCTACATTGACTGTTCATTCATCAATTAGAGATTCTCCCTGTTGGTGCCCAACACTCGATCATGGACTCTCCTGCATAAGGCTGGTGTGTTTGTTCCCAGTGCATGACTCGTGTGTGGGTAGTGGATGATAATTTGAGGCGGTGGCGCATGTGCGGTGTGGGGGGCCCCCATTTTTTAAGCACAACGTTGTGTGATTTTATCTATTTTTTGGTGTAATACTATTGGAGCTTAGAGGGTGTGTGCAATATCTATTAAAGAGGTCTTTTCTATTCTCCTTTACTGCTTCCTGGCTGTTTCATTACCAATGTTCTGAGTTATAGTGCCGGTCCCACATGTAACCTTGTCCTTGGGTGTTATTTATGGGTGTCTATGTTGGTTAGTGGGACGCCATATAGGTGTATGGCAGCGCACATACTAGTAATAGGAGGAATCTCCCTGAGTTTTTAATTTTTGTCTAGTCAAAAGCTCCCCATACTCCTCCACTCGCTTGTGAGATTTGGCAATATCCGCGAGACGCCTTACCTTTTTCTTAATGGGCATGGCAGCACAGACAGGGCGCAGACCGTTTCCCACAGAAGTGAAGGCGTGACAGGCTAGCTGATCCATGCGTCTGTCAACATGATCACGCAAGGAGGAAGTCTCAGGAGATGGCATAACGGAGGTATTGGAGAGCCCCAGTACAGGAGCATCCACTTCCGGAGGATGGGACCATAGGCGAACCAAATCCTCCGAATAGGGATACAGTCTGTCCAGACCCCTAGGCACCGACGGCAACCTTTTAGGCTTCTCCCATTCCTTAAAAACCATCTTAGAAAAGTGGCCTTGTTCAGGAAAGACAAGGCGCTGTCTCTGGCCGAAAAAGGTCCCCCTGTTTCTTCTTGGCCGCCTTAGGAGGAACAATGTGCAGAGTATCAAGTACCGCCGACAGCAGCTGCTCCGTATCATCCTGGGGTCACTCGTCCTCGTCAGATGAAGACTCGTGGCGACTGTCAATGTCCCCCCCCCCCCCCCCAACTACCCCCGGAGGAGTCAAACCCCTAAAGCAACTCACCCTCCTCAGCGGAATCTCTGCCAAAGGCCTCATAATCCTCATCGTTATCTGCAAAAATGGCGCGAGCCGGCTTCAAATGCCGCTTCCTAATCTTGGCCTTGCCAGCAGCCGAACACGCCAACTGACGCTCAATGCTAGCCAGTCTGAGCTCAAAATTACTATGCGAGTCCCTGCTGGCCTTCCCCTCACTAGGGGCCAGAAGCAGGCGCGGGGGAGTCGGCGAGGCCGGAAGAGCAATGGGACTGGGGCCGGCAACACTCGCCCCATCCTGATCCGCAATAGCACTTTGGGCGCGGGGCACACAAACCAAGCAAACAAGGGGGGGTTCCTAAGCCCGCTACTCCCAGAAGCCTCCATTATGGTGATTATGATAAGAAAGACTGGTCTCAAGGCACTAAGACGGCCCAGAACCATACAGAAAAAAAACCAATTTGACTCTCAGCACCCTAACCCACAGGGCAGGAAAGGGTGGAGGGGGGGCGGGGTGGTGGTGTATGGACCGGGAGGAACCACAAGAATCTCAATATGGGACTCTGAAAGACACAAAAGGGAGCAGATAAGCGTCCCACAGCGCATGCACATCCAATATAAAACACAATAATAAAAAGGTACCAACAAGACCGGACTCACAGACCAAACGAGAGCCAGTTGAAGAGCCTGGCAAGAGCCTGTGCAGCCTGTCAGCAGACCAAGGAGCGACGGCGTGAAGTAAAAACGGGAACTTTACCTCAGGAAACTCTGAGGAGAGCGACGCTGGCCTGCCCAAGCAGCACCTCAAGGGGCGGGGTTGATAAGTATATTGACACGTAAAAAGCGTGAGAAAAACACACACAGCATAAATGCACAAGAATAAAGCATGTGGGACACATAATGAAAAGGGGAAAAGGGTGTTTCCTCCCCTCCCCCATAGGCTCACCACAGCCTATGGCCGGCTTACTCTGAGGAAGAGTCTGTGGCCCAGAGCGTAGCTCTGCCGAACGCCTGACCCTCGGCGTCCCCCCTACCTGCACCTGATTCGCAGCCATGGCTGGGAGGCAAGAAGGGTCCCGGAAGCAGGTGGGAATAGGGCTTGCAGCGGCCGACAGGCTAGTAATGTCCCGCTTATCTGCAAAGTCCATGGAGAGAGAGAGAGAGAGAAAGAGACCATCTTCGCAGTCAGACTGCAGGAGAAGACTGGGGTCTTCTGGGTAATTCTGGCCCTTTTATGGGCTGGGAGGGGCCACAAGTCTGCCTGCAATCGATTGCACCACCTGCGTCAAATTACCCACATGTAAAGAATTGAAATGACGCAAGCCGTGCTGTACACCTGGAAAACTTACCTGCTCCATAGCTGTATCATAATCCGTTTTTCCAAGGACGTCCTTCGGGGTGGCTCCCCCCTCCTGGGCGGGGGGCACGGGCTGGACATGGTTGGGTGCCTTCCTCCTAGATCTCAGTGTTTTTGTGTTTTCTCCCTGGAAACAAGCTGGATTCATAGTCCTGTTTTTTATTTTTTTCCCAGGGAGAATGGCAGGTCCAGACTCCCTCTCCGCTCTCTAGCAGGTACAGGGAGGTCCCGGGTAGCCTCCTTCTGCTACAGCCGGTGATTCCGTTGGATGCCACACCCCAAGGGAATACCCCATCCTGGAGCTAATCCGGGTGGCAGTCTCCAGGATGGGACCCCATCGGGGGCTGGGATCCCTTACTGGCTATCACATTCACAAGTTCAGTCATGTATTACTACTTTGTTGGTTTTCAAATTGGATGATTCAGTATTAAAGTGGCATTTGGGAAGAAACGGTTTTTATATTGCACAGCTCTGGTGTATTCCTCCTGACTGAAAAAGCTGGAGGAAAGAGTGGTGGGTGTGATGAAGCTTTAGAGGCACATTTTCTGCCTCTCCTGGTATGTAAGCTTGTTTGATGATGCTTTCTAAGCAGAGTTTTTGCTGCTTTAAAGTTCCATTGATCCAAACAACAATTAAGGCACATAAAACAGATTTGATAAGGGAAGTGTAAATTGTGGCAGTACTTCTCATGACAGCACTGCCTTTAGCTGCTGCAGAAAGAACATTCTCTGCAGAGACTTAGTTTGTGTCAGAGAGGCATTTTTAGCCCATGAAGATGGGAAAAAGGGGCTAACGTAGCCTTCCTGAAATCAAACTTCTGTTTTGATGGTGTTCGAGACAAGATTGTTCTACGTACACTAGTGGCTGAGCGCTTCAACCTCCCTCCTGCAGACACTCATTTTTATCTTTTAGGAGGCCATTGACTGTTGTGTCATCAGCATACTTGAAAATCTTGAGCGATTCCGCTGATGAATAGCGTGCTTGGCTCTCTGAGTTCCAACAAGTAAAGTAGAACAACAGTGACTCATGTTTAATTTACAGGGTTATGGCTGCCACAGCGATTGGTTTCCAAACTGAACAATTTTACAGTGGGCTACCTCAGATGTGGTAACAAGAGGGGAGGGTCAGAGATTTTATTTTTATTTAACCCCCAAACTAAGTAATAGTCAGCAAAATCTCTACATTAGATATTCTAAAGAACTTACTCAAATTCTGTTGCAAAATATTTAAAGAAACCCAAAAGGAGGTCTCCCAGCGATGCAGCATTTTTGGACTGGTACCGAGGAACGTGGCGTGGAGCTAAATGAACAAGGTGCAACTGCATAGTAGGGTTGAAACATTCCTGGGGAAAAAAAAAAAAAAAAACAAACTTATTTTCTAAACATCTGAACGGGCAAACATACTATTGAGACCTTATGTCTCCACCCCTAGGTAGGAACACACGACCACAAGAAATGAATAAAAAACTTTGGCTCCTCCTCTTGGCCTCCAGTTATTAAAGTGGACCAACACCCACGGGTGATCGGCCCGGGAATCTATTAAGATTCCCGGGCCGATCACCTCCCTCCCCGCGGGACATCTGAGATCGGGATGTCCCGCGGGGTGAAACCCCCCCCCCCAAACCCCCTTACCCTATCTTCGCGCCCCTGTAGGCGTGCGCGCGCCCGCGCCGGCCGTCTGTGAATGGCCGGCGCGGGCGCGCGCGCGTGCGTCAAGAGGGACGCGCGGGAGCCGCTTGTCCGGGACTGTCAAACTGCTTGTCCGTCGGCGCGGGGAGAGGTGAGTTTTTCGGGTGATTGGGGGGGGTTTCACACAGCGGGGCACCCCGATCGGGGGTGCCCCACCGAAGTGGACCAAGACCCAGGATAGTCAAAATCCTGGGTGTTGGTCCACTTTAAAGAGATCTGCAAAATACAAAGACATTAGAACACTACTGGTCGTTAAACATGAGAAAAATGCAAGCAATGATAGCCTGGGGGGGAGGGGTGGGGAGAACCTGTATGTTGCACGTTCGGATGTTTAGAAACAAAGTTACCAGGTACCAAGTTTTCTCAAAACATCCTCTGGGCAGCATACTAGTGAGAGGACAAGCGAGATCTACCTCTACTGGGTGGGAAAAGGACATCTGAACCACACTCCTACCAAAGGACAGATCCTCTATGGTCAGGAAGTCCAAACGATCATATCTAACAAGCGTCTAGACTGAAGACCATGTGGCTGCTTTACAAATCTGTTCAAGAGGCCCCAGCTTGCGCTGCCCAAGATGTAGACACACTTCTCAGAGTTAGCTGTAATTCTTCCTGGTACAAGGGGAAACAGTACCTTCCATGTGAAAAATGGCAATCCAATACTGATCCAAGAGCTGCCAGTTGGACCTTCAGAGTACAGACACCGAGACCCAAAAGACCCCTCCTAGAGAAAATCAAGTATAACCGGAATACTGAAAGCAGTTCGGCCGTTCGGGGTCTTCCAAACTTTAAAAATACAATTCTGTGATTACACACCTGTAGAATTGTTATTATGAGTATACAGTAGGTCCTGCTCCAGATAAGATTCTTTACTGAGTATACTGGGTCAAATACCCGGGACCTCCCACAAATCCCTAGCATTGAAAAGCAGTTAACAAGAAGCCGGGAGAATGATAACATAACCAACCAGTAACTATCAACTATGATAATCACCATACAGGGGATCCAAGGATAATGAGAACAAGGGTGGGGTGGAGCAGGATGTACTGTATACTCATAACAATTCTACAGGTGAGTAATCACAGAATTGTATTATTCTTAGTATACAGTACGTCCTGCTCCAGATAAGATTCATTACTCTTGGGACATCCAATAGCAGTGTCCATAAAGTAGGGTGGGATCCCAAAAGGTAACAGAAGACCGGTCAGACCACTGCCGCCTGCAGAACCTTGCGGCCAAAAGCAGCATCAGCTGAGGCCCTAACATCAACCTTGTAAAACTTTGAAAAGGTATGAACAGAAGACCAAGTAGCGGCCTTGCAAACTTGTTCAACAGAAGCCTGGTGCTGAAAAGCCCAAGAGGCACCAATAGCACGAGTAGAATGAGCAGTAAGGCAGAAGGGAGGATTTTTCCCCTTAGAAGTGTAGGCCTGAATCACAGCCTGACGGATCCATTTGCTGATAGTAGATTTAGTAGGAGCCAAACCCTTCCTAGGACCAGAAGGGACCACAAAAAGAGCATCAGTTTTCCTGAAAAGTGCAGTAGCCACCAGATAGTACTTCAGATTCCTAACCACATTCAAGGAATGCAAAACAATCTCCTTAACATTACTAGGATTAGTGCACAAGGAAGGTAGAACAAGGTCCTGATTTAGATGAAAGGCAGATACAACCTTAGGCAGAAAATCTGGCTTGAAGCGAAACACCACCTTGTCCTGGTGTCTCTCAAAGTAGGGGGGCTGTATGGAAAGCGCCGCCAACTCAGAAACACGCCTAACAGAAGTGATGGCCACCAAAAAGACAACCTTGAGAGTGAGAATGGCCAAGGCAGCCTCCTGCACAGGTTCAAAGGGAGCACCCTGCAGGGCCGACAGGACCAAGTTCAAATCCCAGACAGGCAACATAGGCTTACGTGGAGGACACACATAAGTAACCCCCTGGAAAAAAGTCCTGATCAGAGAATGCTGGGCAAAGGACCTCTGGAAGAAAACAGCCAGGGCAGAGACATGACCCTTCAGAGTACTGAGTTGGAGCCCCATCTCCAAACCATGCTGCAGGAACTCCAGAATCCTGGGAATAGAGAACACACGACAGGGAAGAGACCTAGACTCACACCAGTCAATGTAGGTACGCCAAACCCTATAGTAAATGGAAGAAGAAGACTTCTTCCAAGCCCTAATAATGGTGTTAATGACAGAAGCAGACAGCCCCTTTTCCATCAAGATGGAGGTTTCAGCAGCCAGGCAGTCAAAGGCAGTGTTTGGAACCTTGGGCAGAGCGTACTGATCTACTGCCAGCTGCGCTATGTCTGCGAACCACACTCTTCTTGGCCACCTGGGAGCCAACAGGATTGCTGGCACCCCTTCCTGAGCTAACTTGTGCAGAACCCTGCCCAATAGGGGGAATGGAGGAAAGACAGAAGCTGAAAATCCTGCCATGACATTGTCAGAGCATCTGTGGCCAAGGCCAGATTATCCTGGGACAGGGAGACAAAGGCTGGGAGCTTGCGATTGTGACGGGACGCAAACAGATCCACATCTGGCTGACCCCAACGGTGACACAGAGAGTGAAACACCCTGTCGCAGAGATACCATTCTCCCAGGCGAGAGGTCCCCCTGCTCAGAGAGTCTGCCTGCAGATTCTCCACTCCCGGAATGTACACAGCTGAAATGCAGGGAACATTGGCCTCCGCCCAGGACAGATCAGAGACACTTCCTTGAGGGCCCCCTTGCCCCGGGTCCCTCCCTGATTGATGTAGGCAACCGCCGTCTGGTTGTCCGAGCGTACATCAACAAGCTGGCCCCGAAGGTGTTGGGTCAAGCAAGCCAGAACCAACCTGATCACCCTTAATTCCAGAATATTGATGGGCGTGTGAGCCTCCTGAGGGCCCCACCGCCCTTGGAACTGTAGGGACTTCCAGAAGCCCCCCCAACCTGTCAGACTGGCATCCCTGGTGACCGTCTCCCAGCAGGGGGGCATATAGGATCTGCCCGCCAACCGGTTCCTGGAGTCCAGCCACCACGAGAGGGACTGCCTGGCTAGGGGGGACAGAAAAAGGACCTGGTCCAGGGACGCAGGATCATTGTCCCACACTGACAAGAGGTAGAGTTGCAGAGGCCTCATGTGAAACTGGGCATAAGGAACCTCCTCGAAGCAGGACACGATCAGGCCCACCAGCTGCATTCCCTGCCTGATGGAGGGATGAGGGCAAGAGAGCAGGAACTGAACCTGCACTAGCAGACTGTCCACATTCTGTTGAGGTAGAAAGATCCTTGCCTGAACTGTATCCAGATTCATTCCCTGGAATGGCGTCACCAAGGAGGGAGACAGGGAAGACTTGGGATGGTTGATCACCCAGCCAAATGACTCCAGTGTAGACACTACTCGCTGAGTATCCAGCTCCGCCTGTTGGAGGGACTGGGAAGTGATGAGAATGTCGTCCAAATAGGGCAGAACGCGAATGCCCTGAGACCTGAGCCGAGCCATCACTCCTGCCAGCACCTTGGTGAACACTCTGGGAGCTGAAGTGAGACCGAAGGGCAATGCCACAGATTGGTAGTGATGATCCTCCAGAGCGAATCTGAGGAATCTGATGACCTGGAAAGACAGGAATATGAAGGTAAGCATCTTTGATGTCCACGGAGGTCATGAAGTCCCCTGGGCGCATGGAACTGATAGAGCGCAGAGTTTCCATGCGAAAGCGCCTGCATCTGACAAATTTGTTGAGGATCTTCAAGTCCAGGATGGGCCTGACTGACCCATCTCTTTTGGGCACAGTGAAAAGGTTGGAATAAAAACCCTTGCCCCTTTCTCGTATGGGGACCTGACAGATGACCCCCAGCTCCAGAAGGCTTTGCACAGCCAGAATCCGAGCCTGAGCCGACATAGGGTCCTGAGACATCCGGGATCTGATGAATCTTGGGGGCGGCCAGGCAGCAAACTCTCTTGTAACCGGAGGACACTACCTCCTGAATCCACCGGTCTGAGACATGAAGCCTCCAGACGTGAGCAAAGTGCTGAAGCCGTCCCCCCACCCGTATGGGTGAGGGCACCCCTTCATGCCTGAGGGGGCTTGGGGGAAGG
Organism: Gastrophryne carolinensis; assembly: GCA_027917425.1. Taxonomy (NCBI): domain Eukaryota; kingdom Metazoa; phylum Chordata; class Amphibia; order Anura; family Microhylidae; genus Gastrophryne; species Gastrophryne carolinensis. Next base: position 577,212,266 of record CM051234.1, on the reverse strand, counting down.
CTTAGGCTTGGAGCCCCAGGAAGAGCCAGGGCGTCCACGTCCTCTGCCCCTTCCTTAGAAATCTCCTCGGGCTCCCGTAAAGGAAACCCCCCTTCCCCGGTCTGGATCCACGGTAGGGGGAAGAAAAGGAGCCCGGGCCCCGAAAGGGTCGAGACTGCCTCCTGCGCTGGGGTAACCTGCCTCCCTTAGCAAACAGGTCCAGGCGGACCCCAAACAGGCGTAGTGCTTTGAAGGGAAACCCAGTGAGAGCCTTCTTGTCAGCTGCCCACTGGCACAGCCAAACCGAGCGGTGTATAGCCACCACTAAGGCAAAGGCTCTGCCACACATCCTAATGGTATCATCCAAGTCAGAGAGGACATAAGCAACAAATACCTCACAGCGCGAGAGTGCATTATACTCTTCACTAGACATCATCAGGAGCACCATCTAGGACACTTTTAAGCAGGGTCCTAATAGCCACAGCTGTAATGGCAGAGGCACAAACCGGGCGCAGCACCGTCCCCACACAGGCAAAGGCATGGGATGCCAGCTGATCAATACGCCGGTCCTCACTATCCCTCAGAGTAGTAGAGTTAGGGGAATGCATGACAGAGGTGTTAAGACAAACCCAGGATTGGGGCATCCACTTCTGGAGGGGATGACCAACGCTTTACCACATCAGCAGGAAAGGGATACCTCTTATCCCAACTCTTAGGGACTCCGGGAAGCCTGCTAGGACGCTCCCATTCCTTGAGCACGAGATTATTGAAATGAGATTGTTCAGGGAACTCTAAACGTGACTTGGCACTAAGGAACAATTCCAGAATATTCCTTATACTTGGGACATCCAATAGCAGTGCCCGTAAGGTAGGGTGGGATCCCCAAAATAACTGCGGGTAGTTTAAACCACTGCTGCCTGCAGAACTTTGCGACCAAAAGCAACATCAACCTTGTAAAACTTAGAAAAAGTATGAACAGAAGACCAAGTAGCGGCCTTGCAAACTTGTTCAACAGAAGCTTGGTGCTGAAAAGCCCAAGTAGAATGAGCAGTAAGGCGGAAGGGAGGCTCCTTCCCCTTAGCAGAATAGGTCTGTACCACAGCCTGACGGATCCACTTGCAGATAGTGGACTTAGCTGGAGCCAGACCCTTCTTAGATCCAGACGGGAGCACAAAAAGAGCATCAGTCTTCCTGAAGGATTCAGTAGCCACCAAATAGAACTTCAGAGTCCTGACCACATCCAGAGAGTGTAAAACCCGCTCCTTAGGGTTACTAGGATTAGGGCACAGAGAAGGCAAAACAATGTCCTGATTGAGATGAAAAGTAGACACAACCTTAGGCAGAAAATCTGGCTTAAAACGAAACACCACCTTGTCCTGGTGTCTCTCAAAGTAAGGGGGTTTGATGGAAAGCGCCGCCAACTCAGAAACATGCCTAACAGAAGTGATAGCCACCAAAAAGACTACCTTAAGTGTCAAAATGGACAAAGGGGCCTCAAGCAAAGGCTCAAAGGGAGACCCCTGCAAGGCAGATAAGACCAAGTTCAAATCCCAGACTGGTAACATAGGCTTACGTGGAGGACACACGTGAGTAACCCCCTGGAAGAAAGTCTTGACCAGACGATGGAGAGCAAAGGATCTTTGGAAGAAAATGGCCAAAGCAGAAACATGACCTTTGAGAGTACTAAGTTGAAGACCCAAATCCAAACCATGTTGCAGAAATTCCAAAATCCTAGGGATAGAAAACACCCGACAGGGAAGCGACTTAGACTCACACCAGTCAATACCCTATAGTAGATGGATGACGAGGACTTCTTCCTAGCGCGAATCATGGTATTAACAGAGGAAGGCGGCCCCTTTTCCATCAAGATGGAGGTTTCAGCAGCCAGGCCGTTAAAGCCAGCGTTTGTAAATTGGGATGGCGTAGCTGCCCCTGCATGAGCAGGTCTGGATCCTTGGGCAGGGCATACTGACCTACTGCCAACTGCACGACGTCTGCGAACCACACCCTTCCTGGCCAACAGGGGGCCACCAGAATGGTTGGCATCCCTTCCTGGGCAATCTTGCGCAGCACCCTGCCCAGCAGAGGAAAAGCAGGGAACACAGAGAAGCTGAACGCTCTTCCAAGACATTGCTAGTGCATCCATGGCCAAGGCCAGAGGGTCCTGGGACAGAGAGACAGACTGGAAGCTTGTGATTGTGATGGGACGCAAACAGATCCACATCTGGCTGACCCCAGCGGTGGCACAGGGAGCGAAACACCTTGCTGCTGAGGGACCATTCTCCCAGACGAGACGTCCCCTGCTGAGGGAGTTTGCCTCCAGATTCTCCACCCCCATGATGTACACAGCTGAGATGCAGGGAACATTCTCCTCCGCCCAAGACAGTATCAGGGACACTTCCTTGAGGGCCCTCTTGCTCCGGGTCCCTCCCTGATGATTGATGTAGGCAATTGCAGTCTGGTTGTCCGAGCAGACCTGAACCGCCCGACCCCGAAGGTGTGGAGGGGCGAGAACCAACCTCATCGCCCTCAGTTACAGAATGTTGATAGGGGTGTGGGCCTCCTGAGGGCCCCACTGACCCTGGAATTTCAGGGATTTCCAGAAGCCCCCCCAACCTGTCAGACTGGCATCTGTGGTGACTGTCTCCCAGCACAGGGCCAGAAAGGATCTGCCCACCAACAGGTTTTTTTTAGTCCAGCCACCACGAGAGAGACCATCTGGCCAGAGGGGACAGAACCAACAACTGATCCAGGGACCGAGGATCCCGATCCCATACCGACAAGAGGTGAAGTTGAGGTCTCATGTGAAACTGAGCGTATGGAACCACCTCAAAGCAAGACACCATCAGGCCCACCAGCTGCATCCCCTGCCGGATGAAGGGATGATGGCAAGACATATGAAGCCTGGCTTGGGCTTGAAGACTCTCCACCTTCTGCTGAGGGAGAAAAAAATACAACTCTGAAGTACTCACCTGTAGAGTTGATATTATATGCATACAGCACGTCCTGCTCCAGAATAGTAATGACATGTGGGTAATCATCCGCCTCAGGCGCCGTGCACTGCAGACATGTAGAAAACAAGCTCCTCCCAGCCCTACATATACCGAAGGACCTCCCACAAATCCCCAGCATTGAAAAGCAGTGAGAAGAGAAGCCGGGAGGAACAAACCACCCAGAAAACTGCTAATAATATCAATTGATAACAATCACCATACAGGGGATCCAGAACAAGTGAAACCAGGGTGGGGGTGGAGCAGGACGTGCTGTATGCATATAATATCAACTCTACAGGTGAGTACTTCACAGAGTTGTATTGTTCTAAGCATACAGCACGTCCTGCTCCAGAATAGTAATAACATGTGGGACATCCAATAGCAGGGTCCGCAAAGCAGGGTGGGATCCCCAGGAAAAAACAAGGCACAGCGGACAGTAAAGGCGCTGTCACCTGCAAAAACTTGCAACAGGCATGACATGAGCAGAGGCTCTAACGTCAATCTCATAACAAGACCTTGAAGGTATGAACAGAGACAAGCCATAAGTCTAGCAACTTATTCAACAGAAAAAACCCTGGTGCTGAAGGGCCAGTGGTACCCAAGCACCAATATAACGGAATAAACTGAAAAAGGGGAGATTCTTTTCCCTAAAGAGGAAATAGGCCAGTGTAACGACCCAACCAGCCCACAGGCAAAAGAAGCCTCGTGGAAAACTTGTAACACCCCCTAAGGGAAATAGAACAGGTCAACCGACCAAGGCGGGAATACTGACCCCTAACTAACACGAAGCCAAGGGCTTTACTCAGGATCAGGAGACATCCAAGAAGGATTAATCCAAAGGGCGCAGTGGCGCTGGAACAGGAGATATCAGGCGCATACATAAGGACGCGCCCGCACATTCCAAGAGCATCAGTCCCCCTAAGGGACATGGAAAACCTCATGGGGAAAAATTGCAACACCTGTAGAGGGAATGTAGCCCCTCATATTAGTATTATTAAGAATAAAGTCCATAGTTAGACTAAAAGGACTAAAACAATGATCCTATAGACCACCGTCTCAGGCACACGTCTGACGGAGTCAGGAGCCCCCAGAGAAGCTACCTGGATTACAAAGCAGCTCAGACAGCATCCAGCAAAAGTCCCCAAGAAAAATCCCCAGGGTAAACAAATGAAAATTGATCCCCACAGGGACCATGGAACTACTTGGGAGATGCAGCTAAGCAATCCCCAAAAGAATTCCCCACAAGGGAGACAGAACCAGACACCTGCAGGAAAACAGCCAGGACAGAACCTGCACCTTCAGAGTCCCCAGATGGGGAGCCAACCCCAAACTTATGCTGTAATGACTCTAAAACCCTGGGGACCGAGAACGTTTAACAGGGAAGAGACCCAAGCTGGGGAAGCTTGCTCCCAGCCCCCCCCCCCCCCCCCTTATACTGAGTCACCCAGAAGATAAGGCCCGTCTCCAAGGGGTGAATGAATCAGCTGTTGATCCCAGACAAGAGACCTTATATTGGGACGACAAAGGAAGGGGCCTGACAAGGGCAGAACCGCACTCCTGAGAGAGCGAACAGGTCAGCAGACTTCAGCAGAGGCATCTGCGAACCACAGCTCACAAGGCCACCCAGGCCATCCATCTCACGGGTCCCTCTATCAGGCCGACTGTGCGTAGAACCCCACAAGTAGGGTGATGAAGAGAAGGCATATAAAATAGCAAGTCTATGCCTAAGATTACTCAGCCCCCATGACCAGAGTCAGAATATTCTGGGACAGTAAAGACAAGGGCAGAGCCCCTGTGTTATAAGGGAGACCCAACAGAGCCACACTAGGAGCGACACCAGGATAGCATAACCTGCCGCTAAAGAGCATCCATTGGAGCGAATACCGCTGAGAAGCAGGGGACGTAGCCCCCGCCCAAGGCAGGATCAGGGACCCTCCAGAGGGAGCATCCTGCCTCAATCTCCAGACCAATAATAAAACAGGCCATTGTCGTCCAACAGACCAGGAGTCCCCAATAGACAGATCCTAAAAGAGGAGAAGTCCAGCCATATAGAGTCAACGGAAGGCACACCGTTTCAACAAAACCAGCAGGTAAGATGGACCCTCTAGGGGACCCTACCTAGGAACCACGGGGGATTGTGGAAGAAATTCCCCTCCCCCGCCAACCTGCGAGACTTGGTACCCAAGGTGACCATTCACCGGAAGATGCAAGTAATGAAGGGGTGGCCCCTGATGGGGCCCTTGAATATGATCAGCTCAAGAGGAACTGCCTTACCAAGAGGGAATGAGCACAGACCAAGCCCCACGGGGGCTGGAACCCCATGTAAGCACACAACCTTCTGTTCCGGAGGGCCCAAGGGCTCGGTATATAAGGGACATTATCAGATATGCCACCAACGGGCCCACCAGCTGCCATCCCGCCTGGTGAAAGTAAGAGGTCAGTAAAAAAAAGGGGGACAGTACCCCCGTAACCGGGAGTCCCTTGTAGCCAGAGAAGAAGGCTCAAGCCTGAACCGAATCCCAGGAATAGGGATAGCGGATAAGGGACCATGAGGGATTGAGGTGACTGGGCACCCATCCAGTAATTCCCAGGGAGCACCGCTGGCCGACCAATCCACTAGGCCTGCTTGGGAGGTCTTGGCAGACTTGAACTTAGTCCTGCCAGAGGGCCCAGGGCGTTGCCTGCCCACCCCATGGTGGAAATCCACACCGAACAGATGGAAGCACACCTCAGGTTCGTGTTTGACACTAACGTAGGGAGGTAGAGGGGTGGCCCTGCTCCGGGGGGGGGCCTGAGCGGCTTTCTGCGCAAGGGTGCTTTACCTTTTTTTCCAAAAAGGTCCAAACGGGCCCCAAATAACTGCCGTTCTTTGAAGGGAAGGCAAGAGAGAGCCTTTTTAGTAGCATCGTCAGCACCCCACTGTCGCAGCCAGACCAGGCGGCGAATAGTTACCACAAGGGCAGAGGTTCTAGCACACATCTTAATGGTGTCGTCCAGTGCTGATAGAATAAACTTCACAAACGCATCACAGTCTGATAGCGCATTAAACACCCCCCCAAGGGAGGTCCTCAGGACGGTGATCTAGTATTTTTCTAACAAGAGTCCTGGCGGCCACCACAGTGATGGCCGCGGCACAGACCGTCATGAAAGGGGGGTTTGTGACCCCTATAACCGGTGCGTCCACCACCAGAGGTGCTGACCAAAAATTAACCACATCAGGAGGGAAAGGGTACTTCCAATCCCAGACCCCTGGGACCCCTTTAAGCTTACAAGGCGATTCCCATTCTTGGGATATAAGATTCTGGAAATGGTCCTGTTCTAGGAACTCCAAGCGCGGCGGCACTGTATGGAAACTCTCCTTCTTAGGCTTGGGGGTCTCCCCGGGGGGGGGGGGGGGGGGGGAGATTGACAAAACCTGATAGGGTAAATCATCTGGGGAAGAAAAAAAAAAATCTAACCCTAGTGGAGGACTCTGATCCTGTCCTTCTCTTTCAGAAGTGGACGGGCCATCATCCCCCTCAGAAACCGTGGCACCTGAATGTTCACAGTCTTGCCCCTGAAATAAAAGGGGGTGTCAAAGGGATGCACAACTAATACACAACGAATCCTGTGGGGTCTTTAGGTTCTCAAAGGAGGAGGCAATATGATCCTTCAGGACTTGCACCATATAGGTCTCACGACTCTTTCAGTACAGGTTTGACAAAGGGGCTTCTTATTGGAATCATCTCTTACTCTTTCAGCCTTGGAGCCAGGTTTAGTTTTAGATACCGTCAAGGCAGGTGTTTTGGGGGAGGGTGGTCTAAAAAAAAATAAAAAAAAAAAAAAAAGAATTTACCGAAGCAGAGCTGATCTCTTCATCCCAGACTGAGAGGAAGACCATATTTGTTAGGTTGGGATCTGGATTGCGTTGATCCAATACATAGTTTCCCATAAATGTTGATAAAGGGGCAGAGACTAATAACTTCCTCTGCCTGATCCACAATGCCTGGAGTGAGGTAACCTGAAGCTTCCCAGGAGTTACTGTTTTAAAAACTGGGAATGCTTAACTGGTGCAATTCTTGTTCCTCTGTTATGCCATAGAGGGAGGCCAGAAAGAATATAGATAGCTAGGCAGCACACATGTATTTCCCTTTAACTGGGAACACGTGCAATGAGCAGGGAGGATAAGATTCCCACCGTTTCCGCCACCCTACAAATACCGGAACAGCACAGCTGACAGGAGAGTGTGTCGGAGCATGCTGCATTCCTCACCCTTCCTTTACTTGTGGTTTGGCGAGCCTGTAGCAGTTCCAGCGCCTCGCTGACACCTACGCCCAGCCATCCGGATATCCCGATTGAACGTATGTCAGGTAATGGGGGGGCAGGCCATCCCAATCTTCTCCCAGAGAGTCATCCCTAGAAAAAGGGTATAAATGCTACCCCTACCACCCCCACCCAAGAACTAAGTCAGGTTTAGGCAAAGGAGAATCTGGCTATCTCCTGCGGGTACCCCGAGTCCCTGGCAAGCTGCCTCGGGAAACGGATCTACAAAACCCACAGTGCCGGTACTTACCTAACCTCTAGGTTCAGGAGCTGACGGTCTGGCTCCTGCAGAACACAAACAACTGGAGGCCAAGAGGAGCCAAAGCTTTATTCATTTCTGGTGGTTATTTGTTCCTACCTAGGGGTAGAGCGTAGGTAAGGTCTCACTAGTATAATGCCCGGAGGTTTAAAAAAAAAAAAAAAAAAAAAAAAAAAAAAAAATTGACATGACAATTACTACCCAATTAGTGGAGGCCAAATCGATAGGAAAGCTTTTAAAACAAAATCTGGGAGAATAATCCGAATAAAAACGTATCAACTTAACAAAATCCCGTGTGTTGCAGCCTTCTGGTTTCAGCACTGTTGGCTCCAGTGCAGTCTTTGCTCTACCGATCGGCCATAAGAATCCCCAGCTAAAAATATGAGGGACACTCGTGACTGTCAGGGGAAATAAACAGCAAGAACTACACAGGAGCATGCTGTTGGCACCAGAGAAGACTGGTGCTGAAAATGGAGGGCTACAGCTCCAGGGCTCAATGGGATAGAGCAGTAGGCTATGAGGCATGTTGTCTTGTTTTTTTTCTCCCCCCAGTAGCCTGGACAGAGACTATCCTGGATTCAATAAACAGTGAGCAATTTAACCAGCAATACCTGCCATGTTTATTACAATAACATGGACATCATTTGTAAAATCACATGGTGCAACAGCTGACCACCTAGCTTACATGCTTAGTATCAGCAGAGCACTGGGGCTGTACACAATGCTGAAATGAAACAGCTATTCCCAGGTGCTCAATAGACGGGGGCACCATGCGAATTAGGGCACCAATGCTAATGGGCCACTTTTAAAGATTTACAACCCCCCAAAGTGCAAACCCACCAGGGAATTGCTTGGTGGGGGGGGGGGGGGATATTTAACTTTTAGACCCCATTCCAGCACTATTACAGAAATTAAATAAAAGACAATGTACATACAATATTTTTGGGGGCAAGATGGGTATTGGTATGATATCAGTTAATATTGTTTAAGTTCTCAATCCAACTAGAACATTACTGATTATCAAGCTATTCTAGATAAAAAGCAAAAAAAAAAAAAAAAAAAGACCCCTTTATCCAAGTTACTGATCAGGCACGATCTACTGAATATAGATATTGACGTTTTGTGGCGCTTTATTTAGCACTTACTGGGTAATTTTTCTGTAGAGATGGAAGAACTGGTTCAGGTAGAGCTAGAAAACAAAGCAGCCAATTCAATATTAACATTGTCAACACCACTATACAATTACACCAACTTCCCAATTGTAATTATATGGACAACTAGCATTTCCCAGGTGGCCGTGGCAACAGCTGTATCTCTCTCACAGACAAAAATCTGACAAAAGAAAAGGGCTTAGTGGTTCATTGAGTCCAACTTGAATTTTAGTCTGAAGACAGACTTGGGTATAATTTGACCACATGTAGCATATGACATGCTCTCATTGCATAGCTTGGGGCTTTGTGGCCAATTACAAAAACACCAACTGTAAATGTAGTAGTGATCTCAAAGCCACTGGGAAGAAAAAAAAGGAAGGGGGGGGGGGGGGGGGGAATCGCTACAGGCCCCTTGCAGTTTGCCAAGGAGTGTCATTGACTAGTACAAAAAGCTTCCACAATGAATACATTTTAATAGAATACATAATAGAGGACGCAAGATCCTTTCCCCCCTCCCATCCCTACACACCACTGCCTGGGGTCAAAACCAATCACCTGGTCCTGGCTTTCACTTGCTCATCTATGCAGCCCGGGCTTCTGAAGACCAGGAGCGACAGACTCATCAACCAGAGGTGTGATGATGGTGGTGGCCCCTGTAGCCGCACCTTGAAAAAAGCCACTTTCACTATGGTAGCAAACTGACCACCAGGCAATTTTGTTTTTACAGCTAATTGTCTGAATATATTGCCACATTAAAGAAAAAAAATATATATATAATTTTAGGCGCTTCTGAAGAACCGCCATCCATTAAATAGTAGCTTTTCACAAAATAAAAATCCATTCTATTACAAAGTTACTGGCAATATTTTATAAATTAGCAGGGCAACCGATACTACAGTACTGTATCTCTCATTACATCCTGGCTACATAAGAATAACATAAGTGTATTTTAACCCGGACATTGTAACAGATGATGTGGCATCTCTGCAAGATAATTTAGTGGAAATAACTTCCCCCTCATCTTTGCCCACTCCATTCAGCCTTTTGCCTTCAGTGCATTGCTCATCAAGCAAACGACACCTTCCTTCGCCAGTGACGACTGTTCTGCTGCAGTTGGTTAACAGCTGTGAGTAACAGTCTGGACCACGGGGGGAAACGGAGCTTTACATCAGACTCAGCCCACACAAGACCCAGCACACTCTTCATGTCACCCAGACATCTCTACAGAGAGCGGCAAGAACTGCCGTGCAGATTCAATTACAACATGTCACCAAACAAGATGCTTACTTTGTAAATAGTGCAAAACCATTAAAACGAGACTGTAGCTGCTCAGGGTCCCACGGCTGGCGTCATTGATGTCATGGTGCCCGGCCCACCTTTTAATAACCAGAACTAAAGGTCGTACACGGCTCTCTACTGTGAAAAAAAAAAAAAAACTATATTATGAGGCAAAATGTGTTAAAGCGGAACAAAACAATTGGGCTGCCACGCTGTGTGAAATCGCACAGGTCGCAGGTATTTACTCACCCTTCCCTGGTCCAATGGGCTCATCCAATCAGCAGTTTATCATGTCTATGTATTTCGGCTCGGAATTTTTACAATAGGGAGCGAGAGCTTCCGCATCCCCTGTATCCTCAGGCTGTGTGCGCGCCCCGACCCCAGCCATTCAGATTGTTGGGGTAGGCTGGGGTGGGAGGGGGGGTGGGAGGGAGCCTGTGTGTCGCTGGGGTTGTGTCCGCTCTCGCTCCTCATTGAAGCCTATCAGACTGGTTTGCTGAATGATAGTTACCACAAACCGCTCCAATCGGACATGGGCCCGCACGTGTGCCATTGGACTGGGAAGAGACGAGTTGTACTGGGCAATCTGGAGGGGGAAGTTCACACAGTGGGGCATGTTTTTAGACATTTCATTCAATAATATATCCTTATACTAGCCTAGGTATCTTAACCAACATACCTTCTAATCACATAATGCCATTTGGATCTATGCACTTGTAAACGTAGATTATGTACATTCAGGGTTGACAACAGCCAAAGCCAGCTAGAACAATGTATGGTCCTGCCACTTCTAACTAAAGCAACAGCTCATCAAAAAAGCCACTACAAACACTGCAAAAATAAAATTCTGTGATTACTCACCTGTAGAATTGTTATTATGAGTATACAGTACGTCCTGCTCCAGATAAAAATCATTACACATGGGTGTTACTCCGCCAGATGGCGCTGGACTGCAGAGACAGCGAAAACAGGCTCCTCCAGGCCCCTCAAATACCCGGGACCTCCCACAATCCCCAGCATTGAAAAGCAGTTAACGAGAAGCCGGGAGAATTAAAACAGAACCAAACTGGTAACTATAACAATGATCGCCATACAGGGGATCCAAGATAATGCAAAACTAAGGGTGGGGTGGAGCAGGACGTACTGTATACTCATAATATCAATTCTACAGGTGAGTAATCACAGAATTGTATTCTTCGTATACAGTACGTCCTGCTCCAGATAAGATTCATAACACATGGGACATCCAATAGCAGTGTCCATAAAGTAGGGTGGGATCCCCAAAGGTAACAGACAGGTCAGACCACTGCCGCCTGCAGAACTTTGAGGCCAAAAGCAGCATCAGCTGAGGCCCTAACATCAACCTTGTAAAACTTTGAAAAGGTATGAACAGAAGACCAAGTAGTGGCCTTGCAAACTTGTTCAACAGAAGCCTGGAGCTGAAAAACCCAAGAGGCACCAATAGCACGAGTGGAATGAGCAGTAAGGCGGAAGGGAAGATTCTTCCCCTTAGCAGAATGGGCCTGAATCACAGCCTGACGGATCCATTTGCTGATAGTAGACTTGGCAGGTGCCAAATCCTTCCTAGGACCAGAAGGGACCACAAAAAGAGCATCAGTTTTCCTGAAAGGTGCAGTAGCCACCAGATAGTACTTCAGACACCTAACCACATCCAAAGAATGCAAGACCCTCTCCTTAGGATTACTAGGATTAGGGCACAAGGAAGGAAGAACAATGTCCTGATTCAAATGAAAAAGCAGACACTACCTTAGGCAGAAAATATGGCTTGAAGCGAAACACCACCTTGTCCTGGCATCTCTCAAAGTAGGGGGGTTGGATGGAAAGCGTCGCCAACTCAGCAACACGCCTAACAGAGGTAATAGCCACCAAAAAGACAACCTTGAGAGTAAGAAAGGCCAGGGCAGCCTCCTGCACAGGTTCAAAGGGAGCACCCTGCAAGGCAGACAAGACCAAGTTTAAATCCCAAACAGGCAACATAGGCTTACGTGGGGGACGCACATGAGTAACCCCCTGGAAAAAAGTCCTGATCAGAGAATGCTGGACAAAGGACTTCTGGAAGAAAACAGCCAGGGCAGAAACATGACCCTTCAGAGTACTAAGTTGGAGCCCCATCTCCAACCCATGCTGCAGGAACTCCAAGATCCTGGGAATAGAGAACACACGACAGGGAAGAGACCTAGACTCACACCAGTCAATGTAGGCACGCCAAACCCTATAGTAAATGGAAGAAGAAGACTTCTTCCTAGCCTTTATCATGGTATCAACAGAGGCAGACAGCCCCTTCTCCATCAAGATGGAGGTTTCAGCAGCTAGGCCGTCAAAGCCAGAGTTTGTAAATTGGGATGGTGCAAGTGACCCTGAGTGAGCAGGTCTGGCACCCTGGGAAGAGCGTACTGATCTACCGCCAGCTGCACCACGTCTGCGAACCACACCCTTCTTGGCCACCTGGGGGCCACCAGTATTGCTGGCACCTCCTCCTGAGCTATCTTGTGCAGAACCCTGCCCAACAGGGGGGATGGAGGAAAGATATACAGGAGCTGAAAGTCCTGCCATGACATTGCTAGAGCATCCCTGGCCAAGGCCAGAGGATCCTGGGACAGGGAGACAAAGGCGGGGAGCTTGTGATTGTGACGGGACACAAACAGATCCACATCTGGTTGGCCCCAACGGTGACACATATTGAAACATCTTGCTGCAGAGGGACCATTCTCCCAGGCGAGAGGTTCCCCTGCTCAGAGAGTCTGCCTGCAGATTCTCCACCCCTGGGATGTACACAGCTGAAATGCAGGGAACATTGGCCTCTGCCCAGGACAGGATCAGAGACACTACCTGGAGGGCCCTCTTGCTCCGGGTCCCTCCCTGATGATTGATGTAGGCAACTGCCGTCTGGTTGTCCGAGCGTACCTGAACAGGCAGGCCCCGAAGGTGTTGGGTCAACCGAGTCAGAACCAACCCGATTGCCCGCAGTTCCAGAATGTTGATAGGTGTGTGGGCCTCCTGAGGGCCACACCAACCTTGGAACTGCAGGGACTTCCAGAAACCCCCCCCCCCCCCAACCTGTCAGACTGGCATCCGTGGTGACCGTCTCCCAGGAGGGGGCCAGAAAGGATCTGCCCACCAACAGGTTCCTGGAGACCAGCCACCACGAGAAGGACCGCCTGACTAGGGGGGAAAGCACAAAGACCTGGTCCAGGGACACAGGAACCTTGTCCCATACTGACAAGAGGTGGAGTTGCAGAAGCCTCATGTGGAACTGAGCATAAGGGACCGCCTCGAAGCACGCCACCATCAGGCCCACCAGCTGCATTCCCTGCCTGATGGAGGGATGAGGACAAGATAGCAGGAACTGAACCTGCGCAATCAGACTGTCCACCTTCTGCTGAGGAAGAAAAATCCTTGACTGAACTGTATCCAGATTCTTTCCCAGGAAGGGAGTCACCAAGGAGGGGGACAGAGAAGACTTGGGATGGTTGATCACCCAGCCAAATGACTCCAGAGTGGACACTACCAGCTGAGTATCCAACTCTGCCTGATGTAGGGACTGGGAAGTGATGAGAATGTAGTCCAGGTAGGGCAGCACGCGGATGCACTGAGACCTAAGCAGAGACATCACTCCTGCCAGCACCTTGGTGAACACTCTGGGAGCTGAAGTGACTTCCAGAATCCCCCCCAACCTGTCAGACTCGCATCCGTGGTGAAAGTCTCCCAGCAGAGGGCAGGTCCTTTCTGCCCTCTGCTGGGAGACTTTCACCACTAGAGACCGCCTGACCTGAGGGGACAAGACAAACACCTGATCCAGGGACACAGGGTCCCGATCCCACACTGACAAGAGGTGAAGCTGAAGAGGCCTCATGTGGAACGGAGCATAAGGAACCGCCTCGAAGCAGGACACCATCAGGCCCACCAGCTGCATTCCCTGCCTGATGGATGGATGAGAACAAGACAGCAGGAGCTGAGCTTTCTCTTGAAGGACCTCCACCTTCTGCTGAGGAAGAAAGATCTTGACCTGGGCTGAATCCAGAATCATGCCCAGAAAAGACTTCACCATGGAAGGACACAGGGAAGATTTGGGGTGATTGATCACCCAGCCGAATGATTCCAGTGTGGACACCACCCGCTGAGTGTCCAGCTCCGCCTGATGGAAGGACTGAGAAGCGATAAGCATGTCGTCCAGGTAGGGAAGAATGCGAATGCCTTGAGATCTCAGCAGGGCCATCACTCCTGCCAGCACCTTGGAGCCGAGGTAAGACCAAAGGGCAAGGCCACAAATTGGTAGTGCTGATCCTCCAGAGCGAACCTGAGGAATCTCTGATGGTACATGAGGGTAAGCATCCTTGAGGTCTACAGAGGTCATGAAGTCCCCTGGGCGTAGGAAAGTCACAGCTGAGCGCAGAGTCTCCATGCGAAAGTGTCTGGACAAATCTGTTGAGAAGCTTTAAATCCAGGATGGGTCTGATGGACCCATCTTTTTTGGGGACGATGAAAAGATTGGAATAACAGCCTTTGCCCCTTTCCCTCAAGGGCACCCGGCAGATGACACCCAGTTCCAGAAGGCCTTGGACAGCCAGAGGCAGACCCTGAACTGACAGAGGGTTTTGAGCTAACCGAGATTTGATGAATCTTGGGGGCGGCCAGGCTGCAAACTATCTTGTAACCAGAGGATACTACTTCCTGAATCCACCGGTCTGAGACATGACGCCTCCAGACATGAGCCAAGAGCCGAAGCCGTCCCTCCACCCGGATGGGTGAGGGCGCCCCTTCATGTCTGAGGGGGCTTGGGAGAGGACTTAGTCTTGGGACCCCAGGGCAGGTCAGGGCGGCTACGTCCTCTGCCCCAAAAATCTCCACGGGCTCCAGCAAAGGAAGCTCCCCATCCAATTCTGGAGCCCCTGAAGGAAGGCGAAAAGGCACCTGAACCCCGAAAGGATCGGGGCTGCCTTCTACGCTGAGGTAACTTGCCTCCTTTAGCAAACAAGTCCAAACGTTCCCCAAAGAGGCGCAGCCCCTTGAAGGGAAACCCAGTGAGAGCCTTTTTGGCAGCGTTGTTAGCTGCCCACCGGCGCAGCCAGACCGAGCGGCGTATTGCCACCAATAAGGCAGAAGCCCTGCCACACATACTAATGGTATCATCTAGGGCAGAGAGAACATATGCAACAAATTCCTAACGCAGAAGAGCTCTATACTCTTCACTACCAGCATCGTCAGGGGCACCATCTAAGAGACCCCTGAGCAGGCTTTTAATAGCAACAGCCGTGATAGCAGAGGCACAGACCGGACAGAGCGCGGCCCCAACACAGGCAAAGGCATGGCAAGCCAGCTGATCCATGCACCTGTCCTCCCCATCCCTCAGTGTAGTAGAGTCAGGGAAATGCATGACGGATGTGTTAGACAACCCCAGAACTGGTGCATCCACCTCTGGAGGACATGACCAACGTTTAACCATCTAAGCAGGAAAGGGATACCTCTTATCCCAACTCTTTGGTACCCCGGGAAGCCGGCTAGGCCGTTCCCACTCTTTGAGAATCAGATTATTAAAGTGAGTTTGTTCAGGAAACCCCAAGCGTGGCTTAACAGTATGAAACAGCTCCCCCTGCTGCTGCAGGGCCATGCAGGAGGAGAGATAGAAAGCACTTCAAAAATGTGAGCCAAAAGTCTATCAGTATCATCTGAAGCCCATGGGTCAGATCCAGACTCAGCATAACCCCTAGGCTGATCCTCAGATGATTCTGAATTGGAGAATAATTCCCCTTCTTCCAGGGGGGTATATCCAGTAATATCAAAAAACTCCTCAGCTTTCACAGAAAAGAGTAACACCAGGTGCCAGATGCCGCCGCTTAGCAGGAGCCTTACACGGACCAGACCCAGCAATATGCCTTTCAATGCTGCCCACCCGGGCAGCCAAATCAGGTTGAGACTCCGCACTGGTATGCACTTCACTGGGAGTCAAATGTAATTGTGGGGGGGTAGGCGAAGCCAGAGGGGGCGCAGCACTAGGCCCAGCCGCAGGTAACCCAGACTGCAGCGCAAGCGTCTGCTGGGCGCAGGGTACACACACCCTGACATCACTTATAGGGGGATACCCCACACACACCACACAGCCAGGCTTGTCCCGAAGGAAGCCCGAGCACATTATCCTGAGAAGCCTCCATATGGTGATTATCACAGCACAACAGGCCAATAGGGATTGACGCTAATAGCAACCCGGGATGCCCCAATAACCCGCTAGGGAAGTGGGAGTAATGGTATACAATAGCCCTCCAATAAGAGTTAACACTAAATAGAAGGGATAGGACCGGGAGAAACCACAAAGTGTGACCCGCCTGCAAGACATAAGCAAAAAGATTCCATAAGCAATATGCAATACAGAGAAATATAATATAAATCAGCCCGCAGGGGCACTTATGGACCGCGATAGGGAGACGCCAGGCACACGCAGCAGAGAACTAAAATGGTGCCCACATACACCTCGAGGGGCAAGCCGCGGAGACAGTGATGCACAACGCGTCAGCCGCAAGGCCCCCCCCCACCCCCAAGAGCGCGAAAACGCGCCCACCTGACAAGGCCAGCCAATGATGGCACAGCAGCGCCTGAGGCGATGTCGCAGCCGACCGCAGAGCATAGTACAAGCGTGAGGCGGCAAAGGAAACCAGTACAATCAAATCAAAAGGGAACACAACACACAAAATATAGTAAAGACATGCACCCCCCCCCCCCCCCCCAGATCTACAAGGGAGAGCAAAGGGGAAGCGACGGCCAGCCTAAATGGAACCAACAGCGGGGACGGGGCATAAAATGTGGGAGGGGCATCCCATAAGGCTCACCATGGGCCTATACCGCCTACCCTTTGGTGGGGGACTGCGATTGGAGCAGCGCTCCTTAGCACCTGACAGCGGTGCTGCCTACCTTCACCCAAACCAGAGCAGCCTGAGCTGGGAGGCAGTAAAACGAAATGGGTGGGAATAGTCCTACAGGGCCGCAGGCTAATAGCCCTGCTCACCTGCGAGTAGAGAGAGCCATCTTCTAGTCATCGCAGCCAGGACTGCAGAGAGGTCCCTGGTATATATGGGGCCGGGAGGAGCCACTTTTCTGTCTCTGCAGTCCAGCGCCATCTACTGGATGTATAACCCAAGTGTAAGGAATATCTTCTGGAACAGGATGTGCTGTATACTTAGAATATTTTTTCTCCTTGTTTTTTTTTTTTTTTACAGTTAACCCTTTGTGAACTGGTAAGGGATCCATGAGACCCCTATACCAGTGTTCACAAGGCTGGGGCTGGCAAGTCACCTGCGGCTAGCGGGTGACTTGCCATTAACCCCCGGCACCCCCAATTACCTGCCTCCCCAAAGCCCGGGGGGGGGGCAGAAGGGCACGGCCCGTGGCTATGTGGGCTTGTAGCCTGCAGGGCGGGGAGGCCACCAAAGCTGGCCCCAACACCCTGTTCCTACAAGCCCCCATAGCTAGTCCCGGGCTGGTTATGATGGGTAAGAGGGACCCCATGTTAATTTTTGGGGGGATTTTTAACCCTTAAAATTCCTCCTATGGCGTTTTTTTTAATTAACCCCTTATGTTTATAGTGTGGATAGTAGTTGTATTTTATTTGTAAATGTTATGATGAAGTGCTCTTTTCAGTTTGGGGGGCTCCTGGGCAAGAATGGGGGGGGGATAGCGATACATATGTGGTACAGTTGTAATCGGGAGAAATTGGGCTTTCACATGCAATATGGTTTTCAATAATAAAACAAGTGTTTTATTTAAAATTAAAGGAGACAATGGTCTAAAATAATTTGTTTTTTTTACGCAAAAATATTTCAATTCAAGACATTTCAAGTTAAAGCAGACCTTCAGCGCCATTTAATGAGAAGCCCAACCCTTAAACAACTATTCCCTAGCATCTAAAATTAATATATTTAATGTTTTTAGTCACTTAATTTTTATTCTTTCCCTCCCTGGCCTGCAACTCTGTTCAGCACACTAGGATTTGGGCTACGCCATCTTGGCTCAGTAGTATAACATACTGAGGAGTTCAGAGCGGTCAAAAGTGCAGGAGATTGGGGTTATAGCTGTGCTTTGCACAAACAGAGCAGAGCTGGGGTCAGGAAAAGGTCAGCATCCCAGAATGCAGAGCGGCACAGTGAGAGGACACTTCCTGTTTGCAGGCAGCCTGCACGTCCATGAGCCGCCATCTTGGATGTTTAAAGTCTCAGAAAATGCAATAGATGCAGGTAGGATGCTTTTTAACGTGAGCAACCTGTATGTACAGGTTGAGGGAAACATATGATAGTCTCTTATTTAGGGTGAAACCGCTTTGAAGCCTAAACTCTGCTGCAAAAATATATATAGAATTTTCCTGGAAATTCCGGCAAAAATCACGGTTAAACATGGCGCAAAATGTGAAAAAATGACCTGTCAACAGAGGGTGACAAAATTCAAGTAGGCTGGCAATTAAAAGGGTTAATAGTACCTATGCATGTTGGGTATTGTTCTGCTCGGGGGATCTTGCGCTTTCAGATTTAGCTTGTTTTTTTCTTGTTTGCATATTGATACTTTTGGAAGACGTTTTTTTTATTTAGCTTTTCTATACTTTTTTATTTATTTTTTTATTTTTTAGGGAAACCCTGTGCAAGGGATTACTTCCAGAAAGATGAGCCCACTACAACAAGCTGGGTATGCTTAGAAAGCTTAACGTGTACTTTCAGGGAATATATGGTTTATGGGGGATATTCCAAATGTAAAGGGTTGTTTTGGTTGAAAAATTGCAAGGTGCGCACTTTGTCTACTCTTCCCTTGACAGTAGCTATGCATGTTATTGCGTATTGTTCTGTTCGGGGGATGTTGCCTTTTTATTTTTATTTTTTTTTTTTTAGGAAAACGTGGCTTTGATTTTTTTTTATTCTTTTTTAGGGAAACTGTGCAACCAATTGATTGAGGTATTACTTCCAGAAAACTACGCCCACATAAACAAGCCTGGTACGCCTAGAAACAAGCCTGGTACGCCTAGAAAGCCAGAGAATATATAGTTTGTGGGGGGTATTTCCAATGTAAACTGTTTTTCTGGAGAAACTGCAAGGTGCGTATAGCGCATATCACAGTTGTATTTTATCTGAAAATCTCCTAAAGCTCCGTTTCAGTTTGGGGGGGGGGGGCCCGCTAGTCTCCTGGGCAGGAAAGGGTGTCTACCTATACATATGTGGTACCACTGACCATTGCGTTTCACACGCAATAAAATTTTATTGACAAACTTACATTTTTTTATTACAAAAAAACACTACAAATTGCAAACAATAGATTTTTTTACATTTTTTGCACATATTTCATCCACTAAAAAAGGCCATACAAGACATTTCATGTTGAAGCCCAGACTCTGCTAAAAAAATCTATATATAATTTTCCTGGGTAATCTCTTCGAAAATCAAGGTTGAACATGTGTAGCGCAAAATAGTGAAACGTAGTCTGGCACTTAAGGGGTTAATGCAAGGAAATAATACTAGGGTGACCAGCAATGCTTCCATACAGAGAATTCGAAACCTATTTTACAATATGAGCAACATTGTAAAGTGAACGGCCAGCACAGCACTAGATTATACGATGGGTGGGCAGAATAGCTCTATATCAGGGGTACATTCCCCCCCCCCCCCCCGATAACCACTTCTTATAAAGGTCCATTTAAAAGGGGGGGGGGGTGGATAGTAAGAAATCAGCACACGGGGGAGGGGATATAGATTCCCCAGGCAGAACTAAAAAAAAAAAAAAAAAAAAAAAAAAAAAAGGCTGCATGCCTCCCCACCTCACTCCAAAAGTCACATTGGGCACTGGAAAAGAACAGAAGCTACAGAACCTACAGCTCTGGCCCGCAGCACACTGCTTTAACCGCCCCCCCCCCCCCCTTGCGTTCTGTGCAGGCTATGTACAGGGGTGGACTAGGGCACAAAAGGTTACTGTCAATAAGGTCTGATAACAAGGATGGATAGATAGGACTCAGGGGAGAGGAATGAGGGGAGACAAGCTGTAAGGGAGAGAGATGGATAGACAGAACAGGAAAGGCAGGGAGGGATAAAGAGAGCTGGGAGAAGGGATGGGTGGGCAGAGCTAGAGCGGGGGAAGGGTAGATGGCAAGAGCTGGAAAAAAAAGAGTAATGGATTGGCAAAGCTGGCAGGTCAACGGGGATTAGATGGGCAAAACTGGAAGGACAGGAATGGATGGGGGGAGAGAGACTGGGCTGGATGGGGCGAGGAGGGAAGGATTGGATTGGGCAAAAAGACAGAAAAAGTTTGTGAGTACCTTGCAATGCCCCCCCCCCCCCCATGCAGTACTTCGTATTGCAATGCTAGTTGCCCATGACACTGGCAGGGAGACTAAGCACTATATCGCAATCAAGGGGGCAGTTCTGAGCACAATACAGAAAACTAGTGAGTGCAGGGCTGTCAGGGCAGGGGTACCGAAATCTGGCGCCGAGGTTCACATTCAGACCCTGGTCCGCCAGTTGAGTATCGCTGCTCTATTCTGTATGGCATTTGTTGGGCAGGAGAGCAACAGAAGATACAGTCATATTGTATTTGGGGAGCATCACAGAACTACATTGTACAGTCAAGATTGTATAGTGCGTGTTGGGCAGTACAGCGCTAGATTGTACAGTTAGATTCTATCTGGGGGCAGGGTGCATGTTGGACAGCACAGCATTAGATTGTATGGTGGGTGCTAAGCATGGGAACTGATTCTACAGCCAGATTGTAACCCCCCCCCCCCCCATAGCAAGGCAACAATTTGCTATGGAGGGAGCAGCGCAATCTCCACTGCGAAGAAAGGGGGTTGCAAGTGCAGTTCTCCTGGCAATGTGCTTCTCTTCCCTTTCTTGCATTCAGCATCATGTACAGAAATACGCACAAGGCTCTTTCAGGAAAGTAAACTGCTTTTTACAAGACATTATGCAGAAAAATGCTTCAAAGTGGACCAAAACCTAGCACGATCGGCACAGAAATCTCGCCCCCCGGGGCATCCAAAATCTGGATGCGGCGCTGTGTGAAACCCCCCAGGTCGCCCCATTAACTTGCTTCTTGGTCCAACGGCGCATGCGCAAGCCACATCCCCACTATCCATCTAGCAGGGCACGTGCTTGTGCCAGGCATTTGTGAATGGCTGGCGTGGGCACGCTCCCCGTTCGAGGGAAGCAGGGGGGTGCGGCTGCCAGCTTGCTCGGAGCCTTAGACGGCGTGACGTCAGCGGCTCAGAGCGTGCCGTCTGGACGAGCGGCTGTGCATGCGCCGTAGGACCTGGAAGAGGCGAATTGCGCTCAGTGATCTGGGGGGTTTCACAGTGGGGCCCCCCAATCAGGATGCCCTGGGGGAAAGGACCAAAACCCAGGATAGTGAAAATCTTCGGTTTTGGTCTACTTTAATGGGACCTCTGTCGGGGCAAACATTTGTATCCAGTGGTTTGCGGATTTAAGCCATTTGGAGGGGCACTGGAGGAGGATTTTAAGGAAAAACAAAACTAAGGAAATGAACGGGGCTTATAAGAACAAAAGGATTCATATTTTTGCCTACAGTTTAACCATTATTTTTCAGTGATACGAATGCCATCTTAAAAGCCATGCACACACACACTAACACAAGTTGGACCAGTGTTAAATGAGCCATTTCAAAGAATCTCAATATCTCTGAATAATGATAAAAAATAACTAGTAATATTAATATAGCGCCACCCTATTCTGCAGTGCTTTACAATCAGAACCAGTTTTATTTGCTTCAATTTTCCCCTGCTAGAGGCTTATTAGGGATATGGCCATGGCACAGGCTCGTGGAAGAGGTGAGTGGATTGGGTGATCTGAGGTTTTACACAGTGGGGCTTCTCATTTCAGTAGACCACCACCCCAAGAGTCTTATAGACTCTAGGGAGGTGGTTGTTCCTCTAACATACAATAGAATCAAACAAATCACCCAAAAAAAGGAGGGGCTGCGACTTACTGTGTGCATAGGTTCTAAGGAGGAATGTGTTCCGGATTCCCACAACATTGTTAACATTCAAGTCAAACTCTGCACCACTATAAAAAAAAAAAAAAAAAAAAAAAAAAATGTAAGCAGCGTCAGAATTGTTTAAATACATTATAACATGATGAATGATCTTGCTGTCTAAAAGAAGGCAAAGCTTTAAAGCAAACCTGTAGTTAATACACGTAATTGTTACCTAAAGCCTCATCATTAATGCAGGGATGCACACAATTTATATCAAATCATTAACAGCAGCTATTGATGTAGTAACATTTTGCTAAAAAATATGGGTATCCTAGCTTGTGTATAATTTTATATATACACATCAATTGCATTTTGCCACACAGTTAAATCCTCAATGTGTACAGTCATACTTCTGGGTCCTTGGAATTGGGCTTTGAATATACCATGAATTTACCACTTTCACTGAAATTCCCTACCAGACCGCAGATCAGGGGTGCCATTAGGGAAACAAGGCCACCCTGCTTACCTTTACCTGCACTCTTCCACAGCTCCAGTACCTGAAGCTGGGCACTGCACTTCTGACATGTAGGTGCAGTATTTGCATTATTCTCTTGTGTGACAACAGCATCAAATATTAAGACTGCAAGTGGACTAATCACCAGCCCTGGATTCTAAAAGGCTCCACAGCTGGCCGATTAGGTGCTTCTGGTGGATCCCAGGGCGTAATCCTTCTACGCCCAGCCATTCAGATAGGCTGGGAATGGGAGCACACATGCCTTAGGGAAACTGGGGATGTGTCTGCCCCCAACTCCCTACACCACCCCTCAGGCCAAAATAACGGCTATATGCCACCATGCATTAGCATGCGGCATAGGAATGGCAGAAAGGTGTGTTATAGTTAAAAATACAATTCTGTGATTACTCACCTGTAGAATTGGTATTATGAGTATACAGTACGTCCTGCTCCAAATCTAATACTTACAGTTGGGATACACTCCGCCAGATGGCGCTGGACTGCAGAGACATCGAAAATAGGCTCCTCCCGGCCCCTCAATCCAAACTATGAACTATAACAATGATAATCACCATACAGGGGATCCAAGAAAATGAAAACCAAGGGTGGGTTGGAGCACGATGTACTGTATACTCATAATACCAATTCTACAGGTGAGTAATCACAGAATTGTATTATTCTTAGTATACAGTACATCCTGCTCCAAATCTAATAACTACAGTTGGGACATCCAATAGCAGTATCCAGAATGTAGAGTGGAATCCCCAAGAAAATCAGCAGCAGACAGTTTCCGCATGCAGAACCTTTCGGACAAAAACAGGATCAGCTGAGGCCCTAACATCAACCTTGTAAAACTTTGAAAAGGTATGAACAGAAGACCAAGTAGCGGCCTTGTAAACTTGTTCAACAGAAGCCTGGTGCTGAAAAGCCCAAGAGGCACCAATAGCACGAGTGGAATGAGCAGTAAGGCGGAAGGGAGGATTCTTCCCCTGAGCAGAGTAGGCCTGAATCACAGCCTGACAAATCCACTTGCTGATAGTAGACTTGGCAGGAGCCAAACCCTTCCTAGGACCAGAAGGGACCACAAAAAGAGCATCAGTCTTCCTGAAAGGTGCAGTAGCCACCAGATAGTACTTCAGACACCTAACCACATCCAAAGAGTGCAAAACTCTCTCCTTAGCATTGCTAGGATTAGGGAACAAAGAAGGAAGAACAATATCCTGATTCAAATGAAAAAGCAGACACTACCTTAGGCAGAAAGTCAGGTTTGAAATGAAACACCACCTTGCCCTGGTGTCTCTCATAGTAGCGGGGCTGAATGGACAGCGCCGCCAACTCAGACACACGCCTGACAGAAGTGATAGCCACCAGAAATACAACCTTGAGCGTAAGAATGGCCAAGGCAGCATCCTGCACAGGTTCAAAGGGAGCACCCTGCAAGGCTGACAGGACCAAGTTTAGATCCCAAACAGGCACCATAGGCTTACGTGTGGGACGCACATGAGTGACCCCCTGGAAAAAAGTCCTGATCAGAGGGTGCTGAGCAAAGGACTTCTGGAAGAAAACAGCCAGGGCAGAAACCTGACCCTTCAGAGTACTGAGTTGGAGTCCCATCTCCAACCCATGCTGCAGGAACTCCAGAATCCTGGGGGATAGAGAACACATGACAGGGAAGAGACTTAGACTCACTCCAGTCAATGTAGGCACACCAAACCCTGTAATAAATGGAAGAGGAAGACTTCTTCCTAGCTTTAATCAAAGTATCCACAACCGAGGAAGACAGCCCCTTCTCCATCAAGATGGAGGTTTCAGCAGTCACGGAGTCAAAGCCAGAGTTTGTAAATTGGGATGGCGTAGTGAGCCCTGAATGAGCAGATCTGGCACCAAGGGCAGAGCGTACTGATCTACTGCCAGCTGCACCACGTCTGCGAACCACACTCTTCTTGGCCACCTGGGGACCACCAGAATTGCTGGCACCCCTTCCAGAGCAATCTTGCGCAGAACCCTGCCCAGCAGGGGGATTGGAGGGAAGACATACAGGAACTGAAAGTCCTTCCATGACATTGCTAGCGCATCCGAGGTCAGGGCCAGAGGATCCTGGGACAGAGAGACAAAAGCTGGGAGCTTGTGATTGTGGCGGGACGCAAACAGATCCACATCTGGTTGGCTCCAACGGTGACACAGAGATTGAAACACCCTGCTGCATAGGAACCATTCTCCCTGGCGAGAGGTCCCCCTGCTCAGAGAGTCCGCCAGGAGATTTTCCACCCCCGGGATGTACACAGCTGATATGCAGGGGACATTGGCCTCCGCCCAAGTCAGGATCAGAGACGCTTCCTGGAGGGCCCCCTTGCTCCGGGTCCCTCCCTGATGACTGATGTAGGCAACTGCCGTCTGGTTGTCCGAGCGCACCTGAACAGGCAGGCCCCGAAGAAGAGTAGTCAAGCGAGCCAGAACTAGGTGTGTGGGCCTCCTGAGGGCCCCACCACCCCTGGAACCGCAGGGACTTCTAGAACCCCCCCCCCCCCCCAACCTGATAGACTGGCATCCGTGGTGACCGTCTCCCAGGAAGGGGCAAGAAAGGATCTGCCCCCCAACAGGTACCTTGGGTCCATCCACCACAAGAGGGACCTCCTGACCAGGGGGGAGAGCACACAGACCCTGTCCAGGGACGCTGGGTCCTTGTCCCATACTGACAATAGGTGAAGTTGCAGAGGCCTCAAGTGGAACTGAGCATAAGGGACCACTTTGAAGCATGCCACCATCAGGCCCACCAGCTGCATCCCCTGCCTGATGGGAGGGATGGGGACAAGCTAGGAGGGACTGAGCCTGTGCAATCAGACTGTCCACCTTCTGCTGAGGAAGGAAGATCCTTGCCTGAACTGTATCCAGACTCATTCCTATGAATGGAGTTACCAAGGAAGGGGACAGTGAGGACTTGGGGTGGTTGATAACCCATCCAAATGACTCCAGAGTGGACACCACCAGCTGAGTATCCAACTCCAACCTGATGTAGAGACTGGGAAGTGATGAGGATGTCGTCCAGATAGGACAGCACACGGACGCCCTGACATCTGAGCAGACATCACGTCAGCCAGCACCTTGGTGAACACTATGAGAGCTGAAGTGAGGCCGAAGGGCAAGGCCACAAATTGGTAGTGTTGATCCATCAGAGCGAACCTGAGGAACCTTTGATGACCTGAGAACACAGGAATATGCATCTTTGATGTCCACAGAAGTCATGAAATCCCCTTGGCGCAGGGAACTGATGGCAGAGCACAGAGTTTCCATGCGAAAGCGCCTGCCCCTGACAAACTTGTTGAGGATCTTCAGGTCCAGGATGGGCCTGACAGAACCATCCTTTTTGGGTACTGTGAATATGTTGGAATAAAAACCCTTGCCTTTTTCTCATAAGGGGACCCGGCAGATGACCCCCAGCTCCAGGAGGCCTTGCACTGCTTGCACTAGCTCCTGAGCTGACACAGGGTCCTGAGGAATCCGGGATCTGATGAATCTTGAAGGGGGATCGGCAGCAAACTCCAACTTGCAACCAGAGGACACTACCTCCTGAATCCACCGATCTGAGACATGAAGCCTCCAGACGTGAGCGAAGTGCTGCAGCCGTCCCCCCACCCGGATGGGTGAGGGCGCCCCATCATGCCTGAGGGGGCTTGGGAGAGGATTTAGCTTTGGTACCCCAGGAGGAGCCAGGACGTCCACGTCCTCTGCCTCTACCCCAGAAATCTCCCCGGGCCCCAGGGAAAGAAACCCCCCTTCCCTGTCTTGCACCACGGTAAGGGGAGGAGAAGGAACCCTGACCCCGAAAGGGCCGAGGTTGCCGCCTGCGCTGGGGTAACCTGCCTCCCTTAGCAAACAGGTCCAGGCGGTCCCCAGACGCAGTCCTTTAAAGTGGACCAACACCCAGGATTTTGACTATCCTGGGTTTTGGTCCACTTCAGCGGGGCATCCACCTCGGGAGGGGGGGGGGGGGATGACCAACATTTAACCACCTCAGCAGGAAGGATACTTCCTATCCCAACTTTTTGGAACCCCGGAAAGTTTACTGGGGCGCTCCCATTCCTTGAGGACAAGGATATGGAAATGTGCCTGCTCGAGAAATTCCAAACGTGATTTTGCTGTATAGAAAAGCTCCCCTCTTTGCCTGGGAGCCGCAACAGGGAGAGAGATAGACAGAGCCTCAAAAATCTGGGTCAATAATCTGTCAGTGTCATCCGGAGCCCAGGGGTCAGAGCCAGGATCGTCATGACCCCTTGGTCTCTCATCAGATGAGCCTGAATCAGAAAAGAGCTCCCCTTCATCAGACGGGGTATAGCCACAAAGATTCCAAAACTCCTCAGTTCCCATAGGGAAAACAGTAACATTAGGCGTCAAGTGCCACTTCTTAGCAGGGGCCTTACACGCTATGGACTTCGCAATCAACTGTTCAACAGTAGCCAGTCTAGAAGACACATCAGGCTGAGAATTCCCGCTAGTATGCAACTCAGTAGGAGCGAGGTTTAAGCTTGGGGTAGTAGGCGAAGTGAAACGAGGTGCAGCCACTGGCAGGCCAGATTGCAATGCAAGCACCTGCTCAGCAAGGGTACACAGACCCACGCCTTGTCAGCGTCAGCATGAGGCTGCCCACACGCTACACACAGCCGGTCTTGTCCCGAAGGGACCCCGGTCACATTATCCTGGGATGCCTCCATATGGTGATTATAGCGGCGCTATACGCCGATAGGGAATAACACTATGTAGCAACCCTGGATGCCCCAATAACCCGCTAGGGAAGTGGGAGTATAATTTTTACAAGGCCTACAAGTAATATACTAAAAAAGGGCCGGGAGAAGCCAAGAAGGGTTCGTCCCGCCTGAAAGACATAAGTACATCGTAACAAAAGTGAAAGATATAAAGCCGCCCGCGAGGGCACTTACAGACCGCGGTAGGTAGTAGTCTGTCGCGCATAGGCCAATCAAGCAGGAAAGATGGCGTCGGTATACCTCGAGGGGCGGGCCAGTAACAGCGATGACGCGGAACGCGCCAAAGACGGGTCAATGCGTTTATCCTCACCATCCTTGAGGGTAGTGCACTCCGGAGAATGGAGGACTGAGAAGCTGGACAACCCCAAAAACAGGAGCATCCACCTCGGGGGGAGACGACCAGTGCTTCACTGCGTCCGCCGGAAAGGGATATTTCTTGTCCCAACCCGGTGGGACACCCAGAAGCCACGTCGGTCTCTCCCATTCCTTGCATTCAAAACGCTTGATAAGGAAATTCCAAGCGGGGCTTCGTCTCTTCAAAGAACTCCCCCTTCAGCGGAGGAGCCGCCTCGGGGGGAGAAATAGCCAGGACCTCGAACACCTGAGCCAGGACCCTGGAAGTATCCGAAGAATCCCCCTGGCCCTGCTCGGCATCAGCGCCCAGAAACTGCTGATCGTCGGAGTCCTCAGACCCCTCATACAGCTCCCCTTCCTCACGCGGGGAGCAATCAGACCAATACAGGGCCTTTGGCGACGGCACTAGAAAACAATTTTTCAAGATTGGCCAATCTGGCACACACCTCAGATTGCGACTCCCCGCTAATGACATCACACGCACGTGTCAGGCGAGGGGGAGACGGGGAGGAGACCGGCGGAGCAGAACCAGACGCCTGAGATCCGGTCTGCCGCGTAATAGTCCGCTGCGCACAGGGTACAAAAAAATACATCATCCACCAAAAGGGATACCCCACACCTCAAACACAGCCTGGATAGCCCCGAGGGGGGCACAAGCCCAGTATCCGGGGAAGCCTCCATATGGTGATTTTTTAGTACTATATATGGTATATACAATAAATGTGTACAATGCGCTTTATATTGTTTGGGAATTACGCAATTATGCCACCCGGGATGCCCCTTTAAGTCCCGAGTGGGAGGATTTTAGGCCAGCTAAATTTTAACCAGGGACCTGGACCGGGAGAACCCCCCCTTTAATATGCTCAATGGTCCACCTGGAACACAAGAACACAAGCACACACTCAGCACCATGCAAATGTAAGGGAGACTCCACACAGTGTGCAGCGGTTCCCAGGTCCCCCATAACTTTTCAATTACATTTTAGGCTTGTCCTAT
The DNA here is from genome assembly GCA_027917425.1 of Gastrophryne carolinensis. NCBI lineage: Eukaryota > Metazoa > Chordata > Amphibia > Anura > Microhylidae > Gastrophryne > Gastrophryne carolinensis. The sequence goes on along the minus strand of CM051234.1, from coordinate 577,183,710 downwards.
ATTGATAGAACTCACTTGTAATAATAACACATGGGCAAATATGCAGTTAGGTTTTTAATAAGTGTGGTATGTATTGTCATGTGTCTATGTTGCTTTATGATCTACCAATTTTGATATGAAAAAATAAAACAATTTTGATTATTAATTGCTTGTTGGTGCTCCTATTTGGAGGAAGTTGTGGCAGGGGCCTCTTGGGGTGCCGTGCCCCTCCCTCTGGGTTTAAGTGCATTGGTTATTATAGTGAGCACACAAACAATAGCATTTTGGAACACGGTTCTGCACCACCCCTGTTTTTTGTTGATTCTTATTTTACTCGTGCTTTGGGGCCTCTTGGGCTTTCCAGCACCAGGCTTCTGTTGAACTGGTTTGCTAGGCCGCTGTTTGGTCTTCTGATTCATACCTTTTTCAAAGTTTTACAAGGTTGATGTTTGGGCCTCAGCTCATGCCGTCTTGGCCGCATGGTTATGCAGGTGACAGTGGTTTTAACTGTCTGCTGTTACCTTTTTGTTGGGGATCCCACCCTACTTTATGGACACTGCTATTGGATGTCCCAAGCGTAAGTACTATATCTGGAGCAGGACGTACTGTATACTAAGAATAATACAATTCTGTGAAATACTCACCTGTATAATTGGTATTATAAGTATACAGTACGTCCTGCTCCACCCACCCTGGTTTTGCATTATTCTGGATCCCCTGTATGGTGATTGTTATCATTGTTATAAGTTACCAGTTTTTGGGTGGTTAAATTCTCCCGGCTTCTTTTTCACTGCTTTTCAATGCTGGGGATTTGTGGGAGGTCCCCAGGTATTTAAGGGGCCGGGAGGAGCCTGTTTTGCATGTCTCTGCAGTGCAGCGCCATCTGGCGGAGGATAACCCAAGTGTAAGTACTATATCTGGAGCAGGACGTACTGTATACTAAGAATAGAGTGTAAAGCACAGAATGCATAACATACATATCTATACACCCCCTTTTCCCCCCGAAGACTACAAGGAGGATGAGGGAGGACGGCGGCCACTTATATAGAGCCCACCGGTTTGGAAATTTCACAGAGCGGGTCATCCCGATTTTGGATGTCCCAGGGGGCTGAAATCGATCGGCCCGGGAATCTAATAGACTTCCCAGGCTTATCGACGTGGGTTTTGGTCCACTTTAAATCAGCAATCTGGGAAGGGGGGTTCACACAGCAGGGCATCCCAAATCGGGATGCCGCAAGTGGGCAAACTGGTCCACTTTAGACTGAGTGTAAATATAAGTCATCACACAAAAACTCCACCGCACCAGCTGACAGCTGAGCAGATGTGCGGGATACTGGCCGGACAGACAATCAATGACAAAACTACATGGCTAGGGATGACCCTATGTAGGAATACTTCAGAAGGAAGAAGAGTCAGGCGGAGACACTGTTCAGCCAAACACATGGTGACATTTTTCAAGGATCTTCTGCAATATACTGCTTTGATGGCTCCATCCCCCTCTGATTCTTTTTCCACTTGAAGTACATTTAAAGGAATATGCGTTATGCACAGGCACTTTACTAATGCATTATGGTTGTGGGATTTGAGTATAGGAAGGGAAGTATTTATAGTGAAATTGAATAGGGTTTTGATGCCTTTTATTAGATGCTATTTTTGCACATGATTTTTTGTACTTTTTTTATAAAGGTGTTTTGATTGTATTGAGCGAGCCATACCATCATGTAATTTTCTGATTCTTGATTATTATGTAACCGAGCCATACATTGTCCCATACATGATTTAGTGTCACATATATGCTATGTGTTTGCCTTTTAAACTTCGTGTTGCATTTGTCCTACATAAAATTCTGTATGATTTTGGAAATTTACGGTTGTGCAGGAGTTTTTGTTATTGGTACGGTTGTGGGTTTATTTGGGGCACCCCTACCCATACAGGTTTTCATTAAATATAAGTCATAGAAACACTATTTTACCTGACTCGGTCCCTGAACTTTACAATTGGCACTTTTGCTCTGATGAGTTGAGGTCTCTCAACATAACCTAGAAAATGAACACCATTACAATTTATATTTAAACATACTTGGATAAAGTAAAAAATGTCAATGCTCTACATGTATCTACAATTAAAATGTCCATATACTGTAGCTATCAGGTTATCTCCACTATCACCATCATTGTTCCCCAACCCTTTCCTCAAGTGCCACCAACAGGTCATGTTTTTGCAGATCTCCACACAGATGCACAAGTGAAAATACCATTTTGTGAATACTCACCTTGTAAAATGGGTATTATAAGTATGTCACACACCCCGCTTCAAGATAATCATTACATGTGGGTAGTATCGACCTGAAGAGGGCGATTTGCAGAGATAATTGGAGGAAAGAAAGCCCCTCCCAGTCCATAAATACCTGGGACCTCCCACTCATTACCCAGTATAAAGAAAGCAGTAAGGTAAGGGACCAGGAAGAGCCAAATATTAGTCATAACAACGCAAGGTTCACAAAACGATGGATCCAGAATACAAAAGGGCGGGTTGAAGCGGGGTGTGTGACATACTTATAATACCCATTTTACAAGGTGAGTATTCACAAAATGGTATTATTCTAAGTATGTCACACACCCCGCCTCAAGATAATCATTACATGTGGGACATCCAAAAGCAGTGTCCATAAAGGGTGGGGATCCAAAACAAGGCATAAAGCACAACTTAAACTACTGCAGCCTGCAGAACTTTGCGGCCAAAAACAGCATCCGCTGAGGCCCAAACATCACCCTTGTAAAAACTTTGAAAAAGTGTGAACAGAAGACCAGGTAGCGGCCTTGCAAACTTGCTCAACAGAGGCCTGGTGCTGAAAAGCCCAGGAAGCCCCAACCGCACGAGTAGAATGAGCTGTAACATGAAGGGGAGGATTTCTCCCCTTAGCAGAAAAGGCCCCGACAATGTCCTGACGAATCCACTTACTGATGGAAGACTTAGCGGGCGCCAAAACCTTTCTTGGGCCCAGAGGGTACCACAAAGAAGGCATCAGTCTTACGAAAGGCAGACGTTACCACCAAATAGTACTTCACAACTCGAACCACATCCAGGGAATGCAGGACCCTCTCCTTTTCGTTACTGGGATTAGGACACAGAGAGGGCAAAACAATGTCTTGGTTTAAGTGAAAAGGCAGAAACCACCTTAGGAAGGAAATCCGGGTTAAAACGGAAAACCACCTTGTCCTGATGTCTTTCAAAATACGGGACCTGAATGGACAGAGCCGCCAACTTAGAAACACGCCGAACAGAAGTGATAGCTACCAAAAAGGCCACCTTCTGAGTAAGGGAAGACAAGGCAATATCATGCAAGGGCTCAAAGGGAGGACCCTGAAGAGCAGAAAGAACCAAATTCAAATCCCAAACCGGAATCAGAGCCTTCCTAGGGGGCCGCACGTGCGTAACCCCCTGGAAAAAGGTCTTAACCAGCGGATGAAGCGCAAAAGATATTTGGAAAAACACTGCCAGGGCAGACACCTGCCCCTTCAGAGTATTAAGTTGGAGCCCTAGACCCAAACCATGTTGCAGGAACTCCAGGATTCTAGAAATAGAGAATTCCCTGCAAGGGAAAGCCCTAGTCTCACACCAATCAATATAAGACCTCCAAGTCCTATAGTAAACGGAAGAAGAAAACCTCTTCCTAGCGCTAATAAGAGTGAATAACAGCATCAGAAAGACCTTCCTCCTTCAAGATGGAGGTTTCCGCAGCCACGCCGTCAAAGCCAGCGTTGGTAAATTGGGGCAACGTAGATGACCCTGTGTGTGCAGATCCGGCAGCAGGGGCAGAACGAACTGATCTTCTGCTAACCTTACCACGTCTGCGAACCAAACCTGTCTTGGCCACCTTGGAGCCGCCAGAATTGCTGACGCTCCTTCCAGAGCCAGCTTGCGCACTACTCTGGCTACCATGGGAAACGGAGGGAACAGATACAGAAACCCCAGATCCCTCCAGTTCAGGGACACGACGTCCGTCGCGAAGGCTAGCGGCTCCTTCGCCAGAGACACAGATGCCAGAAGTTTGTGAGTGTGACGTGAGGCAAAGAGGTCCACCATCGGTGAACCCCACCTGAGACAAATTGAACGAAACACCTTGGGACTGAGAGGTCACTCCCCCTTGCGGGCTGACCACCTACTCAGAGAGTCCGCCTCCGAGTTCTCTACTCCCGGAATGTGAACTGCCGAGATGCACGGGACGTGGCTCTCCGCCCAGTCCAGAATCAATGACACTTCCCTGAGGGCACTCCTGCTGCGAGTCCCTCCCTGGTGATTGATGTAGGCAACCGCCGTCCGATTGTCCGACCGAACCTGGACCGGCAAGCCCTGCAGGAGATGAGTCAGACGAAAAAGAACCATTCTGATGGCTCTCAATTCCAGAATGTTGATAGGCTCGTGGGCTTCCAGGGGTCCCCACAACCCCTGAAATTGCAGATCATTCCAGAAGCCCCCCCCATCCTGAGAGGCTGGCATCCGTGGTGACCACCTCCCAACGAGGAGTCTGAAAAGACCTGCCCTTCAACAGATTGGTTGAGTTCAGCCACCACCTGAGTGGTCGGCGAGCCCGGGGAGACATCAGAAAGAATTGATCCAGCGACAGAGGAGATCTGTCCCAGACAGACAATAGATGGAGTTGTAGCGTCCTCGTGTGAAACTGGGCAAAGGGGACTGCCTCCAAGGAGGCCACCATCAACCCCACCAGTCTCATTCCTAGTCGAATGGTCGGACAAGGAATGGACATGAGCGACCGAATCAATTCCTGAATCAAAAGAACCTTGGATTGAAGAAGGAACACACTGGCCTGATCTGTATCCAGAGACATTCCCAGAAAGGATACTATCCTGGACGGGTAAAAGGAGGACTTGGGGTAGTTGATCACCCAGCAGAACCTCTCCAGAGTGGATATTACCGTCCTGGTGTCCAATTCCACTTGGCTGAATGATGATGCCATGATGAGGAGATCGTCCAGATATGGCACTATGCGAATTCCCTGCGCTCTAAGAAGAGCCATCACCCCAGCGAGCACCTTGGTGAAAAACCCTTGGAGCTGTGGTGAGACCAAAAGGAAGAGCTACAAACTGAAAGTGCCGATCTTCCACCACAAACCTGAGGAATCTCTGGTGCGCGGGAAAAAAAATCGGAACATGGAGGAAAGCGTCCTTGACGTCTATGGACGTCATGAAGTCCCCCTGACGGAGAGCGCGGATAGCTGAACAACGCGATTCCATGCGAAATTTTCGCAGCCTGATAAACCTGTTGAGGATCTTCAGATCCAGGATGGGCCGGATAGAGCCATCCTTTTTGGGGACCGTGAACAGATTTGAGTAAAATCCCCGACCCTGATCTGATAGGGGCACTGGCGAGATGACCTCTATCTCCAGAAGACTTGAAAAGCGCCTCCCGAAGCCCTTGTGCGCCAGGTGCGTCCGGGGGCACCCTAGACCTGAAGAAAAGCGGAGGAGGACGGGACTCGAACTCCAACTTGTAGCCGGAAGACACGACTTCCCGGATCCGTTTGTCCGAAACCTCCCGAATCCAGATCAGAGAGAAGTGTCGCAGCTGTCCCCCCACCCGCACGGGTGAGGGCGCCCCCTCATTGCTGAGCAGGCTTGTTCGCAGGTTTTGGGTTATGAACCCCAGTTGTATCCTGAGCGGGCATGTCCTCTAGTGGAAGGGAAGGCGAAACCTCTTCCTGCTCTGGATCCGCGAAAGGAATGATTGAAAGAAGCCGCCCCGCGAAAGGGACGTCGTTGCTTCTTGCGTTGAGGTAACTTACCCCCCTTAGCTACTGAATCCAATATTTCTCCAAAAAGCCATAGCCCCACGAATGGGAGAGACGTCAGCGACTTTTTTGGCCCAAAGTCGGCCGCCCACTGGCGCACCCAAACTGAACGCCTTATAGTCACCATCAGAGCAGAAGCTCTCCAAGGCGGCTAACATGAAAGACAAGAATAACTCACAACGTTTAAGTCCCAGAAATTCGTCACTGTCCGGGTGCAAACCGGAAGATGACAAGTCTCTGACCACCGACCTGGTAGCCACCACCAGCAGAGATGAAGCGCAAAAAGGGCCGTATGGCTGCCCCAATACTGGCGAAACCATGACAAGCCATCTGGCCAATTCGTTTATCCCCTCCATCTTTAAGAGAAGAGCAATCGGGGTTATTCAAAAACGGCTGAATTGGATAAACCCAGAATTGGTGCATCCACCTCAGGGGGGGGGGACGTCCAGCGCTTAACCGTGTCCGAAGGGAAAGGATATCTTTTATCCCAACTCTGAAGAATGCCTGGGAGCTGAGCCGGCCTCTCCTATTCCTTAGAAATAATCTTATCAAAATGCCTTTGATTAGGGAATTCCAAGCGCGGCTTGGATTCCTCATAAAACTCCCCTTGTTGATGAGGAGCAACCTCTGGAGGAGAAATAGCCAGAACCTCAAACATCTGAGCAAGGATGTTAGGAGTATCCAAAGAACTCCCTGACCCCTTCTCAGAGTCCGCGCCAACGAATAGCTGGTCGTCCGAATAATCCGATTCGTCAAATAGCTCCCCTTCCTCCAGAGGGGAGTAATTTGACCAATCCAGGCGATCCTCATCGTCATATTCAAATGTCGGTGGGACCGGTGACAAATGCTTTCTCTTAGCTGGAGCCTTCTTGGCAACCGCAGAAGAAATACATTTTTCAATATTAGTCAATCTAGCACACACATCAGATTGCGACTACCCACCCGTGACAACGTCACACGGGACACGGGCCAAGACAGGGTGGGAAGGGGATGACGCCGGCGGTGCTGACCCAGACGTCTGGGGTTCTGACTGCCGTGTAATAGTCTGCTGTGCACATAGTATACATAGAAATACGTCATCCCCTGTTAGAGATACCCCACAGCCCATGGACTTCCGGGATTGCCCCGAGGGGAGCCCGGTATCTGGGGATGCCTCCATACGGTGAACTTATATGTAGTCGCAATGACCGAGGGAATTATGCTAGTAAGCAACCCGGGATGCCCTTATAATTGTTCCAAGTGGGAGGATTTTAACATGGAATTTAACCCAGGGACCCAAGGACCGGAAGAAGACCCCTTAAAACCTAAGGCGTTCTACCTGAAAGACTGCCGGATATAAAGGGTTACATATAAGTAAAAAAATATATATATATTATATTATATTATAATATAATATAATATAATATAATATATATATATCCCATAGGGCCACTCACTGTGCCTTCCTGCATGAGGTAAATGGCGTCCACCACACACTCAGCTCACAGAGGCAGAGAGGAGCCTGTGGGCGTGGCCAGCGCTGAGCGCGCGATATGCGTAGCTCCGCCCCCTTACAGAGCGGAAAGCGGCTCCGCAGTGGGTCTGCGCCCCTAATGGCAAAATGTGTGAGGTAAATTACCTCAGAAAAACACTATAGCGCACACATATACCGGCACCATGGCAAGAACAGCAGCCGCGGCACCGGTAACCACAAAGACCCCAGGGATGTAATGGGTGCGGGCCGCGGCGACGCGCAATCGCCCGGCCCCGCCCACTGTGGCCAGCGAGTGAGGGTAGATCTCCCCTCACAAGATTAATGGAACCGCCAGCGCAAATAACCGCGCCGCGGCCATTGCGGTAGTCACCGCAACAAAAAACAGTAAAGCCAGGGGGACAAGCCAGCGCCAACAGCCGGCCCCACCCCCCAACTACAACTTCTGAGGAGAAAAGTTCTCCTCAGCTCTGGCGCCAGTAGCAGCAAGCGCCGCTGTTAAAGTGAAACAATGCACAATAAATAAATCCTAACTCTGAGGTAAAAAAGGTGGCCCCCGACATTTTATCCCCACCACCACAGGAGAAGGACATCAGGAAAGGGGGGCCAAGGGACAGGGCATCCCAAACCGGGGTCACCAGCCCGGATAACCGCCTACCCTCTGGTACAGGGTCTCACGGTGGAGCATGGCTCCAGAGCACTAAAAGTGCCATTCTACCCTCACCCGGGATACAGCCTAGACTGGGAGGCATGTGTATTGGGACTTATAAAAAACATAACCGGGTGGAAATAGAGAGAAAAGCGGGCCGGGAATAAACCCGGCTACCTGAAATCCCCCTGTGCAAGGAGGAGACATCTTCTGACTTGCTCGCCGTCTGCAGAGATGGAAAACTGGGTAATGAGTGGGAGGTCCCAGGTATTTATGGACTGGGAGGGGCTTTCTTTCCTCCAATCATCTCTGCAAATCGCCCTCTTCAGGTCGATACTACCCACATGTAATGATTATCTTGAGGCGGGGTGTGTGACATACTTAGAATATAATACGTGAAGCAGCAGAGCTATACAGCTGCTGGTGTCTCTCGAAGGGAGGATCATGGAACACTGCTAAGCCAACACTGGTGCTAAATAAAATAGTGTATGCTTCCGAATAGTACAAGGTCCTCATCTCTAAGGAATGAAAATAAGACAAACTACTTAATACTGCATGAGAACACTTACCAAGTCTGGTGTAGAAATGTTTTTGGAGTAAGCTGAGTATATGTCTTGCTTCCGTTTGCTGATTAATCTGCCAAAAAAACAAGAAACTTTAGATTCAAGTTTGCATTTCCTACACAATGCGATTGCTTTTGGGCCATAGATAAGTTGGGGCAAGTTAACAACCAGCAGCTTAAAGTGGACCAACACCCAGGATTTTGACTATCCTGGGTTTTGGTCCACTTCGGCGGGGCACCCCGATCGGGGGTGTCCCGCTCCCTGAAACCCCCCAGAAACACCAAAAAACTCACCTCTCCCCGCTCCCACGTGACCGCGCCGTCCAATCCCTGCCGACGTCCAAGCGGGTCACAGGAACGTCCAAGCCGCTTCCACTGCCGCCGCCGCACATCTGTGAATGGCCGGCGCGGGCACGTCAAGAGGGGCGCGGGAGGCGGATCAGGTAAGGTCTTTTTGGGGTTTTTGGGGGGTTTCACCCCGCGGGACATCCCGATCTCGGATGTCCCGCGGTGTGGGAGGTGATCGGCCCGGGAATCTTATAGATTTCCGGGGGCGATCACCCCTGGGTGTTGGTCCTCTTCAAAGAGAAATTCCACTTTCAATTGCATTTTTAAAAGTTTCTAATATTGTGTGGCAAAATGATGTCTTCAATGTGTTAAGTGTATCTGTTATTTTTTAAATTATTTGTATGCAACTTTGTTATAAAAGAAAATCAGTTTTTCATAGCAACAATGTGTTTACCAAAGTAGTGAATTTGAGCACATACAGCATTCTTCACTCTAGCTTGCTAATCATCTGATTGGTTAAAACATGGGTGACAGGTTTAATCTATTCTGCTGAAATTAAACTTCTTCAGTTTGGAAAGATCTAAGTGTTATTGTAGCAACAAAACTAATGACAGGGTTCTCATCTGGATAGGTGATTAGAATTGTCCACCTATGGCATTGGAAGAATCTAAAACTAATGACAGAATTCTCATCTGGATAGGTCATTAGACTGCTTAGACCTGGCCAAAGCTGCTAAAGAGGAGGGGGGGGGGGGAAATCGATCAGCCCAGGAATCTCAGATTCCCGGGTTGATTGCGGTGGGTTTTGGTCCACTTTAAGACAGACTTTAATTTCCCCTTTGGTCAATCTTTGAGCCATACTTTCCTTAGCCAGATGCAGCAGCAGTAAAATGTTTTCATACACCTTATAAATTCAATGATTGCAAGACATCCAGGATTTGAGGCACCAAAGCAGCCCCCAAACCATGATGCCTCATCTGCCATGTGTTACTGTTTTTGTACAATTGTAATTGTACATTGTAATTAAATGCTCTCTGATAATTCCCTATGCTGGACACCCAAGTTATCTATAAGTGTACGCATTTTATTGGAACTCTGTTTTAAAATGTTATAACACAAAGGTTAGTACTTACTGGCTCCTCTTTGATAACCAAGCACAAGTCTCCATCGCTCCCTCTTGTGCCAAACCCATTGAGCGATGAGCCAACCAGATACAATCTGCTCTCTGGAAAAGAATACATGAATTGCACAGGATTTATTAGAGATCAGTTATATTCAGCAACATGATCATTTTTAACAGTGAAAATTTGTTTGAAACACAGTGCAAAGTCCGAAGAGACATCAGCCTTCCTGGAGTCTTAGTCTCCAGAGAGGCAGTAGTTCCTCTTTAAAGTGGACCAAAACCCAGGATTTTGACTATCCTGAGTTTTGGTCCTCGCTGTGTGAAAACCCCACAGATCTTGAATGCCAACTCACCTCTTCCCAGTCCGATGGCGCATGCCCGGGCGGCTCATCCACTTAGCATGCTTGGATGCAATTAGCACGCACATCATCTAAGCCTTCGTCTAATGCCAGAGGCTCCGAGCACGCCGACGGCGGCATCCCCCGCTACCCTCTAACAGGGAGAGTGCCCGCAGCCATTCACAAATGCCTGCTAGATAGATAGATGCGCCCGCAGCTCACACAAGCCTTGTTGGACCGGGAAACAAGGTTAGTGTATGGGGCGACCTGGGGGGGGGGGGGGTTCACACAGTAGGGAATCCCGAATTTGGATGCCACGGGGAGGGGAGGGGAGGGAATCGATCGGCCATGGAATCTTAGTGGGTTTTGGTCCACTTTAAACACAGAAGCAGTTTCTCAAAGGATTGAAATGACAAAGAGCAATACCTGGTCCACATTTAAACCGGACCTTCAGCATGATTTAATGAAAAATCCAAACCCTTAAAAACCATTCCCCGACATCTAAATATATTTTAGGTTTTTAGTCGCTTACTTATTATTCTTTCCCCCACTGGGCTGCAACTCTGTTCAGGACTCTAGGATACGGGCGTCGTCATCTCGACTCAGAAGCATCACATACAGAGGAGAGGAGAGGGATAAAGTGCAGCGGGCAGGGTTATAGCTGTGCTTTGCACAGAGAGCAGAGCTGGGGGTCAGGAAAAGGACAACAATCCCAGAATGCAGAGCAGCAGACACTTCCTGTTTGCAGGCTGCCTGATGCTCCATGAGCCGCCATCTTGGATGTCTAAAGGCTTGTAACATGCAGTAGATGCAGGTAGGATGATTTTTAATGTGAGCAATCTGTATGTACAGGGTGTGGGAAACATAAGATATGCTCTTATTCAGGATGAAGATCCGCTTTAATTAGAAGAGTGCAACAAAAAATAAATAAAAAGTACCTACGGGGAAAGATTTGCTGAATTTCTCTCTGGAGTTCTGCACGACAGAGCTCTTTCTTTTTCAAGTCACTGACTTGCTGTTGACAGGCCAAGAACAGGTCCAGAATCTGCTGGCTAAGCTGCAGAGAAACAGGAAGTTTAGGATGCCATGTCGTGGGACACAACATAACCGAACCAATCATGTAATGAGAGCTTTAAAAAGGAGATGCAAACTATTTCCTGTCAAGTTTATTTTAATAGTAGAGACACATGCAGCAATGCCAACGTAGTAGAGATTGGTGTCCCCGCAGCAGTTTGCTGATTACATACGAGTAACATGCAGCTTGGGATCAGAGCAAAATAAGAAACTGTGCAGAGCGGTTTCCTGTCCCCTTTCAGAAGGAACACCAACTGAAAAAGGGCAAATAATGCTGAATTCACTGATCGTTCGGTTAGTTTGGAGTCCCTAGGAACCAGCATAGGTCCGCTTTGACCAAATATGAACACAATTTTTACATATTGATTACAGAACAAAAATGGTTGCCATTACCTTGTCTTTAGCAACAGGCAAAGTGGTCTCAATGTGGTCAAATAGCCAGGCGTCTCCAGGAGATGAAACCTGCCCATTTAGCTCCTGTGATGGCGATGCTTGCCGAACTGGCAGTCCCACGGATCCAGGGAATTGGTGGCGCAGATCATCTCTTATAGGCACTGTTTGGTGTATAATAGGGGATTGGGTTTGAGGGGAATGAAACCTTTGTCTCTTCACATCATATTGTCCATTGCCCTCATCACTTCTCCTCCTAGGGGTGAAAAAAAGAAAGCCATGCACTGTTGTAATGTCACATTGCACAAACCACCACCAGAAATAAAGTGATCTCTATCAATTAAGTGAAGAGTGGACAGTGAAGGGTCATTTGCATAACACACCATTTTAATAAAGTTTTTATAGACCATGCGGGAAAGATTGACTGCCTTTAGCCTTGCCTTTTCTTTTCTACTCAGGGGGTGCTTCAAACAATCATACAAGCCCCTCTTTTTAGAGGTATGGGAGAGCTGCCTTGTTTAATGGTTGACATAGAAAGTGGCAAAGCAGCAAAAGCTGGGGCATAGTAAAAGCGGCATGACTGGAGGGTGGAACTACGCCTGGCACTTTACATCGCTTGAGCGTGATGCCATCTTTCAGTTAGCTGACCTGAAAAAGCCCAAGGACAAAGATTTTAAAAAAGTTTTAAGCTTTGACTGTCTGCTGCACTAAAACAGACTTATATTCCCTTCCTCTACTAATGCTGCATTGACACTAGAGGCGCAGAACCAGGGGGGTGAGCTATGTCACGTGAGCCTATTAGATAAAAGAAACATCTAAGAGTGGCAACAGTACTGGAGGTAGACAGGTACTGGACAGCAATAAACCCTTGGGTTAGTCTGCCCATTTTAACAAGCCCCAGTATTGTATTACCCTAAGAAAAAAAAAAAGAAAAAAAAAAAAAAACCTTTACTCAGCAGTGCCTAACCTAACCGCCTGTTACAGTGAGGAAATGGGAACCTTTGAAAATCTTACCGTAAAAGGGATTCAAAATGTAGAATCTGTCTAAGTAAAAATGGTAATCTGGGCAAAAAAGAACCCAAATTCACTTTGCACGTCTTTACATCTTTACATTGCAAACACAAGTACTTTGTTTATAAAAGAGCTGCCAATGCCGACGGCTCACAGAAGAAAAGCAGAGCAACGCCAATAGAACGGTAAACCTAGGCATCTTTGGGGCACCGGACCGGGCACAGCCATCACCCTCTTCTTTTATGGAAGGTGCAGCTGCCCTGTGTGTGCCACTACTTCCAGTCCCCCCCCCCCCCCCCCAACAGATGGAGCTAGAATAAGAACATATGAGAACTTGTCTAAAGCAGGGCTCACTTCTAGGTGGGATGTTAGATTAGTGTCCATGTGGCCCAGCAGCTAGACAAACAAATGAAGCCCTGGATAAACGTTCCCTACATCTGCGGGAGTAGGCAAGTTTTTTATTTTTTGTATTCTTTTGCTAGACAGTCCTTTTATAGCAGCACCCTAACACAACACCAGCAACCTAATAAAAAGGGTTAAATTAGCCGTCAGGGGTGGCATCTCATCCACCAGCACAAGAAAAGTAAGTTCTATAGGATTTATCAGAGAATGGAGACTCATTTTACAGCATCCCCGAAAGGAATGGGCTTCTGAAGGGACCCACACATTGAAACATTCATGGATGAGTCGTCATCACTTGGAGTTAATATAAAGCAGGCTGAATGAAAGCTGGATAAATGATGCAACCCCTAATAGCCAGCAAGGGGACAGCAGAAAGCAGGATCATTTAACCCTTTGCCTAAAATGTCGCTTTAATAGATCGCTACAAACAATTCTAATTGGTGGGTAAACTCATTTTTATATAACATATTGGTAGAAGACCTAGCTAAGAGCAACATTTTACATTAGAACCTTTGGATGTTTTGTAACTGGGAGGATTTCTGTTCTAAAGCTATTTTAAATCAACAAGCAGATGTAACTGGTCCATGGAGACCGCTCTGCTGCACATGTATACCCCCGAGGACATAAGACATCCAGTGTTGAGACCCTTAGTTTGTAACTAGGCGTTTACCTGTTAAGGGTAAACAGGAGTGAAAGAAAAATGGCTTTAAAAAATAAGGATAGGCGGCTAACCAATTAAACAATGTTAAATACAAAAAAAGGATTAGACAACGATGACCAGATTGATCAAATCCAGTGAAAGGAAATAATGGAACAAAGCTGTTGAAGAAAAAAAAAAAAAAAACAAGATAGTCCTAGCTTCTGAGAATGAGGCTCCCAATACCGTGTGTCAAATCGCTGCACCTATGCACACCGCCATCCATTTACTGAAGTGGAAGGCGTGTGCCAAGGCAGTGCCTGGTCGCCTATACCTTTATCAGAACACCTGCCAAGCATTGGAAATGGCCGGAGTGGGCACACAGCGTTACAGGGATGCACCCATCGGCGCCCATGTAGAGTACAAGCTCCCACGCATCCGTATAATCGAAATGTGCGGCCACACGTATAGTTTCAGGGATGCAACCACAGCAAGGGAATAACAGAAAGGTAAGGGGATTGTGGGCAAATTGGGGGGGGGGGGGTATTAACACAGTGGGGCATACTGAAGCACCTAGTTGGCCAGCCCTGAAGTCTTTGGTCCACTTTAAAGGCATGGTCTTCCTTTTTCCTGCATACATAACATTTTTTTGTCACCCAAATCTGGCTTAGCACTTGGGGGGGGGGGGGGGGGGCAGGGAATTGTTTTGTGTTTTTCAAATAATTGAGCCTGGGCCCTCTATTTTGTTATTGCATTTAGAACAGGTCTCTAGTAAGACGTAACTCTTTTGCTACAAACACATGTCAACATGGTAAAGAACACATGGTGAGACTATTGAGAGACTCCTCATGACCAGAAATTTGGGTAGATGGGAAGTAGTTGTTGAGTACAGTTGCTGACAAAGGATTTAAAATGACACTGCAACGAGATACCTGACCCCCATCGGATGGAGCTCAGCTGGGAAGTGTGAGTTTAGATAACACCCCTTAATGAGGAATCTTAACCTGCTCCAACGCTGGGCGTTCTCATCCTGTCCTGCTGAGCATTATGGGAAGGATGTGTCAAGGTAGCAATATTATTCCAGATCAGAAGCAGCAAAAACTCAAGGCACAGGTACCCCAACTTGGTGGGGGAGGGTATTAGGCAGACCTTGTAGGTCTACATTAAACAAAAGTAATCCTATTCAGGTATAGGGCAAGGAAGGCAACAACATGTCACTCTGTTTGGCTTGGGCTTTTAAGAACAAAAAAAAAAATAAAAAAATAGAAAAATAAGAAAAACTCACTTCCTGTTCTGGAATGGAGAAGTGTTGCTAGGGCTGGCCAAAGGGGTGCGATTTCCATACAACCATGGCGGTGTAGCCACTGGAGGAAGAGGCAGAGCATTTCCACTCATCAGCATTCTAGATAGACTAAAATAAATAAAAGTCAGTAAAAGATAGCAGGTATCCAAACAGCAATATTTGTATTAAGTCCCAGGCTGAAAGCAACACTCCCTAAATTACATTATTCTGGGATTATTTAGAGGGATGAGATACACATCACAAGTTTAACATGAAATGACGAAGAGGAGAACTGGTTTGGCGCTGCCAGCCACCTATAGGACCACACTTTTCCCTTGTACCTTGTCTGTAGAAGGCCAATGCTGCGTGGTCCTGTCCTTTGCAAGGAACAGTCATGGTAGGTTTCAGGAGATTAACTCACTTGCACACTGTCATCTCTGCAGAAGCACTGGGTGCATATTACACCCCAAAACCAGTTTGATATTCAAACAGGCCTCAGACACTGCATATATTTATAGTACCTTTACTCCAGACATGCTGCTAAAGATGGATGATAGCATTGGGGTAGGTGGGCTAAGTGTGTCATTTTTAAAACGAAACTGGTCATAGAAGCACTCATACCCTACTGGCTTGCAGGGACAGTCCAGGCTACAACAATAATAAGGCTCTATTTCCTGTATCATGTAGATGCTCTAGCAGGTCTCCAAAGTCTGTCCCTCCTTTCTATTTCCTTTTACCATGACCACACTCCAATTGTGATTACACGGCCACTTCTGTTCCCCCAGCATTGCCAACACGAGCAAATCTGGCAAATGCGACCACTGGTTTGCTCATGCTAGGAGCGCACTTGGCAGTGGTCTTATAGGAATGAAATTGACAATAGGGCAAACTTTCAAGATCTGCGACCAGAGATTACATTAACGCATATTTTAGTGTAAAAAGCGCTTAAAGCAGAACAAAACTGAGCTGGACTGGCCCTGGAATCTTTTAGATTCTCTCTGCTGGTCTCCCCTGGGATGTCCCAGATCTGAAGATGCCCCACTGTGTGAAACCCCCCAGGGGTGCTGCAAAACTCACTTTTCCTGGTGCTCCCTCGCCAATGTAAACAAGGGAAGCCACATCCCCACTCTTTTGGGCTGTGCCCACGCTCCCCTGTCCAGTCATTCAGATAGGCTGGGGGACAGGAGTGAGCTCGCTCTCGCTCCTATTGCTAGCTCGGTGTGTAAACAGAGCACGTTTGCCAAGCAATTAGTATGCACGGCGATCTATAATGATGATTGTGCCCAACTTACTTCATATAAGATTGGAGGCTGGGCATTGTATTTTACAGGCTAATATTGCTTAGCTTCCAGTTTGATTGTAAGGTAAGTGGGTGCAATCACCATTAGAATTTACAATCAGATTGTGTCAGATCACCTTACATTCTGGCTGTAAAAATACAATTGTGAATCTCACCTGTAGAATTGATCTCTCTTCTTCCACTCAAACACATCACTGAAAAAGATACGAATGGGTTAACGGTCGTCCGAAGGGCGGGACTGCAAGACAAAAGGCGTGGTTCCTCCCAGCCTATATATATTTCCAGCTGTTCTCTGCAATCCAGAAACTGAAAAGCAGACAGCCCAGGAGGATGAAGGCATCCTAAAGAGATTCCGTGTTTAGTTGGAAAGCAAGGAGACACGATAGAACTCCTCTCTTCCTAGTTTCCTTGCTTTTTCATTTTTTTCAAATGCTAACACTAAAAATATCTACATATCTACATAAATACAAGCTTAACTAAGACTATGGCATCTATAGAATGGATATGTAAGATAGCAGATAGGGTGGGCGTGATGCCCTGGAGTGGAGAAAGAGATAAATCAATTCTACAGGTGAGAATCACAGAATTGCATTCTCTCATATTCCACTCCAGGGCATTCACTGAATCAGATACGAATGGGACCTCCAAAATCAGTGCCTCTGATCCAGGGTGGGAACCCCAAGTGTTGACTTATTCCTCTAACCTGGAAGACAGCCATGTCCTTGTGTAGGACTAAATAAAGAGACCTAACAGAAAAGGCTGCTAATTCAGTAACCTGCCGCACAGAGGTAATTGCCACTACGAAGATGACCTTAAGTGTCATCAACCCCAGTGAAACTTCGCCAGCAGTTCTAAGGGGGGGGGACACTGAAGGGCTGATAAAATTAAATTCCCAAATAGGCAGAAGAGTCCCCCTGCAGTGGGTTTCAGAAAAAAGATGGATAAGGCCAAGATCTGTCCCTTGAAGGTACTGAACTGAGGTCCCCCATCGAGACCCCCTCTGCAAAAATTCTAGAATTCTGGAGACAGAAAAAGTCCTGCAAGCTAAACCCCTGGATTCGCACCAAGCGATAAAGACCCACCAGACTGTGATAAATGTTTGACGAAGTCTGCTTTCGGGCTTGAATCATTGTCCGGATGACTCTGCCATATAAGCCTCTTTCTGCCAGGATGCCAGATGTCCCTCCATGGTCCGATCCCAAATAGAGAGAAATTACAACTACACGAGTCTTGTGTGGAACTGTGCAATGGCACTGCCTCGAAGTGAGACACCATCAAGCCCAACAGATGCATTCCTTAACAGATCGTCGGATGACGGCAGGTCAAGAGAGCCCGTACCCTGGCTTGAAGAGAGTCTCTTTAATTCCAGGAGAGACCTTGGCTTGAGCGGCGTCGAATGTCATTCCCAAAAAGGAGATAACTCTTGAGGGAATGATATGTGACTTTGGATAGAGGACTATGCAGCCAAAGTTCTGTACAGTAGATAAAACAGTCTCTGTATCTCTCAAAGTCTCCTGAAAAGATGGGGCTCTGATCAGAAGATTGGGTAATTTCATATCCCCCTGATGCCTTAGAAGAGCCACGAGGCCTGACAAAACCTTGGTAAAAACCTTTAAAGCCGAAGACAGGCCAAACTGCAGAGCAACAAACTGAAAATGTAGGCAAAAAATTCTGATGGCCTGGGAAGATAGGGATATGGAAGTAGGCGTCCCTTATATCCACTGTGGACATAAAATCTGTCAGAATTAGTAATATACAGTGTTCTTAGAGAGAGTCCTAAAACAAGACCATACACCTCAGGAGGAAGAGACCCAGAAGGGCTTGAACTCCCCTTCCTGCTAGAGACAAAGCCACACCCTGGCCCTCGACCATTGGCACTCCTGCCCCCTTGGTGTGAAATGTGAAAAGCCCCCATCTCCAGCACATGTAATTACCCTCAACTCCTAACTGCTGTAAAAAAATGGGCATTGAAAAATGGAAAAGAACAGGCAAAGGGGAAACTACCACATGCCCCCCCCCCCATGCAGGTTCACTAGACAAAAATCTGCGGCTGGTTGTCTGTTCAGAGAACTCCAACCGCTGGGGGTCATTTACAAAAAGTGAAGTGACACCCCGTAGCACCCCCAGGACCCTGTCCCTTACCCCTTATTCAACCCCGAAGCTTTCTGACTGACTCCAGGAGGCATAGGGGGTCCACCAGATCAGCAGGAACATAAGGGCCTGGAAGACAAAGGGTTAAATCCTCCGCTTCCTGAATTACAAATCTATATAAAAAGAAAAAATAAATTATATAGAGGGAAAAAATCCAAGCACAACCTTCGCAGTCCAACTGCAAAAATTAAACTGAATTGCAGAGAGCAGCCAGAAATATATATAGGCAAGAAGGAACCACACCTTCTATCTTGCAGTCCCGCCCTTCGGATGCAAGTTAACCCATTCATATCTGCTTCAGCGACACCCTGGAATATGAGAGAACCATTAGACTTTACAATCAGATTGTGTCAGACCAATTTACATTCTGGCTGTAAAATGTAGTGCTGCGCTACCCACCCACATTACTGTTAATGTCCAGCATCCATATCCCTGAGACATCCCAATTTGGGATGCCTTGCTCTGCAAACCCCACAGATAATCCGTTATACTTGCATAGCTGGCAATCCCATGGTGCATGTGCAGCCGCATTTCCGAAAAGGCATGCACCCACGGCAGGCATTTCTAAATGGCTGGCTTGGGTACGCGGGGGTGTGAACAGCTGCATCCACACTCCATTTAGAAATCCTAGCAAAGTGGTCGGTAAAGCCAGTATGGAAAGTATGAATAGAGCATTGACGCAGATTGGTTGGCGCTTCGGAATCGTCAGAAGGTGAGTTTTTCCAGGTAATCCTATCCTGTCCGGCAATCAGGATGCCCTGCAGAAGAGGAACATCATGGGGAATGGTATTCCTCTTTAAAACTAATGCTGATCATGATGTTAAAGAGCAACCTCCTCCTTTGGGCATCCTGATTATGAATGCCCCACTCTCTGAAATACCCCTGGTTGCTTAATCACCTTACCAGCATCCCTGTGGCACATGTGCAGAGTGCCAGCAAATCAGGTTTACTAGGCGCTCATTCATATGCACGACTAGGGATCCTGAATGGTTATCTAGCTAATGGCCACTCCCCTTTCACTGAGTGTACCTATGCTAGTTATTCCGAAAAGACTCTCGCAGGTGTGCGCAGCATCTGTAGGAAAGCCAGGGATGCCGCTGTGGCCCACAAATGCGTAATGGGATTACTGGTGGTGTGAGTAAAGTCAATGTGGAGAGTTTCACACAGAGGGGTATCCAAAATCGGTATGCCCCAGGGGCAGGGAACCAGTTGGACCTGGAGTCATTTAGTTCCTCTTTAAAAAGGGTTATAATTTCCTGAATTACCTTTGTATGCATAGAAGCATTGCTAGACACTATACAAACGTTTCCATTACATAGCCAGTATTTAAAGCGGATGGAAACCCATTTGTGGGTCCACCTCTCGTCTTTCGGGGGCCCCTCTGGCCGAAAAGACGGGTGCTGCTGTTGGCTCGGCAATGGGCCGGTGTTCAAAGAACTCTGGGATTTTCCACCGCCGAAGCCACGGCACTTTTTGAGAGAGTCGATTGGCTCTCTTAAAAGTGCTGCTGTGACAAGATGCCGCACCCCCGGCATGCTGTTCAGACACGCACTCCCAGCCATTCAGAAAGGCTGGGCACAGGAGCGCACGTGGCCACAGAGAAGCAGTTGCTAGGGCAGAACAGCAGGGCATCCAATGTAAGATGCCCCAGGGGCAGGCTGGCGGACAGGCCTGGAATATTTTAGAATTCCAGGGCCTGGCCGCGAGGGTTTTAACCCCACGTCCGTCTCTATATTGTTAATTTTAATTACTGCAAATCTTGTACTCCTTCGTGGCTAATAATACTCCTTCAAGAGTGGAGGCGAGGAAAAGTATTTTTACACTTCTGGAAAATATGTAGCGCAGCCTCTGCCTGCTACAGTAACTACCCTGTGCTGGAGGAGCGCGCACTCCTTGCTGCCTTCATATTGCCATTGCCTGGACTGACCCTTCAGGGAGGAGCAACCACCAGCCTTTAGTGTACAAAACTACAAGGCTACTGGAGTCCCTTATTGTAGGACATCCTAAATATGTGAAACCTTTGATGAACCCATAACACATGCATGGGCAGCATCCCCACAATACCTCTCTGAAGTGTGTATCAGACAGACATTTCTGCAGGCCAGCGGTAAAGGCTTCATTAAGCTTTGCTTGCTTCTCAAGAGCTGCATAGCAAAAGCTGAATGGAAACGCAATCTGCACATTGGCCAGCAGCCCGTCCATGTGCCGTGTGTACACGGCCCTCTAAGAGGGGCCTCCATTGCCGGACATACAGAGTAACTACAAGGTAAGCGCCCATCAATGCATATCAGAACTAATTGCTGGGCATGAATATGCACGACAGGGAGTTCTGATACGAGGAGAGATTGAGCATGTGCCATGGATTAAAATAAGTATACAAGTCAACCAGGAGGGTTTCACACACGTAGTAGCATCCCAAACCAGGATGCCTCTGTAAAGAGGACCAAAACAAAGGTAAGTGCAAACTGTTTTTGGCCACTCCAAATAAGAACAAAACCTGGGAGTTTGACAATTCCTGGTTTTGATCCCTACTCCATAACGTATCAGGATGACCGCTGTGTGAAACTCCCCAGATCACACAGAAAACTCACCTTTCCTGTTCAAACTGCTCGGCAAAATGCTCTGTTTACAGCAATTGGGAACAGGTGAGGTTGTGCCAATTTGAATGGCTGAGGGGTGGGCAAATGCACACATCCCAGATATGCAGCCAGCGATATTTACATTGGCGAGAGAGCCAGGAAGGTTTTAATCTAGAACCAAGCAGCGGGTAACACACACAGGGACCTGGTGCTGAGAAAGGCGAGTATACAGGTTTATACATACAACCAGGAAGGGGTGGGGGTCCCTTTAACACACACACTGGAACCTGGTGCTGGGAGAGGCGAGTATACAGGTTTATACATAGACCCTGGAAGGGGGGGGGTCCCTTTAACACCCACACACTGGGACCTAGTGCTGGGAGAGGCGAGTATACAGGTTTATACATAGACCCAGGAAGGGGGGTCCCTTTAACACACACTGGGACCTGGTGCTGAGTGAGGTGAGTATACAGGTTTATACATAGACCCAGGAAGGGGGGTCCCTTTAACACACACCGGGATCTGGTGCTGGGTGAGGTGAGTATACAAGTTTATACATAGAACCAGGAAGGGGGGGGGGGGGGTCCCTTTAACACCCACACACAGGGACCTGGTGCCGAGTATACAGGTTTATACATAGAACCAGGAAGGGGGGGGGGGCCTTTAACACACACACACACACACACACACACACACACACACACACTGGGACCTGGTGCTGGGTGAGGTGAGCATACAGGTTTATACATAGACCCAGGAAGGGGGGCCCTTTAACACACACACACACACACTGGGACCTGGTGCTGGGTGAGGTGAGCATACAGGTTTATACATAGACCCTGGAAGGGGGGGGGGCCCTTTAACACCCACACACTGGGACCTAGTGCTGGGAGAGGCGAGTATACAGGTTTATACATAGACCCAGGAAGGGGGGTCCCTTTAACACACACACACTGGGACCTGGTGCTGAGTGAGGTGAGTATACAGGTTTATACATAGACCCAGGAAGGGGCGTCCCTTTAACACACACCGGGATCTGGTGCTGGGTGAGGTGAGTATACAAGTTTATACATAGAACCAGGAAGGGGGGGGGGGTCCCTTTAACACCCACACACAGGGACCTGGTGCCGAGTATACAGGTTTATACATAGAACCAGGAAGGGGGGGGGGCCCTTTAACACACACACACACACACACACACACTGGGACCTGGTGCTGGGTGAGGTGAGCATACAGGTTTATACATAGACCCAGGAAGGGGGGCCCTTTAACACACACACACAGGGACCTGGTGCCGAGTGAGGCGAGTTACAGGTTTATACATAGAACCAGGAAGGGGGGCCCTTTAACACACACACACTGGGACCTGGTGCTGGGTGAGGTGAGCATACAGGTTTATACATAGAACCAGGAAGGGGGGCGCGCGCGCACACACACACACAGGGACCTGGTGCTGGGACAGGTGAGTATACAGGTTTATCTGTAGAACCAGGAAGGTTTAGGAGATGTCTAGCACTCGGGTTACAGGCCGAGGTCCCTTAGTAGTCCATAGGGACCTGCTCAGCAGCTGTAAGTGAAGCCTGACAGACAATGGCAGCCTGTTCCATGACACACACACACAGGGCCTCCCTCATCCTTCTCCCGCCCCTCCCCGGGGCACTCACTTGGCGTGTAGCAGGCGCTCGGGGGTCAGCAGCTCTCCGCCATGGTGGAGGTGAGGCGGTGGAGGAGTGCGGCCCAGGCTGGGGGAGTGCGGGAACATGCTGCTCCTCCTCCGCCCGGCCCCACATTAGCCTGGAGGGAGCAGGCCGCGGCCGGCCGCTCGCTTGACGGCTCAGTCCCGAGAAGTAAGCAAGAGACAGCGAACAGGGGGCTTCCGGAGGAAATGGCGGCCACCAGCTGAAACCTGACAGGAAGACACGGGGGCGGAGACGCCACAGCGCTCAGGGCAGAGACGGGGCGGCATGGTAACCAGCATCTATCACGTGACGGTGGGCAGCCAATCAGCAGCCGGGGCACAGAGGCGGAGTCACTGGAACGCTTGTATTTGTGTTTGCACGCTGTGCGGCTGCGCAGCAGGCTGAGCGGCGCCCCCTGGCGGCTATTTATTTGTAAGCGTGAAAGATCCTTCTCTGATGGAATAAGCAGGTTCTGGTGTAAGTGAAACCGGACCTTCAGCATGATGTCATGAAAAGCCCAAACCCTTAAAAAACTATTCCCCAGCATCTAAAATTAGATGCTGGGGAATATTCCCCAGCATCTAAAAAAGTTTTTAGTCACTTATTATTCTTTCCCCCACTGGGCTGCAACTCTGTTCAGGACTTTAGGATACGGGCGCTGCCATCTTGACTCAGAAGCATCACATTTACGGAGGAAAGGAGAGTGGGATAAGGTACAGGGGGGCGGGTTATAGCTGTGCTTTGCTCAGACAGAGCAGAGCTGGGGTCAGGAAAAGGTCAGCAATCCCAGAATGCAGAGCAGCACAGTCAGAAGACACTTCCTGTTTGCAGGCTGCCTGATGTTCCATGAGCCGCCATCTTGGATGTTTAAAGGCTCATAACATGCAGTAGATGCACGTTGGATGTTTATTAATGTGAGCAATCTGTATGTACAGGGTGTGGGAAACATATAAGATAGTCTCTTATTCAGAGTGAAGGACCGCTTTAAAAAAAACTATTCCCAAGCATTTAAAATTAATATATTTTAAGTTTTTAGTCACTTATTATTCTTTCCTCCACTGGACTGCAACTCTGTTCGGGACTCTAGGATACAGGTTCGGCCATCTTGACTTGGGACCTTATTCATGAAGGGATAGCGCCAGGTAGTGCCTGTACAGCGGCAGGTAAACGCCGGACACGGCACACAATTACACATTTATGAAGCTGAATCTGGTGAGCGACTGGAACAACGCCATGTAGCGTCCGATTCATCATTATCCCAGGCTCAGCGTTCAGCGCCAGCGTTCAGCCTTGCAGAGCGCCACGTCTTACCTGTCGCTACGTGACGCTCTCCCATACATTTCTATGGATGATCCTTAAATCCTTTTTCTGATCCCAATTTTTTTTTTTTCCTAAAAAAATTCTCAAAACTTCAGACATGTATCCTGGGCTAGAAAATGACATTTTTGAAAACTTTTTGGATTTTAATATTTTTATGCAGAATTGTCCTGACATGTCTGGTATTAAAGTGTTCATGTTACACTTACAATGTAATAACAATGTAATTCCATATGTTTTTGCTTTGTTACTAGTGGATACATATTCAAAAACAGACTTTAATCACACAGCCTCTGGCGCTATGGGCTACAACACATGCATTTGAGCGACGGCGATGTTTGAGGCTATTTTTTTGATGAATGTGGTGTGTCAGTCGCACTGAGCTGGCGCTACCGTTCGCTCCCATACAGCGTAGTTCTGCGACTCACACATCATATTCATCAATGCCGGACGGCGACTGAGGCGCTCTGAAACAATGATCCATGGCCAAGCACAGCGATTGCTAGCGGTCGCTCTGAAATCCGCGCTACAGACGCTCAACTGTCGCTACCTGGCGTTAGTAATGAATCAGCCTGTTAGCATCACATACTGAGGAGTGGAGAGCGGGATAAAGTACAGGTGGCATGGTTATAGCAGAATACAGAGTGACACAGTCAGAAGACACTGTTTGCAGGCTGCCTAATGCTCCATGAGCCACCATCTTGGATGTTTAAAGGCTCATAACATGCAGTAGATGCAGGTAGGATGATTTTTAAAGTGGACCAACACCCAGGATTTTGACTATCCTGGGTTTTGGTCCACTTCGGGGGGGCACCCCGATTGGGGGTGCCCCGCTGTGTGAAACCCCCCAGAAAGCCCCAAAAACTCACCGCTCCCACGTGACCGTGCCGTCCAATCCCCACCGACGGACAAGCGGGTGACAGCGACGGACAAGACAGCGCGTCTGCCACCGCCTCCCACACGTCACTCTTACAGGGCGCGCGCACATCTAGATAAGGTAAGGTTTTTTTTGGGTTTTGGGGGGGTTTCACCCCGTGGGACATCCCGATCTCGGATGTCCCGCGGTGAGGGAGATTCCCGGGCCGATCACCCCTGGGTGTTGGGCCACTTTAATGTGAGCAATCTGTATGTACAGAGTGTGAGAAACATATAAGATAGACTCTTATTCAGGGTGAAGGTCCGCTTGAAGCGCTTACAAGTGGCTGAACTGGATTAGAAATAAATTAGCTCTTGTGTCATTCAGATATCTTCTTTAAAGTAGACCACACCTCAGGATTTACACCTCCCTGGGTTTTAGTGAGCTTTGCAAGGGCATGTGGCTGTGTGTGAGACCATAACCGGTGATCCCACAGTGCATGTGCGGGCTCGTCTTCAATGATGAGACCACTCCCGCAGGCTGTGTGCGCACCCATCACCATTCAGATATGCCCAGCGCACCCACCGCCATTCAGATATGTCCAGCACACCCACCGCCATTCAGATATGCCCAGCGCACCCACCGTCATTCAGATATGTCCAGCACACCCACCGCCATTCAGATATGCCCAGCGCACCCACCACCATTCAGATATGCCCAGCGCACCCACCGCCATTCAGATATGCCCAGCGCACCCACCGCCATTCATATATGTCCAGCGCACCCACCGCCATTCAGATATGTCCAGCACACCCACCGCCATTCAGATATGCCCAGCGCACCCACCGCCATTCAGATATGTCCAGCGCACCCGCCGCCATTCAGATATGCCCAGCGCGCCCGCCGCCATTCAGATATGCCCAGCGCACACACCTCCATTCAGATATGTCCAGCGCACCCACCGCCATTCAGATATGCCCAGCGCACCCACCGCCATTCAGATATGCCCAGCGCACCCACCGCCATTCAGATATGCCCAGCGCACCCACCGCCATTCAGATATGTCCAGCGCACCCACCGCCATTCAGATATGCCCAGCGCACTCACCGCCATTCAGATATGCCCAGCGCACCCACCGCTATTCAGATATGTCCAGTGCACCCACCACCATTCAGATATGCCCAGCGCACCCACCGCCATTCAGATATGCCCAGCGCACCCACCGCCATTCAGATATGCCCAGCGCACCCACCGCCATTCAGATATGTCCAGCGCACCCGCCGCCATTCACATATGCCCAGCGCACCCACCGCTATTCAGATATGTCCAGCGCACCCACGGCAATTGAGATATGCCCAGCGCACCCAACGCCATTCAGATATACCCGGGCACACCACCTGCCATTTAGATATGCCCAGCGCACCCACCGCCATTCCGATATGCCCAACCTACCCACAGCCATTCAGATATGCCGGGTGCACCCACCGCCATTCACGCCACGGCTGCCAGGTGGAAGGGGGATGTGCCTGGTGGCTCTACTAATTTGTCCTCAGCGCCACTCAGCTGCTTAGTTGCCCAGGCGGCTTAGCCGTCCTCGGTGCCGAAGAGTGACAGTGAGCGGACTGATTGGCTGAGTGAGCTGCTCAGCAAATCAGCGCACTTGCTCTCGTCTGAGTATGCGCCATAGGATCGGAAGGAAGGTGAGTGAAATGGGGGGATACACACAGCGGGGCATCCCAATTCAGGATGCTGCCTCAGAGAGGAACAACACACAGGAAAGTCAGATTCATGTGTGTTGTTCCTCTTTAAACCCTTGACTGTCACATAAAAAAGGTAGCGGCCATTTTGAAGCTTCCTCTCCCAACTGACATAACTGAAATGCACAGTAACAGGAAGCCCAACAGCACTTCCTGTTTGCAGGTGGCCTGCAAGCTCATGAGCAGCCATCTTGTTTTTAAAATGTATTCCACCAAGCATTATAAAAAGGTAAATTATTTTTTTTTTGCAGCAATCTACCGTATTTTTCGCCCCCTATAAGACGCACTTATTTTTCCCCAAAAGTGGGGGAAAAATGTCCGTACACCTTATCGGGCAAATGTAAAAAAAATTAAAAAATAAAAAAAACTCACCCGTTCCCGGTGACCATGACAGCGACGGGGCCAGAGACAGCGCCCCCGCCGCTCCTCCATCTGCTGCCTCTTCCGCCTGGGGCACATGCGAGCACCCAGGTCAGGGCAGCGCCCACCTGCTGCCCTGACCTGGGTGCTCGCATGTGCCCAGGAAGAAGCAGCAGACGCGGCGCAGGCCACGCCCACCCCATTCACGGAGCCAACCGCTCAGCGGAGAGGTAAGTTTTACTTTTTTTTTTTTATTATGCCGCCCTGCCTATACAAATGGCGGTAGAGGGGGGGATGCCACACAGCCTATGGGGGGAGAGGGGGATGCCACACAGCCTATACTAATGGGGGTAGAGGGGGGGATGCCACACAGGCTATGGGGGGAGAGGGGGATGCAACACAGCCTATACAAATGGGGGGGATGCCACACAGCCTATGGGGGGAGAGGGGGATGCCACACAGCCTATACAAATGGGGGGAGAGGGGGGATGCCACACAGCCTATGGGGGGAGAGGGGGATGCCACACAGCCTATACAAATGGGGGGAGAGGGGGCGATGCCACACAGCCTATACAAATGGGGGGAGAGGGGGGGATGCCACACAGCCTATGGGGGGAGAGGGGGATGCCACACAGCCTATACAAATGGGGGGAGAGGCGGGATGCCACACAGCCTATGGGGGGAGAGGGGGATGCCACACAGCCTATACAAATGGGGGGAGAGGGGGCGATGCCACACAGCCTATACAAATGGGGGGAGAGGGGGGATGCCACACAGCCTATGGGGGGAGAGGGGGATGCCACACAGCCTATACAAATGGGGGGAGAGGGGATGCCACACAGCCTATGGGGGGAGAGGGGGATGCCACACAGCCTATACTATTGGGGGGGAGGGGGAATGCCACACATCCTATGGGGGGAGAGGGGGATGCCACACAGCCTATACTAATGAGGGGAGGGGGATGCCACACAGCCAATGGGAATGGGGGGGCACACTGCCTATATGGAGAATAGGAGGGGGGAATGCCACACTGCTTATGATAATGGGGTGCACACTGCCTATATGGGAATGGGAGGGGGGAGAATGCCACACTGCCTATATAGGGAATGGGAGGGGGATGCCACACCGGGTATACGGGGAATGGGATGGGGGCATGCTACACTGTCTATGGAATAGGGGCATCCCACACAGCCTATGGGAATGGGATAGGGGAATGCCACACTGTCTGTAATGGTGCGTTTTTGGTTTAAAATATTTTTTTTCTTATTTTTCTCCCCCAAATCCTAGGTGCGTCTTATTGGCAGGTGCATCTTATAGGGCGAAAAATACGGTAAATTGCCCCAGAGAAGGATGCATATGAGCACTGTTTGTCGTGTTGGTCCTGCTGTCTGGTAATCGCAAGAAGCTCAGGGAATATCCAGAATGCTGAAGCCCCCATCGCAGCTAACAGCACAGAAAGCTTGTAATACATTCATTATGAGCCCACGGTGCTGGAATTCTTTGGGTTCCAGCGGTCATAACTTTTCAATATTTTATTCAGTGGAGCTGGTTGAGGCCTTATATTTCATGGGAGGGGTTGTAGTTTATTGAGACCCCATTTTGAACTTATGCCAGCGTTTTATTTCTATTGTCTATTGTTAAAAAACAGAAGCTTTGGGGAGAAAGGGTCTGCGCTGTGAGTTTTTTCCTTCTTCCAGCATCAGAACATATGTATTTCTGTTGTTGATGATGTAATATAGCTTTCTATGTTGATCAGGTTACATCCATCACCCCATTCGGTGCCCCTCTGTTGCAAAACTGCTATACCCAGCATTCCTGCTGTTACTATAAATGAAAAATACCACTGATATCCAAAAGTTTCATTCATAGTATAACATACATACTGCTCGATACAGCACCAGGTGAATGTTTCTCACTTGGTGCTGAATCAACCCCCTATAAGGCTTGATTCATGATCCTGTGTCTAAAAACCCCAAACCAAGCGCCAATGATTCCACATGCGTCGAGGCACCTATTTCATGGGTTTGTGTATGCGCACCAAATGGCTTGCGCCTTGAGATAGCGCAAAATTCCTCCTCAGACTCCTTCCGCCTGAAATTCTACTGTTTTGAAGTGCAAATGATCCTGTCCCATGCGCTTTTAGCTGACTAAGCCCTTAACTGGTCCCGATGACCCCCCATGTTTCTCCCTTTTCTTTACTGTTGCTCATTTGCAATTATGGAGGTTATTTAAGAAATGCTAGCACCAGGTAGTGCCACATAGCGCCTCGTAGCTTCGAGTGAACGCCGGCGCTGTATGTGAAAACCATATATATATTGTGGAGATTAGCTCTGGTAGGTGACCGGGTGTCAGCAGTATAGAGGCGGAGGCAAACAGTTTAAAGTAAAGTCTGTGTTTATTTCACACAAAAATCCACAAAAGCATATGTCCATACAGGTTACATCACCTTTTCAGGAAACCGCAGCATAAATGATACAGTCAGGCAAACAGCTTTTAGTCCTTGAGCAAAGGTCCTGTTTACAGTCAAATAGGCCTCAGGTCCGCATGAACAGCCTCCACAGGAGATTTCAGCCAGTCTCACTCCCATGTGAGCTCTAGACAAAGGACAGGCCACAGCTGATTCCCCAGGCTATTTAAACAGCCCGCAAAACCCGGACCTGGGTAGTGGGATGGAGTCCCACCCTGCTCTACTCCATCCCAGTAAAGCCGTCCCAGGTTAGCCTTTCGGCTATTCTAAAGCAACAGCAGCAAACTGCCACCAGCAGCTGATGCTGGAAATCAAGCTATACGGCTTTACTGCACCAATGCCAGGTACATTGGTGCTACATACCTGCCGTCAATAACGGCCCCTTGCACCTTACCACATACCCCCCCCTTTGTTCAACCCTGAGGGGGTGGACACATGCCAAACAATGTGCTCGGGACAGGGCATCCGCATTACCCAATAATCGTCCCGCTCTGTGCTCTACTGTAAACTTGAAGTTTTGTAATGACAAGAACCATCGGGTGACCCTGGCATTTCTGTCCTTAGCCTGGCACATCCACTTGAGGGGAGAGTGGTCCGTAATCAGCCGGAACCTTCTCCCCAGCAAGTAGTAGCGAAGATACTCCAGGGCCCATTTAATGGCCAAACACTCCCTCTCCACTATACTATACCGGGTCTCCGCGGGTGTTAATTTGCGACTCATGTAGACAACGGGGTGCTCCTCCCCGTTGACTTCCTGAGACAGTACAGCACCGAGACCTACCTCGGAGGCATCGGTCTGCACTATGAACTCCCTCTTAAAGTCGGGTGTCACCAACACCGGAGACCCACACAGGGCAGACTTCAAAGCGGAGAACGCTTTTTCGGCCTGTTCATTCCACTTCACCATGACAGACTTGCGTCCCTTTAACAGGTCTGTCAATGGTGCCGCTAGGGTGGCAAAATTGGGAATGAACCGCATATAATATCCCACCAACCCCAGAAATGACTTTACCTGGCGGGTGGTGTTAGGCCGTGGCCAGTTACGGATGGCTTCTAGTTTGTTCACCTGGGGCTTGACCACTCCTCGTCCAATCACATAGCCCAGGTATTTTGTTTCTTCTAGGCCTAAAGCACATTTTTTCGGGTTTGCCGTCAACCCAGCCTTCCTGAGGGAATCCACTACGGCCTGGACTTTGGGTAGGTGACTTTCCCAATCCGTGCTATGGATAATTATATCGTCCAGATATGCCGAAGCATACAGACGATGTGGCCTGAGGACAATATCCATTAACCTTTGGAACGTAGCGGGAGCGCCGTGTAACCCAAAGGGTAATACCTTGTATTGGAACAGTCCCTCTGGTGTAATAAAGGCTGTTTTCTCCTTGGCAGCCTCAGTTAAGGGCACCTGCCAGTACCCTTTTGTGAGGTCCAAAACCGAAAAGTACCTGGCTTGGCTTAGCTTCTCAATGAGTTCATCTACCCGGGGCATAGGGTAGGCATCAAACTTGGAAACTTCATTAAGTTTGCGGAAATCGTTACAGAACCGCAACGTACCATCGGGCTTGGGAATCAAGACTATGGGGCTGGCCCACTCACTCTTTGATTCTTCAATCACATCTAACCGGAGCATTTGCTGCACTTCCTCCGCGATAGCTTGTCACCAGGACTCAGGTACCCGGTAAGGCCTCAACCGGATCTTGACCTGAGGTTCCGTGACAACATCATGTTGGATGACCGAAGTGCGCCCAGGGAGTTCTGAAAACACGTCTGTGTTTCTGCTAATAAACTCCCTGGCTTCCTGAGTCTGTTTAGAGGAGAGGTTGTCGCCAGTTTTCACCTCGACTACTGCTTCACTAATAACAGACCGAGGGATAGGAAGCTCCACCCCCACCATACCTGGTCGGGGACTGTCACCCCTAGGGGTCTCCCTGTCTTTCCACAGTTTCAGCAGGTTTACATGGTACACCTGCTCTGGCTTTCTCCGCCCAGGCTGATGTACCTTGTAAGTCACTTCCCCAACTTTTTCAATGACCTCATAGGGACCCTGCCACCTAGCTAGAAATTTACTGTCCACCGTGGGTACCAGAACCACAACTCTGTCACCTGGGTTAAAGTTCCGTACCCTGGCTTGCTGATTATAAATCCTGCTTTGGGCCCGCTGCGCTGCCTCCATATGTTCTCTGACAAGCGGCAAGACGGTCTCTATCCGCTCTTGTAGGTGAGTAACGTACTCTACCACACTTTTGTGGGGTGTGGGTTGCTGTTCCCAGGCCTCCTTGGCTATATCCAACAGGCCCCGTGGATGTCGACCGTATAAGAGTTCGAAGGGCAAGAACCCCGTAGAGGCCTGGGGCACCTCTCGCACTGCGAACATCAGATAGGGCAGCAGCAAGTCCCAATTCTTCCCATCCTTGGCGACCACCCTTTTTAACATGGTCTTTAAAGTTTGATTAAACCGCTCTACTAGGCCGTCTGTTTGCGGGTGGTAAACGGAAGTCCGCAACTGTTTCACCTGCAGCAGTTTACAGAGCTCTTTCATTACTTTCGACATAAACGGGGTACCTTGATCGGTCAGGACCTCTTTAGGCAGACCTACTCTGGAAAACATTTCCATAAGCTCCTTAGCAATGAGCTTGGCAGAGGTGTGACGCAGGGGCACTGCCTCAGGGTACCGCGTGGCATAGTCCAAGATCACCAGAATATGTTGGTGCCCTCTAGCGGATTTTGGCACTGGACCCACTAGATCCATGGCAATCCGCTCAAAGGGTACCTCAATAACTGGGAGAGGAACTAAGGGACCACGGTAATGAGGCTGAGGGCTGGTCATCTGACATGTTGGGCAGGACTCACAATATCTCTCCACCTCCTTGTACACACTGGGCCAGTAGAATCGTTGTAAAACGCGGTCCAGTGTTTTCTGCTGGCCTAGGTGTCCACCCAGAACATGTTGGTGGGCCAAATCCAACACCAACTTGCGATATGGATTGGGTACCACCAATTGTTCCACCACCTCTTCACGTACCCTGTTTACTCGGTACAACATTTCCTGGTGAACCACAAAGCGAGGAAACTGTAACTCCGCCCCTGGCTGTTGTGGTTCACCTTCCACCTCAAGAACATTCTCCCAGGCCCGAGACAGTGTCGGGTCCTGGTGTTGAGCGGTACCAAAGTTAATTGTGGAGACATGGAGATCTGCCAACTCTGGACCTGTTGCCAACTCTTCCACATCTCCAACCATAACATTTAGTGGGGTTGACTCCCCCTCTTCCATTTTAGGGGCGGGCACCTCTTCCACGGTGCCTCCTGATTCCGGTTCCCAGGGCACCGGGGTCTCCCCTGAGTAGGGCCAGTCTATAGGGGACACACCCGCCTCGCGGGTTTCCGGAACTGCCAACTTGGCCCACAGTGACCTGAACCCTGGAAAGTCTCTCCCAATAATCAGTTCATACGGGAGTTTAGCGGCGACAGCGACTTCATGTTTCCAGCTGCCGGAGACGGTGGTGAGAGACACTTGTGCTGTGGCATAGTCTCTCAAGTCCCCATGAATGCACAAAACCCTGGTTTTCCGCCCAGTGTACTCATCGGGCAGTACTAAGGCGGGTCTTGCCAGGGTAACCATACTACCCGAGTCCAAAAGGGCCACAGCCAGGGTGTCTCCCACTTTCACCTGACAGAGGTGACTTTGCCCCACAAGCTCAGGGATACCGGCAGCACACAGCCTCCTGGCATACATGGAAGGGCGGTAACCAAAGTTCACGTCCATGGGCTCCCCCTGGTGGGGACAATTGGCTCTGATATGTCCCGGCTCCTTACATCTCCAACACAACACTTGGGCAGGGACTTTGGGGGGTAGGTCCTGAGGGGGTTTAGGGGACGCCACTCGCCTGAGCTGGGGCGGGGACCTCCGGGGTTTCCCCGAATCCCTCCTCATGGAGCCGCCTTGCAAGTTCCTGGTGGCCTCATATCGCTCCACTAGGTCCACCATCCCTAGTGCGTTGTCAGGGGATACCTGGCCAACCCAGTGCTGAAGAGGGTGCGGTAAAGCCCTCCAGAAAATGTCCGCCAGCAAGCGGTCCAACATGGCAGTGGGGCTTAACAACTCCGGCTGCAGCCATTTTTGCAGCAGGTGCAGCAGTTTATAGTACTGGGGCCGGGCGGGCTCTGCCGACTGGTAGCTCCACTGATGCACCCGCTGAGCCCGAACCCACACATTCACCCCCAGTCTGGCCAGTATCTCACCCTTCAGAGTCGGGTAGTCAGCAGCTTGGTCCTCTGGGAGATCAAACAACACCTGCTGGGGTCCAGACGCCAGAAATGGAGCGACGACATCAGCCCACTGGTCATGCGGCAACTTCTCCCTTGCAGCCACCTTTTCAAACACCGCCAGGTAAGTCTCAACGTCATCTGAAGGGGTCATTTTTGTGAGCGCCGAGCAGACAGCTTTCCGGGCATCAGGAATACTTTTGGGCGCACCTGCAGCTTGTAGCGCCATCACATGTTGCAAAAACAGCTGGTTGGTCTCCTGCTGCTGCCTGTTGGTCTCATGCTGCTGCCTGTTGGCCTCCATGAGCGCTTTCATGACCGCCTCCATTTTGTCTGCAGTCCCAGGTAGCAGCCTGGCAGGTTTAATATAGGACATGCACAACAAAAAAACTTTTTCGTCGGTTGCTCCTAGCAACGGCCTCACTGCTGTGCCCATATCCGACACCAAATGTGGAGATTAGCTCTGGTAGGTGACCGGGTGTCAGCAGTATAGAGGTGGAGGCAAACAGTTCAAAGTAAAGTCTGTGTTTATTTCACACAAAAATCCACAAAAGCATATGTCCATACAGGTTACATCACCTTTTCAGGAAACCGCAGCATAAATGATACAGTCAGGCAAACAGCTTTTAGTCCTTGAGCAAAGGTCCTGTTTACAGTCAAATAGGCCTCAGGTCCGCATGAACAGCCTCCACAGGAGATTTCAGCCAGTCTCACTCCCATGTGAGCTCTAGACAAAGGACAGGCCACAGCTGATTCCCCAGGCTATTTAAACAGCCCGCAAAACCCGGACCTGGGTAGTGGGATGGAGTCCCACCCTGCTCTACTCCATCCCAGTAAAGCCGTCCCAGGTTAGCCTTTCGGCTATTCTAAAGCAACAGCAGCAAACTGCCACCAGCAGCTGATGCTGGAAATCAAGCTATACGGCTTTACTGCACCAATGCCAGGTACATTGGTGCTACATACCTGACGTCAATAACGGCCCCTTGCACCTTACCACAATATATACACTATTAATCTGGCGAGCGCCTCTAATAGCGTCTTATAGTGTCACATGTATCACTAGCGGTGGCTCAGTGTATAGCGCCGGCGCTCTAGGTTCAGCAGCGCCATGTAGTACCTGTCACTCAGTAACGCTCTCCCATACATTTCAATGGTGTTTTATTTGGTTGTGTATAAATAGCGTTTTCCTAAAGTAATGTTCTAAATGTTTGGTTCAAATCATTGTGTGACCTCATCTGCCCAGCAACCAAACACTTTTATTGTTATTTCTTTTTTTTTAGTTTTTATGCAGAATTGTATGTGCAGGTCTGCCATTGCAGTGTCAGTGTCACAATGTCATTCGATATGTTTTCGTTCTGGTGCTGGTGTATATGTGTTTAGAAACAGACTTTTATCACATAGCTTCTGGCGCTCAATGCTAGAGCGCCCAGGTTTAAAGCGGCTGTATGTAGTTTTTTCTTAAATATTGGCGTGAGCATCGAGTGCCGGACGCACTTAACTGGCGCTACCTATCGTTCACTGGAGTGTTGTTCTATTGTTAGATAGTAGTGTAAGTAGTGTAAGTCTTGGGCACTTTGACCTCATGACCCCACCTAGCATTCTCGATTGGCTCTGCAGTGAATCAAGGAGAGCACTTCTACAGTGCCCACCAGACATCACATTTATCACTGCTGGACAGGATACTACAGCGTCACTTGTCTGACCGCTAAGCTAGGTCACAGCACCCGACACCCGCTTGCAGCGACCATCTGCGGATGCTGTAAGCGCTGCTACATAGACGCTCACATGGGAATATGTGACGCTAGTCCTAAATTAGCCTCTTTGTCTCTCCAGCTTCTGTGTTTTCGGAGTGCATTTCCTGTCACCTGTCAGGGAATACACTCAGGGCAGTATCTGGTATTCATGGTGCCCTAGGCACTTTAAAGCGGACCTTCACCCTGAATAAGAGTGTCGTATGTTCCCCCCACCCTGTACATACAGATTGCTCACATTAAAAATCATCCTACCAGCAGCTACTGCATTTTTTTTTTTACCTTTTAACATCAAAGATGGCGGCCCATGGAGTCAGGAAGTGTCTTCTGACACTGCATTCTGGGATTGCTGTCCTTTTCCTGACCCCAGCTCTGCTCTTTCTGTGCAAAGCACAGCTATAACCCCACCCCCCTGCACTTTTGATCCCTCTTCTCTTCTCACAATTTGATGCCTCAGAGGCAAGATGGCGGCGCCCGTATCCTAGAGTCCTGAACAGAGTTGCAGCCCAGTGGGGGAAAGAATAATAAGTAAGTGAATAAAAACTTAAAATATATGAATTTTAGATGCTGGAGAATATTTTTTTCAAGGGTTTGAGCTTTTCATTAAATTATGCTTTAAGTGCTTGCGCTCCCCTTTTTTAAGTTAGGTCACAGACCATATAAAAAGTGGAGTAGGGAGAGGGTGCAAGGGGGAAAATGCAGAGGAGCAGGCAAGCATGTTCCATCTTTCTGGCATTCTGACATACAGGAGTCACATGACCACAGCATTGGAGGGGAGATGCTCTGGCCTTTGTTCAACCTTTTGCACACTGCTGGGGATTGCTTGTTAGGAGGCATTAATGTTCCGGCTATGGGAGTTTTAATTTATCTTCTTTACTACGATAGTTAGGACAGCACCGCCCTCTTCCAGGTTGCCACCCTAGGCACGTGCCTAGGGTTGCCTAATGGGAAATACAGCCCTGAATACACTCTAAAATGGAGAATAGAAATTAGCCTAAAACACAAAAGCTGGAGAGACAAAATCTCAAATGAGAAACAGTAAAGAAAGGGGAGAAATTTTTAGGTGTAGTGTTTTACTGGGGATATCTTGATTCCAGGTCACCTTGTTTTTCCAAATGTTTAGTCCCAGATGTTCTCTTTACCCCTCCCTTCCTGCCCTATTTTGCATATTAGTGCTTAATAATTGTGCTAATAATGTTTTTTTATTTAGTTTGGGGCTCAGTATCCACGTTTTAGGTGTTTTTATCATAAAACATTTTGAGATTTATCAACTTTGACAACTTTTAACCATTTTTTTCTTAGCAAACCCCCCAAAAATTGCTAAAAAAAATTTGTGGCTGACACTTTCCTTGCTAAAAAAACATGTCAGCTGCTGCCGACATGTATTCTTGGAATGCAATAGGTCTGTTAGTCAGTGAAGTCGCCAGGTTACAACAGCTTTTTCCTGGAGGAAAATCACTCTCAAAATTTACAAATTTGCGCCCATTTTTCTTCCCTCTAAACACCAAATAAATCAGCAATTGCGCTTGCAGAGAATTACAGGTGCAAGTTACCACATTGCCACATGCCCAGGCGGGCCTTCTGCTTTAAAATCTGTGCTTTAAATTTAGACAACCATGAATCAGAAGGAAGCCCAAATGTGACTTGGCGCTCAAGAAAACTTGTGCAAATGCACAGACCCATGACCCTGAAGCTTTATATGGTCGCTACAATCTACTTAAGGCTGTATTTAGGGTTTGCCCCACCCTAACCAGTCTCTAATTATGGCAAACCTTCATCGAAGCACACCCAATATTTACCCCCCCCCCATTGGTTAATGTTAGAATATAAAAATCCAAGTACCATAGGACCATAAAACATGGACTGCATGGGGTCTGTAATAAGGGAAAAGGTAGTACACACTTCTATATTTTTACGGACATGGCAAAGTGCTTTGAGAATCAATGGTGCAATGAATCAACTGGTTGCCACAAACCCCCTCTTCCCCGCTAGCTTTAACATTGCAGATATTCAGCAGGATAAGAAAAGTACCCCCCTCCAACAACAAAAAAAACATTGTACTCATTCACCAATTAGGAAATACAGCCTGTCTACTGCTATTAAAATACCATCTGATTTCAGTCTGTAGCCAACCATGATTTTCCAAATCAGATTAAAACAGTAAAACCCTTCTTTCCTGTAACCATGCAGAACCAGTTTTGGAGAACATTAAAAGTGGGTCCCCAAATTCAACTGATAACTGACATTGCCATCTCTTTATACCAAAGTGGTGAACATAAACATGTGATTGCTACAGGAACATTGATGGGTATTTTGATCATGACATTCTGGGTGCTCCATAGACGCTGCTGTAATCTTGTGGCGCCCAGTCCCTGCGCCTCCTGAACCGTGACAGCCTGATCCCCTTTATCCTGAGATGTGTCCTAAGCTCCATGAACTAGCAGCTCCCATGCCTCCTCTCCCGCCCCATCTTTTCCTTTTCACTTTTCTTGAGTGCTGCTCTCATTTGTTACACACTCATTTCCAGCAACATTAAATTAGGGAGACCTTCCCCATTCAGCAACATTAAATAAAGTAGCCCCACCCATTCCTCTAGCCCGTCATAAAGAGAAATATGAATTATATAATAATTATAATTAATTAATTATATAATAGAATCAGTGTTGTTTCAGCCTGCTTTGATGCAGGACCTGGACCCAGCTATTTGGTGATATGATTTACTAGTTCCTTACCTATAATATAGTCCTGCACCTTTGCACACTATTGGTATATTATTGTATATGTGGCTACTTTAGCTTAATATTTGTCATTTTCGCACACAGCAATTAAACTGGACATTAGTGAATTTTTTGATTTATTGATTGTTTATTTGTTAAATATTTATTGCACTTGGCACTTTATTTGGCTGCAGGCCATCTCGCACATGCACTTTCTTTGTATTAACTTAGGGCACTTTATATAGGAATAGGAATTTGGTGTACCATTTAAGGGATCTGTGCAATATTATTTTAAGACTCAGGGGGTTATTTAAGAAACGCTAGCGCCAGGTAGTGCCACTTTGCCCTGCGTCGGGTGAATGCTGGGCAATGTATGTTAAAACCACATTTAAGAAAGTCAATCTGGTGAGCTCCTCTAAAAGCGACATGTAGCGTCACATGTATCACTAGCGGCGGCTGAGTGTAAAGCGCCGGCGCTCTAGGTTCAGCAGCGCCATCTATTACCTGTTGCTTAGTAGCGCGTCCCATGCATTTCAATGGTGTTTTATTTGTTTATATATATATATATAAGTAATTTTTTACCTTTTTGGTTCAAATCATTGTGTGGCCTCTCCTGCCCAGCAACCAAACACTTTTATTGTGTTTTTTTTTTTATGCAGAATTGTATGTGCAGGTCTGCCATTGCAGTGTCAAGTTTTAAAACAATGTAATTCCATATGTTTTCGCTCTGGTGCTGGTGTTGAGAAACAGACTTTTTGCACATAGTGTCTGGCGCTCGACGCTAGAGCGCCCAGTTTTAGAGCGCCGATGCTGTGTGTGTGTAGTTTTTTCTTAAATATGGCCTTCAGCGCCGAGTGCCAGACGCACTTACCTGGCGATACCTATCGTTCACTGCAGCGTTGTCCTGTTGTTAGATGTAGCGTAGACTTGGGGGCTTTGACTTTGGTACACCTAGCGTTCTCCATTGGTTCTGCAGTGAATCAGGGAGAGCACTTCTACAGGGCCCCTACAGACATCACATTCATCAATGCTAGACAGGATACTACAGCGCCACATGTCCTAGGGGAACCATGCAATATTATATTGAGACTTAAAGGAGCAGTATCGCGAAATTTGCATTAAAAAAGATAAATAATTAAATAGCCACACAATAGCTTATAACATGTGTATAAATAATCTGGCAATAGAAAAAGAAAAAAATATCTGCCTCTCTTTTAAATTGTATAATTATAATAGCTCAGTCCATTTGCTGAATAGGGGGATCTGCTGGGTTTATATTTAGTGAGCTGCTTCATTTAGCCCACTGGTCTCCTAGCAACACTTTACCTCAGAGGCTGACACTGTAATCAGTGGTAACGGCTGTGTGTGTGTGAGGTGCTGCTTTTGTTATGAGACCAGGTGACTCAAATGTGTAAAATCTATACAAAATAAACTAAACTGACTGAAAATGACTGAAATTCTTCTTTGAATAACTGTGAAGGAAAATCTAAAAGTATTAAAGTGGAACAAAACCCCATTCTAAATCAGGATGCCCACTGTGTGAAACGACCCCTGGATAACCACAGATCCCCCCATTTTTCTGGCGCGCTCACGCAGATAGTCATTTAGACAGGCCGGGCAGACAGGAAGGTTACTGCTCAGGTTCCCCATCTGTGTGCAAACAGATCTGATTGGATGAGAGCCCGCGCATGCGCTGTGGGACAGGGAAAGGTACGTTTTCACAAGCGAACTTGGGTATTTCACATATCAGGGCATCCCAAGTCGGGATGCCTCTAGGGGCACAAAACAAAACTCCAGATAGTGAAAATCCTGGGTTGGGCTTTGCTCAAAACACACAAAGCTGAAAGAAAGATCATATGGAAAAAAAAGAGAAAATGGTAAACTGAACAATTTTGCAGCAGAGCCAACATGAAGGGAAAACTGTCAAAATCAGCTAAATGACTTCTAGAGCTTTTCTCTCTGTTTTAGATATAGAAGTTCTGGCCAGGCAATGTTGCAATGTTGTTATCTGATGCTGGACGGCTGCCAGCACTGAACAGCTGAGACTTTGATACATTCTCCTCAGCGTGGAACTGATACATTGTTTCTCCCTCTCCTCAGCGTGGAACAGGCCAGAGTGTCGGCGCCCGACACT
The DNA here is from genome assembly GCA_027917425.1 of Gastrophryne carolinensis. NCBI lineage: Eukaryota > Metazoa > Chordata > Amphibia > Anura > Microhylidae > Gastrophryne > Gastrophryne carolinensis. The sequence goes on along the minus strand of CM051234.1, from coordinate 577,143,365 downwards.
GACAAGACATAAACATCAGCTATTAGTCTCCAGCTGCTCAACACACACATCATTTTTTTCTACATTTGTAATTCTTACTCCAACACTTATCTACATTCAAAGTACCATTTAAATATAAGTCACCAAGAAAAATTCGCGATACTGCTCCTTTAATGAGCCATCAGAGGTCCGCCTTCTTAGCATGAGTGTTTTAAATTGTACGTGTTACATGTTTGATGTGTCCCCATGCACGCCATTATACATTAGTTTAATAAAAGCTTAATCTTTTATTGATATACTCGTTGTGAGGGGGACTTTGTTTGGACTGATCTGGCGGTCCATTCCATTTTCCTTTTGGTTGTTTACACCTGTGTGGTGGTCCCCCCCTCAGCCAGCACCATTCAGTATATTGAGCGATGTTGTGGTCCTTGATGTTACTGTTTATATTATTTTTTGGATTTATTGATTGTCTGCTGATTGTTGACAGGTTTGTGATTGGTGAGCATGTGCAAAAATTCACAAGGTGAATTTTTGCACATGCACTTGCACTTTGTCCATTAAATATTGACTAATAGTTATATTGTTTATTTATTTTCTATATTTATTTGGTGAATTAGATATTTGCATTTATTAGGGTATTTATTAGATTTTTTATATATTTAGGTCGGTAGGTTGATGGGTTGTTTAGGATGTCGTTTTTTGATAAGGTGAATCCTTTTTTGTCACATGCACTTTATATTTATTAGGATGTGCCTTGGGTACATTTATGGATATTTATGTGTTGATTATTGCACTATAAAATTTATAGAATAGTTGAATTATTTACTCATTAGAATTAGCATTAGCATTGTGATTGATATTGGATGATTTATTAGTTTTACATCTATATATATTTTTTTCCCTCCCTGCCCACCTTACTTTTTGTATCTCTTTGTATGTTGATGTGTTGTGTCTTTATTGTGTCTTGTATCATGCACATGTTGTTATGTAATAAAGGGGGTTATTTAAGAAGGGATAGCGGCAGGTAGTGCATCGTAGCAGCAGGCAGCTTCTGGTGAACGCTGGGCACTGTATGCAAAACCACATTTAAAAAAGCGAATCTGGTGAGCAACTCTAACAGCGTAGCATCACATGTATTATTACTGGTGGCTTGGCGTATAGTGCCGGCGCTCTAGCTTCCAGAGCTCCAGGCATTACCTTTCACTCACTGTCGCTCTCCCATACATTTCAATGGACGTTCATTTGCTTCTGTTTAAACAGGTGTTTGACATTTTTTTTGCTCAAATCATTTTGTGACCTCTCCTGGCTGCAAACAAACACTTTTAGAAACTTTTAAAACTTTTTATATTTTTATGCAGAATTGTCATTACAGGTCTGGCACTAAAGTGTTAAAGTGGACCAAAACCCTACTGGATCGGATTCCTGGGGCGATTCATCCCCTCCCCGCGGGGCATCCGAAATTGGGATGTCCCGCTGTGTGAAACCCCCCAGGTCGCCGGCTACACTTACCTGAATTCCGGTCCAACGGCCCATGTGGGTGCTGTGGCCGCATCCCCGCTATACTTCTAGCATCCCTCTAAACGGCCGGCGCGGGCACGCTCCCTGTTAGAGGAAAACGCGAGATGCGGCCACCAGACTTCTTAACCTTAGCTTAGACGTGCATAGCCCAGCGGCTCTGAGCACGCTGATTGGACGAGCGGCCGCGCATGTGCCGTAGGACTGCGGTGAGGGGGGTTTCACATGGTGGGGTGCCCCCGGGGAGTGGACCGAAACCCAGGATGGTCAAAATCCTGGGTTTTGGTCCACTTTAATGTCACAGTGTTAAAACAATGTCATTGCATGTTTTTCTCGCTTTGTTACAGGTGTATATGTGTTCAAAACCAGACTTTAATCACACAGTGTCTGGCGCTCTATGCTATAGCGACCAGATTTAGAGTGCTGACGCTGTGTGTGTAGTTTTTTGATAAGTATGGTGTGGAGCGTTGAGAGTCGGTCGCACTGAGATGGTGTTACCTCTCGCTCCCTGCAGCGCTGGACTGGTGTTAGAGCTCCCAACATACATCACATTCATCAATGCGGGCCAGGTTACTACAGCGACTGAGGCGCTCTGTTACAGCGCCCAATACCCGCTTACAGTGTCTACTAGCGGTCGCTCTAGGTGCGGCTATACAGACGCTCATCTGCCGATACCTGGCATTAGTAATGAATCAGCCTCCAAGATTTGCATTGGTTAATTATATAATTATTGTATTGATGTGCCTCCCTTCTGTTATATATTTTGGGCAGTCTGTAAGGCTGGTGGCTGTGAGTGTGTATGGAAGATGCTGTCATGTGGTGCTAAAGGCCGAGTCTGATGCACTCTCTGTGGCCTTTTGGGGGTAAAACCTAGGAGGACTCCTGGAGGGTGTACCAGGTGAGGAGGACCAACCACAGGTTGAAGCAGGAAAAGTGGAGCCCACATGCTAGGGGCTCCGAAGAGTGCTACCCAGAGAAGGTTTTGTTTGAATATTGGACTGTGACTGCTTTCTGCTCTCAAGGGGACCTAAAGCCATCAGGAGTACTACAAGGAAACAACCCCTGGGAGCTGAGTGAGCTGTCAATAAAAAGGATTGAAAATAAAAACCAGAAGCAAGAGAAAAGAAAAAGTAAAAATCCAGGAGCAAGAAAGAGAAAATAGGGTAGAAATAGAGCAAAGCCGTGGCTTCATCTGCATTGTTTCTTCATTGTATTTTCCCCTCCAGAGTATAATGATTGTATTACATAGACAGTAACAGTGCAGAGCTCAGAGTATCTTGAACATAAGTTACTGCAGCTGCTTTGGGAAAATGCAGGTTTGCGGTGTCCTCTGCCTTTGCTGTGAACTTGAAGTGCACTGTGGTTGAAGAAAACAGGCAATGGCTGACAACCTTGGCAAAAGGCAGGATTGCGTCACCGATATGATAATATATTTCCTTATTTCTGTTGTGTGTTTTGGCAGAAGGCCAATTAAAACGGAAATGGTTTAATGTATGGTTTTGCCAAACAGGCTTCCGATTTTGTTTTGTTTTTTTTCTAAGGAACTGAGTTGTAAATATGTATTGCTAAGTCACCACTGTGACTTTACATGAAAATGTATATGGTTTTATTACATAATTAGACAGTACAATAATCCAGTTAACAAGTAATAGTTAAACACGTAAGCCACATATAGGCACACCCATAGGACGCACCGAGGATTTGGAGGAGGAAAATATGAAAAAAATATATTCTGAACCAAATAGTGTGGTAAAATACACCCCCCTCCCAAGAACCTAATAACAGGACATAGCATAATCCCCCAATCCCCAGTAATAAGCAGTGGGCAGAATCTCCCCCTAAAACAGGCAGCTTGCAGAGTACCCCCAACCTCCCTATAACAGGCAGTGTGACAGACCCCCCCATCCCCAATAAACAGCTTGCAAAATCCCCCCTCCCCATCCACCTATAACAGACAGCGTGCAGACTACCCCTAACCCCCCTGTGTGGCAGATACCCCACATTAACTAAGGGGGTTACAAAATGAACTTCTTACCTTGGCCATGATCCAGATCCATCAATGGCATTTGAGCATGGGAAGCTGCACTGATATAACACGAGGAGGCTGATTCATTAATAGCGACAGATAGCGACTGTTGAGCGACTGTAGCGGTATTTTGACAGCGACCGCTAGTAGTCGCTGTGCTTGGCCATTGTTCGGTGGATGATAGCGACTCAGTCGGTGTGCCGTCATGTTGAATACAAGATGCTGAGTCGCTATTTGACAGGTTCGCTGTTGTATGGGAGCGCATGATAGCGACTGGACATAGCGACCGGCACCCACCATATTCATTAAAAAATCAGCCTTAAAAATTCCTAGCGCTGTGAAATGCATGTTTAAATCCCAGAGCGCAGTAGGCGATGTGTTAAAAGTAGTTTTTTAACCCCCTAACCACCCAAAAAAAAAATGGAATGATTTTGAAATAATATTCAAGCCTCAATAGTTTAAAATCAGACCTGTAATATCAATTCTGCAAAAAAATGTTTAAAAATCCCCCAAAAAATACATTTTCAAAGGAAGAAGTGTTCACAGATTTTTTTTTTTTAAATTAAAAAAAAAAAATTATTAAAAAATAATTATTAATTAAAATACATTCTGCCATTGAAATGCATTGGAGAGCGCCAGGTAGCGAGAGGTCATACCTGTCGCTGTTCAAGGATGTTCGCTGGCGCTGTGGGATGAGGCTGGGATAATGATGAATGAGTTGCTAGGTGGCGCTATCTCAGTCGCTAAGCAGGATCGGCTTGATAAATGTGTGATTGTGGAGGGGAGCCGGCGTTCTAGTTGCGGTACCTGGCTTTACTGGCCGGCTCCCCAGTCGCTGTCTGTCGCTATCTGTCGCTATTCCTTGATAAATAAGGCCCATAGAGACCTCAAATGCAGGTAAGAATTGTTTTTGTTCCATTCCCCTCCCCTCCAATTTATGTTCTGAGGCAGGGCAGGAGATCTGCCACACAGGAGTGTTAGGGGTATTCTGCATGCTGTCTATTATAAGGGTATGGGAGAGGGGGATTTTGCAAGCTGCATTTTATTGGAGATTGGGGGGATCTGCCACACTGCCTACTATACGGGGTTGGGGGATTCTGCACCCGCCCTGAAAACACAGAAAGAAGAAACACAGGCTTTGGGGCACTGGGCTGCGGATGGAAGGTGATCACATAAACTTCCTTTCTGAGAATAGGTGCACTTTTAAGTCACAAGGACAGCAATCTATAACCCCCAACCGTCCCGATTTCCGCGAAACAATCCTGCTTCCGTCCATTTGTCCCAGTCTCCAGCGGTGGATGGGCGGGACTCCAGGAAGGAGCCTGGTCGTGCCAGAGGAGACGATCAATATGGCCGCTGAGGTAAGAGCTCGGGGTGGTGTCATGTGTGTGTGTGTGTGATGTGTCATGGGATGCCCCTCACTGGCTTCAATGAGGAATTCCCCTCACTGGCTTTAATGAGGGATGCCCCTCCTTGGCTGTAATGAGGGATGCCCCTCACTGGCTTTAATGAGGGATGCCCCTCCTTGGCTGTAATGAGGGATGCCCCTCACTGGCTGTAATGAGGGATGCGCCTTACTGGCTGTAATGAGGGATCCCCTCACTGTATGGAGGGATGCCTCTTACTGGTTGTAATGGAGGGATGTCCCTTACTGGTTATAATGAGGGATGCGCCTCACTGGCTGTAATGAGGAATGCACCTTACCTGCTGTGTGTGTGTGTCATGTGTGTGTCGTATGTGTGTGTGTGTCTGTGTCATGTGGAAGTGGGTCGTGTATGTGTGGATGTATGTGTGTGTGCTGGATGCCTCTCTCTGGCTGAAATGAGGGCTGCCCCTCACTGGTTGTAATGACGGATGCTGTACACGGGTTGTAGTGAGGGATGCCCCTCACTGGTTGTAATTAGGGATGCTGCACACTGGTTGTAGTGAGGGATGCCTCTCACTGGCTGGAATGGAGGGATACCCCTCTCACTACAGCCTCTGGCTTTAATACATGTGAGGAAAGCTTGCCTTTATTATTATTATTATTATTGTTATTCTTGTTATTATTAATAATAATAATAATAATACATTCTTAGGTGGCGTTTCCCTTTAAGGGCGTGGTTTAAGGGGTAAAAAACCTCCATGGCGCACACAGCGTGCTGCTCCTCTAGTCCCTCTTTACGGCTTTTAAAAGTTGGGAGCTATGCAATCCCACAATGCAGAGCGACATAGTCAGAAGACACTTCCTGTCTGCAAGCAGCCTGAGACTCCATGGGCCACCATCTTGGATGTTTAAAGGCTCCGAAAATGCACTAGATGCAGGTAGGATGATTTTTAATGTGAGCAATCTGTATGTACAGGATGGGGGGAAACATAAAAGAGATGCTCTTATTCAGGGTGAAGGTCCGGTTTAAACACCACTTTAAAACAATGTGCACAAAAGTTAAAAGAGGAAAACACATACCAAGTTAGGAGCAATTCTCATGCTCTAGTCCTAGATCTTTTTTATTGAGACAACCAACTAACTTTTGGCCAGCAGACTTTCATCAGGTTAAAGTGGAATCTTTTAGATTTGTTTAGGTTCGGATGTCTAGTTTGTATTTTTTCAGTGCTTTCACAATATTTTTAGGTGAAAAAACATATATGTTTTAAAAATGTTGTCACAAACTAAAAAACGAAAGTTTTTCAAGAAAATCCCTATTTCTCCCCATTACAATGGTACCACACCAATAATTGATTTTATTGGCTTCTTTTGCTTTACAATGTTTAATTTGGATAATTTGGACAACAACTAAAAAGCAGCCTAAACGCACTGTAAAGTTTGTCTCCTGATTTATAGCAACTGTAATGAAAAAACACCGACCAGCAACAGGAAATACAGTGTCAAAGATTTCAAGGTGGGAAAAAACAGCTGTCCAAAGTGGCGCTCACTGGTGCTGGGATAATCGGTAGCCAGGTCCAACAGGCGCTGACATAGGCCGGCCAATACCTAGAGCCATACCTCCCAACTTGTAAGGATGGGTAAGAGGGACACACGAACAGGCACACAAGCCACTAATTTTTGGTCAATTAAGACACGCCCCTAGCCACGCCCATGCCACACCCCTAAACACACAACATTTCCCACCCATCGACACCTTACCTACCTTCAGCACCAGGGGAGAGGGGGGTTACCCTGTGACTGGACATCCACATTCAAGTGGAACAAAACCCACCAGGGCTGGCCCTGGAATCTAACAGATACAAAACTCATACCTTCCTGGCTCTGCCGGCAATGTGAATATCATCAGCTGCATCTCCAGAATCCCTGAGCTGTCGGGCTGTGTGCGCTCCCGCTGCTGGGGATGCGGCTGCTCTTGCTCCCGACTGCCGCAAACAGAGAGCCTGCACATTCACCATATGACCAGGAAAAGGTGAGTTTGTACTGGGTGATTTGGGGAGTTTCACACAGTGAGGCATCACAAATCAGGATGCTTCTGGTGTAAGAAACAAAACCCAGAACAGTGAAAATCCTGGGTTTATTCCACTTTAAAGAGGAACAAAACCCATATTTTCACTTTCTTGGGTTTTGTTAATTTCTGGAAAGACATTGCGATTAGGGATACCCCACTGTGTGTATCCCTAGGGATCACCTGTAAACTAACCTTTTCTCTATTCCCAAAGCACATGCTCAGCCAAATAGGCTGTTAGGTGAGTGGACTGGCCAATGCAGGGAGTTTCACACAGCAGGACATCCCTATTCGGGATGCATCATAAAGAGTTAGACCACCCCCAAGAGTCTTATAGACTCAAGAGGGTGGATGTTCCTCTTTGACCCCCTCGACAGTAAAGTTAGCTCTGAGCTTTGGGCTAACCTGGTCCCAGCTGCACACTGCTGCATATAGTTGGTGTTTGTGTATTGTTAACTGCTGTCTTCCATTCATCATACAGAGAGCAGGGACAGCGCGGATCACACACGCACCAATCCCGGCGCACTCCCTCCTCGTCCAATCCCAGCAGTGGCCATTCCCACTCACACTGGAGAGCTGCAGCCGATTAGCTAACTAGCTAAGACGTCTGCCTGCACTGAGTAAGGAAGGGGGCTGTGGGTGCGGGTTGAGGGACACAGCACCATGGTGGGGATGAAGGCTCCATTCCTGGCATAAGCCCTAATTGTCCCGCGGTAAGAGGGAAACCGGGCGGGACGGGGGAATCTCAATGCGATCCCGGGACAGTCCCACCCAATCCGTGACGGTTGGGGGGGTATGCCTAGTGCAACAATCAAAGCTAATTAGTAGCGATCCGCTTATGTAGTCCACAGCAAAGCTCCAGATAAGACAAAAATGCCGGATCTCCAGAACAGCACTATAGCCACAAAAAAGATACTAAATCATAAATAAGGCCTATAGATTTATTTTAATTTTAAATCAGTATGAGCAGCATGTATTAAAGCAAAGATTTATTGCACTACACTGTGGATATTGGAGGTGACTTATGTGTGTTTAGAATATAGCTTACAATTTATCGCCTTCATTACTCAGCCAAGTGTGTGGTCTCTCTGGACTAATAAGCTTTGTTAAGACGCCCATTATATCAGAATATTCAAGAAGATGTTTGCAAGGCAGTCAAATAAGCTTTTAAAAGGTAGACTTGCTTATTAATCATATTCACAAAGGAACTGTAAGCAAAAAGTAAAATCTAGTAGGGTGAGTGATTCATTAGTAACAGACCCTAAGGGCCACCTCCTGGTATGTTTTCAGTAAAAAAAAATGTAAAAAGGGCCACATGTACCACAAAACCTTGCTTAGATCACTTGTAAACATTTACAGCCATTCTTTCCAAATCAATAGTTTGGCACTTTTCTCAGAAAGCTAGGCACTCCTATGACTTCTGCATTGGTGTCTATTAGGCCAAGCCATTTATTTCAGTTCTTCCAGTGTCAGCACCAGGGGCAGACATGGGGCAACAATTAGCTTGGAACTTTATTGTCCCCGGAACATCCTTGCTGATCCATTCCCCCAATGTGGGGGTTCAAGAGTGCACTCCAACACTGAGGGCCTTATTTATCAAGGAATAGCGACAGATAGCGACTGGGGAGCCGGCCAGTAAAGCCAGGTACCGCAACTAGAACGCCGGCTCCCCTCCACAATCACACATTTATCAAGCCGATACTGCTTAGCGACTGAGATAGCGCCACCTAGCAACTCATTCATCATTATCCCAGCCTCATCCCACAGCGCCAGCGAACATCCTTGAACAGCGACAGGTATGACCTCTCGCTACCTGGCGCTCTCCAATGCATTTCAATGGCAGAATATATTTTAATTAATAATTATTTTTTAATTTTTTTTTTTTTTAAATTTCAAAAAAAAATCTGTGAACACTTCTTCCGTTGAAAATGTATTTTTTGGGGGATTTAAATTTTTTTTTTTTTTTTTTTTGCAGAATTGATATTACAGGTCTGATTTTAAACTATTCAGGTTTGAATATTATTTCAAAATCATTCCATTTTTTTTTGGGTGGTTAGGGGGTTAAAAAACTACTTTTAACACATCGCCTACTGTGCTCTGGGATTTAAACATGCATTTCACAGCGCTAGGAATTTTTAAGGCTGATTTTTTAATGAATATGGTGGGTGCCGGTCGCTATGTCCAGTCGCTATCATGCGCTCCCATACAACAGCGAACCTGTCAAATAGCGACTCAGCATCTTGTATTCAACATTACGGCACACCGACTGAGTCGCTATCATCCACCGAACAATGGCCAAGCACAGCGACTACTAGCGGTCGCTGTCAAAATACCCCTACAGTCGCTCAACAGTCGCTATCTGTCGCTATTAATGAATCAGCCTCTGAGGCTACATCATTGCAGGGACAGATAGATAGACAGGGGTAGATATGGCCACAGGTAAAGTGTTTCGTCTCCCTGGGATATCCTGATTTGATGGCTACGTGAAACCCTGTTGATTGGCCAAAAAAAAAGAGAAAAAAATTGTGGCCCCAGCAACCACTTAGGGAAACCCCACAGGCACCCCCCCCCCCAAAAAAAAATCTAAGTATCCACTCATATTAAATGTATCAATTTATTCTAAAAGAAGACATACAATATATAATTAAAACCACATATTTAACAGCAGGGATTTTTCAACCAGAAAAATCAGTAAATATACCAAAAAATATAATCCCTCACAAGTAATCAAATGATCAATTACATACATTGATCCAAAGTATCAAAAAAACATAAAGTGCCTAGTGCTACACTGAAATGTTTATAAAGTGCCAGTGCCCAAAGTGCTCAATGCAATATCAATGATTTGAAAATACAGAAAGAGAAAAATAATCAAAAAAACTAAATATTCAGTTATGGTCAGCATGAAAGAGTATCACCATGTGAAGGCTGAGTGAAGTCCCCGCTGTGTCCTGGTATCCTCAATTACCCTCAATTAATTTCGTGGGAAGAACCCACTTTTTCAAGGTGCCAGGTTCAAACCCTGTTGATTGGCTGCTATAGATGCCTTGCTGACGTTCCCACGGTGCAGACGCAGCTCTCCTCCAATCAGCTTCTTTGGCTGCACCTATTATTGATAAATAAAATCCTAGCTGCACTTGCAATCGCACATGTCACCCCCTCCATCCCCAGGCTGTGCGCAGCCATGCCATTCAGATCTGGCAGCCCCAGTTGCGCACAACATGGAAAAGATGCACGAAATACTGCTGCTGTCCTTGCAGGCACTGTGGCCTCACTGGCAAGGTCAAAAAAAGGTGCCACATAGGTTTTGCATAGCCAGGCATCCCAAATCAGGATGCCCAGGGTGTGGATATCAAATTGGACCTAGTGTCCTTATAGATGCTAGGTCCAGTTTTGATCCACAGTGATGACACTCTGTCTCGGACCCGCCCACAGGGTTACCAGGGAATCCCTCGTTTGAAGACATTTATCACTAAGATCTGAGCTATCTATAGCGTATGCATCCCCAGGACACGACAGTCAATACAATTTGGCATAATGTTTCTGTGCATGAGCCCTAAATATAAGCCGGTAATACTTGTATCTAAATGTGGGCAGGGCCGGTTTTAAACAAAGTGTGGCCCTTAAGTTTTAATATATTACAACAATCTTATGCCCAGTAACTATACAGCTTCCCTATGTGTACAGCCCCTGCTTTTCTCCCCCATGTACCCAGTCCCAGTGTTTTTAAAGAGGAACCAAATCTAGTCCTGTGTCTAAAACATGTTTCTATTCTGCTGGGTATCCCAGTTTGGAATGCCCTGCTATGTTATAATAATTTAAATGGGCCGATCACCAGGATAGTGAAAATCCAGGTAATAGGTCCATTTTAAAGAATGCCCTGGAGGTGGCCCTGTTTCCACCTTCCACCCAGGTGTTTTCCTTCACCTCCATCTTCCACTGCATTACATGGACTAAGGCAGGGGCTACAGTAAGTTGGCCGTCTTCATCTTGCTAAACCACACCACATCTTACAGTAAAATGATCAGCAGCCAGCTGCCAGCGTCCCCAGTCATGGGGTCGGCCATCTTACTGCAGTCCCTGCTGTGGCCCATGCTGTTGGAAAACACTGGCTATTAATTACCAGCACGGGAGGCTCACCAATGAAAATCGAGCTCTGCTGGTAATATAATGGACAGGTGGCAACACTAGTGCTGGCTGGGGCCCTTCAGAGTCCTGGGGGCCCCAGGTAACTGCCTGGTTTGCCTGACCCTAGATCTGGCCCTGAATGTGGGGTGGTCCAACTATATAGAAATAATGCAAGACCACTCCTATGACAATATAACGTGCAATGTTCAATTATTAAATAGCAAAAGAAACGTATTAAATAATTAACACATTGACAGAACAGTTCAGGCAAAGCACAAACATTGTGTTAGTCTTGAACCTTCTTTACTGTGCTGATGGTGGCCTTGGGTCAGTGCCTGGGGCCCACCAAGGAAATCCTATGGTGGGCCAGTCTCACACTACACCCATTACAACCAGCCCCAAAGCAGATTTGCTCGATGTGAGACAAGTCTGGAGATGTCGCAGGCCAAGGCAACATGTTTAGCCCATGTATGTTGTTTAAAGCAGCACAACAAACATGCAATCTGTCTGTACTACTAGATCCTGTCAGGAATCTCCTGTCAGGAAGATCCTGGCTGCAGTTTAGCAGCTGGTGGCACTGTCCTGCCCTTATGTTCAATGTGAATTTACTGGTGTCAACCTTCTGGGTCAGTGTGACTGGCCCTGGCTTTCTTAAAGTGGAGCAAAACCTGTGACTTTCCCTATCCCTGGTTTTGGTCTGTGCTCCAGGGGCATCCTGATTTGTGAAACCCCCGGTGTGTGAGACCACCCTGCCCCTCTTGCTTCATCCTATCCTGCTCTACCATTTCCTCCTACTCCAGCTGCCATCCTGTCAGTGAGGAATATTCCTCATTACAGCCATTGAGGGGCATCCCTCATTACAGCTAGTGAGGGGCATCCCTCATTACAGCTAGTGAGGGGCATCCCTCATTACAGCTAGTGAGGGGCATCCCTCATTACAGCTAGTGAGGGGCATCCCTCATTACAACCAGTGAGGGGTATCCCTCATTACAACCAGTGAGCGGTATTCCTCATTACAACCAATGAGGGGTATCCCTCATTACAACCAGTGAATTGTGTGTCCACAGGACAACAAGCAGCCTATAAGGGCGGCCGAGCATATTACTGGGCAGGCGCTGGCCTTGCAAACCTGATAGGTTGCTCCATGGCTGCCGTACTGTCTGCCCCGTTCTCTAGTTTGTATGCCCAGGGCCGAATTAAGTGTGATGGAGGCCCCTGGGCAGAAAATCTGGTGGAGGTCCCTGATGCATTATTTTTTTCCATTCAAGTCCAGTGTCTTCTTACCCCCATCTGTACATGGGTAGGCAGGTGCATGCACAGTGGGGGGATGCCCCTCTGTGTACTCTCTGAGCTGAATTACAAGAGAGCTAAGGCATTTTTATAACCCCCCTGTCTCTATTTAAAGCAATAGTCCAATCAGCTAACATTGCCTTTGCTTGCACACAATGGAATGTCAGATCCAGTCCCCTGTGCCATCGTTGCTGTATCGTCTCCAGACAGGCCACCCCCTGTCATCTGTCACAATGATGCTGTCAAGCCTAAATTGGTGGGTGGGTCAGTAGGCAGGTTGGTGGGTAGGTAGATAGGTAGGTGACTGACATCACTGCTGGGCTGGAGAATCCTGTTGTGTGCTGTCCTCGGCAGTATCTACCACTTGTCTCCGCCAGCTCCAGTTCTCATCCCTTCAGTAGCTGTAGCTGCTTTTTAGACCCTGGCTCCATTGAGCAACAGTACCAGGACTTTGCAGTAATGCCGATCAGATTAACCCCCCCAAACTGGGATGCCCCACTGGGCGAAACCCTGCCAGTAGCCCGCCTTTCTTACCTATGAAACAAGCCCATGGTGATTGTTTATACACTTGGCCTACAGTAACTGGGTAAGTAGGAGAGTGAGCACTATTGGTCATTTTAGGAGGCCTATGCAGTGCTGTCCATGGTGCTGATGATGCCTAATTAAAGGAAAATTTCCTTTTGGCCATTTTTTTCTGGTGTTTTCCTCTTCTGATGTAAATTAAGCCTGTGTGTTAGGATTGGGCCCCCAGGTCTCTGATTTACTTACCAGCATGCCGTTTCCAAGTTTCTAATATTTCTGTGTGTCTGTGATCCTAATGTGGAAGTGGCATCCCCTCCAACATCTCTCCACTGTAACAGGTGAACTCATCAGCCTTGGCTTTGGCTAAATCATACAGCGGTAATGACCCTAGGTGAGAATGCTGCCAGTAACCCTTTAGTTACTGGTACACAAGATTGTTATCCCCTTATCTAAAGCGTTTGAATTAGAGCAGATGGGGTTAAACGTGTCACCTGTGCCTCAGCCAATCAGATGATTAGCAACCCATAGTCAGCAAGTCTATGATATGTACTCGACTTTGGTGTACATTGCTAACATAAACACATTGCTACAGAAAATGGTTTTCTTTTCTAACACAAAGTTGCAAACAAACAAAAAAGAAAGTACATTAACAAAGTCAGCACATTGAGGAAATCATATTGGCACACAATGATGCAAACTTTTAAAAGGCCATCAAAAGTGGAATTGCACTTTAAATGTATGCAGTTTTTTTCCTCAGACTTATCAGGGTGCCAGATAAGGAGTAACTCTGGTGATGCTGTGTTTTGGTGGCAAATGACTCCCATGATGCTGTGCCTGGGTTCCAGGGATGGGGTGACCTGGACGATGCAATGTTTGGGTAGCAAATGAGGGGTGATCCTGGTGAAGCTGTGTTTCAGTGGCAGACCCTAGTCATTCATGTTGTGGTGGAAGATTATAAGTGACCCCAGTGATGCTGTGTTTGTATGGCAGAGGATGGGTGACACTAGTAGATGCTTTGTTGACAGAGCATACGTGACTCCAAGGATGCTATGTTTGAGGGCCAGATGAGGGATGGTGCTTTGTTTAGGGTCAAATAATGGGTGATGCTGGGTTTAGGTGCAAATAAAAGGTGATGCTGTGTTTGGGTGGCACAGGACGGTTAATGTTGTTTTGGTGGCACATGATGGGTGTGTTGCATTTGGATGTCAGGCGATGGATGATGGTGTGTTAGGGTGGCAAATAGCTGGTGACGCTGTGATTGGGTGATGCTATGTTTGGGTGGCAGATGATGGGTGATGCTATGTCTGGGTGGCAGATGGCGATTGATGCTGTGTTAGGGTGGCAAATAAGGGGGTGATGCTGTGTTAGGGTGGCAGATGATGAGTGAAGCTGCGTTTGGGTGGCAGATGAGGGGTGATGCTGCGTTTGGGTGGCAGGTGATGGGTGATGCTGCGTTTGGGTGGCAGGTGATGGGTGATGCTGCGTTTGGGTGGCAGATGATGGGTGATGCTGCGTTTGGGTGGCAGATGAGGGGTGATGCTGCGTTTGGGTGGCAGATGAGGGGTGATGCTGCGTTTGGGTGGCAGATGAGGGGTGATGCTGCGTTTGGGTGGCAGATGAGGGGTGATGCTGCGTTTGGGTGGCAGATGAGGGGTGATGCTGCGTTTGGGTGGCAGATGATGGGTGATGCTGCGTTTGGGTGGCAGATGATGGGTGATGCTGCGTTTGGGTGGCAGATGAGGGGTGATGCTGCGTTTGGGTGTCAGATGATGTGTGATGTTGCGTTTGGATGTCAGATGAGGGGTGATGCTGCGTTTGGGTGGCAGATGAGGGGTGATGTTGCGTTTGGGTGTCAGATGATGGGTGATGCTGCGTTTGGGTGGCAGGTGATGGGTGATGCTGCGTTTGGGTGGCAGGTGATGGGTGATGCTGCGTTTGGGTGGCAGATGATGGGTGATGCTGCGTTTGGGTGGCAGATGATGGGTGATGCTGCGTTTGGGTGGCATATGATGGGTGATGCTGCGTTTGGGTGGCAGATGAGGGGTGATGCTGCGTTTGGGTGTCAGATGAGGGGTGATGCTGCGTTTAGGTGTCAGATGATGGGCGATGCTGCGTTTGGGTGGCAGGTGTTGGGTGATGCTGCGTTTGGGTGGCAGGTGATGGGTGATGCTGTGTTTAGGTGTCAGATGATGGGCGATGCAGCGTTTAGGTGTCAGATGATGGGCGATGCTGCGTTTGGGTGGCAGATGATGGGTGATGCTGCGTTTGGGTGGCAGGTGATGGGTGATGCTGCGTTTGGGTGGCAGATGATAGGTGATGCTGTGTTTAGGTGTCAGATGATGGGCGATGCAGCGTTTAGGTGTCAGATGATGGGCGATGCAGCGTTTAGGTGTCAGATGATGGGCGATGCTGCGTTCGGGTGTCAGATGATGGGTGATGCTGCGTTTGGGTGGCAGGTGATGGGTGATGCTGCGTTTGGGTGGCAGGTGATGGGTGATGCTGCGTTTGGGTGGCAGGTGATGGGTGATGCTGCGTTTGGGTGGCAGGTGATGGGTGATGCTGTGTTTAGGTGTCAGATGATGGGTGATGCAGCGTTTAGGTGTCAGATGATGGGCGATGCAGCGTTTGGGTGTCAGATGAGGGGCGATGCTGCGTTTGGGTGTCAGATGATGGGTGATGCAGTGTTTAGGTGTCAGATGATGGGTGATGCAGCGTTTGGGTGTCAGATGATGGGTGATGCTGCGTTTGGCTGGCAGATGATGGGTGATGCTGCGTTTGGGTGGCAGATGATGGGTGATGCAGCTTTTCGGTGGCAGATGATGGGTGATGCAGCGTTTGGGTGGCAGATGATGGGTGATGCTGCGTTTGGGTGTCAGATGATGGGTGATGCTGCGTTTGGCTGGCAGATGATGGGTGATGCTGCGTTTGGGTGGCAGATGATGGGTGATGCAGCTTTTCGGTGGCAGATGATGGGTGATGCAGCGTTTGGGTGGCAGATGATGGGTGATGCTGCGTTTGGGTGTCAGATGATGGGTGATGCAGCGTTTGGGTGTCAGATGATGGGTGATGCAGCGTTTGGGTGGCAGATGATGGGTGATGCTGCGTTTGGGTGGCAGATGATGGGTGATGCAGCGTTTCGGTGGCAGATGATGGGTGATGCAGCGTTTGGGTGGCAGATGATGGGTGATGCTGCGTTTGGGTGGCAGGTGATGGGTGATGCTGGGTTTGGGTGGCAGGTGATGGGTGATTCTGCGTTTGGGTGGCAGATGATGGGTGATGCTGCGTTTGGGTGGCAGATGATGGGTGATGCTGCGTTTCGGTGGCAGATGATGGGTGATGCTGCGTTTCGGTGGCAGATGATGGGTGATGCTGCGTTTCGGTGTCAGATGATGGGTGATGCAGCGTTTGGGTGTCAGATGAGGGGTGATGCTGCGTTTGGGTGGCAGATGATGGGTGATGCTGCGTTTGGGTGGCAGATGATGGGTGATGCTGCGTTTGGGTGGCAGATGATGGATGATGCAGCGTTTGAGTGGCAGATGATGGGTGATGCTGCGTTTGGGTGTGAGATGAGGGGTGATGCTGTGTTTGAGTGGCAGATGATGGGTGATGCTGCGTTTGGGTGGCAGATGATGGATGATGCTGTGTTTGGGTGTCAGATGATGGGTGATGCTGCGTTTGGGTGGCAGATGATGGATGATGCAGCGTTTGGGTGGCAGATGATGGATGATGCAGCGTTTGAGTGGCAGATGATGGGTGATGTAGCGTTTGAGTGGCAGATGATGGGTGATGCTGCGTTTGGGTGGCAGATGATGGGTGATGCTGCGTTTGGGTGTCAGATGAGGGGTGATGCAGCGTTTGAGTGGCAGATGATGGGTGATGCAGCGTTTGAGTGGCAGATGATGGGGATCATCCAGGGGATGAGCAGCCTCAGGTCCCCTCACAGGTTTATTTGGGGTGAGCAGTGGGATCCCGGTGCCTCTCCGCCCCCTCTCGGTGCTCAGCCTCTCCTGGCTCCATCTCTCCCCATATTTAGTAAGCGCTTCCGGCGGAGCCGAGCACTTTGACGTCATCCTCAGACCCCCACACGGGAGTGACGTCAATGCGGAGGGGAGAACGGGATGACGTTGCTTATTTAAATGTCTTCCGAGCAGAGGGATGGAGAGAAGGTGTGAGCGGACTCAGTCAGGACACGGCACCGGCCAGACCCGGGAGGCAGGACCCGAGCGGAGCGGTCAGTGATGGGTACCAGCGGGCGGGGTGGGCTTGGCAGGTAGTATGGCTTCTATCCCCGGCTATGGCGGCCCGGGGGATGCGGCACCGGCCCGGTAATCTGCATTATCACATAGCAACCGCGTGTCAGGCCGCCGCAGCCGGCTCAGTGGGGATTAATCGGTTGCTATGGTGACCGCATTCTGCCCCTCTGAGAAATCCCGCACAGGTTATGGCGGCCCCGGGATGCGGCACCTGCACGGCGCTACCCCCGACACCCGGCGCCATGACACAAGCCGCTAGTGACAGAGCTGAGAGGCGGCTTATGTGGCTTAGAGAGCGGGCTCTGCTGCCGGGGGCATGAGGGGGAAGGGCCGCCATGCTGTAGTCCGGTGCCCGGATGGGGGGCGGCGCTGTCCTTGTCATTCGGGTGCTTATACGCCCAGGCCCCGCCCCGCTCCCCCGTTATCTCCTCCTGTGTGTGTGTGTCTTCCAGAGACCCGGTGCCCGGAGCCAGCTGCTGGGGGATGGCTGCTCGCCGTGTGTCGCTGCTGATGGCCGGGGAGACGCTGCCGGAGAAAATGGCACCTTCCTCCTCCTCCTCCTCCTGCCGCCGCTGTCCCGGGTGCTGAAGGCGCCGCCTGACTGACTGACTGACTGCCCGGCCCCGGGGAACCGAGAGAGCCGCCGATGGTGAGAGAGACCCCCTGCCAGCATATACCCCCCTGCCAGCATTTACCCCCACATATACCCCCCTGCCAGCTATTACCCCCTGCCAGCATTTACCCCCACATATACCCCCCTGCCAGCATTTACCCCCCCATATATACCCTCCTGCCAGCATTTACCTCCCCCCCTTATCCCTCCTGCCAGCATCCCCCCCCCACATATACCCCCTGCCAGTATTTACTCCCCCCCCCCCCCCGCCACATACACATACCCCTTGCCAGCATTTACTCCCCTCTTCCCCACATATACCCCCCTGCCAGCATTTCCCTCCCCACATATACCCCCCTGCCAGCATTTCCCTCCCCACATATACCCCCCTGCCAGCATTTCCCTCCCCACATACACCACCCTGCCAGCATTTCCCTCCCCACATATACCACCCTGCCAGCATTCACCCCCATATATACCCTCCTGTCAGCATTTACCCCC
Organism: Gastrophryne carolinensis; assembly: GCA_027917425.1. Classification (NCBI taxonomy): domain Eukaryota; kingdom Metazoa; phylum Chordata; class Amphibia; order Anura; family Microhylidae; genus Gastrophryne; species Gastrophryne carolinensis. The sequence goes on along the minus strand of CM051234.1, from coordinate 577,125,107 downwards.
CATATATACCCTCCTGCCAGCATTTACCTCCCCCCGCTTATGCCCCCTGCCAGCACCCCCCCCCACATATACCCCCTGCCAGAATTTACCCCCCCCCCCCATATACCCCCTCCCAGCATTTTCCCCCCACATATACCCCCTCCCAGCATTTGCCCCTCACATTTACCCCACACCCGCCAACATTTACTCCCCTCCCACATGTTCCCCCAAACATATACCCTCCCACAAGAATACACCCCGCCTATGTCCTCAGATATTAAACCCCCCCTCCACCCACTATGACCTCACACATGTTACCCCTCCCACTCACTATATTCTCACACATATAAACCCCCCTCCACCCACTATGACCTCACACATGTTACCCCTCCCCCACTTTATCCTCACACATGTTACCCCCCCCCCCCACATATATGCTCCCCATCACCACTATGTCCCCACACAAATGTATATCCTCACCCTGAAAGCATATCATCCCTCCACCACTTATTTACTAATATATATTACTGCCTACCCCCTGCCTCCCCCACATATATTAATAGCCCCCACTATGTCTCCCCAGCATATACCCCACTGTGTCACTATGTCACCACATATAATTCCCAGTCCCAGCATTTACCCACACCTTAATACCCCCAACCCCTGATACCATAACCCCAAACCCCTGCCAGCATATACCCCTACTAGACACTTGTCACCTGCTATATTCAGTATGTACACCTGTCAGTGTAGACCCTCTGCTCTCTCCTCCCTTATATACCCACACTCTCCTCTCTACTTCCAGAATATACCCCCCACTTTCTCTTTCCTGTAATACACCCCCAACCATACTTTCCTTCCAGCATATAATGTCCCCTCCAATACCTCCAGCCTCTGTAGTTTATACTCCCCTGCGGCTCTTACTTTCCAGCATCTACCATCTCATACTCCCAGAAAATACCCCCCTACCTGCACCTGCTTACTAATGTGCATGTAATGTGTGTCTCATTTATATATTTTCATTTATATTCTTACTATGGAGGATACCCTTCCCCAATGTGAAGGTCTCACTACTCTATTACTTTTTAAAATGGCGATGATTAAGGTCTTCATACTTTACCCTGTATACCCCCAAACAACTGCCCTTGGAACCCTTATTGAAGATATTCCATTGCCTTAACCTGGAAAGTGTTGTTACACAGTAGTGCATGTTATTCGGTGCAGGTTATTCAGTCCCATAACAGCCAAGGGAAAAAAAAATATTTTTGTGCCTGGAGGTTCTAGTTGAAAGAGCCAGGTACCTGCGGCCAGAGGGTAAGAGTCTAAAGAAAGAATGTTTTGGGTGCGTTGAGTCCATCGCTATTTTTTTAGCCTTTGTGCAGATTCTGCTCTTGAATTGTCCCTCCAGAGATGGTAAGGGGCATCCTATGATCCACTCGGCAGTCCTGGTGATCCTCTTCAGTCTTTGGCTGTAGTCCCGCGGTACCAGACAGTGAAGGAGGAGGTCAGAAGCGATCCTATGGCAGCATTGTAAAAGGTTTTTAGGATCCTTTTAGACATACCGTATCTTACCAATTGTCTCAGGAAGTATAGCCTCTGTTGGGCCTTCTTAAAGATGACAGTAGCTTTCATGCTCCACTTTAAGTCTTGCATGATCACGGTACCAAGAAATTTTGTACTGGTGACGATTTTGACTTCTTCATCACCAATCAAAATGGTGCATTAGGTGGGATCGCCTGAAGTCAATTATGAGTTAAACTGTTTTCTGGGTGTTCAGGATAAGGTTGTTTGCACTGCACCAGGATTCCAGGGTTTTGACTTGGGTCCGGTAGGTAGACTCAACGTTGTCGTTGATGAGGCCTACCAAGGTGGTATCATCTGCATACTTGATGATCTTGATTGAAGGATCTGAGAAGGTGAAGTCATTTGTGTACAGTGAAAAGAGAAGGGGAGACATAACACATCCCTAGACAGTGACGGTAAATCCTCTGTAAAGTCACATTGCCCTCATTTAAACTCTCTGACACTTGAAGCAGACCAACAGTCAAAAAGGACCTAAACCAGACCATCACAACAAGCAGTGCTCATATGCATCCCTCCCCAGGGCAATTTAGATTGCTGCACATTAAAATTATTTTTCCTTTTTCCAAATCCTGCTATAATAAATTTTAAAAAACAAATAGCGGCTCATGGATATGCAGGATGCCTATAAACAGGAAGTGCTGCTGGGCTTCCTGTTACTGTGCACTGTCAGGTATGTCAGTTGAATCCAGGCAGCAGCATGGCTGAGATGCTGGAAAAGGAAGCTCCAAAATGGCCTCTATCTTTCTTTTCCAACTGTGCCAGGTTGTTGGTCGGGTCTAACCCCCTACAGCTCAACAAGATGAAACTGCCACACAGGAATACCACATTTCTGCACCACCTTTTGCTTCGATGCCCCCTCCCCCCGTATTTACCCACTAGGTAAATATTTTCCTACACGGTGGGGTCACATTTATCATTTTCTTTATCCACACCATGATGTACCCTATGACACCCCAATCTATTAAACACATTGGCCTTGATTCAATAAAGGTAGAAAAAAATTCTCATGATAGTAAAAAATTCAATTCATGAGAAAAAAGCCTGAGAATGTCACTGTTACTGAATCACCAGATAAAAAGACAATGAAAGTCAATGGCAGCTTTTACTACAGTATAGAAAGAAGTAAACAGTTCTCTACTTTTTAGTAGTAAAAAAAGTGCCATTGACTTTCATTGTTTTCTTAGCTGGTGATTCAGCAACAGTGAAAATTTCAGGCTTTTTTCTCATGAATTGAATCTTTTACGACCATGAGAATTTTTTTCTACCTTTATTGAATCAATGCCATTGACTTTTGTGCTCTCTTGTTTAGCTCCTACTGTAAATGCAGTCAGGGCTTCTTTTGCGTCAGCTCACAGGACCCCCCCCCCCACATCTGTCATACACCTTTGCTTTTTAGCCATTGCTGTTATATATTGTTTTCTTACTGTGCACCAATTTGACCATTTTCCAGGAAAACACAGATTGGCGGGTATACAGGGTATATAAATGAAATCTTTCCAAGCGCTCAGTGGCATAGGAAGTGACGCGTTCTGACGTCACGCAACGCGTAGACGGGCGGGGCGGTGGGCAGGTGGTCGTTTGCATGTAAGTCCTTTATTTCTTTGGGGATTGTTTCTTTCGTTTACCCTGGCTGTGTTTACGTTATTGATCTTTAGAGGTAGTGTTATTAGAGTCCTTGCACAGTATCACATGGTGGCATTATGATTTGTAGATTATTGTATATATGATGCCTTAGTCTTTTTGTCTCAATAGTGTATTGTGTGTAATTTTATGTAATGCAGTGATTTGTATATACTTAGGTTATTTAGGGTATTTAGATTAGGTGACACTTATGCACTTTATACACACAGCCAGCTTTCATTCATTCAGACTTGTTATCATCAATTGTTATTAGGTCCACTCCCCACTGCCCCCACCAGAGGTCTCCCTTCCTTGGTATTCATTGTCCTTTATGTTTTTTAACTTTGTCTAATGTATGTCATATATTTTTCTACTCAATAAAATAAGTTATTAACTTTTATTAAATTTAGCGGTTGTGCCACTGTTTAATGGGAGTCTGGGCGGGTTGTGGGACTTGCCCTATCTAACGTATTCAGTGGCATAACTACATGGGACTGGGCTCTGGTGCAAAAATTAAAGCGGACCAAACCCCATATTTTTAACTAGCATCCCCCGAATTGCTCCCCCCATGAATAGAAACTTTTGCCTATTTTTACTGCTCCTGTTTCATTCTAATCCCAGATAATGCCTCTTGTTTTAGCTGTAAAGCTCTACCTCCTCCATTCATTGGCACTGTTGTTTCATCATTGCCACATTTATGCAATGACTAATCACTGGCCTTCTTACAGAGAGGGACAGCAAAAAAAACTGCCCTGTTCCAGGGCGATTTGATAAGCAAAAATAGCTCAACACCCTAAGAAGGGATTATCCGCAAGGGCTTTGGCCAAATGTATTTCACAAGTTCTGTGGGTTTTGGTCCACTTTAAATATAGTCCTTTCATGGGTAATACAGTAAACTTTTTTTTCTGTCTTGTAGCATGCAGCTAAACAAACAAACAAACAAGGCTGAAACAGCAGAGATTAATAGTTATTCCCTTCTCTAAATCACATATGCTCAACCTGTGGCCCAGGTGCCACAAGTGGCCATAAGAGCCATCAGATGTGGCCCCTGACCTGTTCTGAGAAAAGTGAAAGAAAGGTTGTTTAAAAAGAGGCTCAGTAGGCATGAGAGGTTGCATGGACAGTGATAAAGGAGGGGCACAATGGAAAATAGAGGTGGCTTGGAGGAATGAAATGACATTGGTCATTGATTGCAACAAAACTCCTAGGTAAAATCTCTGGCACTATAACAAGAACTATTTTTTCTAGAATGTTTAGCATTAGTAGTTTTAGATGGGTTGAGTATTGAGGATATGGATGGTCTATAAACATTGGTCCCGTATATTGGGGGGGGGGGGGTAAGGTAATCAGCATGTGTATTGGTATCATGTAGGGATTGTTAGAAATGTGGTAAAGGGGAGGTGTGGTGGAAGGACTTATGAGTGTAAAAAATCAATCTAATGGCGTTTATGGAGACAGTGGCTATCCTGATTGTTTTATAAACTTTGTTTTGCTATTCAAAATGAAAACATTGACATTTATAACCTTATCATTGTGGCCCGTGACCAGTTTCCAAATGACTTAAAGCGGATCTTCACCCTAAATAAGAGCCTATTTTATATGTTTTCCCCACACTGTACATACGGATTGCCCATATTTAAAATCATTCTACCTGCATCTACTGCATTTTCTGAGCCTTTAAACATCCATGATGGCGACTCATGGAGTTTCAGGCTGCCTGCAAACAGGAAGTGTCTTCTGACTGTGCCGCTCTGCATTCTGTGATTGCTGTCCTTTTCCTGACCCCAGCTCTGCTCTGTCTGTGCAAAGCACAGCTATAACCCCGCCCCCCTGCACTTTTGACCCCTCTCCTCAGTATGTGATGCTACTGAGCCAAGATGGCGGCGCCTATATCTTAGTGTGCTGAACAGAGTTGCAGGCCAGTGGGGGAAAGAATAAAACGTAAGTGATAAAAAAAACAATAAATATATTCATTTTAGATGCTGGGGAATATTTTTTTAAGGGTTTCATTAAAGGTCCACTTTAAGTTGCCCATTGTTCTCAAAAGGTTGAGCACCCCTGCTCTAAATGATGCCAAGTGAGCACAAATATGATAAATAAGGTGGGGGAGCAACAATGATGGGGCCCCCTGACCTCCTGGGCCCTGATGTGGTGATTGGCCATTATCATCAATCTGTTTATATAATGATCTGGTAAACCCTCATTTTACAAATAATTACCAAAGAAAACAAAGGTCTATATAGATATTTTTCTGGCACCTTACTGCCATCTCAGTGTGTTGAGATGGAGAGCTTTCCAAGTTTTGCCAAAGGGTAATAGTGGTCAGTTTTGACAACAAGCTCCTGAATAATTCTCCGGCCGACCTTTAGATTAAACAAAACAAAAACAAAAAAGATTATTTAGATTATTTAAGCATTATGACGTCTTAAAAAGTTTTGTTTAAAATAAAAGAAACACAGCTTGCTTACACAGGAGAGATGATGATGAAATCCCTGTACCATGTAGCTTTCCTCTATGGGTAAGCCCCTGGGTGTGATTATTAGAATGTGTTTACTAACCGTCAAACCTATTAAGACACCAAGCAGCTGGAGTCCTATTGTACGTCTGTATATTTCACATATTAACCAAATAATGGATCGTGGATAGCCCTGAATGATATTAAATTCCCCCCCCTTTAAAAAGACTCTCCCTGGCAACTCTGTGTCAGGTATGGTCTAGGTCTGGAAGGACCCTAACTTGCCCACTTCTGCTGCCTGTGAGACCTGTATTTAGGAGACCTTTTCCTCATGGTGATTTGTATGACAGGAGACCAGGAAATTGCTATACTCTGCAGTGGTGTATACCTCCCATTGAAGGCTGCTCCTCCTCAGTTGGATGGAGCTATGATTGATAATGCAGAAAAACAAATTCAGGCTGGCACTCTAGGTATCAAGCCAAGATAAGGTTGTTTATTGTGCAAATATTGGTAAGCAGGCCAATGTTGCTTAGAACCCGTTCCATTGAAAACCATTACAAACTTTAACAGGTTAGAGATCACACTATTATACCTTAGGATGCCTATCTATGTGTCCTCCTAGTTGCACCATGTGTCCTCCTAGTTGCACCACGTGTCCTACTAGTTGCACCACGTGTCCTACTAGTTGCACCACGTGTCCTACTAGTTGCACCACGTGGCCTACTAGTTGCACCACGTGGCCTTCTGGTTGCACCACGTGGCCTTCTGGTTGCACCACGTGGCCTTCTGGTTGCACCACGTGGCCTTCTGGTTGCACCACGTGGCCTTCTGGTTGCACCACGTGGCCTTCTGGTTGCGCCATGTGGCCTTCTGGTTGCACCGTGTGTCCTTCTAGTTGCACCATGTGGCCAGAGGTTCTTCTAATTTGTTCAAGCACACACCACTGCCTCAGGTCAGTCACCACAACCCCCTACCAGCCATAGCCTCTGGCTCAGGGGTCCAGTGGATGCGGCCCAACAGCGAATGATCCCATGCCCCCCCCTGACATTTACCCCCCCTGCCAGAATCTAGTACCTCCCCACATATACCCCCCTGCCAGCATTTGCCCCCCAGACCCCCCGTTCAATCACCTTCAAGTGCGTTCAAGCACATACAACTGCCCCAGGTCCGTCACCACAACCCCCTACCAGCCACAGCCTCTGGCTCAGGGGTCCAGTAGATGTGGTTCATGCCATGGCCCAGTTCAAGTCTAATGAAGATGTCCTGACTATGAGACATAATTAAATATTTGCACCAGGGCCCAGTCAAGTTTAGCTACTTTAATGATGGACAGTTAACGTATTTAAAGAGAAAACTTCATATGATGTTTCTTAAATGTGAATATAGTGTGAAGAGAGCGTTTGCCTGATTATTTGTCTATCGAGTGATTCTTGTATAATTAAAATCAGTCCAAATATCAGATTCAATACTAATTTAGAATTTCCAAAGCTATGTGTTTTTATATTCCTGTATTATTTAACCATATTGTCTGTTGCTGTCATCAGCTTTACTACTACCTTTGCCCCATATATGCCTTTTTTGTAAAATATGATCTGAGCAGGTGATGTGGGATTTTCTAGTTGCTTTCTGATACTTCTTTCTTGTGTTCTCTAGTGGTGGATCCGTCCTGCAGAAAAGTCCCAAGAGAAAGCTGAGGCTTCGTTGTAGCCCAGGAAGACGCCTAGGCAGGGCTGCAGCTACTGGTCACACTGGTGCATACTGTATATATGTCTGTGCGTGTGGGAAGAGGAGCGTGGGAAGTGGATTGTTCTCCAGAAGGACATGATTGGAATAAGCATTGGGCTGGCTTCCTAGTGTTGCCTCAAACTACAAGACGCTGGCAGAAGCACGCACATGAATGCACATTTATTTTATGGGATATACTTTTTTTAAGATACAAGTATTATTTTTTACTACATTAAGTTAAAAAAGAAGAAAAAAAAGAACCTTTACAGGTCCTGTCATTTTTCCCTTCTCCTGTTTTTGGATTTATCCTTGGATTAAAAAGCCAGACACTTCATTTATCCATGTTTCCTGCAATGGTTATGGGACAAGGCTGAAAGCGTTTGAAACAATAATTCTCACTGGTGATACATGAAGTTGTAACACTATAAGAAGCATCGCTTGTTTAGGTCGTTCCAGTGCAAAATCATATCTGGGCAAAATGGGGTGAGTGTTTTTTTGCTTTTAAACTTTTGTTGGATTTTTTTTTTTATTTCTAAAAACGTCTGTCTGACAGCATGGCTGTAGTATCAGCAGAGGAACAGAAAAGCCATGCCTGTCGCAAGGGCCAAATGGCTATAGATTTAGCACCTAGTATGGCAAAATTGCTCTGGTAGCCAATTAGCTTAGATTAGCTCTATATAGGAGATACTGAGCCTTATGTGGCAGACCCAGCATGTTCATTGGTTGGTATTTACAGGGAGGCTAATTTCTTATTATTCGTGCGGGCGCCACTTGAATCCTTCATCCGAGATGCTCAGCTGCACCCGCACCACAGCGTCTGCTTCTGGCCGCCATCGCTGTCAGCTGTAGCATTTCTGGCCAGGTAGCGTTCGTTTTTTGTTTTTTTTATAATTAAAAATGGGAATTGCATTAGGGACATGCAGATGAGCGTCTGTACAGCGACCACTAGTGGTGCTCTGATCCGGCCGTGAGTCGCTATTACAGAGTGCCTCAGTCGCTGTAGTAAACTGCCCGGCATTGATGAATTTGATGTATGTCAGTCGCTCTAACACCAGTACAGCGCTATATGGGAGTGAATGGTAGCAACTGCTCAGTGTGACCGACCCACACCATATTCATCAAGAAAACCGCCACACAGTGGCGCTCAAAATTGGGTCGCTGTAGCCCAGAGCGCCAGAAGCTGTGTGATTGAAGTCTGTTTTTGAACACCTATCGACCAGTAACAAAGCGAAAACACATGGAATGACATTGTTATAATATTGTGACATTAATACTTTAATGCCGGACCTGTAATGACCATTCTGCATAAAAATATTTAAAATCCAAAACGTTTTCAAAAATGACTCTTTGTAGAGAAAAAAAAAATAAAATAAAACTCGTTTAAAGAGAAGAAAAGGAAGGTCCATTGAAATGTATGGGAGAGCGACAGGTAATATCTGGCGCTCTGGAAGCCAAAGCGCCGGCGGTATACGCTGAGCAGTCTGTGATGATGAATCGGACACTACATGGCGTTGTTGCAGTCGCTCACCAGAATCGTAAAATGCCGCTATCCCTTGATGAATAAACCCCCACTTTTGCAGCACAAAAAATGTGCAAAAAAGGCATATAAAAATAATTCCAACCAGCCCAGGGATCCCGTGGCACATGCACCAGGCCCCCAAAAATGTTTAAAAAATTCTACTAAAATGCTTAAATAATTGTAACCATCCCAGCCCATTGAAATTTCTGGGGTAAGGTCACACAGTGCAGGGTGAGCGCCTGGTCCTATATGGCACTTATCCCATCGCCGGTGCTGTTGATAGATGGGACACTACCTGGTACTATCACAGGCGCTGTGGATTTTTGAATTGATAAATACATATGTGCTTATAGGTGGGACTCCAGGGCTGGCCCGCCTCTATGTCCTATTACACAAGGCTGCACACTGATTATAAATGAATCCATTTATTGATCACAAAAAATATACATGTAGTATTCATAGAAATACACATATAACACATACTCGACATCACATAACATCACATCATAAAAAACATAAATCTAAAAACCAACAAGTGGGGAGGATCTCCAGGGCTTCACTTAATTTAGGTACACTTTAATGATCTTAGCACCAAGATCAATCGTGCATATATATTATGGCATAAAGCCTATATGGGGGCATGCATATATAGGCGTTCAACAGAGTAAAGTGCTCAGTGCTTACTAAATCCTAGTATCTATTAATTAGGTTAAAAATTAGATGTATATAAAAATGAATGAATAAATAATTAATTCAAAAACAAAGTGCCTCAACAATATACAGTGCAATCTAGCCTCAGCTATAACTACTCTCACAAGTGATCTCACTGAAAACCATGCAAAGTGATAAGTGCTAAAGTGCAAACATGGAAGTGCCTAAATAACTGCTGACCCTATATGCCTTTGTTCAGCGCCATATATGCATATCAGCCATCATCATTATAATCATCAGTCTATATCAAGGATAACAATAACACGCCCTTCCCGTCCTCCCCACTTACCTCACCTACGCGCTGCGTGGTTAACAACCACTTCTCCTGGGTGCCTCTGATAAATACACCTTTTTTGACTGGGACCTGACATTCACATGACACTCATCTGGCACTACCTGGCCTTCGCCTTTCTTTGGCAAGCTCTCCACCTCTCACCGAAAGTGGTAGAATTTAGCTGCATTAGACCTACCTGGTAGGTGGAGAAGTTCTGTCTGCTGAGACCTTTTTCACAGATTAGGGAATAATTACACCCTGAATATTTACTGTGTGAAGTGCTCTGTACAAGACACTAAGCTCTCCTTATGAAATTGAAATCTTGCCACAATTTGGTAAATTGTCCCCATTGCAATTTTAGGCTCCCCATTGGTGAAGTAAGCCCACATGCCGTACTAGACCGAGAAGTGATATCTGGCTAATGAGATATAATGTGTTGTTGAGATTTGGGGTGCTAAATATCAATCTCTGAGAATGAACGTGGCAGGATTTTCCATAATTAAAGTGGACTGAAACCTAGGTTGATCACCCCAGGAATTTGGTCTTATTTGCAGGGTCATCCTAAGATGAAGCCTTGTGTGAAAAAAGCAGAAATATTAGCTACATGTAGTTAGGTTTATGTATTTGCTGCTGTTTCAAAGATTCAAATTTGGTGACAGATGTACTTGATCCTCCTGTCAAATAAAGGGGCAGTGGGTAGGAATTCTGGTGGAGGATGCCCCACTCTGCATAATAATGATAAACCTTAAAGTGGAGCAAAAGCCACAGGGCAGGCATACTGGCTCCCCCCGGGGAATCCAGATTCGGGATGCCCTGCTTTGTCAAACCCCCAGGTCACCTGAAAACTCGCTTTCATTCCTGGTCCAACATCGCTTACAGGATGCATCTCCCCTTTCCCTTAAGCAGGGCGCGTGCGCCCCGGGATCTGATGCTGGTTCCCAAAGTAATAACAAGGTCTGGCTTCTGATGAGTGGACAACCTTAAAGACATGTTTTCTGCTAGCAATCCCCTGCCAGAAGTGAAAAACAGGCCCTATCAATGAAGGAACCCTACTGTTCACTTTTCCCAGGCAGTCAGCCAGGACCCACTTAACCTGCCTAAAGTTTCCTCTACAATTCATCGACCACAGACTATCTACAATCCCTTCTGCCAGACGCTGGGGTAGTGGATGATGTGTCTTACACCTGTTGCATGTTAAAGGGGCCCTCATCATTCACTTACAAAAAAAATGCTGGAGAAAGTCAGAACATCTATTAAAAATCTCTAGATGGATTCTTCTAGCCATTGAAGAAGTGTATTCTAAAGCAAACATTCCCTCTTCTATAGTATCAGCACATTCCACAAGAGCAGTTCTGCTTCATGGGATGAAAAACAAGGTGCTTTAATTGAGGAAATCAATCACGTACATGGTCTTTGCCCCACACTTTTTTTTTTCTGTGACATTACCGTCTTGACCTACTGTGAGCAAGTGAACAGGCCTTTGGCAAGAAGGTTCTCTTAATGTGAAATTTCAGGCAAATTTAATTCTTACACCATTGAGTCGGGCTACGCTTGGCACCATCCTAAACTGTTTTTCATCTTTAAATTGACGCAGAAATGGCTGAGATATCTGGGTTTACAGGTTCAGCCAATGGCATTCTCTTTTTATCCTGTCCCCCAATCGGCTCAGCAGAGTGGGACAAGATTGCTGATTAATATGCAGCATCACAGACTCAATGGCCACGCCCACTTTTTTCAGAAGAGAAATCGTGAAAATGTAAACCTCAATATCTCAGCCATTTCTTCTTCAATTAGGACAGTGCCAAACTAGCCTGACACATTGGTTTCACAGTAACCTTTGCCTGCAGTATCACTTTAAAGCGGAACCCACATTTTTAACTAGTATCCCCTGAATTGCTCCCCCCATTAAGAGTACCTTTTGCCACTTTTCACTGCCCCTACTTGACTCTTAATGCCAGATAATGGCGCCTGTTTTAGCTGTAAAGCCCCGCCTCCTCCATTCATTGCCACTGTTGTGTGTGGGAATGATGTCATTGCCACACTGATATAATGACTAGCTGCCTACCATCCTACAGAAAAGGAGCACAAAAAAGTTTTCTATTCTACCTTTCCATTTCTAGTTCTATACCCTAAGAGGGGAGTATTGGCAGGGGCTTTGGCCAAATGTATTTCACAAGTTCAGTAGGTTTTGGTCCGCTTTAAGTTGTCTCCCATCCTTAGGTTCTTGCTCAGCCTCTCCTTGGTGAGGGGTAGAAAATTCCAATTAGACTTACTATTATTGGTATTTCCGTCAAGGCATTGACATTGTGTCCTTCCTATGGTTTTACATCCCAATTTCTTGTTAAATACTAGGAATGGATGGGAAGCAGTGGAACTTTTAACCTGTCCTAGAATTGTTGCCTCTGCAAGGGGAAGAGCTGCTCTTTCCATGGCAGTCCTGAAGGACTTGTAGAAATACTGTTACTGGTAAGTTCTATCTGGCCACTCCCTTTAAACAGGACCTTTAGCATAATTTTATGAAAAGGCCAAACCTTTCAAAATCTATTTCCCAGCATCTAAAACAAATACATTTCACATTTTAGTCACTTTTGTATTCTTTCCCCCACTGGGCTGCAACTGTTCAGGACAACTAGGATACGGGCGCCGCCATTTTGTCTCGGAAGCATGACATACTAGGGACAGGAGAGGGGGCAAAATTTCAGGTAGCTCTACTTTGCACAGACAGATAAGAGCTGGGGTCAGGGAAAGGACAACAATCCCAGAATGCAGAGTGACACAGTCAGAAGGTACTTCCTGTTTGCAGGCTCCATGGGCCGCCATCTTGGATGTTAAAAGGCTCATAAAATGCAGTAGATGCAGGTAGGATGAATTTTAATGTGGGCAATCTTTATGTACAGGGTGTGGGGAACATATCAGATAGGCTCTTATTTAGGGTGAACGTCCGGTTTAATGGTAATTTAGCCTTGGATGTTAGCCCCTGTACTATATTGAGCACTGGAAAGATACATACTGTGTATGTCCCATGTCCATATCTGTGCAGAACCATTTACATGCAAGTCAATAACACTTTGCTGCATTCCTTTGTACACAAGATACATTATTTTGGATTCCTGGCGTTGTACATGTAGCCATTCATTAAACCTTCCAGATCGCATTGGCGGAGATGAAAATGATATGACAGATGTTTTAATTTCACAGCATTTAATATTAACAAGCCTCTCTAATTCTCCATAAAGATCCACACAGGCTCTCTGACAGTTACATGAGCTTATTAAATGGCGGTAAACTAATGTCATACACGTTATTGATTGCCCTTGACCGCCGCAACCTTTATGAAGTCTGATATTAGTGTTTGATGGTTACAGCAAAGCTGTTTACTGTACTTCCGATGCAGGAAGGCCGCACTTTCTCAATGTAGCTCCATTACTACCAGCATGAAGAGCACAATAGGTCTGCTATCATCATTTTAGCCCTAATGACGCCCCACTGAGTTTCTGCTTATTGAAAATGACAGTCCAAGCAATAGCAATAATAAGGCAGCAAAGAGCTGACGTTAAAGGAAAACTCCCTTTTTGTCAAGGTTTTTGTTCTGCCTTATTGTTTTCCCTTTTTGTATTGTAAAATAATCATTTGTGTTAGGATTGTGCCCCCAGACCAGTGATTCACTTAACAGCATGCTGTTTCTATGATTCTCATATTCCCGAGGCTCTGTTTTGCTACAGTGGAAAAGATTTTCATGGCTTTGAGTAAAAACAATGGACTATTAGTCCCACAATTCCTCTACTGGTGAACTCTTCGTCTGCTTTGGCTTAGTCTAAGCAGCCTAATGACCAATCCAGCTGCGAACCCTGCCATTGACCTTTTTGCTACTAGAAAACCAGACTGTGATCCTTCCAAACTGAAGCTGAATTTGAAATGTGTAATTTAACCGTAAGACACGGATGGACAAAGCAAAAGAGCAGCTCAAGTTATAGTAGTATAGTATAGTTTAAAGCGTACACTAGGCAAAGTACAACTAAGGAAGAGTTTGTATACAGGTCTGAAGAGCAAGTTACATGTAATTACAAACAACATGAGCAGATAAGTCAGATTACCTTGGCTCAGGGGTACACACCCACTTCTTGTAAGGGTCCACTTAAAGGCATCCAGTAAGAGGTGGAGGTCCGGGTGGAGGACTGTCGTGGGGGGTGGATAGTTAAAAATTGGCGCACTGGGGAAGGGGCTATAGATTCCCCAGGCAAAACTAAAGACAGAAGCTTTTTTTGGCCCCACAGAACCTACAGCTCTGGCCCATGGCACACTGCTTTAACCCCCCCCCCCTTGAATTCTGTGCCGGCTGTGTTCAGGGATGGACTAGGGCCCAAAATGTTACTGACAATTAGGTCTGGTAACAAAGATGGATAGATAGGGCTAGGGGGAGAGGGATGAATGTAAGGAATAGGGGAAGTATAGACAGAACAGGAAGGACAAGGAGGGATGGAGAGAGAGCTGAGAGAAGGGATGGGTGGGCAGAACTAGAAGAACAGCAATGTGCAGAGCTGTGGGGGGGGGTACATGGCCAGAGCTGTAAGAAAGAGTAATGGATTGGCAAAGCTGGGAGGCTGGGGATTGGATGGGCAAAACTGGGAGGACAGCAATGGATGGGACAGAGCTATGGGGACAGGGATGGATGAGGCGGGACTCGAAGGTCAGGGGTGGATGGGGCAGGGATAGATCGGGCTTAGCTGGGGCAGGGTGAAAGGATTGGATGGGGCAAAGAGCGAGAAACAAAGTTTGTGTGTACCTGGCAATGCCACTTTCTGCCTGTGCAGTTGCAATATTGCAATGCTAGATGCCAGGGAGCCATGACACTGGCATGGAGACTAAGCACTACATCGCCGATCAAGGGCAGGGGTCCGGAAATCTGGTGCCGAGGTCCGCATTTGGACCCCGGTCCGCCAGTTGAGTATCACTGCCTTAGCTGATAAGTAGTAAGGCAGGCCCAACACAGTGGAGGTAAGGCGGCAGCTTGATTCCTTAGGCCCCTTCCAAATGTACACATGCCCGTGAAGAAAAAGCCTGTCCCCAGGTTCCTGCCTGCTGTTTAACCTTTAGCTGGATACTCCTAATTCCCCACTGGGAGAAGTCGGTGCCTTTTTCCCTTGTCAGGATGCAGCTTAGAATCTGCAGAAACAAATTGGGGCATAACTATTAATAGGATGCTGTTGAACGATGTGGTGCATCTGATTAAACCAAACACGTCTGTTGGACGTGGTTCTGAGCACTAGTTCTCCATAATAGCGTCCTGGAACCAGCTACAGCAATGGGGAACCTAAGCTGTCCTGGAGGTGTAGGATGAATGAGCAGGAGGTTTTTGAACTGGATACAGCCTATGTTTACTAATCTCCCGTGGGCAAGTGACAATTTTCCTGGCCAAATGGCTGGACCGAAAAGGCTTTTGCTACCAAGGCCATTTGCTAGGAAGGTTTTTCTGGCATGAAAAGGGGACCAGGGGTGTCAGAAATAAAAAAATAATAAAACAATAGTATTTCTTACATCCCTTCAATGAATGTCATTCCTACCAGGGGGGGAAAACACAAGCTTGGTGGGATTTTTTACAGTTAGGTTGTGAACCTGACCCTTCCTCTTACAATCTAGCAAGTTTAGATGAATTTTTAATATTAGTTTTCTAGAATTTGCAGGCACAGCATCCACTGAAGGAGGGAAACTTAGTATAAAAATGCTGTGATGCAACCTATCAAATCACATGTAATTTGGTGTGATTCAGCCTCAACCCCCCCCCCCCTTTTCTGCCGGTTTCTATAGCAACCAAGGAAAGTCTGTTTTTTTTTTTTTTATTGGCTTTGAAACAGTACATGTCTATTCAGACTGAATTAATCATGGTAGCATTAAAATGTATATTTCTTTACAAAGCTATGAAATGCGGAATGACTTCCACATGGAGATTAACTAAATAGATACCACGCCCAAAGCATATATATTTTATATTATATTGTGATACCTGGAGTTGGAAATTAAAGAGGACCAAAACTGGATTCCCTTTGAATCCTGCTTTTGGATGCCCCAGAGTGTTAAACTCCTCTGTCATGCGCGGGTCACTGGCGCCCTTTCTCTGCACACTTCCTGTGCATGGCAGACTTGAGGGTCTACTAGCAGGTTGCGCAGGATGGAGGGAGGGGGTTAAGCTGCAAGCTGCTGCAAAGTGCCGCAAACCTGAGACATTGGATTGACGCAAGTATACAGTGGGAACCAGGGGTTTTCACAACAAATTAGGATGCCCCTAGGGAATTCTGTTAAATAGGACCAACACCTTCTATATAAACTGACCATTTTTTTGAGTATGTTGGCATGCTTCCCAGTCACACTCTGCTCCTGTCAGTTAAGCACCCCCTTTTTCTACTTACACTCTGCAAGGACAAGATGGGGGGCAATTTCAATTACCTAGAGGGCTCTCCAGAAGGAAAGACTCTGCAGTCCCGTGGGGTGAAACCCTCTAGACGTGCCCGCGCCGGCCGTTTGTGAATGGCCGGCGCGGGCGCGCTCCCTGTAAGAGTGACGTGTGGGAGGCGGCGGCGGACGCGCTGTCTTGGACGTCGCTGTCACCCGCTTGGACGTCGGCGGGGATTGGATGGCGCGGTCACGTGAGAGCTTGGTGAGGTGAGTTTTTGGGGCTTTCTGGGGGGTTTCACACAGCGGGGCACCCCCAATCGGGGTGCCCCCCCCCCCGAAGTGGACCAAAACCCAGGATAGTCAAAATCCTGGGTGTTGGTCCACTTTAAATAGGACCAACGCCTTATATGTAAACTGACCATTTTTTTGAGGTCCTCAAAGTGGGAGAGTTTAAACGATTGTGGCCAATAATTACGGGTCACATGCTGTAAGAATATTTGGTCAATAAAATATGTTAGTGATGGAGCAAGTGCTCAAAAGCCTATGCATTCCACTACCACCATTCAAACAAAGAGTCAGAGCAGTTCAGTATTCTGCATGTGGTTGGGACAGTCTTCCCCGTGTCAGCAAAGTGGGGCATTTAAACCGGACCAGCAGCCTGGCACAGTTGGAAAGGAAAGGTAGCGGCCATTTTGGAGCTTCCTCTCCCAACTGACATAACTGACAATTCACAGTAACAGGAAGCCCAGCAGCACTTCCTGTTTGCAGAGGGCTGCAATTACATGAACCGCCATCTTGTTTTTAGAATTTACCTCAGCATGAGTTAGAAAAAGGTAAAATAATTTTTATGTGCAGCAATTTGAATTGACCCCGGGAGGGATGCATATGAGCACTGTTTGTTGTGTTGGTCTAAGTAATTTTTGACTGCTGGTCCACTTTAAATTTTCCCAGAGTTTTCGGAGGGACAGGGGGTCTCCAAGTGGGACCCAATGATAGTAGAACATCTGGTCAGTGTATTTATATAGAGTATGTTTGCATGCTTCCCAGTCGCACTCTGCTCCTGTCAGTTAAGCACCCCCTTTTTCTACTTACACTCTGCAAGGACAAGATGGGGGGCAATTTCAATTACCTAGGGGGCTCTTCAGAAGGAAAGACTCTGCAGTAAGCTCGGCTGCTATTGCCTGTTTGGTGCCCATGGCAACGCCACTGCTCGCCTGGGTCTACAACAGGTCTGCTCCACTTAACCTTAAAACTTAAACACTATAAAATATTGGTACTTCTACTGATTGTCCTGATCCTGTGCAGATCACAGAAGTGTGGCCATGATTCTTGGCTGCCTTAATTGGGTGAATGACATGTCGCTCAAGGCCTCCATGTAGGCTGGATACAGAGTTTACAGTGCTCCGCTTCCATTCTGATAGGTGAATCGGAGAGACTGTTGTTTAAAGCACATGTGCTCAACCTGTGGCCTCAGAGCCATCTGATTTAGTCCCTGCTGTGGGAAAAGTAGAAGGAGTAAATAGAACTGACATGTAAAGGCAGTTAAATAGGTCCAAAACCCAGAATTTTGACTATCCTGGCTTTTGGTTACTTCCGCCGGGGCACCCAGATCGCCGAGCCCAGCTTGCCTATTCCCGGTCTTACGACACATGCTCGTCCAATCATTGCGCTCAGAGCCGCTGATGTCACGTTGTTTTAGCCAGTGACTCTGAGCGCGTTGGGGACCACATTCACCGGCTTCCCTCTAACAGTGAGCATGCGCCCTGCTACAGGGATAGCAGGGGTGCAGCCACAGCTCGCACAAGCGCCGTTGGACCAGGAAACAAGGTAAGTGTATGGGGCGAGCTGGAAGGTTTCACACAGCGGGGCATCACAATTTTGGATGCCCCGGGGGGGGGGGGGAATAGATTGTCCCAGGAATCTAAAAGATTGTGGACCAAAACCCACCACAGCGGGGCACCACGATTTTGGATGCCCTGGGGGGGAGGGAATCGATTGAATCTAAAAGATTGTGGACCAAAACCCACCACAGCGGGGCACCACGATTTTGGATGCCCTGGGGGGGAGGGAATCGATTGAATCTAAAAGATTGTGGACCAAAAACCACCACAGCGGGGCACCACGATTTTGGATGCCCCGCTGTGGTGGGTTTTGGTCCACTTTAAGGATGGGTGCTGGCACAGAGAGTGACATCGAAGTGGGCGCATTGGCAAATAGAGGCCGCAGCAGTGGCTTTGAGAAATGCAGTGACATTGATTGTACAACACCACCTCATCTTTGGTGGAATCTGGTAATCTAGTTACATAGTTTTACTATAATAATAATTGTATTGTATTAATATTGGTGGCTGCTTAGATGGGTTGAGTATTGGGAACATGGTTAAAATATGGGACTAATGGGGGAGGGCCATAAATATAAGACTTCTATCTTCAGAGAGGTAAGCCGCTCAGCATGTGCATTGCTAGCAGGTGGGGTTGTTACACATGAATGTAAGGGTATGGTGGAAGGACATACAAGTGGAGTTTGTGGAAACAGTGGGGATCCTGACCATCGTAGAACATCTTCATTATGCTATTCCAAATTAAAACAATTCTTAACCTATTCATTGTGGCCCATGACCAGGTTCCAAATCATTTAAGTGGCCTGTGTTCATAAATGCACTGCTTGTGTAAAGGGTCACTAAATGAGTAAAACAAACAGGCACTTACGTTCTCTCCTGCGCAGCAGGTCCCGACCAGTCCTCCACTTAGAAAGCTTCCAGTTTCCTTACGCGCTGTCCCGTCCCTCACGCCAGTCACTGTGCTTGTGAAAAGTGCTGTCCATTCATTGCAATGGAGGGGGCCCATTGCAGTCAATGGAGAGGGCTGAGCACATGGGTTCTACCCCGTTAGCCACTGAGAATTGAAGGAATAAGACAATAGCTTTTTGATAAGCTGATTATATATATCTTTAGGTGAGCTTTTGCGTTTACTTGCTTCTCTTCATCAGACTTTTATAAACTTAGAACCAGTAAACAACAAAAACAAAAAGCATCTTAACAAAAGGCAATACAGTTGAGAAGATAAAAATGTCATTGGGGTTGAGTTATTACAATAAATCAGATCATAAAATACGAGTTTGTGAGGGGTAAAAAGGCCAAATTTAGACCCTGTTATTTGTGGTGAGGTATATGCGGCACTAATGGCTTGGAGGTACTGTCATGAATCCTTTTTTAATATTTAGGCCACATTGAAGCTGTAAAAGCTATATATTTATTAGTCTATATATCTTATTGGCGTTTACACAGCCTTCCTGGAAAATTTTGAGTTTATATGGTTGTTTGGTAGAAGTATTAATATAAAAAAAGAAGCTGTATCTAATTTCTGACTGATTTGTCACTACAATGTATTGTAGATGGGATGCCCTGCTGTGTGAACCCCCCCAACGGTGCATGCGTGGGCTGCCATCCTGATTTTTACAATGGGGAGCGAGAGTGGCAGCATCCCCTGCATCCGTGGGTGAGTTGAGTGTGCACCACCCGCCCTAGCCATTCAGATAGACTATGATGGGAGCGCGCACCTCCATGGATACAGGGGCTTTTGATCCCCATTGAAACCTATTAGAGCTGTTTACCGAATGACCTAGTCATGGCAAATGCCTCAGATTGGATGAGAGCCCGCGCATGCACTGTTAGATAGGGAAGAGGTGAATTGTTCTGGCTGATCTGGGGAATATATATATATATTATTCAGACCATAGCGGATATGTGTATGTTCATATGATTCCATCTGTACTCGCAGTATCTGCACGCTCCTACAATAGATCCTTTACAGGCCCGTTCACACCTCTGCTTTGCGGCTGAACAAACGCATCTGACAAAAAGTTCTGCTTGCAATGTCAGATGCATTTCCTATCTGCAAAACCAAGCATTCTGCTGTCCCGGAGGGCCTAGAATGTGCAGCTCATCCATATAGGTGTGAATGTAGCCTAGCACAATTGTACATCATAGCCTACTGATGTGTTTTTCTTTTTCTTCCAGAGAACAACCTATCTTTAGCACCAAAGCCCATGTCTTCCAGATTGATCCAAACACAAAGAAGAACTGGGTTCCCACCAGCAAACATGCAGTTACTGTGTCCTTTTTCTATGATAGCACAAGGAATGTCTACAGGATAATTAGTTTGGATGGGTCGAAGGTAAAGTAGATGCTTTATGAATATTTTAAATCATGCTTAAAGTCAAAATACATGGTGTTCAGTAACATCCATATACCCGCCAGGCAGTCAGGTTTACAAACGGTGCTGAATCAACCCATTTTATTACCTAGTACAGGGGTGGTCTGGCCATAGGGAGACCTGGGACAATGCCAGGTGGGCCGCACTACTTTGGGGCCAGTTGGGCTGCTGCTTTCAATTCCTGCCCCCTCAGTCTCCCTCTCAGCCCCCTGTACCCAAGCCCACTGTACCCACAAGCCAAGAAACCCCAGCCCCCAATGCTATAGCCCCAGCACCATGGTTAGGGGAGGGGCTCAGAAAGGATGTCGCGGGCCGGCCAGGAGCTGGTAATATCCAGGGCTGATTTTTAGCCCCAGTCCGCCACTGACAGATCCTCTGCTTCTGGGTCCACTGAGAAGCAAACTGACTCTAAGAGCATGGCTTCAGTGACTCTAATCTGTCATGGCTGCATTGTTCTACTGGATGTGCCGTCCATAGGCACTGCGCACATGTGTGAATCGCACTACATTTGCCTTTGCAGCATCGGCAAATGGCAAAAGATGGTGGTGTTGGGGGAGTGATGGTGCATGTGCAAACTAGTACTTCTGGCTTGATAATGTTCCCAACCTGAGTGCATGGAGGAGGGATATATGGACCTCCCACAAAATCCCCAGTTCTTCTCTGCAGTCCTGGCTGCGATGACTAGAAGATGGCTCTCTTTACTCGCAGGTGAGCGGGGCTATTAGCCTGCGGCCCTGTAGGACTATTCCCACCCGTTTCCTTCTACTGCCTCCCAGCTCAGGCTGCTGTGGTTCGGGTGAAGATAGGCATCACCGCTGTCAGGTGCTAAGGAGCGCTGCTCCAACCGCAGTCCCCCACCAAAGGGTAGGCGGCATAGGCCCATGGTGAGCCTTATGGGATGCCCCTCCCGCATTTTATGCCCCTCGCCCCCTGTCCCCACAGTTGGCTCCCTTTAGGCTGGCTGTTGCTTCCCCCTCACTCTCCCTTGTAGTTCTCGGGGGTGGGGGGGGGTGCATGTCTTTGCTATATATTGTGTGTTGTGTTTGATCCCTGTTGAATTGATTGCACTGGTTTCTTTTGCCATCGTCGCACGTTTGTACTGTGTTCCACGGTCAGCGGCGACATCGCCTCAGGCGCTGCTGCGCCATTATTGGCGGGACTTGTTAGGTGGGCGCGTTTTCACACTCTTTGGGCCCTCGAGGTATATGCGGGCGCCATTTTAGTTCTCTGCTGCGTGTGCCTGGCATCTCACTGTCACGGTCCGTAAGTGCCCCTGCGGGCTGATTTATTTATCTATATATCTGTGTTGCATATTGCTTATGGGATCTTTTGCTTATGTCTTGCAGGTGGGTCAAACTTTGTGGTTTCTCCCGGTCCTATCCCCTCTATTTAGTGTTAACTCTTATTGGAGGGCTATTACATACCATTACTCCCACTTCCCTAGGGGGTATTGGGGCATCCCGGGTTGCTTTTATTAGCGTCAATCCCTATTGGCCTGTTGTGCCGTGATAATCACCATATGGAGGCTCCTCGGGATAATGTGCTTCGGGACAAGCCCGTGTGTGTGTGTATGACCTGTGGGGTATCCCCTATAAGCGATAATGTCAGGGTGTGTGTACCCTGCGCCCAGCAGGTGCTTGCGCTGCAGCCTGGGTTACCTGTGGCTGAGCCTGCGCCCCCACGCTTACACCTGAATCCCAGTAAGGTGCATACCAGTGGGGAGTCCTAACCTGATTTGGCTGCCCGTGTAGCCAGCATTGAAAGGCATATTGCTGGTTCTGGTTCGCGTAAGGCTCCTGCTAAGCGGTGGCATCTGGCACCCGGTGTTACTCTCTTTCCTATGGAAGCTGAGGAGTTTTTTGATGTTACTGGTTGTACCCCGCTGGAAGAAGGGGAATTATTCTCTGATTCAGAATCATCTGAGCATCAGCCTAGGGGTTATGCTGAGTCTGGATCTGACCCATGGGCTTCAGATGATACTGACAGACTTTTGGCTCACATTTTTGAAGTACTCTGTATCTCTCCTCCTGCCGTGGCCCCGCGGCAGCAGGAGGAGCTGTTTCATACTGTTAAGCCACGTTTGGAGTTTCCTGAACAAACTCACTTTAATAATCTGATTCTCAAGGAGTGGGAATGGCCTAGCCAGCTTCCCGGGGTACCAAAGAGTTGGGATAAGAGGTATCCTGCTGAAATGGTTAAACAGTGGTCATGTTCTCAAGAGGTGGATGCACCAGTTCTGGGGTTGTCTAACACATCTGTCATGCATTCCCCTGACTCTACACTACACTGAGGGATGGGGAGGACAGGCGCATGGATCAGCTGGCTTGCCATGCCTTTGCCTGTGTTGGGACTGCGCTCCGTCCGGTCTGTGCCTCTGCTATCACGGCTGTTGCTATTAAAAGCCTGCTCAGGGGACTCTTAGATGGGGCTCCTGATGATGCTGGTAGTGAAGAGTATAGAGCTCTTCTGCGTTGTGAGGTATTTGTTGCATATGTTCTCTCTGCCTTGGATGATACCATTAGAATGTGTGGCAGGGCATCTGCCTTAGGTGGCTGCCGTAGGTGGCAATACGCCGCTCGGTCTGGCTGCGCCAGTGGGCAGCTGACAATGCTACCAAAAAGGCCCTCACTGGGTTTCCCTTCAAGGGGCTGCGCCTCTTTGGGGAAGAGCTCAGCGGGTGTTGTCCACACTGGAATCATTCGGCTGGGTGATCGATCACCCCAAGTCTTCCCTGTCTGCTTCCATGGTGAAGTCTTTTCTGGGCATGACTCTGGATTCAGCTCGGGTCAAGATCTTTCTTCCTCAGCAGAAGGTGGATGTCCTTCAAGAGAAAGTTCAGCTCCTGCTGTCTTGTCCTCATCCATGCATCCATCAGGCAGGGAATGCAGCTGGTGGGCCTGATGGTGTCCTGCTTCGAGGCGGTTCCATATGCTCAGTTCCACATGAGGCCTCTTCAGCTTCACCTCTTGTCAGTACGGGATCGGGAGAATCTGGTGGTGGACTCTCTGAGCAGGACCTCTCGTCTGGGAGAGTGATCCCTCAGCAGCAGGGTGTTTCGCTCCCTGTGCCACCGCTGGGGTCAGCCGGACGTGGATCTTCCAGTCTTTGTCTCTCTGTCCCAGGATCCTCTGGCCTTGGCCACGGATGCCCTGGCAATGTCTTGGACGAGGTTCCAGCTCCTGTATGTGTTTCCACCGTTTCCACTGCTGGGCAGGGTGCTGCGCAAGATAGTTTAGGAAGGGGTGCCAACCATCCTGGTAGCCCCTGTTGGCCAAGAAGAGTGTGGTTCGCAGACATCGTGCAGTTGGCAGTAGACCAGTACGCCCTGCCACTGGTTCCAGATCTGCTCACTCAGGGACACCTACGCCACCCCAATTTACAAACTCTGGCTTTGACAGCCTGGCTGTTGAAACCTCCATCTTGATGGAAAAAGGACTGCCTGCCTCGGTGGTGAATACTATGATCAAGGCTAGGAAGAGGTCCTCTTCTTCCATCTATTACAGGGTTTGGCGTACTCACATTGACGAGTCCCACTCGCTTCCCTGTCGTGTATTTTCTATTCCTAGGATTCTGGAGTTTCTCCAAAATGGTTTGGATCTGGGTCTTCAGCTCAGTACTCTGAAAGGCCATGTGTCTGCTTTGACTATTTTTTCCCAAAGATCCTTTGCTCAGCATCCCCTGGTCAAGACTTTTTTTCAAGGGGTTACTCAAGTGCGTCCCCCACGTAAGCCTATGTTACCAGTCTGGGACTTGAACTTGGTCTTATCTGCCCTGCAGGGGTCTCCCTTTGAGCCCTTGCAAGGGGCTCCTTTGCCCATTCTTATGCTTAAGGTGCTCTTTTTGGTGGCTATCACTTCTGTTAGGCGTGTTTCTGAGTTGGCAGCGCTTTCCATCAAGCCTCCTTATTTTGAGAGACACCAGGACAAGGTGGTGGTTCATTTTAAGCCAGATTTTCTGCCTAAGGTTGTTTCTGCCTTTCATCTCAGTCAGGACACTGTTTTGCCTTCTCTTTGTCCTAATCCTAGTAACCCTAAGGAAAGGGTTTTGCATTCTTTGGACGTAGTCAGTTCTATTTGGTGGCTACTGAATCCTTCAGGAAGACTGATGCTCTTTTTGTGCTTCTGTCTGGACCTAAGAAAGGTCTGGCTCCGGCTAAGTCCACTATCAGCAAGTGGATCCGTCAGGTTGTGATACAGGCCTATTCTGCTAAGGGGAAGGAGCCTCCCTTCCGCCTTACTGCTCATTCTACTCGTACTATTGGTGCCTCTTGGGCTCTTCAGCACCAAGCATCTGTTGAACAAGTTTGCAAGGCCGCTACTTGGTCTTCTGTTCATACTTTTTCAAAGTTTTACAAGGTTGATGTTAGGGCCTCAGCTGATGCTGCTTTTGGCCGCAAGGTTCTGCAGGCAGCAGTGGTTTAAACTGTCTGCTGTTACTTTGGGGATCCCACCCTACCTTACGGACACTGCTATTGGATGTCCCAAGTGTAAGGAATATCTTCTGGAACAGGACGTGTTGTATACTTAGAATAATACAATTCTGTGATCAGGGCCGTATTTAGGATTCATGCTGCCCTAGGCACCTTTTGCCAACACGCCCCCCCATTGTTAAAGAGGACCAAAACCCGTGGCCCACAGCCTTGGAATCTATAAGATTCCAGGGCCACTTGATTCCCCCCCCGGACATCCAGATTCGGGATGCTCTGTTTTGTGAAACCCCCACAGGTTACCCAGAAACTCGCCTTTTTCCCCGGGTCAGCAAGGCATGCATGAGCAGCAGCCGCATCCCCACTATCCCTTTAGCAGGGAAGTGGCCACGGCAGGCATTTGTGAATGGCTGGGCATGCTCCCTGTTAGCGGACAGCGGAGGATGTGGCCGCCAGGTGGGAGCGGACCCGAGCACACTGACTGGATGAGAGGCCGTGTGTACACAGTAGGACTGGGGTAAGGTGAGTTAGATTGGGTGACCTGGGGGGTTTCACACAGTGGGGCATTCCAGATTGGGGCAAGGACCAAAACCCAGGATTGACATGTGAATGACAGATATAGGTAAAAAAGTGCAAGTGTTGGAGCTGTTGGGCCTGGGGTTGCAAGGGAAAGGGGGCAATAGAAGGTGGCAGAAGGAAAAAAAAAGTTGGTTTCAAGAAGAAATAGCAGTTGGCAGAAGAAGAACACAGTGGGCACAGATCAGGAAGGGATAGTGGCAGAAATGATAAAAAGACACAGCAGAGGGGGCAGAAATTAGAAAGCGGGCACAGTGCGCATTAGGGAGGCACAGAGTAGAAGGAACGTTATTAGCATGAAAAGGAAAAAAAGGGGGGATACAGGCAGCAGCAATGTGGGAATAGCTGGCTGCATAAAAATGGCAGGATGAAGGGATAGAAAGGAGGGTATTGGGCAGCCAGAAGCAGGCACAGTGAGCAGGAAGGAGGAGGGAAATTGACTAGAATGAAAAAGACAGAAATTATGAAAAAATGGCACATGAAGGAGGCTGAAAGGAGGACTTGCAGGAAGATAGTAGATATCAGGAAAGTGGGCAGCCAGAAGAGAGCACAGCAGGCAGCAAAATGTCTACAATAATGACACAAGCAGATACAGGCTCCATCACATTATTGAACAGACTTACTGAGCAGCAATGAGAAGCTCCATCCCCTGCGCTGCCTTCCTGATATTTCAAAGCCCGGGAGAGACAGCAGATGATGATATCATGCTGATAATGACATGGGAGGGTTACTCCAGCTAGCTGGGGCATGAACTCTGTGTCACACAGACACATGCAAATTAGGCAGAAACGGGTGGAGTGGAGCTGGACAGTATCTCAGTCCAGCTCCACTGTGCGTCCTCAATAGATACTGGGTCATACCATGTGCGGCCAGGGGGGGGGGGGGTACTCAGGGAAAAGAAAATCAACAACCACAAACTGTAAAAATTGTACAAAAAAACACAAAACAGCAGTGTCCGTGTCATGCTGCTGGGGCCCTATACCAATACTAGTGCAATGCAAATGCTGAAAGCAAACTTTTTTAATGCCCCTGCTGCCGCCCCCCCCCCCCCCTGCACATTCTGGCCACCTGAGGCCGGTGCCTAGGTGTGCCTAATGTTAAATACGGGCCTGTCTGTGATTACTCACCTGTAGAATTGGTATTATATGTATACAGCATGTCCCGTTCCACCCCACCCTTGTTATCATTATCTTTAGTTACCTCTTTATGGTGATTGTTCTTATGTTCAATTTTTCATATAATGGTTATAGTTCTCCTGGTCTCATCTTAACTGCTTTTCAATACTGGGGATTTTATGGGAGGTCCCTGGTATATATGGGGCCGAGAGGAGCCACTTTTCTGTCTCTGCAGTCCAGCGCCATCTGCTGGATGTATATCCCAAGTGTAAGGAATATCTTCTGGAACAGGACGTGCTGTATACATATAATACCAATTCTACAGGTGAGTAATCACAGAATTGTATTTTTACCTTTGGGGCCCTGTAAAACTTCTAAAGAAAAATTCTAAATTTACAAACTTTGCGAGTTGTTGATCCCAACCTGAACATGGAATTCAGCCAGAAGTCTGTGTCTGAGCCAGTTTACCTATGCAGAATGGCAGCTGGAAGGGGCTGGAAGGAACTTATCTCAGCCCCGTGATCCAGACCCTCCTCCTGTCCCTGCTAGCTTGAAAAATATCTCCGGGGCCACAAAAAGATGGCACTTCTGCCGGCACTAAGAGTGGCCCCACTTAGAGATATTTTTCAAGCCGGCGGGGACGGAAGGAGGAACCAGGTTGCCAGGCTGAAATAAGTTACTTACAGTTGCTTCCAGCTGCCACTCTGCGCCCCCCTACACCCGCCATCACAAGTTTGGTTCCCTATTGATTCCAAAAGGGGTTTGGCAAGTTTGGCCACACAAACCGAACTTTTGCCAAATCTAAACTATAGGTGGTTCGCTCATCCCTAATCAAGACTGCTTCTGAGGTTAATAAAAAGCCTGTGATCATAATCACATGTTTGGTATTATAGAAGGGCACCTTGTTTTGCAGGCTTCTCTCAGTGCGACCCAACTTGTGGCTCATAGGCAGCATTTTGTCTCTATTTCCTCCAATACTAAATGCCAGAGGTGTAAAAAAGTGCCATATAACCCTTACAATTCTGTCCTGGCCAGGTGTCCAGTAGCTGGATGGGATTTTGTTCATTGAGACTAGCTAGAGGCACCATAGAATAAAGGCGCTTGGGTGAAGGTCCGGTTGAAGTGCTCATAAGCAAGGCACCCAACCCCCTAACCAATCCTCTCAAGTAGCTTACATCACTGATTGTCGAGGGGGTTTAGGGGGAGCAATTTACTTGGCTAGATTTTGTGACTGGAGGTCCACTTTAACATTTAATGTGCCGAAGTTAAAAACCTCTTCTGGCAAACATTAAAACGGATGTAAACCCAAAAATGGGTGCACCGCTCAATCGATGGGCCCCCCTCCCATCCGAGCAGCCTGGAGCAGCTGTTGGCTCGGCTGTTAGCTCACCGCCAAAGCCATGCCCTGTGGCACTTTTCGAGAAAGCCTATTGGCAGCCAGCTGGCCGCATCACCAGCACGCCAAGCCATTCAGAAAAGATCAGGTAGGATCACCAGCACCCTGGGGGGTTTCACACAGCGGGGAACCTTTTAGAGGTTTTTGACCCACTTTTTGACCCACACACTTTTAATGTATCTCCCTCCCCCTTAGTCATGACTAAAGGTGAGAGATTCTACCCCCCCCCCCCCCCCCCACAGAAATGAGTTGTTGGGAGTCTTTATTGTTTGCCAGATCTGGACCTTCAATCAGTTCTTTCTTGCAGCCCACAACTCAGTAGGTCAAAGGGGAAAAGAATGGCCAAAGGGTATAAAGTAGAAGGTTTGTGCAACCCTAAATCTCAAGGGGCACATGGGGAAGGGTTCACTTTTAGAGTGATTGTAATGATCCCGATAAATTGGCTACAAATATACTGACAACTGTTTACTGTAGCAGCTAAGTGTGTTTAATAGCAGTTTGAATGTGTGATGGCGTCTCCTTGTCTAAAAAGCACAGAAGAGGCCAATCGCTGGTAGATATAAAAGCTATGCTGAATGAAAGGGCTGAAACGTTGGTATGAAAGTCGTCTTTGAAATAAAATAAAAAAATCTTAGAAGTAAAATCTGTAGAACTTTACATCTGTACAGTTAATTGGGAAGCCAAGAAAAGCTCTGACAGCACAGACATCTGACAACCTAGCTTTGAAGCACTGACAACATCATATTTATTTTCCTTAGGAAAAGCGCTATTTTGATGACGCTGCGCCTCTAACTCCTTTATAAATATTTATATAATCCTCTTCATTCAGGATTTTTTTTGCCACTGCCAGCTATTTTATTATACCATCATCCACCCAAATTGATTGGCACATCACATACCATAGGCATTCTGGATTAATGCCTATTTCGAGCAGAAGGCACTTAACTTTTACAGTAGAACTTGAACAGCATCAGCAAGCATACATCCTCTAAATTTCCAACAGATGTTTGAGTATATCTAAATATTCTATAACCATCATTTAAAGTGGAACAAACCCCAGGAATTTAACTCTCCTGGGTTTTGCTCTGTTACCTGGGGAGTGCCCTGCTGAGTGAAAACTCCCCAGAAAGCCCCGAACAACTCACCTCTTCCCCATTCCAATGGTGCGGACGCTCTGCCAATGAGAGACATTTGCTATCTTTACCTCTTGGCAAACGGCTTTCATTCACTTCAATCCGTATCCCTGGCCTTGCAATCTGAATGCCTGGGACAGGACCGCATGCACAACACAAGGGATACAGGGAATGTGGCAGTGTGCATTCAAAACAATGAGCGCTGCCTGCTAAATGACCTAGTCATTGCAGGGGGCTCTCATTGGACTTGAGCCTTTGCATGGGCCATTGGACTGGGGAAAGGTAAGAGATTACCAGCGACCTGGGGGGCTCACACATTCGTATCGAATCAGAATAGAGATTCCCCGGGGAAAATCTTTTAGATTCCAGGCCGGCCACTGGTGGGTGTTCTGCTTTAAAGTAGGCCAGTCACCAAAATATTCTTCCTCTTTAATGTCTTGGGGTACAGAGCCTATAAGTCCGGTTATTTCAGAACCATTGGGGGACATACTAATTCTTTAGTGAAGAAAGTTTATAGGGACTGTAAACCCAGTGGCAATAATAAGGCAGCAATGGGCTCACCTGATGGCTATCCCATGTGCCTGCAGCACAAGTGGATGCAAGAGAAGGCTCCAAAGCTTGCCCCTCCTTTTTAATAACATTTTTTCAAAAGTGGTCTAATAGTGACTCTTAGTGTCCCTTTTGGTGTTCTCAGTGTGGGAAAGCCAGTGGCAGCACAGCTGTCTCTGAAACCAGCTAAGCGTTCACATGAGTCACAATGCTGCGCCATGGAACACTCTTCCCAGCTCAGCCAGACCCAGAAATTTAAGCAAATAAAATCTCAGAGGTGTTTAGTTTATGTATTCTGAGCAAACCCACTTTGAGATACCTTGAAATGCCTTCACTGTTCATTTTTCACTGATGCCAAGAGGGATGAGGTGGGAGCAAGTAAGTGTGTGCCTGGACAGGCACTTCATCTCTGAGTGCACACTTGGGTTAGAATGACAACCTGTATCTCAGTTAAGCATTTTAATTGTAATAATTTCTATTGCTATTGGAGAGAATTATTCAACAAATATGATCAATAGTCATATGGGGGGGTTGCTGCCCATAAATGTAAAGGGACCCTTTCACATCAGTGCGCTGCATTTTGCAAAACACAGTGCACTGATGCAAAAAGGTCCCTAGAAATCTATGGGCACCGCAGGTAAAGTGCATGTAATGCGTTGTGAAGGTTACACTGTGGTGCAGTAAAAATACATACTGCCATCTCCCGGTCCATTGCCGCTGGTCCCCCAGCACTGTCACATGCCTCCATTCTTCAGTCAGGCACTTGCAATAGCCACCTTCTTCAAAGCCTTCACCTGGTTCTGTCTAGAGCAGAGGTCTGAGGAGCCTTCCACCTGGTCCTGGCTGGAGCAGAGGTCTGAGGAGCCTTCCACCTGGTCCTTGCTGGAGCAGAGGTCTGAGGAGCCTTCCACCTGGTCCTTGCTGGAGCAGAGGTCTGAGGAGCCTTCCACCTGGTCTTTGCTGGAGCAGAGGTCTGAGGAGCCTTCCACCTGGTCCTTGCTGGAGCAGAGGTCTGAGAAGCCTTCCACCTGGCACTTGCTGGAGCAGAGGTCCGAGAGGCCTTCCACCTGGTCCTGGCTGAAGCAAAGGTCTGAGGAGCTTTCCACCTGGTACATGCTGGAGCAGAGGTCTGAGGAGCTTTCATCTGGTCCTTGCTGGAGCAGAGGTCTGAGAAGCCTTCCACCTGGTCCTTGCTGGAGCAAAGGTCTGAGGAGCTTTCCACCTGGTACATGCTGGAGCAGAGGTCTGAGGAGCCTTCCACCTGGTCCTTGCTGGAGCAGAGGCCTGAGAAGCCTTCCACCTTGTCCTTGCTGGAGCAGAGGCCTGAGGAGCCTTCCACCTGGTGCTTGCTGGAGCAGAGAGCTGAAAGTCCCAAACTGGAGAAGAATGGCTGGTTCCACCACTGCCGGTCTTCTCAAGGAGCCTGGAGCACCTTCCTTCACTGCTACCTCCTACTTGGTGTCATTGTTGGTTCAGGAGCCCGGGGGGGGGGGGGGGGGGTTGGTAAACAATAGTGCGGTGAAGGGGGGGGCATGTAGAGGCACTGCTGCACCCCACTGCAGTTGAAGCACAGTGTAGCACCACACAATTGTGTGCTGTGTTGCATTTGTGTGTTTCCACAACAGCCCTAGGCTTACAAATGGCATCACCCTTTCGAATAAACTAATAATTTTAACTATTCATCATAGAAAAGTATTATCCAGAGTAGACCAGAGATAAGAGCAGTACAGTAATTATTATATGGGAGCCCCTGTTAAAATGCCCCATTGCAGGATTTTTTTGGGGGAAAAAAACTAGAAAAAATGTATTGCACTTTGTGTTTTAAAGTTAAAAAGCTCACTGAACAATGGCTTGGTCCTTATCAGAAAGGTTGATTTATTTGAAAACCTAAAAGACCTTCCATTATTGGGCATTGATTGGCAGAGGAATTAAAGGGACCCTCCTGGAAAATGAGTGATAGAGGGCACCAATACCTACCTTTAGGAAGTTTTGTTCTGGCTGCCCCAAGTGACAGCCTATTACCACAGAGGTTTCCTGGGTGGGCACATGGCAATCTGCATGCTCACCCCACAGACCTCACTAGCTGGTGATTGTGTGGAACTGCGTAATCGGGTAAGTGCTGCTGTATCAGGCTTTTAGCTGTGGTATCCGCTACCTATTTCATTGACCTGGCAGTCATTGCTGACTGAAAGGTTTGATTTAGGAATATACTGGATGTGTTGGATATTCCATGGCACAGATATTGGATTATCTACTTGTACTGTGGAGACTCAAATATTGAAGCTAGGGGTGTTACTAGAAAACAATCTGTTGAACCCTTTGTTTTAAAAAAATATATATTCTTGGTATACAGTACGTCCTGCTCCAGATAAGATTACTTACACTTGGGAACTACTCCGCCAGATGGCGCTTGGACTGCAGAGACAGCGAAATTGGCTCCTACCGGCCCCTCAAATACCCGGGACCTCCCACAAATCCCCAGAATTTCTCTGCAGTCCTGACTGCAAAGGACAAGAAGATGGCTCTCTCTTCTCGCAGGTGAGCGGGGCTATTAGCCTGCAGCCCTGTAGGACTATTCCCACCCGTTCCATTATTAATGTGCCTCCCAGCCTTGGCTGCGCTGGTCTGGGTGATGGTAGGCAGCACCGCTGTCAGGTGCTTAGGAGCGCTGCTCCACCGCAGTCCCCCACCAAAGGGTAGGCGGTATAGGCATATGGTGAGCCTCTATGGGATGCCCCTCCCGCCCTATGTCCCTGCCCCTGTCTATCGGTGGGCCCTATGTTAAGTGGCCGCTGTCCTCCCTCGCTCTCCCTTGTAGCTCTCGGGGGGGGGGGGGGGATGGTGTATGTGAATTTGCCTTGGTGCTTCACTGTATTTTGTTTTGTCCGGTTGGTGTCAGTCGCCGCGCTGACTTGATTGCACTGGTTGTATTTTTTTTGTTTTTTTTTAAATATGCCGCCGCCACTGTTCTCCGCGCTTGGCGGCGGCGTTACCTCAGGCGCTGGTGCGCCGTTATTGGCTGCTTGTCACGTGTGCTGCTTCGCGTTCTCTGGAGGGGGAGGGGCCCGTGGTTGTCGCATTCCGCATCACTGTCTCCGCGGCCCGCCCCTCGAGGTATACCCGGCGTCATTTTCTCGGAATCAGGCTGCTGCGTGACTGGCGTCTACCTACCGTGGTACGTGAGTGCCCTCGCGGACAGCTTTATTTACCCTATGTCATTATACATGTCACTTACGGGGTTCTCTTCGCTTATGTCTTTCAGACGGGCCGACCTCTATTGGTTTCTCCCGGCCCTACTCCCTCTATTTAGTTATTAAACTTGTGAGGCCTAGTGTGTAATTACTCCCACTTCCCTAGCGGGCTATTGGGGCATCCCAGGTTGCTTTTTATAGCGTGAATCCCTATCGGCCTATTGTGCCGCTATTATCGCCATATGGAGGCTTCTCAGGATACTGTGCTCTGGGTTCCTTCGGGACAAGCCCGGCTGTGTGTAGCTTGTGGAGTGTCCCCTACTAGTGCTGACAATGTGCGGGTCTGTGTACCTTGTGCCCAGGTGCTTGCGCTGCAGCCTGGTTTACCAGTAGCTGGGCCTGCGCCTCGTATGGCTTCTCCTACTCCCCCAAGCTTAATTTGACTCCCATTGAGTTGCATACCAGTGGGGATTCTCAGCCTGATGTGTCTTCCAGACTGGCTAGTGTTGAGAAGTTGCTTGCTAATACCTTGGCGCGTAAGGCCAAAAAGCGGCACTTAACGCCTGATGTCACTCTTTTCCCTATTGAAGCTGATGAGTTTTTGGAACTGTCTGGCTATACCCCTTTGGAAGAAGGGGAGTTATTCTCTGACTCGGAGTCATCTGATGAGAGGTCCAGGGGTCATGATGACCCCTGGGCCCCAGACGATACTGATAGGCTGTTGGCTCAGATTTTTGAGGTGCTGTCTATCTCTTGCTGCTAAGCCACATTTAGAATTTCCTGAGCAGGCCCATTTTAATAACCTTGTGCTCAGGGAATGGGAGCGTCCTAGCAGGCTTCCCGGTGTACCTAAGAGTTGGCATAAGAGGTATACCTTTCCTGCTGATGTGGTGAAGTGTTGGTCATCCCCTCCTGAAGTGGATGCCCCAGTCCTAGGGTTATCTAACACCTCTGTCATGCATTCCCCTGACTCTACTACGCTGTGGGATGCTGAGGACCGGCGCATTGATCAGCTGGCGTCCCATGCCTTTGCATGTGTGGGGACATCGCTGCGGCCGGTCTGTGCCTCTGCCCTTTCGGAGACAGGGCTCTTTTTCCTCCCCCTACCGTGGTGCCAGACAGGGGAGGGGCGTCTCCCTTACCGGGGCCCAAGGAGATTTCTGGGGTAGGGGCAGAGGACCTGGTCGCCCTGGCGCCTCCTGGGGCTCCAAGCTCCGGGTGTGGGGACGGCTTCAGCACTTTGCTCACGTCTGGAGGCTTCATGTCTCAGACCGGTGGATTCAGGAGGTAGTGTCCTCCGGTTACAAGTTTGCTACCTGGCCGCCCCCAAGATTCATCAGATCCCAGATTTCTCAGGACCCTGTGTCAGCTCAGGCTCTAGTGCTGGCGGTGCAAAGCCTTCTGGTCCCCTTACGAGAAAGGGGCAAGGGCTTCTATTCCAACCTTTTCACCACGCCCAAAAAAGATGGGTCAGTCAGGCACATCCTGGACTTGAAGATCTTCAACAAATTTGTCAGGTGCAGGCGCTTTCGCATGGAAACTCTGTGCTCTGCCATCAGTTCTCTGCGTCCAGGGGACTTCATGACGTCTGTGGACATCAAAGATGCTTATCTTCATATTTCTGTGTTCCCAGGTCATCAAAGGTGCCTCAGGTTCGCTCTGGGGGATCAGCACTACCAATTTGTGGCATTGCCCTTCGGTCTCACTTCAGCTCCCAGAGTGTTCACCAAGGGGCTGGCAGGAGTGATGTCTCTGCTCAGGTCTCAGGGCATCCGCGTGCTGCCCTACCTGGACGACTTCCCAGTCCCTACAACAGGCAGAGTTTGATACTCAGCTGGTAGTGTCCACTCTGGAGTCATTTGGCTGGGTGATCAACCATCCCAAGTCTTCCCTGTCTCCCTCCTTAGTGACACCCTTCCTGGGAATGAATCTGGATACAGTTCAGGCAAGGATTTTTCTTCCTCAGCAGAAGGTGGACAGTCTGCTTGCGCAGGTTCGGTTCCTGCTATCTTGCCCTCATCCCTCCATCAGGCAGGGAATGCAGCTGGTGGGCCTGATGGTGGCGCGCTTCGAGACGGTCCCTTATGCCCAGTTCCACATGAGGCCTCTGCAACTCCACCTCTTGTCAGTATGGGACAAGGATCCTGCGTCCCTGGACCAGGTCCTTGTGCTTTCCCCCCTAGTCAGGCGATCCCTCTCGTGGTGGCTGGACTCCAGGAACCGGTTGGCCCCCTGCTGGGAGACGGTCACCACGGATGCCAGTCTGACGGGTTGGGGGGGATTCTGGAAGTCCCTGCAGTTCCAAGGGCGGTGGGGCCCTCAGGAGGCCCACACACCTATCAACATTCTGGAACTGCGGGCAATCAGGTTAGTTCTGACTCATTTGACTCATCACCTTCGGGGCCTGCCTCTTCAGGTACACTCGGACAACCAGATGGCGGTTGCCTACATCAATCATCAAGGAGGGACCCGGAGCAAGAGGGCCCTCCAGGAAGTGTCTCTGATCCTGGCCTGGGCGGAGAACAATGTTCCCTGCATATCAGCTGTGTACATCCCGGGGGTGGAGAATCTGCAGGCAGACTCTCTGAGCAGGGGGACCTCTCGCCTGGGAGAATGGTCCCTCTGCAACAGGGTGTTTCAATCTCTGTGTCACCGTTGGGGCCAACCAGATATGGGTCTGTTTGCGTCCCGTCACAATCACAAGCTCGCTGTCTCAGGATCCTCTGGCCTTGGCCACAGATGCTCTAGCAATGTCATGGCAGGACTTTCAGCTCCTGTATGTCTTTCCTCCATTCCCCCTATTGGGCAGGGTTCTGCGCAAGATAGCTCAGGAGGGGGTGCCAGCAATACAGGTGGCCAAGAAGAGTGTGAATCGCAGACATGGTGCAGCTGGCAGTGGATCAGTACGCTCTGCCCAGGGTGCCAGACCTGCTCACTCGGGGTCACTTACGCCATCTCAATTTACAATCTCAATAACTCTGGCTTTGACGGCCTGGCTGCTGAAACCTCTATCTTGATGGAGAAGGGGCTGTCTGCCTCTGTTGTTGATACCATGATAAAGGCTAGGAAGAAGTCTTCTTCTTCCATTTACTATAGGGTTTGGCGTGCCTACATTGACTGGTGTGAGTCTAGGTCTCTTCCCTGTCGTGTGTTCTCTATTCCCAGGATCCTGGAGTTCCTGCAGCATGGGTTGGAGCTGGGGCTCCAACTCAGTACTCTGAAGGGTCATGTCTCTACCCTGGCTGTTTTCTTCCGTCTTGTCTGCCTTGCAGGGTGCTCCCTTTGAACCTATGCAGGAGGCTGCCCTGGCCATTCCTACTCTCAAGGTTGTCTTCTTGGTGGCTATCACCTCTGTTAGACGTGTGTCTGAGTTGGCGGCGCTTTCCATCCAGCCCCCCTACTTTTAGAGACACCAGGACAAGGTGGTATTTCGCTTCAAGCCAGATTTTCTGCCTAAGGTTGTGTCTGCCTTTCATTTGAATTAGGACATTGTTCTTCCTTCCTTGTGCCCTAATCCTAGTAATGCTAAGGAAAGGGTCTTACATTCTTTGGACGTGGTTAGGTGTCTAAAGTACTATCTGGTGGCTACTGCACCTTTCAGAAAAACTGATGCTCTTTTTGTGGTCCCTTCTGGTCCTAGGAAGGGTTTGGCACCTGCCAAATCTACTATCAGCAAATGGATCCGTCAGGCTGTGATTCTGGCCTACACTGCTAAGGGGAAGAATCCTCCCTTCCGCCTTACTGCTCATTCCACTCGTGCTATTGGTGCCTCTTGGGCTTTTCAGCACCAGGCTTCTGTTGAAAAAGGTTGCAAGGCCGCTACTTGGTCTTCTGTTCATACCTTTTCAAAGTTTTACAAGGTTGATGTTAGGGCCTCAGCTGATGCTGCTTTTGGCCGCAAGGTTCTGCAGGCGGCAGTGGTCTGACCTGTCTGTTACCTTTGGGGATCCCACCCTACTTTATGGACACTGCTATTGGATGTCCCAAATGTAAGTAATCTTATCTGGAGCAGGACGTACTGTATACTAAGAATAATACAATTCTGTGATTACTCACCTGTAGAATTGATATTATGAGTATACAGTACGTCCTGCTCCACCCCACCCTTGGTTTTGCATTATCCTGGATCCCCTGTATGGTGATTGTTATCCTTGTTATAGTTACTAGTTTGGTTCTGTTTTAATTCTCCTGGCTTCTCATTAACTGCTTTTCAATGCTGGGGATTTGTGGGAGGTCCTGGGTATTTGAGGGGCCGGGAGGAGCCAATTTCTCCGTCTCGGCAGTCCAGCGCCATCTGGGGGAGTAGTTCCCAAGTGTGTAAGTAATCTTATCTGGAGCAGGACGTACTGTATACTCATAATATCAATTCTACAGGTGAGTAATCACAGAATTGTATTATTTAGTTCCCCCTTTTATTTTTTAAAGTGTAATTTGTCTTTGAGATTTGCAAGCTTTGATAGATCTTCTCTTTAAATCATTGTAAGACACTTCCTGAAGAAGACTGAGTCTGCTTGCCTGAATCTAGAAGAGTTGCAGGTTCTTTTATTATTTAAAAGATAAACACATCTGAGTTTTTCTTCCTAAGGCGGCCTCATTGTTTCACAGAAGAAATTGTATTGCCTTTTTTTTGTACAAACACATCTCACCTCATCTTTTATGCAATATAAAGATTCAAATAACAAATTCATTCCCTGGGTAGTACTGGAGAACTGTTCTAATGCCTCTAAGAAGTCTTTATTTGAGGCTAGCCTGCAGATCTTCAGGTAAGAATCATTTTTTGGGTATTGCAGATTTCATCAAGGGCTACAGCAATGTTTTTTCCCAGTTCAGGGCCACTATCTTGAATCTTTGGGCACCAAACAGTATCCCCGTAACCCACCTTATCTTGCTTGCCCTAGTTTGAACTAGGCCCCTGGCCATAAGAAAACTAAATCCAACTCCCTATTCAGTCAGTAAGGGAACATGAAGTGCAAACTAGGTGGTGGCCCAAACGCTGTATATGCTGATTTCTTTTGGGGCCCAGTTCAAACTATTATTATTATTCTCCAGTGTACACAGCAAAAAACAGACGGATTTCACTTCCCCACAAGCACATAATTGGCAGTTGGCACAGGCTAATGCATATATTCTTAAAATTAGTGACCACCCATTTAAAAAAAACAAAAGGAATACTCATCCTTGTTCCCGTTTTAGAACCGATTCGGGTCCCACTGCTGTGGCCTCTACAACACAGGTCTTCCCTCGCCATGAGTTAGCATGTCATTGTTCTGCCCACTCCATGGAGTGGGCAGTACTGAGCGAAAAAGCTCAACACACCCCGGAGTGGAGCTCAGCCTGTTTGGGTGGTCACTTATGTTAATATTAACCAATCCACTTGACTTATTCATCTTTATTGCAACTATGTTACCACCAACTTATCCATTGTCCCTTTCAGCTCTAATGTTACCAGTCCTACATCAGAATCCCATCTTTTTTCACTTGTATTGTGCATCTGCCCCAGGTCCAATCGTGGAATCCTTATACATCTATATGGCAAACTGACCTAAAACTGCATACTTTTGTACCAGAACCTAACCTGCAGCCCTGTAAATCTGGATTGCAAAGTAATCAAGAGTCTTATTCAATTCACACCACTTCCAGGTTACAGATTAGGAAGAGCAATCTGAGGCCTTGGTTCCCTGCATCTTTGATCCCTCCCTACCCCACAATATAGAAATAATAAAAAGTATTTCAAGACACTGGAGAACCAGTTTGTATGAACATATTCACATTGTTAGTAATCCAAAAACTTGCAAATGCCAGCCACGTAGTATGAACAATAAAAGTCCTTTTATTCCGAAACCATTTAAAAGCCTTCACAGCAGCACAAATTGGAGCAGCATAATCACGTCTACGCGTTTCGGGCGTCCGCCCTTACTCATGACATAGGACAGCTCGCAAACCACATGATAATATACAGCATAATTACAAGACAATTAAAAGACACCTGTGAATAAAGCACAAAAAATGTATATACCTTAATTAGGTGGCGTTACTACTGTCTGCAGGACAGGCACGCGCGTGCTGTGTGTCTCTATCCTCATGAGACCAAACAAACAGCGTGCGCCGGCCAAGCCACGAATCAGAGGTAAGATGCATATGTAGCTATCTCTGACAGGACGCCACATAGAAATGTCATAGTACTGGTAAAGCTCCTCTTCATGGAGTGACATAATTGTCGAGGAGATCGCTTCATGATTTCCTTACTGTCAGAAAAGACCGGCAGCACAAAAATACTTCAGTGGTAGCTTGCATAGATGCAACATATGCAAAAGGCAAAAATACACACTGCCGCACAGCATCCAACAGACATCACAGAATAATTAAAACGACATTATATACATATGAAGAGAGTCCTAAAACATTTCTCATGCATCAGAAAGAGGGCATCCAACAAATGCATTAATGAGACAGAGAAAATGTGAGACGATAGAAAGTCAGCAAAGGGAAAAGAAAAGGAGAGAACATAATCTAAAAGGGGTATATACTCCTTAGTCATCCATAGGGATTATAATGATGTATTATATGCTTCACAATATCTAAAAATATTATAATGAGAACACCACATTATAACCACTATAGTGGTACTATGACATTTCTATGTGGCATCCTGTCAGAGATAGCTACGTATGCATCTTACCTCTGATTCGTGGCTTGGCCGCCGCACGCTGTTTGGTCTCATGAGGATAGAGACACACAGCGCACACGCGTGCCTGTCCTGCAGACGGTAGTAACGCCACCTAATTAAGGTATATACATTTCCGCGCTTTATCCACAGGTGTCTTTTATTATATTGTATATTATCATGAGTAAGGGCGGACGCCCGAAACGCGTAGACGTAACAGGACGCTCGTGATTATGCTGCTCCAATTTGTGCTGCTGTGAAGGCTTTTAAATGGTTTTGGAATAAAATGACTTTTATTGTTCATACTACGTGGATGGCATTTGCAAGTTTTTGGATTACTACCGTTGTGGAGGTGAGCGCTCTAGTCCCTGCCTGCAGTATTGGACTTTCTTTGAATTTCCTGGTGCCTAGCTGGCAATTATCCCTCTTATGCTATATTCACATTGTTCTCTATCTAAAAACTTGCATTTGTCTTGAAAAATTTGCACTTATTTTGCAGGCAATAATAAACAGCACCATCAGCCCCAACATGACATTCACAAAAACATCCCAGAAGTTTGGCCAGTGGGCGGACAGTAGGGCCAATACCGTGTATGGCTTGGGCTTCTCTTCTGAGCATCACCTCACAAAAGTGAGTAGAGTAACTGTGTACGTGTGTGTTGACCTGTAACTCCTTTTTGTTCATTGAAAGACAACAAACTCAATGCACCAACAAGATGCGTATATTAAATGGTGTTTGTGCTTCATTTTGAGTTTCAACATCGATCTCTTCCCAGAGAAATATTATCATGCCAGTGTTTAATGTTCTTGTCACTAACTGTCTAAATGAGAGCAGTGTGTTTGTGTAGTTATTGAAACGAGAAGTTATAATCAAAAGTAATCTGCAGTATATTTATGATGTGAAGCAGGAGTTGTCCCAGATGTCATCTTATGTTTTTTTTAATGCTGTTGTAGCTACTACTTTTTTCGGGGGGGGGGGGGGGGGGGGGTCTTGGATAACTTGAACTTGCACTGAAGTACAGATGACCACCACTTCTGATTTAAAAAACATTAGCTGACAGATGGATGATCCTGTATGGTATGGCAGATCATTTATTAAAAAAAAAGTCTGTGCACATAGAGATCAATAAAGGTGATTATTGATACTACAGCATGGGTGTAAGTTATAATCCTATTAAAATATAGCAACAACGACTTCTGTCAGGGGCGGACTGGCTGTAGGGCGCACAGGGACAAATCCCGGTAGGCCGTGGCCTCCTCCCTGGCAGCCAGTCCGGTGGGCTTGAGAGTCGGCCCCTGAAATGAATCTCTGAAGCGTGGCCAGAGGGAGCTGTTGTAGACTGCCAGCGGCCTGTTATGCGGGATCCTCTGGTGGGCCACCAGGTAGCAACAGGGCCTGGATCAATGGTGGCACCCAGTCGGCAGCAGCGAGGCCCGAGCAGTCAATAGCGGGCACAGATGGTGGGTAGCGGGCTTGCCCGGCATCCTAGTGTCTCAGCAGAACCATACTTACCTGGCTGGGTTACGGCAAGATGGCGCCGCTATGGGTGAGGACGCTGGCAGCGGCACCAGCGCCTTGAACATCAACATGCAGCTCAGAAGGTTAGATGTTTTCTGTGAAAGGTGGAGGGAGGGGTTGGCAGCAGGTAGCACCTCCCCCTTCCCAGCCACCGAATACTTTCACACTCTCTCTTTACATACATCTTTTTTTGCCTGCATTTATTCCGGCCTCATTCTATCTCCTTATTTTTGCCTCTTGCCTACCTCTGCCTCTATTTCTTTGTTTCCATCTTTTATTCCTTCCATCTTTCTTTCATTCCCATCATCTCTTTCTTTTCTTTCCTTCCATCTCTTTTTTTCTTGTCCTTCCTTCCTGCTTTATTTTCTTCCTACATTTTTCTTTCTTTTCCCCTTTTAATATTGTCTTTGTTCCTCACATCTTTCTTTATTTCCTCTACTTTATTTTTTTTCTTTCCTTATTTTCTCCCTTTCTCCCTCTTTCTTTCCTCCCTCTTCTACTGCCTTTGTTCCTCACATATTTCTTTCCTCCCTCTACCATTTTCTCTTTTTTTCCTTTTCCTATTTTCTTCCATCTTCTTTTAGTGATAGCAACCAAAAAGGCCACCTTAATAGTCAGAATAGAAAGAGCAGCATCGCACAGGGGCTCGAAGGGGGGACCCTGAAGAGCAGAAAGCACCAAGTTCAAATCCCACACCGGTAGCAGAGGCTTACGCGGTGGACGTACATGAGTGACTCCCTGGAAAAAGGTTTTGACAAGCCTATGACAAGCCTATGATTAGCATAAACTTGTCCCTTGAGGGTACTCAGTTGTAGACCCGATTCTAGACCGTGTTGAAGAAACTCCATAATCCTGGAAAGGGAGAAGGTGTGGCAAGGGAAGGCCTTAGCCTCACACCAGGCAATGTAAGCGTGCCAGACCCTGTAATAAATCATAGAAGAGGATTTTTTCCGAGCCTGAATCATAGTACTGACGACCGAAGCCAGCAAACCCTTATTCATCAGGATGGAGGTTTCAGCAGCCAAGCCGTCAAAGCCAGCGTTTGTGAATTGCGGTGGCGCAGCTGTCCCTGAGTGAGGAGCTCTGGAACGTCGGGCAGGACGTACTGATCCACCGCCATCTGGACGACGTCTGCAAACCATACCCTCCTCAGCCAGCGGGGGGCCACTAGGATGGTCGGTACCCCCTCCTGGGCTATCTTGCGCAGCACACGAGCCAACAGAGGGAAGGGAGGAAAGACATAAAGGAGTCGAAACTCCTTCCAAGGAAATGCCAGCGCGTCCGTGGCAAAAGCCAGAGGATCTCTTGACAGGGATACGAATCTCGGAAGCTTGTGATTGTGACGGGACGCAAACAGGTCCATGTCCGGCTGACCCCAGCGGCGACACAGGGCATGAAAGATCTTGTTGTCGAGAGACCATTCCCCTAGGCAAGACGTCCCTCTGCTCAGGGCATCTGCCTCCTGGTTCTCCGCTGAGATGGAGGGAACCGTCTCCTCCGCCCAAGACAATATCAGGGACACTTCCTTGAGGGCTCGTTTGCTCCGAGTCCCTCCCTGATGATTAATGTAGGCGACTGCCGCCTGATTGTCCGAGCGGACCTGAAGGGGTCTCATGTGGAACTGAGCGAAAGGCACATCCCTTGAAGCAAGACACCATGAGACCCACCAACTGCATCCCCAGAGGGATGGAGGGATGCGGGCAAGCCAACAAGGCCCGTGCCTGCATCTGAAGGCCCTCCACCTTCTGCTGAGGAAGAAACACCTTGACCTGTGAAGTATCCAGCGTCATTCCCAGGAAGGATCTTACCGATGAAGGAGAGAGATAGAAGACTCGGGATAATTGATCACCCAACCGAAGGACTCAAGGGTGGACACTACCATCCGAGTATCCCTCTCTGCCTGATGCAAAGATGGAGCTGCAATCAAAAGGTCGTCCAAGTAAGGAAGAACGCGAATGCCCTGGCTCCTCAGAAGGGCCATGACACCCGCCAGCACCTTGGCGAACACCCGGGGGCCGAGGTGATGCCGAATGGCAAGGCCCCAAACTGGTAGTGTTGATCCCCCAGAGCGAGCCTCAGGGACCTCTGGTGCCCCAGGAAGACAGGAATGTGCAGATAGGCATCCTTGATGTCCACAGTGGTCATGAAATCGCCTGGCCGAAGAGAGCTCACCGCCGACCGTAAGGTCTCCATGCGGAAGTGTTTGAACCTGACAAATCTGTTGAGACCCTTTAGATCCAGGATGGGTCTCAGGGAACCGTCCTTCTTGGGCACCGTGAACAGGTTGAAGTAGAACCCCTGCCTCCGTTCTTGAAGAGGCACATGGCAAACCACTCCTGAGGACAGAAGATGTTGAACGGCCAGCCTCAGGCCCTACGCCGTCACAGGATTTTGGGAGATCCGGGACCAAATCAATCTTGGGGGCGGCCAAGCTGCCAGCTCTATCTTGTATCCGGAGGACACCACCTCCTGAATCAACCAGTCCGAGACTTGTTGCCTCCAGACGTGAGCAAAGAGCCGAAGCTGGGTGAGGGCGTTCCCTCATGCCTGAGGGGCCTTGGAAGGGGGCTTAGGCTTGGATCCTCAGGCAAGGCCAGGACGACCTTGGGCTCTACCTCGCCCCCATGAGTCTCTGTGGCCACCAGAAAAGGAAGACCCTCGTCCTCCCCGAGAGGGATGAAAGGAAGAAGAGCCCCGAAAAGGCCGTACCTGCTTCCGACGTTGAGTAAGTCTCCCGACCTTAGCCAGGAGGTCCAGCCGTTCCCTGAACAGCCGAAGTCCCAGGAAGGGAATACCTGTGAGATTTTTTGGCGGCAGCATCCGCTGCCCACTGTCGTAACCAGATAGAGCGACGCAGCGCGACCATCGCAGCCGAAGCCCTACCACCAAAACGGACGGCGTCATCCATGGCCGATATAACAAAGACAAGGAAGTCCGTAGAAGCCAAAAGCTCCCCATACTCCTCCGCTTGCTTGTGAGATTTGGCAATATCCGTGAGACGCCTTACCTTCTTCTTAATGGCCATGGAAACAATGGCCGCAGCACAGACAGGGCGCAGACCGGTTCCCACAGAAGTGAAGGCGTGACAGGCTAGCTTATCCATGCGCCTGTCAACATGATCACGCAAGGAGGAAGTCTCAGGAGATGGCATAACAGAGGTATTGGAGAGCCCCAGAACAGGAGCATCCACTTCTGGAGGATGGGACCATAGGCGAACCAAATCCTCAGAAAAGGGGTACCGTCTGTCCAGACCCCTAGGCACCGGCAGCAACCTATTAGGCTTCTCCCATTCCTTAAAAACCATCTTAGAAAAGTGGCCTTGTTCAGGAAAGACAAGGCGCTGTCTCTCCGGCCGAAAAAGGTCCCACTGTTTCTTCTTGGCCGCCTTAGGAGGAACAATGTGCAGAGTATCAAGTACCACCGACAACAGCTGCTCAGTATCATCCTGGGGCCACTCGTCCTCGTCAGATGAAGACCCGTGGCGACTGTCAAGGTCCCCCCGGAGAAGTCGGACCCCTGGAGCAACCCACCCTCCTCAGCGGAATCTCGGCCACCGAAGGCCTCATAATCTCATC
The DNA here is from genome assembly GCA_027917425.1 of Gastrophryne carolinensis. Classification (NCBI taxonomy): domain Eukaryota; kingdom Metazoa; phylum Chordata; class Amphibia; order Anura; family Microhylidae; genus Gastrophryne; species Gastrophryne carolinensis. Next base: position 577,080,492 of record CM051234.1, on the reverse strand, counting down.
GTCATTGTCAAAAATGGCGCGAGCCGGCTCCAAATGCCGCTTCGTAATCTTGGCCTTGCCAGCGGTGGAACACGCCAGTCTGAGCTCAAAATTACTATGCGAGTCCCTGCTGGCCTCCCCCTCTCTAGGGGCCAGAAGCAGGCGCGGGGGAGTCGGCGAGGCCGGAGGAGCAATGGGACTGGGGCCAGCAACACTCGCCCCATCCTGATCTGCAATAGCACTCTGGGCGCAGGGCACACAAACCACGTTGCGACCACTCAGCGGGCATGTACCACACACAAGACAAAACTTAGCGAGTCCCGGGGGGTTCCCAAGCCCGCTACTCCCAGAAGCCTCCATTATGGTGATTATGATAAGAAAGACGGGTCTCAAGGCACTAAGACGGCCCAGAACCGTACAGAAAAAAAAAACAATTTGACTCTCAGCACCCTAACCCACAGGGCAGGAAAGGGTGGAGGGGGAGTGGGGCGGGGGGTGGTGTATGGACCGGGAGGAACCACAAGAATCTCAATATGGGACTCTGAAAGACACAAAAGGGAGCAGATAAGCCTCCCACAGCACATGCACAGCCAATATAAAACACAATAATAAAAGTACCAACAAGAAAAGACCGGACTCACGGACCAAAAGGGAGCCAGTTCAAGAGCCTGGGAAGAGCCTGTGCAGCCTGTCAGCAGACCAAGGAGCGACGGCGTGAGGTAAAAACGGGAACTTTACCTCAGGAAACTCTGTGAGGAGAGTGGCGCTGGCCTGCCCAAGCAGCACCTCAAGGGGCGGGGCGGGCCCCCCGACGTCATAACGTAGAGGAGGCAAGAGGAACAGGAGCGGGGAAGGTAAGTATATTGTGAGGTAAAAAAGTGAGAAAAACACACCGCATAAAATGCACAAGAATAAAGCATGTGGGACACATAATGAAAAGAGGAAAAAAGAGTCTGCGGCCCAGAGCGTAGTTCTGCTGAACACCTAACCCTCGGCGTTCCCCTACCTGCACCAGATCCGCAGCCATGGCTGGGAGGCAAGAAGGGTCCCGGAAGCAGGTGGGAATAGGGCTTGCAGCGGCCGACGGGCTAGTAATGCCCCGCTTATCTGCGAAGTCCATGGAGAGACTGGGTAATTCTGGCCCTTTTATGGGCCGGGAGGGGCCACAAGTCTTCCTGCAGTCGATTGCGCCACCTGTGGCAGATTACCCACATGTAAAGAATTGAAATGAAGCAAGCCGTGCTGTACACCTGGAAAAGTTGAATTACCAGGTTTTGTTCTGCTTTAAAAAAAAAAAAAAGCCAGCTTGATGCCCCTCCCTGTTCTAGGAGTTATTTGGGCTAAGCAAATATGATGTGTGTAATCTATATATATATATATTAATATACTATATTGGGCCGGGCATGCTGCAGAAGGGCTGGTGAGACCTTAAAAGTCCCGGGCCGCTTTTTAACCCCAGTCTGCCCCAGACTCCTGTCCAATAGATTCACTACTATAGACTCCTATTACAATCATCCTCAAAAGCTTAGTCCTCCTATTAAGCATTACCTTAAAATCTGGGACCGCGTTACATTATCATCAAGACTTATTTATCCCCATTATCCTTTGCTCCCTCCAGGTGCTGAGGGTCCTTCTTTTGGCTGGCGCAAGTCTAAGGATATTTTTAAGATCTCCCACATGACCAATCTGGGTGGCCTCCTTTCTTTCAAACAGATCAAGCAGAAATTCGATGCCCCACTGAGAGAAAGTTTTTGCCATTTGCAATTGAGGCAGTGGCTCGCTCCATTAATCAAATTAACAGGTCTATTTAAGCAGTGCACTTCATTTGAGAGATGGTGCATGGAGGATCCTCAAGCTCCAGGGGCGATCTCATTAATATATGCAACACTGAATCAGCTTCCGGCCCCTGTCTCCTTAACATGCGTTAAGGAGAATCTTAAATGATACACACAATAGATTCCTTTTAATCTGGAAGCCCTGGATAGGACACTCAGTTTTCCAATTTGATTAACTGGCACTGCAATAGTTTGACCACGAGAGGGTGTGGGATAGACCGTATCGCCACTTCCTTCCCTATCTTTCTTTATTTCTCTCCTTTCTTTTTTTTCCCCCTTTTTCATTTCTCCTAGGATCTTATAGATACTTGGCGAGAGATGACCCCTAACTCTAAAGACTAAATCTTTTTCTCTCAGGCTCACCGTACTTTTTCTAGGATTGACCACATTTTTAAAAGATCTAGATTGACTCCCAATGTATTGTCTTGTTCTATAAAGGAAGTTTCTTGGGCTGATCATTCCTTGGTGGTTGTGGACTTAAATGATATAGGACTTAAAGTGGACCTTCACCCTGAATAAGAGTCATGCTGAAGGTCCAGTTTAAGCCATGCTCTTCGTTGATCAAAATAAGGCTTTTGATACCTCTCCTTCATTAAAACAGGCAGCCAATAAAGTATATATTAGAGGGGTTATGATCAAATTGGCAAGCAGAAAGAAAAGGAACAATTCTGAAGCAGTTAAACAAATGAAGCATTATTAAATAAACAATATAAAAATTATAAATCAAATCCACACAAGGATCTTTTACATAAAATTAACCAGGCTAGACTGGAATTAAACATGTTTCTTCTACTGAGGCTGAAAAAACTTTAAGATGGAATAAACAGTTTTATCACCAAGGAGGATAAAACCGAAGCAAATTGCATTCTTTCCTAAATTGAGATTATCTTCAGGGAATTATACTAGTAATCCAATAAGGATCCTAGATTAATTTTGCAAATTTTATAACAATTTATATGCTGCTCCTACTCATTTTGATAAATGTAAAGCAGATGATTTTTTTTAAGATATCCCATTTCCTCAATTATCAGAGGTTCATAAGGGTATTAGAAAGAGCTATAGAGGAAGAGGAGATCAAGATGGCAATAAAGCAATTGAAGGTCTCTAAGGCTCCTGGACCAGATGGTTTTACTAACATTTATTGTCAAACATTTCTACAAACTCTGTCACCTCATCTTCCTTTACGGTTTAATGGCTGATGAAGTGAGGTTAAGAGATTAAAGTACAGCACGCATTCGTGTCCTGCCAAAAGATCCTGGAGATTGTTATAAATATAGACCCATTTCCATGATACATACTGACTTGAAGCTTTTTACTAAAATATTGGCATTAAACCGGACCTTCACCATGATTTATTGAAAAGCCCAAACCCTTAAAAAATGATTCCCCAGCGTCTAAAGTTAATATTTTTTACGTTTTTAGTCACTTACTTATTATTCTTTCCCCCACTTGGCTGCAACTCTGTTCAGGACTTCAGGATACGGGCGCCGCCATCTTGACTCAGAAGCATCACATTTACTGAGGAGAAGAGAGCGGGATACAGTACAGGGGGGTGGGTTATGTGCTGTGCTTTGCTCAGACAGAGCAGAGCTGGGGTCAGGAAAAGGTCAGCAATGCCAGAATGTAGAGCAGCACAGTCAGAAGGAACTTCCTGTTTGCAGGCTGCCTGACGTTCCATGAGCCGCCATCTTGGATGTTTAAAGGCTCATAACATGCAGTAGATGCAGGTAGGATGATTTTTTAATGTGAGCTATCTGTATGGTTAGGGTGTGGGAAACATATAAGATAGACTCTTATTCAGAGTGAAGGACCGCTTTAAGGCTTAAGTCTTGATCAGGTGGGTTTTATCTCAGGAAGGCAGGCCTTGGATCAGACCAGAAGAGTAATTGACTTGATTTCAAAAAAAGAGTTTGACATGTTGACTTATTATCTGTTTTATGTTTTGGGAAGACAAGGTTTTGGAACTACATTTCAAAATATTTTGAGAAATTTATATAGGGATCCTCATGCAGTTATAAGGATAAAAGGATTTGAGTCAGTCTATTAATATATACAGGGGTATTCGACAGGGTTGTCCATTGTTACCGTTACCATTATTATGATGATGTACTATTGTTTGTTTCCTCACCCCACACTTCACTTCCTAATTTATTTCTGATGCTCAAGAAATTTAGCAAAAATCAGGCTTAAAGGTCTGAGGCGTTGAATCTGACAATCGCAGACCAAGAGGTGCTTAATTTAAAACGACTAACCCATCAGTTTCATTTATTAAATAAAAACCATTACAATTCATTATTTCATAAATTGGGAGGTGACATGGACTTCTGGTTAGAGGCTGTCTTGGTTGGGGCACCTTAGGGCAATTAAAATTACTTTGTTACCTAGACTGTTATATTTGTTCAGAACACTTGCTATTCCTATCCCGAAGCAGATTCAAGGTCATTTCTAAAGTTTTGAGATTTATTTGGGCAGGCAAAATGATAAGAATAAATCAGATCAAAACGTTAAGGGAGGCTTTGGTGTCCCAAATTTATATAGTTATTTTGCTCAATTAGCCCAACTTACACAGATGCTTATTAGTGGAGAATAGCCCAGCTGAGTAATGATAGAACAGAAAGCTTGTGATTTGTTTTCCATGAATTCTCTCATGTGGATAGCTGAGTTTAAAGGACCAGCTATATTTTGTCATGTATTGTCTAATGCATTAGCTCTTTGGGATAATATTAGCAAATAATTCAACCTGGTTTCCAAACATACACCAGTAGCCTCCCTTGGGGAAGTTCCTGACTTTGAGCATGGGAGAAAAAGGGCATATCTAAAATGGACACAGAAAGGGCTCTATAGAATTGCAGACTTCGACTCCAACAAAGACATTTCAACTTCCTTTTAACCCTTTAAGTGCCAGCCTACCTGGAGTTTTTGTCACCCTTTGTTGCAAGACCATTTTGCACTATTTTGCGCTCCCCATGTTCAAATGTGATTTTTGAAGGGATTTCCAGGGATTTCCCAGGAAAATGTATATAGTTTCTTTTCAGCATAGTCTGGGCTTTAACATGAAATGTCTTGTTTGTAATTTTTTAGGTGTATTCTCAATATTTTTGGGTGAAATATGTGAAAATAAATAAAAAAAAAATCTATTTTTTACAATTTGTAGTGTTTTTTTGTAATAAAAAATGTACGTTTGTCAAAAAAATCTTATTGCGTGTGAAATCCCAAATTCTCCCAGTTACAGCAGCACCACATATGTATAGGTAGACACCCTTTCCTGCCCAGGAGACTCCCCCAAACTGAAACAGAGCTTTAGGGGATTTTCAGATAAAATACAACTGCGATATGCGCTATGCGCACCTTGCAGTTTTTCCAGAAAAACAACCCTTTACATTTGAAATACCCCCAACAAACTATATATTGTCTGGAAGTACACACCTCAAGATTTCTAGGTGTACCAGGCTTGTTGATGTGGCCACCGTTTTCTTGAAGTAATCCCTCAATGTAATCTTTGGTTGCAAAGAGTTTCCCTAAAAAAAAGGATAAAAAAGCAGAATCAAAGCCACATTTTCCTAAAAAAAAACTATATACAAACAAGAAGAAACAAGTTTAATCTGAAAAAGCAAGGTCCCCCGAACAGAACGATACCCAACATGCATAGCTACTGTCAAGGGAAGAGTTGCCAAACACCCCAAAGTAAAGCATGTGCATAACGGCAATTTTACTTGAAAATTTCAGCTCTGCAGACAAGGTGCGCACCTTGCGATTTTTCAACCAAAACAAACCTTTACATTTGGAATATCCCCCATAAACCATATATTCCCTGAAAGTACACATGTTTAGCTTTCTAAGCATACCCAGCTTGTTGTAGTGGGCTCATCTTTCTGGAATTAATCCCTCAAAGAATTATTTGATTGCGCAGGGTTTCCCTAAAAAAATTTATAAAAAAGCTGAATAAAAAACACCTTTTCCTAAAATATAAATATGCAAACAAGAAAAAACAAGCTAAGTCTGAAAGCGCAAGGTCCCCCGAACAGAACAATACCCAACATGCATAGCTACTTTTAACCATTTTAATTGCCAGCCTACTTGAGATTTTGTCACCCTCTGTTGACAGGTAATTTTTCCCCATTTTGCGCCATTTTTTGTGCCATTTTTGATGGAATTTTCAGGAAAATTATATATATATTTTTTTTGCAGCAGAGTCTAGGCTTTAACATGAAATGTCTTGTTTGTAAATTTAATTCTGTTTTTTACAATATTATAATTAAGTAAAAAATAAATAAATAAATACATTTTTAGAAAATTGTCTCCTTTATTTTAAATAAAAAATGTATTTTATTAAAGAAAACCATATTGCATAAGAGCCCCATTTCTACCGATTAGAACGGTACCACATATTTATCGGTAGCCCCCCGTTCCTGCCCAGGACACCCCCCAAGCTGAAACAAATACTTTATAACATTTACAAATTAAATACAACTACCATTCACACTACAAATGGGGGGGGGGGGGGGTCATTTTTTGGGGGGGATTTTTAAAGGTTAAAAACTCTTAAAAATCCCCCAAAAATGACATGGGGCCCCCCTTACCCAAAGTAACCAGCCCGGGACCAGCTATGCAGGGCTTGTAGGAACAGGGCGCAGGGGCCAGCTTCTGTGGCATCTGGCCCTGCAGGCTACAAGCCCGCATAGCTCATGGCCACAGGCTCTTCTGCCCCCCCCCGGGCTTTGGGGAGGCAGGTAATGGTGGTGCCGAGGGTTAATGGAAAGTCACCCGCTAGCCACAGGTGACTTGCCAGCCCCCAGCCTTGTGAACTGGTATGGTGATCTCTTGGACCCCTTACCAGTTCACAAGGGGTTAAGTGTAAAAAAAAAAACACACCACACACACAGAGAAAAAATATATTCTTAGTATACAGTATGTCCTGCTCCAGATAAGAATCATTACACATGGGAATTACTCGGTCAGATGGCGCTGGATGCAGAGACCGTGAAATTGGCTCCTCCCGGACCCTCAAATACCCGGGACCTCTCACAAATCCCCAGATTTTCTCTGCAGTCTGGACTACGAAGGACAAGAAGATGGCTCTCTCTTCTTGCAGGTGAGCGGGGCTATTAGCCTGCGGCCCTGTAGGACTTTTCCCACCCGTTCCATTATTAATTTGCCTCCCAGCCTTGGCTGCGCTGGTCCAGGTAATGGTAGGCAGCACCGCTGTCAGGTGCTTAGGAGCGCTGCTCCACCGCAATCCCCGACCGAAGGGTAGGCGGTATAGGCATATGGTGAGCCTCTATGGGATGCCCCTCCCGCCCTATTGCCCCTTGCCCCTGTCTATCGGTGGGCCCTATGTTAAGTGGCCGCTGTCCTCCCTCGCTCTCCCTTGTAGCTCTTGGGGGGTGTTTGTGAATTTGCCTTGGTGCTTCACTGTATTTTGTTTTGTCCAGTTGGTGGCAGTCGCCCCGCTGACTTGGTTGAACTGGTTGCTTTTTTAAATATGCCGCCACGCGCGCTTTCACTATGCTTACCTCAGGCGCTGGTGCGCCGTTATTGGCTGCTTGTCACGCTCGCGCTCTTCGGGGGGAGGGGTCCGCTGTTGGCGCGTTCCGCGTCACGGTCTCCGCGGCCCGCCCCTCGAGGTACACCCGGAGCCATTTTCTCTGGATCAGGCTGCGCCGTGACTGGCGTCTACCTACCGCGGTCCGCGAGTGCCCTCGCGGGCGGTTTTTATTACCCTATGTCATTATGCATGTCACTTACGGGGTTCTCTTCGCTTATGTCTTTCAGACGGGCCGACCTCTATTGGTTTCTCCCAGTCCTACTCCCTCTATTTAGTTATTAAACTTGTGAGGCCTAGTGTGTAATTACTCCCACTTCCCTAGCGGGCTATTGGGGCATCCCAGGTTGCTTTTTATAGTGTGAATCCCTATCGGCCTATTGTGCCGATATAATCACCATATGGAGGCGTCTCAGGATACTGTGCTCGGGGTTCCTTCGGGACAAGCCCGGCTGTGTGTAGCTTGTGGGTTGTCCAATACTAGTGCTGACAATGTGTGGGTCTGTATACCTTGTGCCCAGCAGGTGCTTGCGCTGCAGCCTGGTTTACCAGTAGCTGGGCATGCGCCTCATATGGCTTCACCTACTCCCCCAAGCTTAAATTTGACTCCCATTGAGTTGCATACCAGTGGGGATTCTCAGCCTGATGTGTCTTCCAGACTGGCTAGTTTTGAGAAGTTGCTTGCTAATACCTTGGCGCGTAAGGCCTCTGCAAAAAAGCGGCACTTAACGCCTGATGTCATTATTTTCCCCATGGAAGCTGATGAGTTTTTGGAACTGTCTGGCAATACACCTTTAGAAGAAGGGGAGTTATTCTCTGACTGAGTCATCTGATGAGAGGCCCAGGGGTCATGATGATTCTGGCTCTGACCCCTGGGCCCCAGATGATACTGATAGGCTGTTGGCTCTGATTTTTGAGATACTGTCTATCTCTCCCCCGGTTGCGGCCCCCAGGCAAAAGGGGGAATTGTTTCATACTGCTAAGCCACGATTAGAGTTTCCTGAGCAAGCCCATTTCAATAATCTTGTGCTCAGGGAATGGGAGCGTCCCAGCAGGCTTCCCGGCGTACCTAAGAGTTGGGATAAGAGGTATCCCTTTCCTGCTGATGTTGTGAAGCGTTGGTCATCCCCTCCTGAAGTGGATGCCCCGTCCTAGGGTTATCTAACACCTCTGTCATGCATTCCCTTGACTCTACTACACTGCGGGATGGTGAGGACCGGCGCATTGATCAGCTGACGTCCCATGCCTTTGCATGTGTGGGGACGGCGCTGCGTCCGGTCTGTGCCTCTGCCATTATGGCTGTGGCTATTAGGACCCTGCTTAGAAGTATCCTAGATGGTGCCCCTGATGCTGTGTCTAGTGAGGAGTTTAATGCACTCTCTCGTTGTGAAGTTTTTGTGACTTTTGTCCTCTCTGCCTTGGATGATACCATTAGGATGTGTGGCAGAACCTCTGCCCTTGTGGTGGCTATACGCCGCTCGGTTTGGCTGTGCCAGTGGGCTGCTGACAACGCTGCCAAGAAAAGCTCTCACTGCTTTTCCCTTCAAAGGACTACGCCTGTTTGGGGACCGCCTGGACCTGTTTGCAAAGGGAGGCAGGTTACCCCAGCGCAGGTGGCAGTCTCGGCCCTTTCGGGTCAGGTCTCCTTTTCTTCCCCCTACCGTGGTGCCAGACAGGGAAGGGGGGTCTCCCTTACCGGGGCCCGAGGAGATTTCTGGGGTAGGGGCAGAGGCCGTGGACGCCCTGACTCCTCCTGGGGCTCCAAGCTTAAGTCTTCTCCCAAGCCCCCTCAGGCATTAAGGGGCGCCCTCACCCATCCGGGTGGGGGGACGGCTTCATCACTTTGCTCACGTCTGGAGGCTTCATGTCTCAGACCGGTGGATTCAGGAGGTAGTGTCCTCCGGTTACAAGAGAGTTTGCTGCCTGGCCGCCCCCAAGATTCATCAGATCCCGGATTTCTCAGGGCCCTGTGTCAGCTCAGGCTCTAGTGCTGGCGGTGCAAAGCCTTCTGGAGATGGGGGTCATCTGTCAGGTCCCCTTTACGAGAAAGGGGCAAGGGCTTCTATTCCAACCTTTTCACCGTGCCCAAAAGAGATGGGTCAGTCAGGCCCATCCTGGACTTGAAGATCCTCAACAAATTTGTCAGGAGCAGGCGCTTTCGCATGGAAACCCTGCGCTCTGCCATCAGTTCCCTGCGTCCAGGGAACTTCATGACGTCTGTGGACATCAAAGATGCTTACCTTCATATTCCTGTGTTTCCAGGTCATCAAAGGTTCCTCTGGTTCACTCTGGAGGATTAGCACTACCAATTTGTGGCATTGCCCTTCGGTCTCACTTCAGCTCCCAGAGTGTTCACCAAGGTGCTGGCAGGAGTGATGGCACTGCTCAGGTCTCAGGGCATCCGCATGCTGCCCTACCTGGATGACATTCTCATCACTTCCCAGTCTCTACAACAGGCAGAGTTGGATACTCAGCTGGTAGTGTCCACTCTGGAGTCATTTGGCTGGGTGATCAACCATCCCAAGTCTTCCCTGTCTCCCTCCTTGGTGACTCCCTTCCTCAGCAGAAGGTGGACAGTCTGCTTGCGCAGGTTCAGTTACTCCTATCTTGCCCTCATCCCTCCATTAGGCAGGGAATGCAGCTGGTGGGCCTGATGGTGGCGTGCTTCGAGACGGTGCCCAGTTCCACATGAGGCCTCTGCAACTCCACCTCTTGTCAGTATGGGACAAGGATCCTGTGTCCCTGGACCAGGTCCTTGTGCTTTCCCCCCCTAGTCAGGCAGTCCCTCTCGTGGTGGCTGGACTCCAGGAACCTGTTGGTGGGCAGATCCTTTCTGTCCCTCTGCCGGGAGACGGTCACCACGGATGCCAGTCTGAGAGGTTGTGGGGGTTTCTGGAAGTCCCTGCAGTTCCAAGGGCGGTGGGGCCCTCAGGAGGCCCACACACCTATCAACATTCTGGAACTGCGGGCGATCAGGTTAGTTCTGACTCATCACCTTCGGGGCCTGCCTGTTCAGGTGCGCTCGGACAACCAGACGGCGGTTGCCTACATCAATCATCAGGGAGGGACCCGGAGCAAGAGGGCCCTCCAGGAAGTGTCTGTGATCCTGGCCTGTACGGAGGACAATGTTCCCTGCATATCAGCTGTGTACATCCCGGGGGTGGAGAATCTGCAGGCAGATTCTCTGAGCAGGGGGACCTCTCGCCTGGGAGAATGGTCCATCTGCAACAGGGTGTTTCAATCTCTGTGTCACCGTTGGGGCCAACCAGCTCCTGTATGTCTTTCCTCCATTCCCCCTGTTGGGCAGGGTTCTGCGCAAGATAGCTCAGGAGGGGGTGCCAGCAATACTGGTGGCCAAGAAGAGACCTGCTCACTCAGGGTCACTTACGCCATTCCAATTTACAAACTCTGGCTTTGACGGCCTGGCTGCTGAAACCTCCATCTTGATGGAGAAGGGGCTGTCTGCCTCTGTTGTTGATACCATGATAAAGGCTAGGAAGAAGTCTTCTTCTTCTATTTACTATAAGGTTTGGCGTGCCTACATTGACTGGTGTGAGTCTAGGTCTCTTCCCTGTCGTGTGTTCTCTATTCCCAGTACTCTGAAGGGTCATGTCTCTGCCCTGGCTGTTTTCTTCCAGAGGTCCTTTGCCCAGCATTCTCTGATCAGGACTTTTTTCCAGGGGGTTACTCATATGCGTCCCCCACGTAAACCTATGTTGCCTGTTTGGGATTTGAACTTGGTCTTGTCTGCCTTGCAGGGTGCTCCCTTTGAACCTGTGCAGGAGGCTGCCCTGGCCATTCTTACTCTTTGTGGTGGCTATCACTTCTGTTAGGCGTGTGTCTGAGTTGGCGGCGCTCTCCATCCAGCCCCCCTACTTTGAGAGACACCAGGACAAGATAGTGTTTCACTTCAAGCCAGATTTTCTGCCTAAGGTTGTGTCTGCCTTTCATTTGAATCAGGACATTGTTCTTCCTTCCTTGTGCCCTAATCCTAGTAACGCTAAGGAGAGGGTCTTGCATTCTTTGGATGTGGTTAGGTATCTGAAGTACTATCTGGTGGCTACTGCTCCATTCAGAAAAACTGCTCTTTTTGTGGTCCCTTCTGGTCCTAGGAAGGGTCTGGCTCCTGCTAAATCTACTATTAGCAAATGGATCCGTCGGGCTGTGATTCAGGCCTACTCTGCTAAGGGGAAGAATCCTCCCTTCCGCCCTACTGCTCATTCTACTCGTGCTATTGGTGCCTCTTGGGCTTTTCAGTACCAGGCTTCTGTTGAACGAGTTTGTAAGGCTGCTACTTGGTCTTCTGTTCATACCTTTTCAAAGTTTTACAAGGTTGATGTTAGGGCCCTTAGCTGATGCTGCTTTTGGCCGCAAGGTTCTGCAGGTGGCAGTGATCTGACCTGTCTTTTGTTACCTTTGGGGATCCCACCCTATTTTATGGACACTGCTATTGGATGTCCCATGTGTAATGATTCTTATCTGGAGCAGGATGTACTGTATACTAAGAATAATACAATATTGTTATTACTCACCTGTAGAATTGATATTATAAGTATACAGTACGTCCTGCTCCACCCCACCTTTGGTTTTGCATTATCCTGGATCCCCTGTATGGTGATTGTTATCATTGTTATGGTTACTAGTTGGTTCTGTTTTAATTCTCCCGGCTTCTTGTTAACTGCTTTTCAATGCTGGGGATTTGTGGGAGGTCCTGGGTATTTGAGGGGCCGGGAGGAGCCAATTTCGCTGTCTCTGCAGTCCAGCACCATCTGGCGGAGTAATTCCCATGTGTAATGATTCTTATCTGGAGCAGGACGTACTGTATACTCATAATATCAATTCTACAGGTGAGTAATCACAGAATTGTATTTTTATTTTATTTTTTTTAATACTTACCTCCCATCCATCTTGCACTGTGTCCCTTCCCAATCACTGGCTTCTGCTCACCTGCTGGAAGCCTTTTATAGCTGCTGGGCGACAGAGCATAAGGTGTTAATTAAAAAAAAAATGACTGGGCTTTGGGGAGGCAGGTAAAGGGGGTGCTGGGGGTTAACGGCAAGTCACCCGCTAGCCGCAGGTGACTTGCCATCCCACAGCCTTGTGAACTGGATTAAGGGGTCTCATTGACCCCTTACCAGTTCACAAGGGGTTAAATGTAAAATAAAAAGACACAGACACAAAGAGAAAAAAATGACATTTATTTATTTTTTTACTTTCTCACCTCCGATCCTGTGTCCCCCGGCGATCTGCGATGACAGCTGTCAGTCTGCTCGGGTGTGTGGTGGAGAGAGCCTGGGGAGGGGGGGGGCGATCACAGCCCTCCCCACCTCTCTGCTCCAAGCACTTGAGCAGACTGATTCTTAAGGGTCGATTCAAAGAAACATGTAACAGCTTGGATTTTGGTGCCGATCATCCTATTTTTCCCGTCCGCTCGTGCGTTCGTATGAACTTGCGAGTGATTCTATAAGCAAATACGTTTCTATCCTAAAATTTACGTCCGTTCGTATGGCAGTTCGGGAATCAGACCTATGTCAGTTTCCATCCTGAATTTTCCGTTTCATTTCTCAGGTTGCAACATTGGTTTTGCCCTTTTTCCTTTTTTGTCTGGACGTAAATCCTTCTGATCTTGCGGCTGCGCACTACAAACTTACCTCATTAAAGTGCATTCTAAATATTTGGTCTTATTTTTCTTTATTTCATTCATTTTGTAGTAACCAACCATTAATGAATGCATTTGCATAAGTAAATCTTACTTTGTTTAATTTTTAGTTAACTTGCATTTTTTACTTGTGGATTTAATTTTAATATTTTGGCTTCAAATGGTACAACTTAAAATTTTGTGTGTGGTTACCCACACCCTCTACATACAGATTGCTCTCAAATATAAAAAAACACCCAGCAACTTCTGCATGTTATGAGTCTAGAAACAGCCAAGATGGCGGCTCAGGTATTATCGGGCAGCCTGCAAACAGAAAGGGCCTTGTGACTGTGTTGCTCTGCATTCTTTGATTTCTGACCTTTCCGTGCCCCCAGCTCTGCTGTGTCTGTGCAAAATACAGCAGTAACCCACATCCTGTACTTTATCCCGCTCTCCTCTCCTCAGTAAGTGTGATGCATCTGACCAAAGATGTGCTTAAATAATTAAACAAAGCAAAGGTAAACAACTACACCAATAAATGCAATCTAAAAATATTATTCTAGTACATCAATTTAAAAATAAATACCAAAGGACATAAGTTTCTTTAATTAACGCAAATAGATTGCAAAATAAAGGTTTACATGCAAAGGACTAATTAAGGTCCACATTAAAATGCTTTTATAAGGCATACATGAATCAGGTATGCATTGCCATACAATTTATGGCCTCGGCCATGCTGATACATGCAGTTCATTGGAGCTCAAGACGCGCAGACTCCTCCACATAGCCAAAAAACCTGTTCAAGAACAGCAATCCGACTGCTAAAAGGTGTCGGCAGTGGCTTTCTTTTAAAACGTCTTTAGAGGTTTGAAAACTGTTCTCTGAATCACACCTAAACCCATTCGATTATCCTAAGTTTTACGTTTTAATCCTAAGTTTTAGGATTTGATCCTAAGTTTTACGTTTTGATCGTATGAGCATATACGCATTCGAACGTAGGCTCGTGCGAGTCGTAAATGTCCAAAAAAACAGGAAAAAATGACTAACACCCACCCAAACTTACGATTCTCGATCCGAAATCAATTAACTTTTGCTCTTTGAATCGAGGGGTTAGTCTCAGGTGCCGGTATAAAGTGGCCGGCAGCTCGGGGCTAGCAGACCCGATCCAGGAAGTGGGGGGGGAGGGCAATTTCTGCCCTCTCCTCGCCACGGAAGAGGCTGGGGGGGGGCGATCGGAGGCCCCCCATTGAAGAGAAGACCCGTCGGGAGGCAGTGTGGCCACAGGTAAGTAAATGTCATTTTTAATTTTTTTACAGCTGCTGCTGCCAAAGTGGGGGGGGGGGGGTGTCACTATTCCAGGGGCTCTCCTGGAGTCATCCGAGCCCCCATGGGGAATCGGATGGCACCAAATTAAAGAGGAGACCCGGCCGGATCCAACGAGGGGTGAGGTGCGTATGTAACTTTAATATTTTTTTTACTGTGGGGGTTTAAAGTCAGCTATGTGAGTCTCACGTAGCTAGCACTTAAGTGGAGTAGAGGCAGCTACGTGAGACTCACGTAGCTGGCACTACAAGGGTTAAAAGAAGAATACACATATAGACTAATAGAGCAATTTTAAATCCTTGGATAATTAATGAAGGGGATATTAATATTACTATTTTTAAGAAATGATGCCTAACTCGTACGGGTTGTATTTCAACCTTATATAAATACTTCACAGATGAAGAAGACAAACTTGATTATATGATAAAGTGGGAAGCAGATTTACAGCCACTTTTTAAAGTTGAAGATGGGTTAAATCGATGGTTCGTAGTTCTAAAAGTTCTTTCAACATTTGAGAATCGCTGTTAGAATCTAACTTGAAGGTATTTATTTACTCATTGGTATATGGTACCATACCCAAATATCTCCTATATGTTTCAGAAATTGTGGACAGGTGGGTGACCATTGCTAAGTCATGGAAATCACATACTTTGAAACTGATAAATTATATTTGATAATGGTCAACGAGAATTTTACTTACTATTTACTATTTTACTTAATAAACAGTTTCAATTTAGGGAGATTGGGCTCTGAGTTCTTCAATTCTCCATATTCTTCTTAGTATTTGTTTTTTTTATTATAAGTTATGTTCTCTATTTTGATTTAAATGACTGGTATCTAGATATATTTCGTATTGTTTTGTTTTACGATTAATACTATTCTAATGTATTGAAAAAATATTAATATCATATTTAGGTGATTATTAGTCAGAAAAGCTTATATTTCCTTTTTGTTCTGTATCCTTTTCTGCAATTCATGCAATGCATATTCTAATTCTATTTTAGCTTTCACAAAAACCAGCGCACATTCCTTAATGTACGATTATCTATTTGTTTTTCATTTTTGAATGTAAAAAAATGGCTTTTCTAACTGATAATTTTTTTGTTTGAACAGCACTACAGAAAAAGATGGTGCTTTATAATTACAGACAGTAAAAACATATAGTACATAGACAATTGCAGACCTGAATGCTTTTAAAGTGAACGCTATGCGAGTAGGACACAATAGTAGAATAGAAATGATGAAGCCTAACTCCAGGGTGTTACTTTCATTTACAGTTTTTAATATTCACCTTGTAATTTGATCCTTGACCCCGAAGAATTGGGCTCTACAGACTCCACGCCATACTTTCTGCCCTCTCTGGGTCTGTATATTCTATCAGTACTTCTGGCTGACTGATCAAACTATCTAAATAACTGATGGTAGAGCAGCCCCATTTCATAGTAAGTAGTGTGTTGCCTTTGGAGCAGCCAATCAATTATCTCAAAAATGCCAGATGGGCGTGGCCTTGCTGGTGGAAAAACATTTTTTAAATCATGCCACTGCCAAGCCAGCTGCATTGCCCAAAGGATCAGGGGGATTCAAGAAGAGTTTTGTGTCGCTTGAAGTATTTTTAAAATGACTACTTCTCCTAGGTTTCAGACTCTATTTCTATAAAAGTGCTGAAACGTTCTTGTATGGAGATTACTTCATTAGCAGCTGACACCCCAGATGAACTTCTGAACTTCTGAAAACATCCAACCAGGCCAGCCCCAATATTAGACATTAGTTACACCTTAGTTCTTATGTATAAAGGATATTTCCCCAGGCACTGTTAAGGGTAACTTTTCCTTATACCTCTGAATGATTGGTTTATCAATATTCTCTTTACTCATGCAGTTTGCAGAAAAATTTCAGGAATTTAAAGAAGCTGCTCGATTGGCAAAGGAGAAATCTCAAGAGAAGATGGAGCTGACCAGTACGCCTTCACAGGTAATGCTGCTTCACCTTTCATTTTACAATGTACAGTTATTTCCATTTTCCTCAATGGTTGCTTGCCGCAAGCCACACCCAGCCACTGCTTGGGGATTTGGGTGTGTGTGTGCACCGCATCCGAGCATCAGCAGCGCCTACGGTTCCCAAAGTGGGGACAGTGGGCAGGGTTCCCTCCCGGTGGCAGTGGTGCAGCATTTGGGGGGGCATTGATTCTGCCACACTGCCTATAATGGGGGATGGAAGGGAGGAGATGCCACACTGCTTATAGGGGAGGGAAGGGGGGAATGCCACACTGTCAGTAACAGGAATTGGGAGGGGGGAATACCACACTACCTATGGGGAATGGAAGGGGGGGGGGGAATGCCACACTGCCTATGTGGATTGGGGGGGGGGGGATTTCACACTGCCTATGGGGAATGGGAGGGGGAACACCACACTGCCTATGGGGAATGGAAGAGGGGATGCCACTCTGCCTGTAATGAGGGGATTTAGCACCTTGCCTCTTATTTGCTACTTGGGGGGACGGTGTTATAGCACAACATTTGTGTCAGAATATTTTTTTTTCTTATTTTCCTTCTCCAAATCCTAGAGGCGAAAAATATGGTAATTCCTCTCGGGCCTCCCACACAATGGTTCCAGTTCCTGGTTACTGTTCATAAAATTAAAGTGGACCAAAACTTTTTTTTAACTAGCATCCTTTGAATTGCTCGCACCCCCATGAAGAGTACCTTTTGGCAATTAACAATGCTCATGTTTAACTCCCTGGCCATGCGCTTTAGCTGGAAGTTCCTTCTTTTTTAGTAATTTCCGCCTGTTGTGGGTGGCAGTGATGACATTGGTCACTGCATGGGTGCAGCAATCATCTGCCATCTCACATTGCTGCAGCAGAGATCTCATGGCAGTTTTCCCAACCATCACTCCTTCCAAGGTTAGGCAACAGCACATGCACTTGATCTGCCCAGGAGCCAGAATGGTGCAAACTCCCATGGTACATCTCGGAGTGGGCTTCAGGAAGGCGTGCAATTAAGATGTGGGGACCGCTGGAGGGGGACAGGAAAAAAGTCAGTGTTCCAGGACAATTCTGTAGGTCAATTTCCAGTTCTTCAGCCTAAGAGGGGAGTATCGCTATATCATGAATGGGGCTCTAGAGTGGCCCCAATATACAACTTCAAAATAGCCGCACACCAACCGTTAAATGTAAAAAATAAGTCAAAGTTTATTTATTTAGAGGGGAGTATCAGCAGGGGCCATGGCTACATTTATTTCACAAGCTCAGTGGGTTTTGGTCAGCTTTAACATATACAGTTGGAAAGCAGTCAGGCTTCTCTTCTTGCTATGTCTGCTCACAAAGCTTCCAAGTACATTGCCATTATACGTTTAAATGTTTTAGTTGTGTGCCTGTCCTTTTACAAACATAGTTGTGACATGTGTTTTCACTAAATTGAAATGGGGTATTTGATAGTGTGTCCTAAGACACAGTACTGTACTTAAAGGAGCACTATCGCGAAAAAATTGCCCAATAATAAGAATTCATATAAATATGCTGGATGGCAGGAGGAGAGGTAACTTATACATCCCACATCAAGAAATATCCAGCCAGACTTTTTATTTGTATTAATGGAAGGAAGAGGAAATCAAGTGACCTCTGATACACTAAACCTGGATTTTATTCCTACTAGGAGAAGAAAACCACAAGCTTGGCGGGAGTTTTATTCAGTTGGGGTGTATAAGTGACCGTCCTCTCATTAGCCAATGTGTTTATATGGATTTTTAATTTTTTCACAATTTTACACAATGGCTGCTCAGCCATGTAACTTTCTACTGCTCTTTTTAAAAATTACTTTTTTAATAAACTATATTAGTTAAATATGTTATGTATATATTTTTATAGACTATCATATAATGGCACAACTATCATTTCAATGATGGCAGTTTTAGAGACTTCACAGCTCAAATTCATGGAGGGTGGGAGAGATTAGATGAAACTGATTGGCTGTTTTACTCTCCCGGTGGTGTTTCTCATGGCGGAGCAACCCGATTTGGGATGCCCTGCTGTGCGTTTCCCAATGCATCTGACAACTGTTTACCTTCGGATGATCTCCTGTTGAGGATGGACAGCCAATCAGCATACTTACATCCATTAAGTTTCTGCTAGCCCTCTCACTAAATGGAGCCAAGCACACCGCGGGGCACATTCCTGCTTGCCTCTAGCTGTGGGGTGTTCCCACACCAGCCGTTCACAAACTCCTGGCGCGGGAACATGCCTAGCTAAAGGTATAGCAGGAATGTGGCTGTGATTGCCAGGGCCTAATACTGCAGGAAATCAGGATGCCCCGGGGTAAGGGAATTGGCTGGCTCTGGAGTCTTTTTATTTATTTTTTTATACTCCAGGCGGGCCCCAGAAGTCGATGTTCCTCTTTAAAGGCCTTGCAATCTGTTTTATTTGATTGAGGTCCATTTCCATGTGACATCTGCCAGTTTCCATCACAGAAGAGCTTGGCTGTTATCCAGCTTTCTAGTATACAGGTGTCCAATTTGGCAGGAAACCCTGTAATTATGGTTGGCAATAGCCATGTCCACTGAGAGACAGGGGAGATTTAGACTTTGCTAAAACAATTCTAGTTCATATGATATTGGTTTCATTTGTTTTGATGCTTTGATATTCTCTTTCCGTTTGTCACTTGCATTACATTACTGAGCAAATGATGCATGATTCAGACAACTCATATCAGCAAGTACCGTATCACTGACCATGTTCATATGACCTCTCACACCAATAGGTCATCCACATAGGGAATGAAACTGACCCCCTGCCGCCCACTGTAGCAGTTGTGATTTACAGTAGGTGAAAAGACATGCAATTGTAATTTAACCTGCACACTGGGTTATGGGGTTATTCCTCCTTGATGTGTGCTTTAGCCAGAAACTTCTCCTGTTTGAAATCATCCAGTGAGCGTGTATGAATGTGAAGCTTAACCTGCTTCTGGTTCAGGATTTGCTGAGCTGAACTGCCAATATTAAAGAGGACCAAAACCTATGTGGCCCAGCCCCCAAAGTTGGGGACAGACAGTTTCCTTTCCTAGGAGCATCCTGAACCAGGAGCTTGGTTAGTGTGCAGATAGAAGGTGCCCGCAGAGGCCTGCGCATGCACCATGTCTTGCTGTTAGTATACAGGGTATCCAGGGGGGTTCACAGAGAGTGGCATCCTTCAGATGTCAGACAGTGAGAGGCTGGAAGGAAGAAGCAGCTGGGGAAATTAAACAAAACAGCATCTTGTAATAAACATTCCTTCCTTGACCTAGGTTTCTTAGACCTGCCAAACCTCTGCAAACATTAACCAGCACCCCCTTACATGCAAGGTTATAAGCAACCCTTGGGGTATACTTTATCTCTAGAGAAATGCTTCCCTTAAAGATCAATTATCATTTAAAACCTCTGAAATGGTATGTTCCTATATTATAGACATTGGAATAAGAAACATTTCACCAGTATACTATATTTAAAAAAAAATATATATATATACTTTTTTCTGTACTTTTTTCCCACTTGAAAGTCAGGAAACTTGATGAGTCAGTAGAAATCGCTATAAATGGTATGTACTGAACCGGCACTGAGCGGTGGGGGATTGTGATGTGTGCGTCTGACGAAACAGCACTGTGCTTGAAATCTTCAATAATATGCAAATTACCTGCCTGGGACTTCTTGAACAACTTCCTGAAATGCAAATTTTTTTTGTATAGAGGTCCCACACAAAAATCATAGTTTCTTGTAAAGAAGGTCTAAGATGGTCCAATATCAAAATGTGAATAAAAATGCTTGATGTTAAGGGCGGGATATACTTGGACAACCCATGTGGGTTGAGAAAGAAGAGGGGGCCTGCCAGGTTGTTTTTCTTCTGCTGGTAAATAGTTTTAAGAATACTTATTTATTTTTACTTATTTTATGCTGAGGGTACTGAACTCTTTCTCTTGAGCCTGAGTGTGGGTAACAGTCTTTTAAGAGCTATAATGTGTAATACTGCATTGATACAGGACTCTGTATTGATATTGTGAATTGGTAAAGCAGTCACCTTTTTTTGGCAGTGCCACTCGGGGTTGCTCTATCCCTCAGCCCAGGGTATTTAAATTTAGGATGCCAATCACTTTCTATCATCCTAGCAAGAGTAAGAATTAGGGAGGAATCCTCTATGCTCCTGTGCCACATGTTTCATGTGACAGCCAGTGGCTAATGGAGCTTGCTGCATGGGAACGCCTGTATTTTATGCACAGTGCTTTCATGGCCACCTGGGGAACCTGTTGCTGTTGAAACAGTGACATGTACTTGTGGCTGCCATGACTGTTGACATGCAAAGAGAAATATTTTACCTACATTCCTGACTGGGGTGATACTGTGGCCCTATGGGCAGTTTTAAACCAGGGGACCCATTATGACTTCACCCTAGGTTTGTCTGAAAATAAAGCCCTTTATCTAACGTATATAGTCTAATGATAAGGGGGGTTATTAAACCATTCTAGTGCCAGCTATGTGACTCTCACGTAGCTGCCTCTCCAACCGCTAAGTGCCAGCTACGTGAGAGTCACATAGCTGAATTTAGAGCCCCATAAAAAAAAAAGTAAAAAAGAAACAGACTTACCTGACCCCTCATTTGAAAGTGCCAGCCCCCGGGCTTCTGATCTTCAGGAGGGGGTCTGGAATAGCCCCCCCCCCCCCCCCCCCGCCGGCGCCGACATCTGAAAAAAAAAAAAAGTAAATGTGTCATTTACTCACCTCGCAGCGCGATGGCTCTCCCCGGGCCTTCTCTTCACCAGGGGGGGCTCCGATCCCCCCCCCCCCTGGGCTTTCCACGCTTCGGGTGAGGGCCCAGAAACATGCCCTCACCATCCTCTTTGGGCGGCGCTGGCCCCGTCCCTAACCCCGCCCCTAGCCCCGTCCACTTGATGACGTCATCCCGCTCCTCGGGTTACCGGCACCCGGGCTCCGTTCTGTCAGTTGTCGGTAGCGATCGGAGCAGGGAGGGTGGCAGGCAGGGTGGCTCAGATCTCCCTGCCTCCCTCCCTCCCTGCTTTGATCACTACCGACAACTGTCATCTGCAGCGGCGTGGGACACTGGATGGGAGGTAAGTATAAGTGAAAGATGAATAATAAAGAATTTTGTGTCTGTGTCTTTTTTTTTTTTTTACTTAACCCTTTGTGAACTGGTAAGGGGTCCATGAGACCCCTTATACCAGTTCACAAGGCTCTGGGTATGGCAGGTCACCTGCGGCAAGCGGGTGACTTGCCATAACCCCCAGCCCCCCATTACCTGGCTCCCCAACGGCCAGGGGGGGGCAGAAGGGTCCGGGCCACGTGGCTATGTGGGCTAGTAGCCTGCAGGGCCAGGGGCCACCAACGCTGGCCCCTGCGCCCTGTTCTACAAGCCCCCATAGCTGGTCCGGGTCGGTAATGCTGGGTAAGGGGGACCCTACGTCATTTTTTGGGGGGATTTTAAGGGTTTTTAACCCTTAAAATTCCCCCCAAAAAATGAGGTCCCCCTCCCTGGGAGGGGGGACCCTACGTTGGTAACCCCTTACCAACTATGCAATCATATTGCATAGTTGTATTCTATCTGAAATCTCCTAAACTGCTGTTTCAGTTTGGGGAGTTTCCTGGGCAGGAAATGGTGTCTACCAATACATATGTGGCACCGTTGTAACCGGGAGAAATAGGGCTTTCACACGCAATAATATTTTATTAACAAACTTACATTTTTTATTAGAAAAAAACACTACAAATTGTAAAAAATAGTTATTTTTTTATTTTTTTGCACATATTTCACCCAAAAGTATTGAGAATACACTAAAAAAAGGCCAAACAAGACATTTCATGTTGAAGCCCAGACTCTGCTGAAAAAAACAATATATAATTTTCTTGGAAAATCCCTGGAAATCCCTTCAAAAATCCAGGTTGAACACGTGTAGCGCAAAAACGTGAAAAGTAGTCCGGCAACAGAGTGTGACAAAAAATCTCGGTAGGCCGGCACTCAAAGGGTTAAGAAACTCTAAGGCCACATAGTGTCGTGTTGTGCCAGATGAGTGTCAGGTGAATGTCAGGTCCCAGTGGAAGCAGTGTATTTATCAAGTCAAAAATCCAGAGCGCTTGTGATAGTACCAAGTAGTGTCCCATCTATCAACTGCGCTGGTGATAGGATGAGTGCCGGCAACCAACAAGTTCCCTACAGTGCCAGATAGGACCAGGCACTCACCCTGCACTGTGTGCCTTATCTCATACGTTTCAGTGGGCTGGGTTGGTTATAATTATTTAAGCATTTTTGGGTGGGCTGGTGCATGTGCCACGGGATACCTGGGCTGGTTGGGATTATTTTTTAATGCATTTGCATAACTTTTGTGTTTTGCTGCAAACTCGTGATTTGGGCTGTGACAAAGCTCTCTGTCCCACTTTTTTATTTAAAAAAAAAATCCAGGACCCTAGAAAATTAAAACTTTGGATTCCAACAGGCGCTGTATATTTGAAATTCTGTTTTGAGCGCCTCCTTCGGAGCGATATGTATTTTTTAAATAAACACATTCAGCTTGCAGCAATCCCGCTGGTGCTTGGTGTTGCTGGTGCATAGGCATATAAAAGCTGTGCTGTGCAAACACTGCCTGGCCAGGAGCGCTACAGCTGATAGTCCCACCAGCCTGAAGCCGATGTTTCGGTGCGGGCGCTGCCGAGCATCTCGGACGGGGCGCTAAAGTGCTGCCCGCACCTATAATAATAAATATAGGTTTCCTTAACATGGACCTTTTATGCACCTATACTATATTCCATATTACATCTCAGCCTGTTCTTTCTGCCATCTTGGTTAGCGGGACTCGTATATCAGGTTCTTGCTGAGTAAATAGACTCATTTAATAGGCAAAATATAATCTAAATAAAAAATCCAGTGGTAAAACTCTATTGGTGTTAACATTTTCAGGAATTTTGATAGAGCGATATTTGATGTGGGTTTTTGCAAAGTCTTTGTGACCCTGTTCTAAAAAGCAAACCTTGCCAGAAGGGTTGTCCTGGTTTAGTAAATTTCCCTGGGTGCTACTTGCTTATGACTGGAAAATGGTGGAGGTCACACATTGTAAAATCAGTGGCGCCACAGGGCAGTACTGATTAGAAGACCTGCAGGGGGTCAGGTGCCAGTTCCCACTCGTACGGTAAAGTACATTATGACATACTTAGAATATCTTATATATATCAACTGCATTAAAGTGGAAGTCACTTTATACGATTCTGTTTAAAATGTGAGTATTTCTCAGCAAATGTTGCCATTAAGTTCTGGATTACCAGCTTTACCCCATCCTTCCATTTACCTCTGCCAACATTAGGTCTCTACTTTTTCCACTTATGGTCATGTGCATCTTTCTGTGGCAATTAAATATTATCTTGAAGCGTGGCTTCATTGCACATATAAGGGTGAATTACAAATACCAAAGACTATCAGGGTATTCTGTAATTTCTGCATTTTACTACAGCTGCCAGCTTGTTGGCTACAAAATGACCTTTTGCTACAAAATATACAATTTATGGACTTCAAGGGACTGTCCAGGCATTTAGAAAACCTAAAAACGTGGTCACCAGTGGTCCCCCAGCGCAGCCTCCTCCTGGTCCTCTGGGGCCCTGGCTTGCTCCTGCCGCCTCCTATAGAGGACCTGTGGCTGGCGCGCTCCCTTCACTACAGTGAATTGAGATTGGCATGCTTCGGTCACTGACTGACGCTGGGACGCACGTGCCTCAATCTCAGAAATAGGTAGGTTCCTAAACACCGGACCAGAATGAAGCGACTGCTGGGAGAAAAGGTGAGTATTTTTCTGTTTTCTTAAGCTTAAGCAGTACCTTTGATAGACTGCCACAAATACCTTTTGTCAAATACTAAATCTTTATTTATTTTTTTTATTTAAGGAGTCTGCAGGAGGAGATATCCAGTCTCCTTTAACACCAGAAAGTATCAATGGAACGGATGAAGAACGAACCCCAGATGTGACGCAAAATTCTGAACCAAGGGCTGAACCTACGCAGAATGCGTTGCCATTTACACATAGGTACTCATTCACCTCACAAATCCTGATTAACTGAGATGTATCTAATACTGATGTGTGCCTGAATTTACCAGATTTATCTTTTAAAATGAAAACTACACATTTTTTGCACTGATTTCTATACAAATGAGCTGCACACAGAAGTTTTGTACCAAACACCGGGCTCTATAGCAAAATTTCCATAGGGGCTCCTAAATCCCAAAAATATGAGTCTTCCCCCAAATATAGCTGCCATCAGACTATAGCATTGTATAAGATTACTATAGACTAAATTCAATGGTGATTCAGAAATAACCATAGTCCCTCTTTAAAATGCAGCAGTACTCGCCTCTGGAATCCTTCCACGGCTGCCATGGAGCAGTCACGTGTTAGTGCAACGCGAAAGAGGTGAGTATCCTAGCAGCCATTTTTTTTTTGTGACACAATGCACAGATAGGGAGCCCAAGTTACGCTGACCTATTGCTGCATATTAAAGAGGGACTATGGTCATTTCTGACCATAGTTCCCCTTTAATCACCATCAGCAAGTCATGTTTTGTGGAACCCCATACAGGCGGCTCTGCTCAAGCATTGATTACAACTCCTAACATTGACAAAAATGTTCCCCAATGAAAGTAGTTCATATGATGGCTGCAGGCTGGGACATAGACTTGGTATCTGCAGTATTTGAAAAAGTTCAGACTCAAATTTCAAACTTCGGCGTCTAAACACAAGGCAATAATTATATGGGCTATATCAAAACTAAAGCTTGATTACATATTACAAGGCTATCTATAGGCAAAAAAAAGCGAAATAGTTGCCAGACCTCCTGATCCATTCCAGGCTCGCTGGCTGCATTTCACTCGTTCTTGCTTCAATGCGGACACCTCCTTGACCTCATGGGCCCCTGCTACCTCTGAACCCCGGCTAGTTACAGTGTATGTACAATTCATTTATATAACCTGTTTTAAGTGATTCTGTCACCTGAAAGGCTCGTCATAACATAGGCTTCAGTTCATGTTTTTCTTAAATAAACCCCTAAGTTTAGTTTTGGACATCCTGTTCTGCTTCCATAATGGTCTTCTAGTGGACCAACAATAAACATGCACTAGTTTCCCTAGTTCCTGATTTTCCTAGACCATCCAACTACTAAAACCAAAGAACGTGCTTAAATGCCCTTTTCTAGGTCCAGTGATGCAGTTGACAGTGGTAACCACATTGACTTAATGGGTCAGATTTATCAAGAGCAGTACAAGGAAAATCGGGGCAAATAGTAGCAGTTTCCCAGAGCGACAACCAGCTTTCTGACTGGGTGCCTGAGAAATCTTTATTCCTGCCCTTGTTTTTGCACGGTTTATGTTCATTTGCCCTTTTTACTATTTTAGTGATCTGTACTATCTCTTTGTATCTCTAGCCTATAAAGCAATTATAGGTCATAAATATATTGTGATACAATGTAGCAACAATTTTTTATACTGTAGAATGCTGCTAAGGGGTTCAGCCAAATATGCATTTATTCACTGGCTTGTACATGCTTTCTTGCAAATAGGATTTATTTTGTTTGTTTCTTAATTTATTAAGGCTGGTGTAAGTTAAAATGAATCTATGATATGTTGCCCAAGCTTTGTCCCTTGCTTTTAACTAGAGGAACAAAGCTTGGACAATAATAGGGAGGTGGGTCATGGCACTGGAAGCAAGACCAAGTTGACAGTCTACAGAATTGATTTCATTAAAGCATACAGATGTGCATATCTAATTGTCAACCTGGCAGCTGTGTAGGTCAAATGCATAACAATCCAAATTACAAGTAGTAAAATAAAAGTAAAAACACAACTGCCCCTTAAATAAATAGAAAATTAAAACCCAGGTACAAAAGTCATTGCTTAACCCTGGCACACTCTACCCATGTTTTTACCTTGACTGGTGGGGCAAAATTCAACAGCGAGGACCCTCTGCAATTAGCAGTTTCTCCTTTTTTCAAGCTGGAATCCTACCAGAGAAGTCCTGATTACTGAAGCCAGGTGCAAGTCCCGGTTCTGGCTGGGGGCGTGGGGTGGGCATAACCTGTGCACAGCTGGATTCTGTTAAAAACAAAAGGCCAATGCACAGAACTGAGGCTGAGGGAGGACGATCGTGGCTCGGGCCCGGTGGTGAGGTTGGCTGGTCTCCTTGTGCCCTCTGGCACTTGCCTGATCTGGGGTTTGAGAAAGAGTCCACCAAGGTGTAAAATCTACTTGTGTCAGTTTTAAACTGAGTAGTCCAGCCTATAACCTAAAATTATAAAGAGTAGAACAGTAATGTGCAAAGTGGTAAAACATTTCTACCCTAAGAACCTTAAAAATGCATTATAAAGATAAAAAGATGCATGCAGCAATGCAATGAGCCCCCCATAGAGGTCTATGGGCTCTGCAGGTAAATCACATGTATTGTTACTAGCCTTCGCATCCCGACCCATCACCGCTGGTTCCCCACTGCTTTCCTGGCCTCCGGTTGGACCCTGCTGCAGGCTTCTTGGGGGTCTTCAGTCCTTTGCTCCAGCAAGGACTAGTGGAATGCCCCCAAGAGGTGGCTGCAGCAGTGACTGACCACAGAGATGCTAGTCTTGCCGTCTGCCAACAACACAGTCTCCTGCATCCCTCGTCCCTACTGCCTACTGGTACCGGCGTCCATGTCGGGGGACAGGAAAACAACACATCAGTACAGGGCACAATGTACAGGGCACTGCACCACACCAGAGGTACATTACAGCACAAAATTGTGTTCAATGCTGCGTCTGTGCATCTCCACCACAATAGCAGTGGAGGTGCATAGTGTGTGAGTCGCCTTACACCATCAAATGTTCATGGAAACTGGTCTGACAGGCCTGGAACTATAATAACCAGAATCAGAACTTCTGTGTTGGGTACCTCAAAGGCCAATTAACAGCTCAACAATGATATAAGTAAGCTAGCCCTGTACTTGGACTTGGACATGGTCAAGTAAAAAGAAGGGTAATCGAATATAATGACTGGGACTCTGTTGCCAAATAGCTAGCTCCTTACAATGGCCTTTTGCCTAAGCCTAGTTGAGTGGGGAATCATGCCACAGCAAGATAATAAGCCCTAACATACTGCCAGGCTGTCAGATATCCTTTAGAATGAGAAAACAAGATAAGCGGCTCCAAATCATTGGTATAAACCTAAACCGAAAAAATAAAGTAGGGACTATGAAATTCACATAGCACATTCTTTTTCTTTTTGCCATTTCCCTCCCTTGAATAAGTGTAGTTCTAGAGAGAAATAATGTATGTGAGGTCTGACAGTTTTTTAGGATTGTGCAAAGTTCTGTTCTTTTAAACGCTGCAGTAAGGCATGTACAAATAATTGCCATAATATATTAATAGAAGGAGCTATTAAGTGGTTATGTGATGTGTTTGACTTCCAGTGCCCTGTTCTTGACTCCTCTTTTTGTTATGCTGTAGCTGATTAATATAAAAGCACTTAAATATCAATGTGAAGTCAACCTCTAAATTTGTGACACAGTAGAATATGCATAATCTTCTGCCTTCCACAGTACAGTACCGCTGCACCTCTTTTGTGATATACATATATAGTCTGCATGCTGTAAATGATGTGTAAACCAATTTTGCATTTATTCAAAAACTGATTGTTCCTCAAAATCAGAAATGACTTATTATTGATGAAAAACACATTAGCATTTATTTACTTGCCATGCATTGTAGCCAGATACATCTTTGTTCTTTGTGCTACACTAGTGAGGCCTGGACATTACAAAAGTAAATGCTTTTCTGTGTTAAAGTTGATGCCTTGAATTTTGTTTAGTGTTCAACCAAGAAATAATTATATTATGTCTTTTATACCACGGTGCATACACTGCAAGGATGCATACTTCCTTGTAATAGTGAATGCTATAGCATATTATTCTTTGTGTGCTGTTTATTTTTGTAGAACTTTTTGACTCACTTTTATTAGAAATTTTAGTGCAAGTTTGTATCTGTGTGTGTTGTAAGAATTTGAACTTTGTGTACTGTATATTCTTGTAGAACTTTTGAACTCCCTTTTATTAGGAATTATAGTGCAAGTTTGTATCTGTGTGTGTTTGAAGAATTTGAACAATATTGTATGAATAGTTTGTGTGGTCAACTCTGTAGTCCAGCAACCCAAAACAAATGTATTCATACTGTAATCCCATTAGTCCCAAATTTCTTAAAAATAGTTTTTCCACCAATTTTTTTTCTCTGGTCCCTGTGCCACCCATGTGGGGCCTGTTTGGTAACCGAAAGCATTACTGCTGCTAGTGACTGGGGGCATCCTGATTGGTAATGTACCCCACAAGTCGTTGGTCCTGGAAGCTCAATCACTCACCACTTCTGGCATCACCTCTATCGGTGACTGAAGGACACAGATGACCGCCAGCCAATCTCGCTTTAGGCTTTAGGTTAACTTTAATACAAGAATGTTCGACCCAGTGTTGGGAATTTTACAGCCATTTTTGTTGAACACTTTACCAGTTGTGAAGACCCTACCAGTTGTGGTACATCAACCCGACTGGTGACTTCCCTTTGAGAGCAATATTCATTTTGGGCTGGGCAGGAGTAAGACTTGCTATGCTCATGTGGAGTTTTTGGTATTAGAGAAAAGGATCTTTTTGCCATTTCTGATAAATCTACACCTGAAGCTGGGCTTGTGACCCGCCATCAAACACAGTAGAGCTGTGTGCTGAGTAGAGTGTAGCTGCACCCCTGTGACTAATGGCGGGGGCAGGAGCTAACACTGGAGCACCAGTGAATGGAGGTGAGGCCTGGGGCAACACAAGCTGGGATCGAGCAGTCGAGTTGCTGATCGCTAGACCAGCATCAATCAGCTGCAGGAGATAAAAATTTAAATACGCTTTACAAAAAAAACGCAACAAAAATGCACAATAGGGTCGCACAAGGCAAAGAAGATTTGTTGTAGCTTCCCCCTTTTTGACCTATAAATTCAAATATAAAAAATGTCTCTAGTTGGGCTTTAACTCTGTTACTTAACACAATTTAAATGTGAATTTTGTGTATTAAATTGCCCTAAAGTGACTGTATTTCAACTTTTATATAAATATATTGCAGTGCTTAAGTTCTGGATTTTTCTGTCATGCTTGGTGTACATCATGTATGCTAACAGAATTTATGCAAACAGCATTGTGTAGTCATATTTTCTTGCAGTGCAGGAAGACAGTTTCCGTGTTTTTGGTGCTAATGAAACAACATTTTTCTATCTGTATTAAATGTTCCTATATATTCCTGCGGTGATGTCTTTATTACTGAGAGTAAAGCGGTTGCAAGTAGCTGAATATAAATGTTTTGAGCTGTTAAAAGCTTGTAGGTATTATTGCTTTCTCAGCAGGTAAATTATAATGTTTGCACAGAGGCTTCACAGGGAATTCAATGTAATTTTGCTTTGAGTTATGAGTACGGTAGTGTACTATATAATAACATTTGTTTGCATAGTAGAGATCCTTTTAAGAGTAATGTATGATTTCTGAAAAAAGTATGTACTATTTAGAGATAATTGAACTTTTTAAAGGTTCGGTTGGGGTGATTGATCAAATTTCCCCAAACAAATTCAGGTCCGTTCAAACCAAACTTTTAACAAACTCGCTCTAAAAATAAAGAAAATGTAACTCTCCTAAATCTCTGGTGCTGTCCTGCGCTGGTCTCCACGGAATTCAGTGCCCTGGCTGGGCCCCCGACATCTCAGCTTCCCGCCACAGGGAGGAGTTTTTATACTAGGACTGAGGCGTCAGGCCAGTGTAAATAGGCCTTCTCTGTGGCAGGGAGCAAGAGATCATAAGCCGACAAAATTAGCAGAAGCCAGGCGCTTTTACTGATCTCTCCAACTGTCAGTGACGGCAGTGGAGGACGGTGCATCAGGATCAGTGATGAATTAGTGGTAAGTATGTGGGGTAAAAAAAAACAACTTTTTTTCTATTGTCAGTGTGTTTTTTCTAATTTTAAATAGTTTATGAAATGGTAAGGGGTCTTTGGGACCCTTATACCAGTTCACAGGACAGGAGGGGCTGGCAAGTCACCTGCCAGCAAGCGGGTGACTTGTCATCACCCCCTGCCCCGTTACCTGTATCCCCAAAGCCCATGTTTAATGTTTTAACCCCTAAAAATGTGTAAACAAAACATAGGTCCCTTTTCACACTGGGGGGACCTCATGCCTTTTTTAATGTTTAAGG
The DNA here is from genome assembly GCA_027917425.1 of Gastrophryne carolinensis. NCBI lineage: Eukaryota > Metazoa > Chordata > Amphibia > Anura > Microhylidae > Gastrophryne > Gastrophryne carolinensis. Next base: position 577,049,938 of record CM051234.1, on the reverse strand, counting down.
GGTAAACCCAAAGGGTTCCTCTCTATCCAAGCAAAACCAGCCCAGGCACCAGTTATGGGAGCTGGTACACCATGGCGTGGAGGCTAAGCAGCCGCCCCCAGGCCCTGAAAACTAGACTGCATAGCCCTCATGGCCCATGGCCTGACACTAGAGAAATATATATATATATTTTTTACCCATCATGCTTGCCTCTAATCTATCACCAATCTTGATGTCCTGCACCAGCCGCAGTTGCTGTAACCGACAGTAAGATCGATTGGTGGAAGCGCCGACTTCTGACATCTTGCTTAATGCCGCAGGGAGCCACTCTATGTGGGGCAGAGGCGAGATTCCGGGAGCCTAGCTGGCGCAGTATAGGTGGGGAACAGCGAGAGAGTAGAGATGTTACGATTTCAGGCAAATTTTGGTCATAACGAACCTCCAAGTATTCGCATTAAACCAAATTATCCCCAAAATTCAGAGTGTACTCTGATTTGAGGGAACGGGTTCGCTAATCTATAGTACGGTTGTTGTGGACCTAAGATGTCCAAACAGTATACAGACACTAATTGGGAATAACTCAACCCCTGACCTAGCAAATCAATGTATTCTAGGAGAAAACACACCAGAAGGGCTCGATTACAATGGCGTATTATGACAAAGCTAGTAAACCAATGTACATTAGTGTAGTGTGTATAAAAACTTTTACTTAGTTTCTGCCAGGGTGTATTTTCGTTGGGTGGCCGTGCCAGGCATTTGTGAATGGCCACCGCGGGCACACTCCCTGTTAAAGGGTAACGGGGGATGCGGCCGCCATGGCGTGTGCTGACTGGACGAGAGGCTGCTCATGCACCATAGGACCAGGGATGGGTTAGGTGAAAATTGCCTATCTGGGGGGATTCACACAGCGGAGCATCACCATCAGGGTGCCCCCGGGGCAAGGACCAAAACCCAGAACAGTCACGATGAGTATGTACTAAGAATATGAGTCACAAAGAGCATGTACTAAGCATAGTAGCAAGTACAAGGGTTGGTAGTGGCCTAGTAAATGGGGGAAGGGGCATTCCCGAGGAATGGAGCGACATGTATAAAGTTCTGGACAGGCAGTGGGAGAAGGTGATCAGGGTTGAAGACAGGCGGAGTTCACAGGCAAATCTGGAACTGCATCAGTATATTTGCACTAGCGAGGTAATGTAGGAAGGACCTTAGTTGTAAGCTGCCTTCTATGCATCACAGGAGGGACTTTACATCAAATCCTTTAATGTAATGTAACCCTAACCCAACTATCTAAAATTTTAACCTTAAAGTAGTACAAAACCTGGGATTTTGGCTATTACAGGTTTTGTTCCAGGGATGGGGTCATCCAAAATTGAAATGTCCCGCTGTGGGAAACCCCCCAGAACACCTATAAAAACGTACCTCTTCCTGGTCCAATGGCACATGCCCAGCCTCTCGTCCAATCAAAGATGTTTGCTGAATGACATAGGCACTGCAAACGTCTCTTAAAAGACTTCAATGGGGAGCACAAGTGGGTACATCCCTATTGGCGCTCCTGCCCCAGTCTATCTGAATCGAATGCAGATGAAGGGGATGTGCCCGCTCTCTCCCCCTATTGTAAACAATCAGAGCAGTTTGCCAAATGACATAGGCACAGCAAACAGCTCTGATTGGATGAGAGTCCATACATGCTCTGTTGGAGTAGCAAAAGGTATGCTAATACCGGCGATCTGGGTGGTTTCACACAGCGGGGACATCCGCATTTGGGATGCCCCAGAGGAAGGCCAGCGATGGCCCTGGAATCTTTGTCTGTCCTAGGTTTTGTTTTGCTTTGCTTTGCTTTAAACTTTGCAGCACCCATTTGCCTTACCGTTCTAATCAGTTTATATGCAAACCACCCTTCACTGGGGCTAAGCAGAATAGAATGGTACAAAAAAAAACTCGTTAACCAGGCTTCAGTGCTAATTGATACTGGTTGTGATGCTGGACACAGTTATTTCGGATCTGCCGCTCAAAGTGTCTTCCTAACATAGTAACATAGTATGTAAGGCTGAATAAAGACTTTAGTCCATCCAGTTCAGCCTGTTTATCTCCTTTCAGTGGTCTAGTAGCCATGGCTGGAAATTGTATTACATGTCAGGAAGGCATCAAGGCCACTTTTGAATGTTTTTACTGTATCCATCATTCCTATCTCCTCTGGCAGCGAGTTCCATAGTCTCACTGCTCTTACAGAGAAGAATCCCCTCCTATGTCGGTGGAGAAAGCACCTTTCCTCTAACCTTAGTGGATGCCCCCGGGTTCCTCAAGCATTGTGTCCATCCCCACTGGCCCTTTCACTTGAATGGCTGGGCAGGAGGGCACACGGACAGAGCAGGGGAAGCCGCTCTGTTCACTGCCTGTGCATCTAGTTACTGCACTGGAATCCCAGATTTAGACTGGACATCCACTTCAAGTGGACAGAATATGCATGAGCCCAAAGTGTATGACTTATTTCGTTATTTCCATTTGATTTTAAAGATCTGAAAGGTAGGGTCCAGGTAGAGTTGCAGGGGCAAGCTGTGGCTCCTTTCCTGTGTAAATCTGCATGCAGTGTCTTTCTGGAAAAGCTTCAGCAAGAAGCTACTGTCATCTGATCCTTTAAAACTCCTGAAGCTTGAGACCATCGAATCCGTGCCCTGTAGATGCAGAATGACAGCGTATTACTATTTGACCACTAAATAAGCTTCTACACATAGCCTGCATGCTGAAATTTTTCTTTAAATAAAATGTATCACCTAAGAAAAACCTGTGTCACTTTATTGTGGTGAAGTTCTTGCCAAACTACAAGATGTAAGATTGTTATAGTGTTGATATATGCTTCTAGCAGGGCTCTATATAACGTGATTGGCAAGTTCCTGCAATGGCTGTCTACTTAGTGAGGAAATCACTTCCTCATTCAGCTTTCAGTCTCCACCCCGCTGACCTGGTCCTTCAATCAACCTTCAGTGGATTGAGAACGGAAACACCTCCACTCAGTCTCCAGACATCCTGATTGGCTGCCTCTCTGCAGTCATGAAACCCCGCCCTTTCACAAAAAAATTAGGAACTACGGCATCATTTTGAAAATTGATTGAAATTTGGGACAGTGCAACGTGTAGCCCGAGACAATGGGACAACAATTGGGTTTGCCTGTAGTATAAATTTAAGCAAATATAAAAATGAAATCTGAATGAAATACTTTGGAAGGTGTCTTACTAGGGGGGATGCAAGAAGATATGTTTTTAAAGGAGAACTATTGCGAAATTGTGTAAAAATCCATATACCGTATTTTTCGTCCTATAAGACGCACTTATTTTTTCCCAAAAGACATCCGTGCGCCTTATCGGGCGAATGTAAAAAAAAAAAGTAAACTCACCCCTTACCGGCGCTCCCACGTTGCCACACTACGGGAGGCCAGAAGAAGACAGAGGAGCAGCAGGCTCTGTCCCCGACGCCGATATTGCTGCGGCAGCGATAACGGGGACGGAGGCAGCGCCCGCCGCTCCTCTATCATCTCCCACCCTCCAGCTGCTGCCTCTCCTGGCCGGGGCACACGCGAGCACCCGGGTTCATGCAGCAGGTGGGCGTGTCGGCATAGGCCACACCCACTCACTGCATGGACCCGGCTGTTCGCTCCTGCCCTTGCCGGAAGAGGCAGCAGCTGAAGGGCAGGAGAAGATGGAGGAGCGGCGGGTGCTGTGCCTGTCCCCGCTGCTCCTTCTTCCTGGCCGGGCCGATACCCGGCTCCATAGAGCAGGTGGGCGTGGCCTGCGCCGACGTGGTGCAGGCCACGCCCACCCAATTCACGGAGCCGGGCGCTTGTGTGTGCCCGGCTGTAAGAAGGAGCGACGGGGACGCTCCTCCATCTTCTTCTGGCGTTCCAGTGTGGTAGCCCAGCCAGCAACGCGGGAGCGCCAGTAACATTTGAATTGGGGAATGGGAGGGGGGATGCCACACTGCCTATGGGAATGGGAGGAGGGGAATGGCACACTGTCTATATGGGAATGGGAGGGGGGAATGCCACACTGCTTGTGGAAATGGGAGGGGGGATGCCACACTGCCTATGAAAATAGGAGGGGAGGAATGCCACACTGCCTATATGGTGAATGGTATGGGGGAATGCCACACTGCCTATGGGAATGGGATGGGGGAATGCCACACTGCCTATGGGAATGGGATGGGGGAATGCCACACTGCCTATGGGAATGGGATGGGGGAATGCCACACTGCCTATGGGAATAGGAGGGGGATGCCACTCTGCCTGTAATTGGAGGATTCTGCACTTTGCCTATTATTTGGTTAAAGTGGACCAACACCCAGGATTTGGACCAAAACCCACTCAAGCTCCCGGCTCTGTGAATCGGGTGGGATATGTGAAATCGCCCAGTTCAACTCACCTCCCCCCGCTCCTATGGTGCATGCGCAGCCGCTCGTCCAATGAGTGCGCTCGGAGCCGCTGTTGTATGCGTGCCAATGAGACGTCTTACCGCAGTGGCTCCGAGCACGCTGGCGGCCGCATCTTGCACTTCCCTCCAACAGGGAGCGCGCCCTGCTAGAGAGAAGAGCGAGATGCGGCCGCGCCCGCACCATTGTGTCAGGGTGCAGGTAAGGTGAATGGGGCGTCCTGGGGGGTTTCACACAGCGGGGCACCCTGATGTCGGATGCCCCACGTGGAGGGATCGGATCGGCCCGGGAATGTTATAGATTCCCGGGTCGATCGTGCAGGGTGTTGATCCACTTTAAGAATATTATTTTTCTTATTTTCCTCCCCCAAATCCTAGGTGCGTCTTATAGGGTGAAAAATACAGTAAACACATTGGATAAGGAGAGGAGGAGTCACTTATACACACATACTGAATAAAACTCTTACCAAGCTTGTGGTTTTTCACTCCTGGTAGGAATAGAATCCAGGGGTGATAGGTTTAATGTATCAGGGGTGACAGAGCCCTCTTCTTTCTATCAAAATAAAAGAAACAAGCCTGGCTGCATGTTTTTTGATGCCGGGAGTATAAGTGACCTTTCCTACCACCATCCAGCATATTTATATTGATTTTTATTATTGGTTCATCTTTTTGCAATAGTGCTCTCTTAAAGCGGACCTTCACTCTGAATAAAATTCTATCTTATATGTTTCCCACACCCTGTACATACAGATTGTCCACATTAAAAATCATCCTACCTGCATCTACTGCATGTTATGAGCCTTTAAACATCCAATATGGCGGCTTATGGAAGCCACCATCTTATCAGGCAGCCTGCAAACAGGAAGTGCCTCCTGACTGTGCTGCTCTGCATTCTGGGACTGCTGACCTTTACCTGACCTCAGCTTTGCTCTGTCTGAGCAAAGCACAGCTATAACCTGCCCCCCCTGTACCTTATCCCACTCTCCTCTCCTCAGTAAGTGTGATGCTTCTGAGTCAAGATGGCGGCGCCCGTATCCTAAACTCCTGAACAGAGTTGCAGCCCAGTGGGGGAAAGAATAGTAAGTTAGTGACTAAAAACGTAAAATATATTCATTTTAGATGCTGGGGAACCGTTTTTTAAGAGTTTGGGCTTTTCATTAAATCCGGTTTAAGAAAGAAAATGCACAGCAATGAGCCATTTAGGGGAAATGTGGAATATGCCAAGGGATAGGCCATGGCCCACTCTCCTCACGCCCTGCCTGAGCTAGCAGGAGGAAGGAATACACATTTACAGGTGATCCTGCATTGTGGACCATTCCTCTGTCACCAACCGATTGCCGGGTTTCCCCCCTCCATCAATACCCTAAATCTTACCTGTCACCTGGCTCCACCACTGCCCCATAACGTGGCCGCATATTGCCAGGGGAGTGAGTAGCCAAATAATATTCGAAGGGTTGATTGAGGGAAAGTACCTTGGCAATCGGGACAATGCCCACCATAACCCCCCATACCCACTGGGAGAGTCAACGTCCACATTTTTTTGTACAATGGGTATTGGTTCTGTTTAAGATACTTAAAAGTACATTTTGACTGAACTTTTTTTTTTGAAGAGCAACAGCATCCAGGATTTTCACTCTGCTGGGTGTTTCTTCTCTCCAGCTGTGTGTTTCCCCACAGATTGCTTAGAAAAACTCGTCTTTATTCCCACGGTACATGCTTCGTGGGAATAAGCAATTGCAATCCATTCATAAATTCCTTAGCCAACCTGACATCCAATCAGCTACCGGTAGGATTTCTGAATGGGGTGTGTGCCTTGGCCATACACATGCTCCTCCGCATCCCCACGCCAGCAAAGATCACTAATGCGGGTATGTGCCTCAGAAAAGTGGGGGTGTGAGCCATTCATGTATTTTGGGATCATTGACTAGGCAAGTCTAACCAGTGATCTTAGGGGGTTTCACACAGCAGGGCATCCCAAATCACGATGTCCCAGAAATAAGGACATCAGCAATCTTAGAGCTGCTGTTTTACTTCAAAATTTTAGAAATATCTTGTATAATAGAAACCCAAAGGCATCCCTCTTACCTCAAGCAATCAAACAAAGACATCCCAATCCAGCCTTCCCCATGGCCATATCCTTGTTATGAATCTCAATAATCTAGTCCTAAATCGTATGTAGGATCCTGATAGTTCATATGGAATATAATGAATTTTCAATTATGTTGCTTCTATATGTTTAAATCTGTTACTACTTGTTGTTATCTTTTTAGTAAATACTTTTTATTTGCATAGGCCTACCTTTTTAGAATTTCTAGAATGTTGTCTTAAAGAGCTTACACAGCCATTAATTATTCTAACATATAGACTATAAGATTCTTTGCAGATAATTTTCTTCTGAGTCCTGTTTTTAGTCTGTAACCAAAGTGATAGTCAGTGACTGTACCTCGTGCAACCCTACAGACCATATAGGATTATTTGGGGTAACATGATCACATAAAAGCTTTGATCAGATGGTGATCAGAGTCCTCTGAAGTCATTGGTGGTGGTAGCCATTGTGTAAGCAAAGTGTGCCTTTGATAGTTTATATGTCCTTGGAAACACTCAAACTGGTCCACGTCCTTTTTAATCACAATATTTCACACATCCATTTGTCTTTACTAATAATCTGTAGCCCAGTCTAGGAACCTTATACAATTCACTGCATGGTTCGCAAGCTTCGGGTAGTATAGAGCCCTTTATAAAACGAATACTAGTTAAATAGAAACATAGAAGGTTGATGGCAGAAGGAGACCATACGGTCCATCTAGTCTGCCCTTATGTGTATACTGTATGTACTCTTTATCTTAGGATAGATGTGTGCTTATCCCAGGCATGTTTAAATTCAGTGACTGTTGATTTTTCAACTACCTCTGCTGGAAGTTTGTTCCAAGCATCTACTACTCTTTCTGTAAAATAATATTTTCTAACATTGCTCCTGATCTTCCCCCCGACTAGCTTCAGGTTGTGCCCCCTTGTTCTATCATTAAACTTCTTCTTAAAAACACTTCCCTCCTGAACCTTATTCAAACCTTTCACATATTTAAAGGTCTCAATCATGTCCCCCCTCTCCCTTCTTTCCTCCAGACTGTACAAATTAAGTTCTTTAAGTCTCTCCTGATAAGTTTTAAGTTTAAGTCCTTCCACCATTTTTGTTGCCCGCCTTTGGACACGTTCTATTTTAATAATGTCTTTTTGCAGGTAAGGTCTCCAGAACTGCACACAGTATTCTAGCTGTGGCCTTACCAGGGCTCTATACAGCGGCATCACAACCTCCCTCTTCCTACTGGTGATGCCTCGAGCTATGCAGCCGAGCATCCTGCTTGCTTTTCCCACTGCCTGGCTACACTGTCCACTCATCTTGCAGCTATCAGTAATCAGTATCCCTAAATCTCTCTCCTCCGAGGTCCTGGCTAACACAGTGCTGCCCATAGGGTGCTCAGAGCAGGGATTCCTTCTACCCAAGTGCATGATTTTACATTTAGAGACATTAAACTCTAGTTTCCACAGTTTTGACCATCTATCCAGTAAAGCTAAATCATTTTCCATGTTGCAGACACCTCCCGGAATATCCACCCTATTACTTACCTTTTTATCATCAGCAAACAGACAAACTTTTCCTACCAAGCCTTCTCCTATGTCACTTACAAATATATTAAAAAGGACAGAGCCTTACGGCACACCACTTGTAACTCGCCTTTGTTCGGATTGCGCACCATTTACAACAACGCTCTGGTACAGATCCCTCAGCCAACTGGAAATCCACTGAACTATCCAGGGATTGAGTCCTACCTTCAATAACTTATCTATGAGCTCCTTATGTGGTACAGTGTCAAAGGCTTTGCTAAAATCCAGATAGGCGATATCCACAGCACCACCTTCATCTAACACTTTAGTGACATTGTCAAAGAAATCAATAAGATTGGTCTGACATGATCTGTCCTCAGTAAAGCCGTGCTGTTTTGGGTCCAATAGGTCATTAATTTTTAGATGGGAAATTATCTGTTTTTTTTAAACCATTCCATTAATTTGACCACTATAGATCTAGATGTTAAACTAACTGGCCTGTAAATAGGCCTAGGCCAAAATGTATTTGTACTTAATTTCTTTGTAATTTATTTTTAAAGTACTATATATAGTATAGGCCTACCAGACAATACATGGCGGGTACTGTTTATACCAATTTTCAAGGCCCTGCTAATGTCAAACAACAACAAAAAGAAAACTATGCTTACCTTTCCTCCCCAATGAAAAAAATCTAAACTATATGGCAAATTTATAAAAGAAAAATGTAAAAAAAGGACACTTCTGCAAGCTTTCCCTGACATACCTCAGACCAGTAGTGCCTCAGGGCATGAGGTAACCCTTTGTTACCTACCAAGAGTTCTGCACCACACATCAATCTGCTGCCAACCCAGTACAAGAAGCGAACTAGCATTTCTTCTGCTCGGGGTGCCCCCATTGATTTCAACTGTCAAGGTTTGAATGGAAGCCACTGAGCCAGCTTATCATACCATTGATTACCCAATGATGTGCTAGCCCAATGGAAGTAAACATTGCTGATTACATTTAAAAGATAAAACTAGCACAGTCAAATGATTGTGTTCATTGCCACTCTGGCACAAGATTGCCCTCCTAGACATTAGTACGCAAAGGATAGCATCTGAGGCTGCAAAGACCAATGGATTGTCTGAAAAATTAGGACAACCTGGGCCAGTCCAATGGCAGGCCATGTTATAGGTGGAAAGCAATCCAAGAAGTATTGTAGCCAAAGGACAACAGAGAATGCAAAAATAGAAGAATGATTCAAAAGGGTTAGCTACTAACATAGTCGATGCATCAACCAACTAGGAGGTCAAACAGCCAATCGCCCATCATGAAAAAGTACCTTTAATGTAACCCTTTCATGGGAATATTATAAAAGGCAAGGTGTCCTAGCATGTGTGGGGTTATAAGAGTGCTATTATCCAGCCCCTGGCTTTAGAGCTGTTTGTGTCCACCATGTAGGTTTAGGCATGGATCCACACTCCATAAAGACAGCAAGCTCTTGTGTGCATGCTTGACCTCCTAAATGATCATGCTTGCTACCACATGCAGGGGTCTCAGTGCCATTCCACAATAAGATTTGTTCATCACAGCAGTAAAAGGATATTAAATCTGGGCATACCAAGACAGGATTAGTACTGGAGGCTTCTTTGTATTTTAGAAAAAAGACTGGTATGCCTCAGCTTTATATTGCTTAACAGGTTAAATTAGTAAGAGATGAAATCAGTGCCCAATGAACTGCCTGTAGAAATTAGTGAAACCCCAAAACTCTAACACTCAATAAATTTCACACTTTCAACACTTAATAAATTGGGCTTTCATTTGGGCCACGGTTATCTTCCTACTATTCTTGGACTTGGCAAAGAATCTGTGCTTTTCCTGGACTTTTATGGATTAGCAAGTATGCCCTCGCCACCTCCACAGGCACTGGCATGTTGTTTCCTCAGGATTAGCAGATATGAATTGTGAGTTCAGGGGGTCCTATTGGCGGCATTGTCAGCACATGGATAATTATTTATATTCTATTGCATTGTCATCCTATAGTTTTTATCTGAAGTTTCTAAAACATCTGAGAAGTAAATGCTTAAACAAGCTATTTATTAGATGGTGTAAAATTAAAGTGCATAGATGCTCATAGCCATTTCAGTTGTATTATTTTACACTGGCTCTGCACTTAAAGTAGAGGTAAAGACCTACAGCCAGGCGGAGAACCCTGACTTGACAGAATATGCTTTTCTTTGGCATCAATAAACTCCCTTCAGTCAATTAATCCTTCCAGGGCTGCACCTCCATTTAATGTGACAATAGAAGCCGGAACCCACTTTTCCAGAGCAGTGGAGCAAAGGGTACAGTTGGGAAATGGGATGGTAGTGTTGGAGGAAATGTTCCTGATCTCTTAGGCTCAGACAATGATCTGCTTTGAACGGGAGCTTTTATTAACCGAGGGCAGATGAACCATTGGTGGCAAGTGCTTAACCAAAGACAAACTCATCAGAGAATGTTTAAGGCTAATGTCTATACAGTTCCAATGTGTGCAACACTGGGGGTTGGTTTATACACATTGAAATCTGGCCGACAAAAATTATATATCAAATAGAGAGACTGGCTGAAATGTTAGTTTTTCTTATGGTGCCATCAGCAAACTCTGTCCCAGATAATCATTTTCTATTTTTTTAGTGAGCTGAAATAATTGTAGGCTTATCTCTTATGCCAAATAATACTCCATATGGTGAAACTAATGGGATTTATTTTTCATAACTGACCTACTTTGCAGAAAATAAAACTGCTTTCATAGCCTTTGGCAGTGAATTGTGATCCGACGTGCAGATAGTGAAGGTACTTCTTTAATGACTCGCATTAATTCTAATGATAATTTCCAACATGGAGGGAAGCTCGTTCAGCTGGGTTTATGGCCTAACAGCGTGAAATAGCTGATGTACACCATTAAATTAATCAGGAGAGCCGTGTATACGTGAAATGGGGCTGCCTGGGACGCATTTGTGTTTTATTTTGGGGAACCCTAATTTACTGAGTGTATGTATTTTGCTAGAAACTGTAATCACACCATCTATATTTTAGTTTCAAATGGATCTTGAATGAGAAATTACATTGCCTTGGTTTTTTCTTGGTCATTATATTGACTGTGTTAGTGCATAACATTTTTAAAATGGAAAAACATCCATCAATATCTATTACAATTGATACATGATTTGCTGCTGGTGGCTGTGAGATGACCAGAAGGCTTTAGACTGAGTCTAGTTGTATGTTTAAACAGAATGTTAACAATGTGTTGGTCAGTTGTATATGCAAAATATGTGCAGGACCACTTTTAGGCAACACGTTATAAATACTAAAACTCTTTACCTTCATTCTACTGCCTACTGTGCCCTCATTCTGCGGCTCTCACAACTGTACCTACATCTACTACCTTCTGTGCTTTTACCCCCCCCCCCCCGCTATGTCTGTCTACTCAGGGAAATGGGGCAGAGTAGGGGTATGGCTTATTGGTAGGCATTGGAGGAACAAAAATCGCCATCATCCTAAGCCATTCCCATGTGAAAGTAACTAGTGCCACACTCGATGCTTAAAGCACAACTCAGGGATCTCCAGAACATAAAGGGTGGTTGCTCAACCAGTCTGTACCTTCCACTACCAATGTTCAGACAATGAGCCAGAGCAGGGTCCTAGTTTGTAAACTGACCTGAGTTGTCTGGGTTTGTTGGGACAGTCTTTCCTGTAGTGTCCCAAGAGTTTTTTGGGGGACAAAATGCCTCAAGACGGGATTGTGAGAGGGACGTCTGATCAGGTTAAATGTGACCCATAATCTGTACAACTCTAGTTGAAAAACAAATTGTCACGATGGTTCACTGACCTTGACCTCGCTTCAGTGGTGCCCTCGGCTGTCGCTCTGGGCATTTCCCTACACACGCGTCATTCTCTGATACTGGCTCGAACGGCACAGCGCTCTGCCTCCTCCCCCCGCATCCCCAGCAAATGTGATCGTGTACATGCATGCAAGTCTTTATGCCCTCCTGCTGCACTATAGACAGCGCAGCTGCCAGAGGCCTGTTTAAATGGGCCGATGAGCCCCAACATTATGGGGTCAGCCCTTAATCAAATGTAGAATAATCAGCCCTGGTGTTGTTGCCTATCAGTGAGCTCAAGGTTGCCCCGACCAATCCCTGCACACCTACCCCTATAAAAGTGCCCCAGCCACTGTCTCTAGTGCCCGTGATAGCTGGTGCTTTGGGTGTTGTGCGGTGCTGTTTATCTTGCTGCTCGTGTTTGACCCAGATTGACCTTGACCTTACCTCCGCTAAACCCTTGTTGTTGACCTCAGAATGCCTCTGCCTGCTCCCTTCGGTATCTCTATCCATTTTGTTGTTTTGACTTTTGGCCTGACCTCTGATTTTGCCTCCAGTTACCCCTTCTGCTTTGACACATGGTGGACTGACTCATGCATATGACCCTTGCTTTGTCCTGCATATGACCTTGCGTGAACTCTTATCCATCTGCAGGTTCAGCCGTCGGGCGATAACGCTTGCGTTTAAGACCTGGGGGCAACCTCATCTGGCGAGGCCTGCTTGCATCCCGGCAAAGGGGGCTTGTCTAAAGGTCAACACAGTGGCGGAGATTGGGCGTTATCAACTAAACTGGACTTGCTAACTGCTAACAAAAAAACATACTATGGAAAGTCTTGCAGAGCAAATACAGGCTATGGTCAGCCCCATTGAATAGCTTGGTCATTGTTTGGCCCTTCAGGAGAATCGTCAGCCATCCACCTCTCAAGTGGATGGAGAAGTTCATTGGGGACTGTACCTCAGATTTTAAGAACTCTTGCCTTTTATGTTTCCAAATGTGGCCCAACTCGTCAGGTTCTGTACAATGATCCGGATTTGGCCTTAACACTCGATGCCAAACTGCAAGGTCTCAAACAGAAGAAACGTACATCTGAGGAGTACAGTACCACCCATGGGCGATCGTTTCCCGCTGGAACGATACAGCCCCCTGTATCCAATTTCGGATTGGTCTCACCGAAATTCCGCTGAACTTCTTGACTCCTAAGAACCTTGATGATTACATCCAACTAGCCATTAAGGTGGACTGGCGCCAAGGAGAGCAACGATTAGGGAACAATAGAGATCCAGCCTGGTGCGAGTATCGTCAAAATTCCCTTGCCTTGGGCCGTACTATTTCCTCCTCATCTGCTCCAGAGGATCCCATTCTATTGTGGTCCACCCTTCTCTCACAGTTAGAGAAGATGAGACGACGATCCCAGGGTCTCTGCCTCTATTGGGGCAATCCTGGCCATTTTGCCAAAACCTGTCCGAACAACAAAAAGCTGCAAAAAACTTCAATGCCTAGATGAGCGGGGGAGACTTGTCTAGGTGATCAGTTATTGTTCCCCCATTTAAACAAATTGTTGTTACCTGCTATGATCATATGGAAACATTTTCAGGAAAATTAAAATTGATCTCCCAAGATTCCTAATGCTTTTCATGAATGCTACTGAAACCTGCTGACAATTTTTAGGTGTCTTCTCCATCCCCCATATTCGTTGAGAACTTGAATATGAAGTCTGTAAGATTTTGGACTATAGAAGTGTGCGTAATTCATTACAGTATTTATTTGATTGGAAAGGTTTCTGTCCATAGGAGAGATGTTGGGTGCCAGCCAGGGATGTTCATTTAGATGCTTTGGTTGTGACAACCCAGATAAACCTGGTAAGGTTCCTGAGGCCCCTCCTCAAGGAGGGGGGTAGTGTCACTATGGTTCAGGTATAGTCAGGGAAGGGAAAAAAACATGGCTTTATATATACCATGGAACACACAGAAGATGGTCATCAAGAAGTGGATTAAATTTGGTTAAGTAGCGACATTACCAAGAACTGTCTCTCAAAAATTGATGAAAGATAAGGCGGCCAAGAGGCCTACAGCAACATTAAAAAGGCTTCAGGAATTTCTAGCAAGTACTAGTTGTGTGCTTGTTGCTCACGTTATTCACCTGCCTTGTCACTCATTTCTATAAGGCAAACAAAAGCAAGGTAAAAAAAAAGTCAGATGGTGGGAGATCACCCCCTGCCCAGCCTGAGCGTAACTTTTTTTTTTCATGTAAATGTAATAACTTCTTATATCTAATAATTTCTGCCAGGTGACGCTTACATATCAGGGTAGCTTGTCCTAGTCGCATTTGATGCCCCGGGGGAGCGAGTATGCCTGCCCTGGTGTCTCATAGACTCCAGGGTGGGTTTTGGATCACTTTAAGAGTCCACTGGTAAAACCTGTGCTGACGGGAATAGAATGAAACTACTGGACGTGCCAAGGAAGGTATCCAAACTCTCTACATTTTGTGAATCCTCATTTAAAAATGGATTTGAGTCGGGGCGGCAGGGGGAAAAGCTGGGATTTTGCAGACAATCAAAAATCCAGTCCTGCATTGGATCACCTCTCACTTACCACTTCCAAGAAGACATTACTCATCCTATGAACACAATAAAAGTGTTTGTTTGCTGAGCAGGAGAGGTCACACAATGATTTGAACCAAAAATAAAAAGAATGAATATAGTAAAACGCTATTTATACACAACCAAATAAAACACCATTGAAATGTATGGGAGAGCGCTACTGAGCGACAGAGGCTACATGGCGCTGCTGAACCTTTTGCGACGGTGCTATACACCGAGCCACTGGTAGTGATACATGTGACGCTACATGATGCTTTTAGAGGCGCTCACCAGATTGACTTTCTTAAATGTGGTTTTCACGTGTATAGTGTCTACCCAACGCTACATGGCACTACCTAGCGTTACCTTTTCTTAAATAACCCCCATAGACTGAATGATATTGTGATATTTGTCCATATAAGCAGCAGTCTTTTAAGTAATAATACAATACTGTAATTTATATATTCAGTCAAATTTCTGTGTGAATTAAAAAGCTTCAAATTTAGCTTCAGATATAACTTCTTTTATATTATTATACATTATGTTATACTGGCGGAAAAAAAATGTGATTATTCCACAACTCTCATTTTATGTTTTTGTAGCAGTTCTGCAATCAACAAACACTGGGAAGCAGAACTGGCCACACTTAAAGGAAACAATGCCAAGCTCACAGCAGCCTTGCTGGAGTCTACTGCCAATGTCAAACAATGGAAACAACAGCTTGCTGCATATCAGGAAGAAGCAGACCGTCTCCACAAGCGGGTAGGTGCCACACATGAATGTTTTCTCCTAACACTAGCTCATATAAACTACCTGCAATCAATGGCATCTCCTGCCTATATTGTGATATACTCCTCACACTTTAAAACTACCTCTTGACTTGACTTGCCTAGTTTACCGTTTCTCAACCAATGGTACTCATACCCCAATGGGGTACTTAGTAATGTTCTAGGGTGCAGTGACCTGGGGTTATTTTGGGTTGGTATATTATTTTAACAATAGATCATTCATTTTTCTTGCTTCAAAAAGTGCCTCAAGGCCTTATTGTGGTAAGGTAAGTAAGTAATCTCCTTCTTCAGGGTACTTGGTTGTAGCTGCTTTTTGCTAGGGCAGTAGTCCTCAAACTTCCTCCTCAAGGGCCGAGACAGGCCAGGTTTTGCAGCTCTCCACGCTACTCCACAGGTGAATTAACTGGTGCTCAGACAGAGCTATAGCCCTAATTATTACATCTGTGCATCAGCATAGAGAGCTGCAAAACCTGGCCTGTCTCGGCCCTTGAGGAGGAAGTTTGAGGACTACTGTGCTAGGGGGTACTTGCCATAAAAAGGTTGAGAACCAGTGGTCTAGTTGATTTATATTAGTCCTAATGCAGACCAAAACCGTGTCCATCTGGCCATTGAGTCGAAAGCCAAAAGCCCTACTTAGGTGGAACTTCATAGTTTGCCTTAGAATTCAATCCCACCGCGCACCATCTCTAGCACTTCACCATCAGATGCGTGCACCCCAACTAGCATATCTGAATGCCTAATTTCAAGTGCTCAGAGCCTGAGGAAGCTGCTAGCAGCAGATACCCCAGCAAGTCATTAATAAGCTCAGCAATCTATTCCTATTGGAGGAAAGACAGCTTATGCGTCATGGAAGTGTGGATGGAGTGAGGTAAGATTTTCAGCAATTCCACAATTTTCACACACGGGGCCTCCAGGACCCCTGTAACGCAAACCAAAACCCAGGGTGTAAATTAGCAATCAGGATGCCCCACACCCATAGTAAGTCACCGGTGGCCAATAAGAGGCTTAATTTTGTCAGGGAGCGCAGGGAATATAAGCATTGGGGGTCATAGGTAATCAGGATAAGGATCACAGATAATTCTGTTGTTCTTGGATGGTTAGCACAATGTAACAACCTTGTTTATTTTTTTCCTTTTATGGGAGATTAAACTGGACCTTCAGCATCATTTAATGAAAAGCCCAAACCCTGAGTCATTTATTATTCTTTCCCTCATTGGGCTGCAACTCTGTTCAGGACTCTAGGATACGGGCGCCGCCATCTTGCCTCAAAAGCATCACATGCTGAGCAGAGCAGAAGGCAGTTACATGTGGACATAAAGCAATTGGAGTCATGCTAAAGATTTGATGAGGCAAGTTTAAATCCCAAAAATGATGCTCCATCATAGGAACAGGGGATTTTAGGGGGAAAATTAGAGCAAAAGAAGCATGGTTGCACTTTTTTGTGCGCTCAACAAGATGGTGGTTGCAATTCACACCCAAATCTGCAGCTAATGATATTATTGATCCATGGAATGCTGTTCTGAATGGAACACATAAGTGTTTGATAAATAGACCAACTCCCATATTGAAGTAGAGGGACAGACTTCCCCTTGAAACTTTTGAAGCAGACATACTCCTTGTTACCTGGCACACGGCTGCATTGTTCTATATACTCTATACCAGTGTTCCTCAACCCATGGCTCGCAGGCCCTTCCAGTATGACTCGCAGGCAAGGGAGCAGCTTACAGTGGGCAGCGGGGAACTCGCACCAAGGCACAGCGTAATTAGGGCTCTTGGAGCGGCCAGCTGGCAATACACATGTTTGCCATGTTTGAGGCGGAGCAATTACCACCCATCATCGACTGACTAAAAGGGCGTCGCCACACTGGGAACCACTGCCCCTGCCATCTGGGTGGTGCATTAAACAACTCTGCTGTTGGCTGGCTGAGAGGGCACTGCCCACCACTCGACCAGAACTGAAGCCAGAGAGTGACCTTTCAGTTTGACACCAATGGTCCTGGGGTGACAACCACAATCATGCATAGATTGCAGGCTGGCAACTGAGTGAATCTGTGTATGTAGCCAGTCTGCACAATAGCCTCAGCCTCAGTGAGAGCTTAAAAGTGGAATCAAACCCAGGATCTTGACTGTTCCAGGTCTTGTTCCATGCCCCGGGGGCATCCTGAATTGACATGCCCCACTGTGTGAAACCCCCCAAGTCGCCCCGTGACACCTCATGTCATCCCAGTCTTAACGCCGCATGTGCGGGCTCTTATCCAATCAGAGTTATTTGCTGTGACTTTGATGTCACTTGGCAAATGGCTCTGATAGGCTTCAATGGAGAGCAGATGCATCTCCAGCAGTGTGCACAACTAAAAAATGCAAGGGATGTGGCCACGCTCACTGCCCATTGTAAACAATCAGAGACGTTTGCCAAATTACATAGGCACAGTAAACAGCTCTAATTGGATGAGAACCCTCGCATGCGACATTGCATCAGGCAAAGGTGAATGAATACTGGCCAGCTGGGGGGTTTCACACAGCATGGCATCCCAATTAGGGATGCCCAAGGGGAAGGCCAGCTACCTCTGCTTTTAGATTCTAGCGAGGGTGGACAGCCATGGAATCCCAAACCCTGCTCAGGACCACCGTGGGAATGAAGCTTACCATGAAGCTGGATGAGGCTGATTTTATTACAGACATTATTAGACTGGCCACAGGTGGAGGAGAAGGCAGGGGTCCTAATTTCACTAGGTACACTTAAAGCAGACCAAAACCCAGGTTTTCACTAACCTGGGGCTTGGTCTACTTTAGCAAGGCATCCCAATCCACACAGATTCACCTAATATGGTACTTGAACCAGCGTTTGTATGGCTTCTACATTCTCTTTACATCTCCCACTGCTGAATGTGGCCCTCAAGGTAAAAAGGTTGGGGACCACTGCTCTATACTATACCAAACACTATACTTACTCTATACTATGAAGGTTGTTTTCTCCGCCTTTGTGAATTATTTCTTTTAATCTCCTCTTTGCCCAGGTGAGCGAATTAGAATATCTCAGCAGTCAAGCAAATGCAGTGCAAACACATAAAACAGAACTCAGTGAGACAATACAAGATTTAGAGTCTACGCTGAAGAATAAAGAAGAGGTATATTGTATTTTAATAATGTGTTTTTTTTACCTTTGCTTTGTATATTCCTGGTTCTTACATTCAGTAAATTAGTAAGGATCTTAAGATGTAACAAGATGGAGCTCTTGATTTACCCAGGGAAGCGGTGAATGTCCTATCTCTTTGACCGCACCTTCTCCAGATATGTGAATCTATACACAAACCTGGTGTAAAACAAAACAGGAAGTCACTCCAGCGTTTGCTTGTGTTTCAAAAGCAGGGTCAGATTATATTTTGTGCAACGGGACACCTGCTCTGGGTCCCTGTAGCTCAGTGGGGCCCCCATCAGCATGACTGCCCATGTGCAGTATCAGTTTTACACTGGCGACCACAATTGGTGACCATTGGCATCTGTTTATATATCTAAGAAAAAGTTATTAGTGGCTTTAGTGGTTAATTGTCCTCCTCCACGTGCTACCTACAGTACCATGTCTGAATTGCTGATTGGTCACTGTGCCACCCACTGCAGCAATGAGGAGTGCTGAAGCAGCTGGGTCTGACATCACTCCCATAAGCACTCCTCGTACAAGCAGCCGGACCACGCTGGGAAGCAGCTTTGTCTTGTACTTCTAAAATGAGAAGATTTCTGTCAACCCCAAAGCTCTCGGGTCTCATCTGCCCATAGCTCAAACTTGGGGTCGATTCAATACCAGCTGAGAAAAGTCATTACTTTTTTAGGATATAAACCTGCTATTAACTTTCATAATCTACCTTGGGACTTATTCAATGCCAGGTCAAATTTACATCCAGTTGCTGATTCAGCCCCAAGTTAGACAATGGAGTCGATTCAAATCTAGATGAGAGAACCGACTCCATTTTAGGAGAGAAAATGGCCATTCACTGTCATTGTCTACATTGAAGCTGAATCAGCAAGAGACGCTCATCTAGCACCCACAGAAAAAAAAACATCAATAAGGCTCTAAGTGTATGTGACCTTTTTCTTGTCCAGGCAGTGTAATTTTCATGTAGGGTTTTTATGGAGTCCAGAGTTGCAATGGTTCCATTATTGTTTCTGTTTGGGCTTGCTACATGTGTTGTCATTTGTAAAAAGTGTTTAAAGGTTTTTTGTGTTATGTTTTAGGAAATAGAAAGATTGAAGGAGGAAATTGATCATGCAAAAGAGCTGCAAGAACAGAGAGATTCCCTGAGCCAAAAATTACAGGTACATGTTGATCTATATTCCAGCCGTTATTCTTGCTGAGATTCTGACAGGGAGCCTTATTTAAGAAGCGGCACTTTTTTGGCCTCAGCGGCACTCCGCCGCCGCCTAGCATCTTATTTAACACTAGCTCCAAAAAGGATGCAGCACTGGGCATTCTGGTTGAAGCAGCGCCAGATAAAACCTGGTCCCATAGAGCACAATGGGCAGAACTGGAGTGAAGTGTTAACCCTTTCGATGCCAGCCTATCTGGACCCTTGTCACCCTTGTTGCCAGACCATTTTGCACTATTTTGCGCTCCATATGTTCAACTGTGATTTTTGAAGAGATTTACCAGGGAAATTATATATTGTTTTTTTCAGCAGAGTCTGGGCTTTAACAGGAAACTTCTTGTTTGTCATTTTTTAGGTGTATTCCCAATATTTTTGGGTAAAATATGTGCCAAAAAATAAAAAAAAAAACAGTGTTTTCTTGTAATGTAAGTTTGTCAATAAAATCTTATTGCATGTAAAAGCCCCATTTCTCCCGGTTACAGCAGTACCACATATGTATTGGTAGACACCCTTTCCTACCCAGGAGACTCCCCCAAACTGAAACAGCGCTTTAGGAGATTTTCAGATAAAATACACCTGTGCTAGGCGCTATGCGCACCTTGCAGTTTTTCAAGAAAAACAACCCTTTACATTTGAAATACCCCCACAAACTATATGTTTTCTGGAAGTACACACCACAAGCTTTCTAAGCGTACCAGGCTTGTTGACATGGGTGCAGTTTTCTGGAAGTAATCCCTCAATGAATTATTTGGTTGCACAGGGTTTTCCTAAAAAAAAGAATAAAAAAACAGAATCAAAGGCACTTTTTCCTAAAAAACGATATGCAAACAAGAAAAAACAAGTTAAATCTAAAAAAGCAACACCCCGAACAGAACAATACCCAACATGCATAGCTACAGTCAAGGGAAGAGTTGGCAAACACCCCAAAGTAAAGCGTGTGCGTAAGAATAATTTTACTTGAAAATTTCAGCTCTGCAGACAAAGTGCTTACCTTGAGCTTTTTCTACTAAAACAACCCTTTACATTTGGAATACCTCCCACAAACCAAAAGTACACTTGTTAAGCTTTCTAAGTGTACACAGCTTGTTGTAGTGGGCTCATCTTTCTGGAAGTAATCCCTCAAAGAATTCTTTGGTTGCACAGGGTTTCCCTAAAAAATGTATACAAAAGCAGAATAAAAAACACCTTTTCCTAAAATATCAATATACAAACAAGAAAGAACAAGGTAAATCTCAAAGCGCAAGGTCCCCCGAGCAGAACATTACCCAACATGCATAGGTACTTTCAATCCTTTTATTTCCCAGCTTACTTTAAATTTTGTCACCCTCTGTTGACAGGTAATTTTTCCCCATGTTTAACTGGGATTTTTTCAGGAATTTCCAGCAAAATTCTATTTTTTTTACGGCAGAGTTTAGGCTTTAACATGAAATGTCTTGTTTGTATTTTTTTACTGTTTTTTAAAATATCTTTAAGTCAAAATACTAAAAAATAAAAAAATGTTATTTCTTTTACATTTTCTCATTTATTTTAAATAAACAATTTATTTTACTAAAGAAAACCATATTGCATGTGAAAGCCCCATTTTTTCTGATTACAACGGTACCACATATGTATCGGTAGCCCCCTGTTACTGTCCAGGAGACCCCCCAAACTAGAAAGAGCTCTAACATTTACAAATAAAATACAACTACTATCCACACTATAAAGGGTTACACTTTAAAAAATAGTTGTGGGGTCCCCCTTCCCGGCAGAGGGGGACCCATTTTTTGGGGGGGAATTTTAAGGGTTAAAAACCCTTAAAAATCCCCCCAAAAAATGGCGTGAGTTCCCCACTACCCAGCATAACCAGCCCTGGGACCAACTATGGGGGCTTGTACAAGGCGCAGGGGCCAACTTTGGTGGCCCCTGGCCCTGCAGGCTACAAGCCGGCATAGCCTATGGCCACAGGCTCTTCTTTCCCCCCCCCCTTGGGCTTTGGGGAGGCAGGTAATGGGTAGTCTCAGATTTAATGGCAAGTCACCCGCTAGCCGCAGGTGACTTGTCAGACCCAGAGCCTTGTGAACTGGTATAGGGGTCACATAGATCCCTTACAGTTCACAAAGGGTTAAATGTAAACAAAACACACACACACACAGAGTAAAAAAAAATATTATTCTTTTAATACTTACCTCCCATCCATCCCGGAGCACCATGTCCCACGCTGATCACTTTGGCTTCAGCGCTCCTGCTGCTGCTAGAAGCCTTTTTTACCTGCTGGGTGACAGGTAACATAGTGTTAAAAACCCTTAAAAATCCCCCCAAAAATGGCATGAGGCCCCCCCAGCTATGGGGGCTTGTAGAACAGGGCGCAGGGGCCAGCTTTGGCAGGCCCCTGGCCCTGCAGGCTACAAGCCCACATAACCTCTGTGAGGCCCAGGCCCTTCTGCCCCCCTCCCGGCCTTTGGGGAGACAGGTAATTTGGGGTACCAGGGGTTAATGCAAGTCACCCGCTAGCTGCTTGCCAGCCCCCAGCCTTGTGAACTGGTATAGGTATCTCATGGATCCCTTACCAGTTCACAAAGGGTTAACAGTAAAAAAAAAACACACACACATACTTAAAAATGACTTCATTAAAAAATAAAACCTTTTTTTTTTTTTTACTTTGCTCACCTCCGATCGTCAGCTCCTGTGTCCCTCGATGCGATGACAGATGCGATCATGCTGGCTACAGTAGCAGAGGGACAGGCAATGATCTGATCACCTGCCCCTCTGCTCCTGTGGCTAGCATGATCGCATCTGAAAGAACAACAGCCGGGAGCCAGGACGACACCCGGTGACTGACGTCATAATCCCCGCCCACAAAGGGGCGGGGCTTAGCGGCAAGATGGAGGCGCCCGTCGGGAGAGGGGCCTGTCAGGCTTTACCCTGAAGCTGAAGAGCCGGGGGGGGGGGGGGTGAAGAGGAGAGCCCCTGGTGAAGAGGAGACCCGGCGGGAACAATCGGACACTGAGGTGAGTAAATGTCATTTTTATTTATTTTTTTTACAGGTAATTCCGGCGGGGGGGGGGGGGGTGGCTATTCCGGGCACTCCCCTGCAGCCGGGGGGGCCTGGGTGGGGGGATCGAAGCCCCCCCGGATGAAGAGAGACCCAGCCGGATCGAACAAGGGGTCAGGTGAGTGTTTCTTTAACTTATTTTTTACTGTAGCAGGGGGGAAAGTCAGGCACGTAGTGCTTGGCACTTAAGTGGAGTAGAAGCGAGCACATAGAATCTACGTGCTTGGCACTGAAATGGTTATAATGCTTATAATTAATATTACACACATTTATTTGTACAAAACTTGCATTTCGACTTGTCAATAATTGAAACACAGGGCCTAGATGTCACAAACTGAATTTTTGGAGGAGTTAGTAAAATTGATTGTAATGGCTTCTTTTGCTTAATAGTGTGTTATTGGGACAACTAAAACGCAGCCTAAACACACAGTAAAGTTTGCCCCCTTTGTCCCTTGCAGTCATTTCTTGTAACTGTAGTGATGACCAGTGCTGGAAAATACAGCACCCAATATTTCAAGGTGAAAAAAAAAACATAAATATGATGTTACGCGCCGGAAAAACGGCGGTCCAAAGTGGCACTTACTGGCGCTGAGATAATCAGCAGCCGGGTCCAACAGGTGCTGACATACGCTGGCTAATACCTAGTGCAGCAATCAAAGCTAATTAGTAGTGATCTGCGCAGAGACTGCTAATGTAATCCACAGCACAGCTCCAGATAAGACAAAAACGCCAGCAACTCCCCAACTGGCGCTATGGCCACAAAAAAAGACGCTAAAAGGCGCATAAATAAGGCCCTTAATGCACATTCATGACTTTATGCACTAACTGCAGCAAACATACATGTACACATACTGTAGAGATATAAACAAATGTGGCTAGAATGAAATATAGTCTTGCTTCCCCTCTGGGCAAAAAAGTTCCATAGTGGGCCCAGTGCTGGCAGCATACAGTAGGGTTGGGGGATGTCCTCAAACCGGGCTAATCTAGTAATTTATCTACACTCACATGGCATGCCAGAGCTGGGGGGGGGGGGGGTTCTCTGGGTGGGCAGGCATGTACAAGACCATGCACAGTGAGCAGAGCACAACTACCCAGCAAACCATATTGGTCGTCAGCTGGAATGTAATTGCACCATTGCAACTGTTGATGTTGATGCATCTGTTGAAGGGCATTTTCTGTGGCTTAAACCCATCTGTGATGGTATTCTCTAAAGCACTATCTAATGGCTGAGTTGGTGGCGGGGGGCCTCATTGCCTAGCAACTATAGGGCAGCATTGCTCAGCCCTTTCTAGAGGCCAACCCCCCCACTATAGCCTCTGATTTTCTCAGACATCGAGGGTGTGGGCTATTCCAGCTCTGCCCCTTAGCTGGTTCTTGTTCCTGACTCTGCCTTGCTTGACCTTGTTCTGTGCCAAGTACAAGTGCCATGTCATGTGCCAATTGGTTGCCAACAGGTTGCCATTCGTAACTCTGCACTTCTGAACAACTTTTAATTATTACTTACTTATGTATGTCCAACTGAATTGAACTTGTTCTGAGATGTACGGAGGGAGTCTTTGCAATCCTAGGGAATGTTTGCACTTTTAGGGTGTTGTACTTTAGGTATCTGAGTTAACGGGACGTCTAAAGCGGACCAAAAGCCATATTTTTAACTAGCATCCCCTGCATTGCTCCCCCCATTAAGAGTACGTTTTTCCAATTTTCACTGCCCCTGTTTCCATCTAATCCCAGATAATGCCTCATGATGTAGCTGTAAAGCCCCTCCTCTCTCCTTCATTGCCACACCTATGCAATAACTGATCGTCTGCCATCTTACAGAGAGGGACAGCAATAAAAAAGGGTTCCAGGACTATTCGAAAAGCAACAATATCCATTTCTAGTTCTACACCCTAAGAAAGGAGTATTGGCAAGGGCTTTGGCCAAATGTATTTCACAAGTTCCGTGGGTTTTGGTCCGCTTTAACGAACGAACAATCGCTAAAGCAGATGCAATCAAGCAATAATTGATCTGTGGAAATGCTTGCTGCAAACAATCAACGAGAATTCTCTTGTTGGTCGTTTCGGCTGGCATAAAATTTCTTGTTCATGGCATTAACATTAACATGTGGAAGTAGAAAACGACTGCAAATGGGACTACACAAATACCTTGAAAGCGATATTAATGTCTATATAAATTATGACGGGCTTTACCGAAAATTTGCTGAAAAATTGTCCGCGTTTGAATGCAAGTTGGCTGCCCACTCAACTCTAAATATATTTTTTTCATTTAACTGCAGGAGGTGGAAACGCGGAACAAAGACCTTGAAGGACAGCTGAGTGACTTGAAGCAACGTTTAGAGAAAAGTCAGGACGAACAGGAGGCATTTCGCAATAACTTGAAAACTCTTTTAGAAATCCTGGACGGGAAAATCTTTGAACTCACTGAATTGCGAGACAACCTGGCCAAGTTGTTAGAGTGCAGTTAAAAAGGAGAAAAGGGCTGCCACCACCAACCTTCTGTTTCAAGAAACACCATCTCCATTCATGGCACGGTGGTGGGCTCTGCATCAGAGCTGCACAATACCTAAACGGGAAAACTCCTTTTCTGGGAGTTTAATTGCAAATTTTGTAGTTGGCTGAAGTGTGAAATTGAGACTTGCTTTATTAGCTAACGGAGAGGAAATTAAAAAAAATAAAACTTGAATTACAAATTACCTCCTTATTCCCTTATTGGCCATAATGAACTTTAACGCATTCAGTGCTAGATCAGCCGAAACGCTAGCCCTGAATGTCTGCAGTTATTACCAGTAGTTGAAAGCAATCCACTCCGGTTTGCTAACAGAAGAAGAAAATTATAGTCTCCAGTGTTTTTTTTTTCAGACTTAATTTGTAGATTTGATTTTGTAGGGTTTACTTTAATTGTTTTTTTCTTCCTTTTTATGAAATACCTGCTTGCAGTGTTTTGTGCAAAAAATACCTTAGAGATTGGGGGAGGAGTGGTGCCCTTTGTATTTTTGTTGTAATCTGAACATTTTCTCAGGATATTTTTGCACTGTCAGATAAAAAAGTGCATTACTGATTTCTCTGGCCAGGACTGAGACAGACTACATCTTTACCTGAAAATACTTACTACTGTATCTTACCCGTTGTAAAATGTTCTTCCTTTTTTTCTACTGGAAGATGTTACTTTCTGAAATTCACTTGGGTGTTTTTATTATTTCCTTCATTACTACTGTGTCCAGCGTAACGTTTGTTTCGTTTTCACTTTTGTTTTCTTTTCAGAAACCGGTCTCCTTTTCTATACACTGTAAAGCCAACTCCAAAGGCAGCTGAACAATAAGGGGATTAAAGTTATTAAATGAAAGTATATATATACACACACATATATATATATAAATATATATTTGAAAGCATTATGAAGAATATTTAAACAAGATTTTAACTGCATACGAGTATGTTTTGAAACGAATGCAACATGTTTACTTATGTCTTTTGGAAGCCGTCATTTCTGATTGTCTCATGCATCTCAATGTGCGTAGTAAGCGATAATAGGAAATCCTGTTTGTTCTTAATTCTATTTCAGGGTTTACCCCATTGCAATGAGTACAGTTAAGGTTTAGACCCGTGTTAAGGAGGTTTTTTTGTTTCTTAAATGTAAATCACAGTTTTTCACGTGTAAAGCTGTGATGATGAGGAATGCCGAAAATCACTGATATGCTGAAACTTTGTAATTTTTTTAATTCATGCTGCTATTTTGGTGTTGGGATAAACAGCGGTGAGTGCTGACAGCTGAGTAAGACCAATCCTGGAAATTGCTGGAGGGAAGTATCACTGCATTACCTTATAGTTCTTGACATTTATCCTGGTTGTTAGTGTTGCTGATATAAAAAGTAGGCACCACAAAATGTCCACAGTGATATCTCCCTTCAACACTGCTGGTATTACCTGCGACAGCTCCATAGTGGGCGCCCAATCTGTCACCCTGATGATGAGGGGTCTGTATTAGCTATGGAGGCTCCAGCTGGAAAAGTGGTCTACAATGGCTGATGGGTGCTGCCAGGATGCCCAAGGTGCTGGGGCTGTAGCAGATGATCCTGGGGGTATTGGAGGAAGGGTTTGTTGCAGACACCTTGAAGTGCTTTATCTCATGTGTTTGACATCATATTATTCTTTCCATGTTTGGAGTGTATGGCCACTCTCATGACCAGTTTTTCTTAAACCCAGGATCTTCCATTCCCAAACCAGCATTCTCAGCCTTGGGATTCCTAAACAGCATTCTGAACTTCTTCCAGTAGTCTGAGCATAATGTTTGTGCTCGTCACTAGACTTCAGACGTGTTTCAGCATTTTAAAGAGGAACAGTACACAGGAATTTAACTTTCCTTTGTATTGTTCCTCTGCGGGGGGGGGGGGGGGGCTTCCCGAATTGGTGTGCATCCCCCAGGTCACCCAATTCACTTACCTTCCTGTCATTCCCACGGTCCCCCACTCAGCCAGCTATGCAGTTGAGCAGGGCAGAGTGCTCGGCCAGTGCATCCCCCAATCAGCTTGATTCAAAAAGGCCAGACGCGCATTGCTAGAGGTGAGCGGGGATGCAGCCACAGCACCGAGACGCGTTGACAACTCTGGGAACAGGTGAGTGAATCTGTGGATCCAGTGGGGCATCCCAATTCCCCAAGGAGTGGAACTCGGGTGTCTTTTAGACTCCAGGGCCTTCAAAGTTCCTTTTTAAATTCATTTGACCATTCATTTTTAAGCAAAGACTAAAGCAGGCTACACAGTGGTGTCACATTATTATGACCAGTTTCTATTTTCGCAGCACGTAGCTCTTGAAAGAATTCAGGTGTGGGGAGCTGGCTTAGTTGGTATATTAGGTAATATAAGGTGTGTAATAGGCTGTCTAACACTCTCACATTTATGAAGGGTTGACAATAAGCTTGGGGGGGGGGAGGGGGGGTAACGGTGGCAGTTAATTCTCAAACTGTGCAGTTTGAGAGCTGTTTGCATGCTGCTTTGGTGAAGGCGAAAGCATGAAAGCGGATCACAAGGAGATAAATGGCACCACTGTGACCACAACAAGGAAACCGTGAAGCACCATGTGCCATTGATGTTAGAGTGAAGCAGTGGAGCAGGTTACTACCAAAATAAACTGGTGGCTACCAGACATGTGTCTAAAGCAAAGCCACTGGTCACTCACTGCAGCTCTGCTAACAGATTTGCTTCCGCATAAAAATGCTTTAATTTTCATGACAGTATTGGATTAGGACCTTGGTTGTTTGGCATAGGGTCGCCTTATCTGATGACTTACGATTTCTGCTTCATTGAACTGATCAAAGTCAGTATGTGAAGCGAGAGAACAAACTCCCTGCAACCATTGCTAGAACAACACAAGCTGGTAGGGGCAGCCTTATGATCTGGGGAATGTTTTTTCCAGCATTCTCTGAGTCCACTCATCCACGTCAAACTCCAATTAGGTTATGAATCCATAAGATACACCCATACATTTGGATTGTCTTTCCTGGGGCAAGTGGGAGCCCAGCTAGACAATGCAACATGTCACGTGGCTAGAAATGTCTATCAAGTCTTCCAAGTACTACACTGTGCCCATAATTCCCCAGACTTCATCCTGATTGAGCATCTGGGGGACCACCTCAATCATCATGTTAAATAGATTCTCCCCCTATACATCCTTCAGCAGCTTCAGCAACCCGAGACCACCTACTATAACCTTATTATAGTGGACCAAAACCCATGATTTTCACTATCCCAGGTTTTGGTCATTCCCCTTGGGGCACCCCAAACCCCCCAGAACTCTGAGCTAACCCACCTTTCCTCAAACCCACGGCACATATGGCCATTCATCCAATCAGTTTCTCCCTTCTAGAGAGAGAATAGGATACCTAGCTGCATTTACGAGTGGCACGCGGCATCACTTTTTCCCTTCGTCATTAAGTTGTGGCAGGCAGGGCCGTACCCAGCCGAAAAAAGAGGTGAGTGATGCCGGTGCTGGCCATGGGCTCAGGGGAAAGGTTTACCTGGGCGCCCTTGGGGGTTTCACTACAGGGCGGGCTTTGGTCCACTTTAAGTCACTCCTGTCCCGTACCATCTAGCTGCTGTCCCTGCTGCAGGTGGAGGTTATTCTGGATATTAGCTGGTGGACATAATAATGTGCCTCATACATGTATGTTTAGTACCACATTTTCCATGTAAAAACAGAACTTTGGAGTGGAGTGGCCAGAAACATAGCATGTGCTCTCCAGGGGAAATCCAGCTTTAGGATCTTTCATCTGGCCAAGAAAGCGGGCATCACCATATAGCCAAACCTGGACTTGTCTTTCCAGAAGCAGAACAAAGCCCAGATATTTGACTCTGGGGTTTGTGCCGTGGCCCCGAACTGGAATGCTCCTGAATCGGGATGTCCTGCTGTGTGAAACCCCCCAGGAAGCCAGGAAAATGTAGAATGGGGAGAACGTGATGCCGCATTGCTGCACAATGCCATGGTTGCAGGCGAGACGGCAGCATGTGCTCTCCATCGTAAATAATGCGAGACGCCTGGCGAATTACGTTGAATTACATTACATTGAATGAGAGCCCACTCATGCGCCATTGGAGCAGGGAAAGGTGAGTTTTTATAGGCATCCTGGGGGGGTTTCACACAGCAGGGCATCCTGATTCGGGTGCCCCAGGGAAAAACCATCGGCTAAGATTCCGGGATGGACGCTGCTGGGTTATGTTTCACTTTACCTAACCACAGCCTTGCTCATTCTTCAGCTAGCAGTCACTGACTAGCTCTGGTCTTTTTGCCAGTAGACTGGAATTTGAATTGAACAGTCACTTCCCCTGCTGACAGGCTCTCAGATAATGTGACCTATGTCTTATATATGAAACAAATCCTTAAAGTGGACCAAAACCCAATCTATAAGATTCCCAGGCAGATCAGTTCCATCCCCCTGGGGCATCCAAAATCAGGATGTCCCGCTGTGTGAAACCCCCCAGGTCGCCCATACACTTACCTTCTTTTCCGGTCCAACAGCGCGTGCCACAGCCGCATCCCCACTATCCCTCTAGCAGGGCGTGTGCCTGTGCCGGGCATTTGTGATTGGCCGGCACGTGCATGCACCCTGTTAGAGGGTAGCGGGGCAGTGGCCATCAGCACGCTCGAAGCCACTCACTTTATATAAAGGCTTAGACAAAGGGACGTCAGTGGATCAGGGAGCGCTGATTGGACGAGCAGTCGTGAATATGTGTATGGAATATGTGTATATGCTGTAGGACCGGGAAGAGGTGAATTTGTTTCGGCAACCTGGAGGGTTTCACACAGCAAGGGGGCAAGGACCAAAACAAAGAATAGTCAAAATCCTGGGTTTTGGTCCACTTTAAGTAGTCCACTCCTGCCAGCTACCGGCCAACCTGGGATATCAGAGCCAGCTGCTGTATGTATTGGTGGAACTGGTTTTTATTTCTCAGGTGCGATGGGGGTGGGTATAGGGAGGCCTAAATAAAATATGAGCCTTTACTGTGATGTTTATTATATTTAACCCTATTCTTTTTCCCTGATAGCCTCTGATTAGGCATTAGTTTAACTTACCTGTCCAATGATGCAGGAATGTTCAGGCCTAGGGTGGCAAACTTTAAACAGGTGACCATTTGCTTAAAATTTCTAGTCCTCACCAGCAGTCACCCCACGTTATGTCCTATAGGCAGTTGGTTCAAGGTCATATGATACAGCTTCCTGTAATAGGGAGTGAGGTAGGAAATGTGATGCAGCATTTAGAACCAGTGAGGTCACAACCAGAGTAAAGTAAGTTTCACTAATGCAAAATTCATAGAGGAGGTTAAGAGGGTTAAAGTAAAATAGAAATATGCCTATAGTAGGAAGAGATAAGTTGGGGGTTTAAAACACCTCGTTGCTCTTTGCCTGGACATTGCAGTTGTTATTGTTCACAATGGCTTTATTATTACACTGTAACCTTTGTAGACCGACAGACTTGATAGAAAGAGGGTTAAAATATATATTGGATCAACTGCTGCATGTACAACCTTTTTCCTGTGGTTAATTTGTTTTTTAAAGGAGGTATATCGCAAAATCGTGTAATATTAAAAATCTATATAAACACATGGGCTAATGAGAGGAGGGGTCACTTATACACCCGAACTGTATAAAACTCCCGCCAAGCCTGTGGTTTCTTCTCCCGGTAGAATTAACATTCAGGGTTGACAGATTTTAGTGTATCAGGGGAGACAGGAGCTGTCACCCCTGATTTCCTCTTCCTTCCATTAAAAGAAAGAAGCAAGCCTGGCCGGATATTTCTTGATGCCGGTGTATAAGTGCCCCCTCCTCCCACCATCCAGCATAGTTATATGGATTTTTATCATTGGGCCTATTTTCGCGATAGTTCTCCTTTAAGTTATCTATGTGAAAAATCAGGCTATGACATATATATTTTGTGAGATGTTGCAGGAGAGAACATTGGAGTCTAATTTTTCTTAGACCTTATTAAAGGACCATTTAAAAAACTGACAAAATGTGAACCATAGAATAAATGCTGTTTTTAACTTGAGCAGCTGGGAATGTTTGTGCATTGGAACTCTATTCTTGGATGAGTTAGGAAAACTCTCTCATTACTTTCACCAAGACTTAGGTTATAGAGAGTTAATTATGATTGAATATGCTACTGAATGAGTGGTGGGATAAATCGTGACTGTTACACATAACATTCATCATTGCAATCCAGCTAAAATGTGACAAAACAACTACAAAAACTCTAAAAGGGCCACCAAGAAAGCTTCTATGACCTCACTTATTACTAGACGTCGCATGGGAGGACCCCCCACAGTTTTGTGAGCAAAATCTAGTTTTCATTCATTTTACTGGACTTTTACAATAAAAAACAAAGTAAAACCCAATTTCTCAGACCAATCATGTGATTATTATAACATGCCAGGTCCTCACTGGTAGACCAAGCTCTGAAAAGGGGTAACGTTTCAACCATGCTTGAGCCAGGTATGCTGAGGCCACACATGTGCGGTAGGACCAGGGAAGGGTAAGTCAGAATGGGATGTATGGGAATGGGATGTACAAAGCCTGACAGAAAGTTTGAGATGCTTGCTATGGCTTTATGCAGGATCTCAAGAGGTGGGGGGAGGGTGCTAACAAGAATAATTTAATTGCAGTCTTGTCCACAGGTTCCTGCCTTCCTACAGGTGATCCAGGTTCCCTGGTGGATCTGGGGTTTCTGGGGGATGACCCATCTACTACATAGTCCTATTGTTTGCACTGGTCTCCGCTGCTTACAGTTCTTCCTGCAGTGATGGCCAGAGTCATTGTGTTATTCAAGACGTACAAGATCAGCATCATTCCTTTACCTGGACAACATACTGGTAAATTCTCAACAATTGAGGAGGCCAAGAGAAGGTCAGTGACTAGGAGCACTTGGGAATGATTGGGCTGGATTGCAAATAAATATACAATTCCCTTGAATTAGTTCAAATCTATCTTCTCCCAAGGAGAAGCATCTTCACGTTGTATTAATTGATGGTTGAGAGAGATGGAGTTGATGGCAGCCTCCATGGTTTCCATTTCCTTCAAGGCCCTTGCAGATGACCATCCTGACAAGGGATGAGAAAACTAAATTAATCGATCCAGCATTTGGTTTAAATTTTAGGGACAAATCATTTCACCACCAATCTGAACCAATCCATGCCAGAAGCCGGAGTGTGCACATCCTCTGAGAAGCTGGACAGGGGAAGCCCACACCCCCATTAGCCGTCCAAGAAGTCAGACAGAGGAATCGCGCCTCCCAAAAAGCTGGACGGGGGAGCCTGCAACCCCACTCGCTGCCTGAGAATCGGGGCGGAGGAAGCCAGCACCAAGAAGGACAGCTCTTGATCAGCATCCTGGAGTTTCGATCAGTCCTCTTGTCACCATGCCATTGGTCCACAATTCTGAGTGGATCACTGGAGTGGGTCCAGTCAGGCATTTCCATATATCACTCACTAGGCTTGCAAAGGAGCAGAGCAGCCATGGGGGAGTGGGATTTTGATCATCGGTTTTGTTTCTTGTCCCCAGGGAACGCCCCCAGACCCTGTGATGCCCTGCTGTGTGAAACCCCCCAGATCACAAAGTACAAACTGACCTTTCCCCTGGTCCTATGTGCGGACTCTCGTCCAATCACAGCAGTTTGCCATGCATATTAATGCTCTCGGCAATCGGAAGCAAAAGAGGGCACTTCCCCAGGCATGGGCGCGTTCACGTCCGCAGCCTATCTGAATGGCTGGCCGCTTGAGCACGCCACCGCCCAGAGAGGCTGAGGATGAGCCCACTCTCACTCACCCTTGCTTACATCCCCGAGGGAGTCACCCTGAATGGGAATTTTGCTGGGATCCGCGGGTTTCACACAGCAGGGCATCCCAAATCTTAAAGATTTCAGGCCCGGACGCTGGCTGGCCTTCTCCAGTCCATGCTTGGATTTTGTTCCATTTTAAGTCCCCCTGTCAGTGGTGAGGTACTTCAGACTTTTTTATATTGTCCTAGCTGGCCAAAAAAGGCTTAGTATGCTAACGTGGTCAACTTAGTGGTTGATGGGCCATAGTTCCATGGCCCCCACTCAACAGTTGCTGGGTTTGATGGTGTGGCTGTTGGGTTACCAGCAATTTCTGCCACTCATAATTCACATTCTGCTCAGGGCTTGCACAGGGTCCTCTGCCAAGGTATAATACATGTTCTAGAGATGCTGTGGTTTTAGACCTTTTATAACAAGGGTCCTTGTTTTCCAGTAGCGATTACCAAATGCAAGTCTTTCCTTTTGCACCCTAAAGGTAAAGGTTTCAGCTCATCAACATCAACAACATGCTGATCGCATCTCCAAAGGATGTCCATCACTTCAATTCAGAGGGTTTGCATCACTATTCATTTGGCCACCGTCCCTGTTTTGCATAGGGACAGCCAGTCATTTGTTACACCATTGTGTTGGGCTACATTTGGCAATGTCCTACACTGTTTTCCATTTTTTTAGTTGAAGAAGAAATGGATATCAAGGTTTACAGTTTTACCTTATGATTTTGCTTCTGAAGCATGTGGGCGTGGCGCTTGGATCCGTGATGCAGCATAATGAGTGAGGTTTGTAAGAGCTTCAGACACAGGCATTCTCATTGCCATGGCTGTGTTTTTAGCTGTGCCTAAATGGCTCTGAGGGCATCATTCAAGCTATCTATACAGAGGGGGGGGGGTGGTTTGGACTAGCTCCTCAAGCTAGTGTTCCAGGGTGGAGCTGGAAGGGCAGATGAGGAAGTGAATTTACGCATTCATGTCGCCAAGCTGAGAGGAGGCACAGCGCTGGAGGAACGCTTGGTAAGGTGTACTGCTTTTTATTCTTTTTAGCCTTTTGAATGAAAAAAATGAAAAAAAGTGCACCTATACTCAGAGGTACGTTTATTCTGTCACCTTCCATCCCCAGCCCAGTACCCCAAAACAGCCTGTGTTTCTTTTTCTACTAAAACATTTGCCCACTATTCATAAAATCAGAAACTGGATGCAGTCAGCCAAATTGCTCCCTGGCCAAGCAGCCCCGCCCCCAGCGATGATGCAATCAGTCACAGTACACAGTACACACAGCTCAGCAATGGGGGGGGGAGGGGGGAGGGGCACTTCAACCTGACATTAGGCACCAAGAGAAATTTTTACTTCACTTTTTGTGAGAAAAAAAAAATAGATCTTGATGTCATGGAAAAGATACATTTTAGCTGTGCACCCACATTTTAAAATAATTTGTACAACTAAACATAATGCTGAATTGCACTAAGGAAAAACATTTTCTACCAAAAAACGTGAGAAATAAAAATGCATGCTGATGTTTTTCTACAGTTCAATTTTCCACCATGTTTAGCTGTGCAAATGTTTTATAAATGATAGCGGCTAAAAAAAAAAAAAAAAAGGGGAAACAAAAATCGAGATTACATACAGTTTGGTTTGCTTTTCCTTCATGCAGTTCAGCAGTATTTTTAGTTGTGCAAATTATTTTAGAATGTGGGAGTACAGCGAACACAGCACGAAGGAAAAAAATCTCTCACAGAAAAATGTGAGAATAAAAATCCTCATGGAGTGACTTACCAGCCCATCCATCCATCCATATGAATGGTGTGGGGGTCTCAAGGACACCTAATAATTCACAAAGTGTTAAATGTAATAGAAAAACCACACACAGCTAAAATGTCATTTATTGAAAGTAACGCCGATATTATGTCCCCGAGACAGCTGCTGCAACGTGATTATAAATCTCTGGGCCCGATAGTCTGTGCAAATAGTGATACTGCCTCTGTAACCCTAAGACATTAGATAATATTTGCCCAAGGAAGCAATATCGTGATCCCAATCTTCAAGTGCAACTGATGAATGAGATGTATGTTGGGCGTTCTAACACCAGTACAGCGTTGCAGGAAGCTAAAGGTAGCGCCAGCTCAGTGCGTCCAACTCTCCGCAACTCGCACCATATTCAACAAAAAATCTGACACACACAGCGTAGGCGCTCTGGATCTGGTCGCTATAGCATAGAGCGGCAGACGCTGTGTGATTAAAGTCTGTTTTTGAACATATCCACCAGTAACAAAGCGAAAACACGTGGAATGACATTGTTGTAACATTGTGACATTAATATTTTAGCGCCAGACCTGTAATGACAATTCTGCATAAAAATATAAAAAATATAAAAAGTTTTCAAAAATGTTTCTAGGCCAGGAGAGGTAACACAATGATTTGAGAGAAAAAATAAAAATAAAAACCAAAAACCCTGTTTAAACAGAAGAAAGGGAACGTCCATTGAAATATATAGGAGAGCGACAGGTAATACCTGGCGCTCTGGAAGCTAGAGCGCTGGCACTATATGCTGAGCCGCCTGTAATGATGAATTGGACGCTACATGGCGCTGTTCCAGTCTCTCTTTGGAATAGCTATAATAAATGTGGTATTGCGTACAGCGCCCAGCGTTCACCAGACGCTGCCTGCCGCTACGAGGCGCTACCTGCCGCTATCCCTTCATGAATAAATCCCCAAGAATCACAATTTTTAGGAGCTGTGGCCATGCTGTCATGATTTGACCGCTCATATTCCGAAATGCCATCAAATTAAGAATGTTCTAGAAAAAACAGTTTGGGAAGATTACGTTTTACTTTCAAAAGTTGGAACAACCTGTCTCTTCTTGAGAAAATGTAGAACATCCTGGAAACAATGTATAGCATTTCTGATGCCATCTTTAAAAACAGATGGAAGAGAATTATCGCTACGATTGAAAGATTTCTCTTTGAATCTTGATAAAGCAAACGTGTCCAACAGGAGAAATTCCTGCATGACTTACCTTCCAGAATTTGTGATAGGCGCAGACTAAGCTCCTCTGTCCGTGGTTCTGTGGTGGATGGATGATGCAGCATCTGATTAGCAGGATTGTGTAATGATGATATAATCTATGCGCCGGAGCCATGGATAAAACATTTTGCCACTATACCGTATATACTCGCGTATAGGCCGACCCGAATATAAGCCGAGGCACCTAATTTTACCACAAACAAATGGAACAAGTTATTGACTCGAGTATAAGCTGAGGCGGCTTTTTTCAATTGGAATTGGAGTTGACACACAGAAAGAGAGACACACACACACACACACACACACCATACCACCCAAGTGTCCCTGATTTGGAGGGACTGTCCCTCTTTGAAGCTCATGCCCCCATGTCCCTCGTTGTTCTCCTTTGTCCCTCTTTGAGGTGTAACATGCAGATCTGCATTAATAAATGATTCATTCCCCTATTCAAAGTGTTTCTATTGTTGTAAGTATTACACCCTATCTCCTATACATCCCTTAGTGAGGAATGTTCCCTCAGTTAAAAATTGTCCCTCTTTCCCACCCTGAAATGTTGGAAGGTATGCACACACTGTGGGTACCTGCTGCCGCCGCCGCTCTCAGACGCGCAGGTGTCGGGGGTCAGGGTTTGGCCGAGGTTACCCTCCTCCCCTCCTCCGCAGCCGCCGCTCTCGCACACACACCAGCACTTCCTGGCTGTTGCGCGCTCGTCGTCGGTGGGCGTGCCCAATATGGCAGGCGTCCAATGAAAACATTGGACGCCGCCCATTGACGGCCAGCGCGCAGCAGCCTGAAGTGCCGGTCAGTGTGTGAATGTGTGTGCATGTTTGTGTGTATGAGAGCGGCGTCGGCCGCCCCTGGACTCGAGTATAAGCCGAGGCGGCTTTTTTCAGCCCAAAAAGTGGGCTGAAAAACTCTGCTTATACTCGAGTATATACGGTATGTCCATATTTGGTAAGGGCAAATGTAACATGCCTAGAAGCATACAATGCTAAGTGAACGCAAGCTTGCTTATACTGTATATACTTGGATGGCAGGCTCCTGGGTGAACTCCTCCCGGATTATGTCCAAAGGCTCAGCAGGCTCCTCCAGAACGCTGGAGTCTGAAAATAATAAACTAAAATAAAAAATTGGCTGAAGTCTAACAACACTCTGTCTAGTGGTTCCTTAGGAAGGAAACACAAAAAACTGAGGTGGGGAGGAAGGGGAGGGGTTTTAACCTCTGTTCAGTTTGTGTTTCCTCCCAGGGGGTGGAGCATCTCTCTCTGTGGGTCGTGCTGAAGGATGATTGGAGAAAAATGCACCAAAAACTTTACCAAATATGTGAGATCAGCTTAACACAAATAGAAAATGGTATCTTAGTATTCCAAAATGGTAATAGCAGACCCTGTACAAAACACATTTTAAAAACTATATATTAAAAAAAAACTATATAAAAAGACACAAAAATATAATGTACTACAAAAAGAAACTAAAAAAGGTTGAAAGCCATTTACAGGACCATCTATCTTGGTCCTGTAAAAGAGTTGGCCCAGTAACAACACTATATTACATATATAACAGCGCCATCTGGAGGCAAAATGATAACCATGTGGTCATCTAACATACAGAACGAAAATGAAAAAAAATTTTAATACAAAAAATATCCAGTAGCCTTCATTTGACAGCCTGAAATAAATGTACTCACAGACCATCTTCTGGCCCAGTCAAGAGTCTCGACAAGGCATCTGTGTTCCTTTACGGACCTCTTGGGGAAACATTATTGAGACAGAAACCATCAAACTAATGGTAACTGGCCTTGAAAAAAAGATAAATAAATGGAAAGCAAATAAGTAAAAAAGGAGGCAGAGACTTCAATCTTCTCAAGATCCGAACTGTGAGGGTTTGATGTGTCTGGGTGTCGGCATTCTCCTAAGGAGAGCTCATCAAAACCCACAGCTTAGAAGAAGTTCGGACTGCTGCGTCCGCCACATGCAGCAGAAGAAAGAACTGCTACAATCAGAAGACAATTAAGTGAAGCCAAGATACCAGAAAAAATTCCCCTAGTTGGAAAAAAGAAAACATGTCCAGATCAGGTGAACACTAGCCAAGGAATGCATTAAATGGCCCAAGGAGAAATAGTTCAATATTTTGTAGACAGATAACAGTAAAATTATTTTTATGGGGTCTAGTGGCGGCACAGAGTATGTCAGGTGACCCTGGAGTATTGAATTCAAGCCACAGTGAAGATATTAAGTCAATATAAAGCATGGTGGTGCTAAACTTTATGACATGGTGAAGTTTCTCATACCATGGTGCTGGGCCTATTTATCTCATACAGGGATCACGGACCCAAAAGAGAAATGTCCTTGAAATGAGCATTTCATTTCCTAACCTCTATCCCATAAATAATGCACGGGGTGACATAAAAAAATGCAGTTTATGCAGCAAAATGCAGAAGAACCTGAAGTAAGGACCATGCTAGGTCTACCAATATTATAAACCTGAACCAGGATAAAAAGGCTCAAACAGCACGCAAGCCATCTGACCAGAAAGCACAATATAGAATGGCGCACAACAGTCACTTAATTGGCGGACGATGGAAGGTAAATGAAAAAAAAGGAAAGAACCCCACCAATGTCAGGGGGGGGGGGGGGGGGGGAGGTACAGCTTGGTAGGGGAATGTAGTAAGAAGGCAAAGCGAGATCACTACATGTTTTAGCCTTGGAAACAAGATCCATCAGTCGTATCAGCCAGATATCCAGATTATCAACTGATTGGTTTCAGACATCTTTCTCCTACGAGACCAGGACCAAATCAGAGGCTCTTCTTGCTGTATTCCTGGGATGATCAACGAGGAGTCGGGTCTTTTCCACAAAACCCTTATACTGGCTGTTAAAAGCCACACATAGAAATTATGAGGAACTGGGCTGCTTAAAGGTTATGAAGGTTATCTGTGTGGATCTCTGGTGTATGACCCACAGATGTACTGTCTGCATAGTCTGAACTCTTCTATATGAGCTCCATATAAATGAAGATGTTACAGTAAATGTGAGCGTGCCTAAGGTTACACCAAGTGTGAGCCAAGTGAGGTTTTCACCACTACAGTCAATCAATTACCACAAGGTTTATCCAAACAGACCATCCACATAAAATACAAAGTAAATATATTACATATTATAATATATAGCGGGAAAGCCATGAAATGCTTCTATCATGGCATAATATTAACTCTTGATGTGCATTCCTATCTATATATTTCAATGTGGCACAGTGTAGGATTAATAGCTTTTAAAATGGCTTACAGTATGTTAAAAGGATATGATTACAGATGTCCCCCAGATTAACACTCAAATAGTATGGGAGACTGAGATTCTGCCATCTATCTTTGCCCCATGAATACAATAGACTATATTGACACCTATATTCACACCTAGCTGACAACTACCTCAATACCTTAGCACATTTCCCCTTCAAAAGGAATCCTTGAATTCCTAATTAGGTTTACACCGACTCAGACACTCAAATACACATTGGGGACGGGCATTGGGTGAGATTTTTGGAGAGTGATGTAACTCCCGAAATATGTCAGTTATGACTATAGTAATGAGAGAGTCTTATTCAGGATTATGAGACATTTCATTTGATATCAATCATGGCCTACATATATTGACCAACGACTGATAATCCACATAGTATCATACTCTGTATGATATGTATTTGATGTTTCTTGGTGACCATATGCATATTGTGGGAGTTATACCCTTTATAGAATATGTATCTAATCTCATAGAGGTGGGTTGTGGGCAGATCATTGCAGACACACCCAGGAGGCTGGGAATGCTGGCCACTCCAGCATCTGGTTGCAGGATTATTCAGACAATGGATGGGCCCCTTACCAGAAGGATGCAACCATAATGGCTAAGTATCTCTTGCTGTCTCTCCATTATAACATTCATTGTACTGTAACTAACGTATAACTTACTCATTTATGTAACAACTGGCTGTAATATCTAAGGTTTTCTGGGGAAACTTCATGAACATATTGGGTTAGCGATTTACTGTGCTGGTTATTAAACCCGTTTTCATATTTACATCTTACTCTGTATGTGTGGTGAATAATTGCAGATACAATCTATTGTGTGAGAAAAGTATTTGAAGGAAAATATTTCTTCTTTGGGGCATTTCACTGGATGTGTGAGGACAGCCTCAGTGACCATTGGTTTGTATCAGATTAGTAGCCGCTGGGCTGATATGATTATTAGTATTTGCGGTATTTAGAATATTGATCTCTAGTAGAAATATTGGATATTAATGTGCAGCAAATATTAATTTAAATCATATTTTCCTCTTTCACTGTATTTTTTTCTTTAATTATATAAGATATTTAGTGTCAAATCTTGCCAACTATAATATAATATAAAAGTGCATGACTCACATTGATACACAGCTAGGGATGCACACCAGTTATTATTCTAATGCTATGATAGAAGCATCCCTGCAATTATAGAACTGCCCTTTTCTGGGTTTTAGGTGGATGATCTGTGGTCTGGACACACCAGGCCGAATCGAGATTATATGGCCACCTGGTTAGCTTGGACCTGCTTTGTTTGATGGTTCGACTCCTCTCTGTGGTGTTTTCCACTGAAACCAAGGAGTTCTAAATGGTCTGCCTGGTTTTCCCTTGTCAAGTCCCTGTCTAATCCCACCTGATAGTTTATAGAATGTCTATGTGTTTCTTTTGTATGTGTGTTTGTATCTCTCAAGAGTACCTATGTGTTCTGTGCAGGCACATGTCTAGTCTCACGTGTTCTGTGGTTTGTATCTGTTAGTGTTCCGTTCCC
The DNA here is from genome assembly GCA_027917425.1 of Gastrophryne carolinensis. NCBI lineage: Eukaryota > Metazoa > Chordata > Amphibia > Anura > Microhylidae > Gastrophryne > Gastrophryne carolinensis. The sequence goes on along the minus strand of CM051234.1, from coordinate 577,009,180 downwards.
TGCCTGCCCTCCATTTCCCCTTTGCCAGGTGGACTGGGAGCCTCCAGGCATTGCATGGGCATAACAAACTAACTTTTATATATAGAAATCCCCAAAATGATTTCCTTTAACTCCTACGACTGGCTTTCAGTCTTCTCTAAATTCTGCATGGGAAGTATTAAAGTGGACCAAATCCCACCCTAGCCTCTATGAGACTCCAGGGCAGGCATACAGGGCAGTGGCTGCATCCCTGCTATCCCTTTAGCAGGGCACGTGCCTGCGCCAGGCATTTATGAATGGCCAGCACGGGCACACTCGGTTAAAGTGTAGCAGGGGATGCGGCAGCCAGCGCACTCCGATCCGCTGGCCTTAGACAAGCTATTAGATGAAGGGGCGGGAGCAGATCCGAGCTCTCTGACTGGACGAGAGGCTGTGCATGTGCCAAAGGACCGGGGAAGGGTGAGTAAGATTGGGAGATCTGAGGGAATATCCGATCAGGGTGTCCTGGGGGCAAGGACCAAAACCCAGGATAGTCAAAATCGAAGAAATTTAAGAGGTTTCAGGCACAACATAACACTTAAACAGGGAGAACAGTCTATAAATTGTAAACCGACTGAACACAGACCAAGCCCCCGAAATAAAAACACACCAACGACACATGTGGATGAAATAAATAACTTTATTCAAGAAAACAAATAGTTTAAAGCACCAAAACAGTGGGTATGTGGTTACATTTAATATGAGAAGTGATTTCAGGACATTTCAAAATATGTATTATAGTGACAAAAAAAAAACACAACAAAGCATTAGTTACTAATAAAAAATATGAGGCAGAATTGCAAATCAATTCTTATTTCATAGTATTGCTATATATAAATGTTTGCTTAAAAAATTATACTTTTGTCACTTAATAAATACTTCCGATTACTTGAGCAAATAACATTGGAAATCTCTGCATTGCCATTTACAATACAAGGAGCAGAGCGTGCGAGTGTTCACTTCCTGTCAGGATATTACACAAACATGGAGCAGGTAGCGGCAGACGAGGAGTCTACTTATACACAACTGGGACAGCAGAACCGACTCTGCAGGCAGCTCATTGGTTAGCTACAGGTATAAGCCCAAGGCAAAGAGTGCGGATTTTCTAAAAACACATCCCCCGCCCCCCAAAAAAGACCATAATCTCCTATTGATGCATGTGAGCTTCCATCATGCCTCTGGAACCACCACCCCTGGCCCAGCAGGACATCAGAAGCAGGAAATCAGGACTCTTGATGCACACACAAATCACATTAAAGAGGAACAACACACCCCTTTTTACTTTTTGGGGTGTTCCCCTCATCCTGAATTGGGATGTCCTGCTGTGTTTACCCCTCCCAAGTTGCCCCATTCATTCACCTTCTTGACACTCCTACAATGCAGACTCGGGTAAGAATGAGCACGCTGATCGACTGCGGGGCCCGGTCAACCAATCAGCATGCTTGCTTTCACTCGGCTCCCTTTGGTCCTGCTGACAGCTAAAGTAGCTTAAGGAAGGCGAGTGAGCCGCATCCCCCGTTCACCTCCTAGCCATTGCATGCCCGCACCACCCATTTAAAAGGCCGGGCACGACTAGAGCCGAGCCAGGATGTGGCCGTGGCCCAGAGACACGGCAACGGTTCTGGGACAAGGTGAGCAAAACAGGGCTTCTTGGGGGTTATAAACACTGGCAAGGAGTGGAACTCGGAAGGCCCTGGAGTCTTTTAGACGTCAGGGGCTCCGATGTTCCTCTTTAAAGGACTTTTAAATAAATACAGGAGACATTTAGAAAAGAAAAATTGCAGACACATACCAAATTTAGGTGCACAACATGGGTGCTGGTCCCGAGTTTTATTGTAGAAATCAGAGGTTACCACTAGCTTTTGGGCGGGCTGACCTTCATCAGGTGTGAAATTTGATATGTGTCTGCAATTTTTCCTTTCTAAATGACATTTATGTGGTGCTGGGGTGGATGCTTTTTAGCAGCACGTTAATCCAAATACCCAGCTTCTTGCTTATTCCACTAATTCCAGATGTTTTTGTTCGATGTGCTTCCTGGTGATAATAAAGAGATATGACAGACAACCTGAACAGCACACAGACTCCTCAGGCAACTGGGGGGAGCAGCATTTTTAGAAATGCAGTCTCCAGGTTTTCAGCCTTCTATGAAGTACACTGGCATCTTGGAAAAAAATACCCGCAGACCTTTCTGAATATGCTACATTTCTGGTGCCCTATACGTTATTTACATGGTCACTTAGATGTTTAAACCGGACCTTCAGCATCATTTATTGAAAAGCCCAAACCCTTAAACTATTTCCCAGCATCTAAAAATGTATATATTTTACATTTTTAGTCATATTTTATTCTCCCCCCACTGGGCTGCAACTCTGTTCAGAACTTTAGGATATGGGTGCCGCCATCTTGCCTCAGAAGCATGACATACTGAGGAAGGAGGGGTGCGGGATGGTGGGTTATAGCTGTGCTTTGCACAGATAGAGCGGGGCTGGGGTCAGGAAAAGGTCAGCAATCCCAGAATGCAGAGCAGCACAGTCAGAAGACACTTCCTATCAGCCCTTTATGTGCTGCCATCTTGGATGTTTAAAGGCTCATAACATGCAGTAGATGCAGGTAGGATGATTTTTAATGTGAGCAATCTGTATGTACAGGGTGTGGGAAACATATAAGATAGACTCTTATTCAGAGTGAAGGTCCGGATTAATGTGAGCAATCTGTATATACAGTGTGTGGGAAACACATAAGATAGGCTCTTATTCAGAGTGAAGGTCCGGATTAATGTGAGCAATCTGTATATACAGTGTGTGGGAAACACATAAGATAGGCTCTTATTCAGGGTGAAGGTTTAGGACAGGGGGCTTGCCAAGTACTGTATGAAATAAGAGCAACTAGACAGCCAGGCAGAAAATGCTTTGAAAAGATTAGCAATGGCAGTTTTTCCGTCCCACCATTATCACTGTTATTTGCAGGCAATATTTAGGAAGTCATTACACCAAGTGGAAACACAGGCTTCCAACAAACTGCTTCACCGCATCTTCCCGTCAGTCAAAGCTAATAAAAGTTCAAATACCCCAAAAAAATACAATTCTGTGAAATACTCACCTGTAGAATTGGTATTATACACATACAGCACGTCCTGCTCCATCTATAATACTTACACATGGGTAATCCTCCGCCAGATGGCGCTGTTCACTGCAGACATGCAAAAAACAGGCTCCTCCCGGCCCTTCATATACCCAGGGACCTCCCACAAATCCCCAGCATTGAAAAGCAGTGAGAAAAAGAAGCCGGGAGAAACCAACCACCAACTGGTAATAATAACAATGATAATCACCACACAGGGGATCCAGAACAAAATGAAACCAGGGTGGGGTGGAGCAGGACGTGCTGTATGTGTATAATACCAATTCTACAGGTGAGTACTTCACAGAATTGTATTATTCTAAGCATACAGCACGTCCTGCTCCATCTAATAATACTTACACATGGGACATCCAATAGCAGTGTCCGTAAGGTAGGGTGGGATCCCCAACAAAAAGGCACAGCAGACAGTAAAGGCGCTGTCACCTGCAAATCTTGCAACCAAGCATGACATGAGCAAAGGCTCTAACGTCAATTCCATAACAAAACCTTTGAAAAAAAAGGTATGAACAGAAAACAAGCAGCTGTCTAGCAACCTGCTTAACAGAACCTGGTGCTGAAGGGCCAAAGGTACCCAAACACAAGTGGAACAGAACAGAAAGAGAGGGAAGTTCTTCCCCCTTAAAGGAATAGGCCAGAGTAACTGCCTAACCAGCCCTAATGCAATAGAAGCCTGGGCAAAACTCAGAACTCTCCCCAACGGGGAATAGAAAACTGGACTCCCACAAGACAGGCGGGGATACTGACCCCTTCACTAACAAGGATCAGCAAGAAGCCGAAACCTGTACCCAGGACCAGGAAGGCAAGGCATCCAAGAAAGAACAGCCCAAAGGGCGCATAGGCCCTGGAAGCCAACAAATCAGGCGCATACTTGTGGAGGTGCCCGCCGACCCCAAAGGGCATCAGTCCCCCTAAGGGACAAGAAACGACCAGGAAAAGTGCAACACCTGCTGAGGGAATGTAGACCCCTTACTTCAGCATTACTAAGACTAAGGCCCATAGGCAGACTAAAAGGACTTAAATAAGGATCATAAAACACCACCTTGGACAAATGGTCCGGCGTAAGGCGGAATACCACCACATAATGGTATATATATATATATATATATATATATATATATATATATATATATATATATATAATGAACGAGGGCTAAGCAATCAGAGCCACTGTCTCAGGCACACGTCTGACTGAAGCAACAGCCCCCAGAGGGGCGACTGAGCTACAAAAACAGCTCAGACAGCACCAGAATAAGACCCAAGGGAAAAATCCGCAGGGCAGACAGAATGAAAATTCATCCCAACAGGGACCATAGAGCTACTTGAGAGATGTCCTTGAGCAATCCCCAAGAGAACTCCTAACAAGGAAGACTGAACCAGACTTCTACAGGAAGGCAGACAGGACAGAACCTGAACCTTCAAGGTACCTAGATGGGGAGCCAACCCCAACCTACGCTGGAACAACTCTAGAGCCCCGGGAACCGAGAACGTCCAACAGGGTAAAGACCAAGACTCATGCCAATCAATATGGGTACACCCTAATCCACAACGGACGGAGGAAGAAGAAGTCAAGGAAGCTTGCTCCTAGCCCCCCATATACCGAGTCACCCAGAAGATAAGCCCGTCTCCAAGGGGTGAATTAATCAGCTGTCAAGCCCCAGACTAGAGTCTGTAGATTGGGACGACATAAGAAGGAGCCCGACAAGGGCAGAACCGCACTCCTGAGAGAGCGTACAGGTCAGCTGACCTTAGCAGAAGCATCTGCGAACCACAGTGCACTAGGCCACCCAGGGGCCATCAAGCTCACGGGTCTCATTATCAGCACGACCGTGCGCAGAAAACCCACATAGCAGGGTGAATGAAGAGAAGACATATAAAATAGAAGGTCTATACACAATTTTACTAAGCCCCCATGACCAGAGTCAGAGTATTCTGGAACAGTAAAAACAAGGGCAGAGCCCCTGTGATATAGGCGAGACCCAACAGAGCCACCCTAGTTGGCTCTCAGAGGGACACCAGGATAGCACAACCTGCCACTGAAAGACATCCAATGGAGCGAATACCACCGAGGAGCAGGGGACGTAGACCCCCCTCAGAATAGGATCAGGAACTTACCAGCGGAACATCCTTCTTCGAGCTCCAGACCAATAAACAAACAGGCCATTGTCCTCAAACAGGCCAAGAGTCCCCAAATAGACAGGTCCTAAAGAGGAGGAGTCCAATAGTATAGAGTCAATTGGAGGCTTATTGTTTTAACAAAGCCAGTAGGTAGATGGACCTCTAAGGGACCCACCCCAGGAACCACGGGGGTTTTTTTGGAAGAAAATCCCCCCCCCCTCCAACCTGCGAGACCTGGTACCCAAGGTGACCATTTACAGGAAGATGCAAGCAAGGAAGGGGGTGCCCCCTGACAGGGTCCTTGAAGATAATCAGCTCAAGAGAAACCACCTTACCAAAGGGGAATGAGCACCGACCTAGCTCCAGGGGTGCTGGAACCCCATGTAGGATCAAAAACCTACATTGCCGAAGAGCCCAAGGGCTTGGTATATAAGGGACAGCATCTGATACGCCACCAACGAGCCCACCAGCTGCAATCCTGCCTGGTGAAGGTAAGATATCAGTAAAGAGGGACAGAGAACTTGTACCAGAAGATCCCCTATCGCCAAGGAAGAAGGAACTAGCCGGAGCCGAATCCAAATGCAATCCTAGAAAAGGAGATACTGGAGAATGGGGCAAAATAGGTACTAAGGTGACTGAACACCCATCCCAAATAACTCCTCATTGTGAGTAAGAAGGACGACCTAGTAGGTCCTTGTGCGGCTGCCCCTTGGTCTCATTCGAGACAGCACTCCCATCCGAGCCGCAGCGAACACAGGGAGCGGGAGAGGGGCCTAATAACACGGCCACAATCGGCGGTGTTGATCACCAACACCCACCTGTAAAAGCCTCAGTGTCCTGAAGACACATGTGAGCCAAAATAAGCATCTTAGCATTCCACGGACGGCCAGAGGCCCACTGATTTACAGAGCGCCGAGGGCCCAACTCAGACGCCAAGGGGAAACGCCTGTGGATACAATCGCCAAACCCATGGAGGGTTAGGATGGGCAACCGCCTCATCTTCCAGGAGAAAGTGGAACAAACTGGTGTAGAGGCCCCTGCCTCTATCTGTTAAGGGCATCCTGTCAAGGAGCCCAGACCTAGCAGGCCAAGGAAGGCCTGCACCAACACCTAAAGAAAGACAGGGACAAGAAGTACCCTGACCAACTCGGGGAAGAACCATCCAGCAAACACCATCCCGCATCCAGAGGGACTACCTCCTGAATCCACCAGAACGAGGCATGGTGCCTCCTGATAGGAGCAAGGTGCTGTGGCCATCCCCTCACCCAGGCGGGTGAGGGCGTCCCATCATGCTTGGGGGGTTTTGGTGAAGAAGTCGGGCTTAGCCCGACCAGAAGGCCCCTGACGTTGTCTGCCGCTCCTGGGGCAGGAGTCTGTACCAGGCCCCGGAAAGGGCACCCCTGGTTCTTGCTTAACACTATGGAGGGGGAGGGGTATCCCTGATCCGAGGGGACCAAGACGGCCGCCCTTGATGGGGCGAATTGCCCTCTTTTTCAAATATATCCAGACAGGCCCCAAACAGGCGTTGCCCTGTTTAGGGAAGCCCAATCAGAGTCCTTTTAGCAGCATCGTCAGGCCCCCCCTGTCTCAGCCAGAGCAGTCTACGTATAGCCACCACTGGTGCAGAGGTCCTCGCACACATTCGGATGGTGTCATCCAGAGCTAAAAGGATAAATTTAACAAAAATATCACAACTGGAGAGTGCATTAAACACCTCCCAGGGTAAATCCTCAGGGTGATGCTCAAGCATCTGTCTTATGAGGGTTCTAGTGGCCACTGCATTGATGGCCGCGGCACAGACAGGATGCAGCGCCGTTCCTGCAAAAGCGTGCGAAGCCAGCCTATCGATGCGCCGGTCCTCGACATCCCGAAGGGTGCTGTAAGCCGGGGCCGTGAAGAAGGGGGGTTAGGAACCCCAATGATCGGTGCGTCCACCACGGGAGACGATGACCAACAATCAACCATCTCAGGGGGAAAAGGGTATTTCCAATCCCAGTCCTCTTGGATCCCTGGAAGTTTAGTGGGGCATTCCCATTCCTTAAGAACCAGAGCGTGGAAGTGAGCCTGCTCAAGAAATTCCAAATGCGCAGTCGCCGTATGGAAGCGCTCCCCTCTCGGCTTGGGGACCGCGCCAGGGAGCGAAATAGACAGGGCCTTAAAAATCCTAAGCAACATACCATCAATGTCAAGCTGGCCCCAGTCATCCTGGCCAGAATCATCGTGACTCCTCGGCCTCTCATCAGAGGAACCCGGATCAGAGAACAGATCTCCATCGTCTGACTGAGCACTATCACACGGAGAAGAGAGCTCCTCCGAACCCATAGCAAAGGCCGAAGCCGGGGGCGTCAAGGGCCGCTTCCTGCCAGGACCCAAGCGTTCGGACAACCCCGTAACAATCTGGTCAAACGTAGGCCGTCTAGAAGACAGGTCAGGTTGTAACTCCCCGCTTGAACATGACTCAACAGGAGTGAGATATACACAGCCGGTCTTGTCCCAGGGGGACCCCGGTCACATAATCCTGAGATGCCTCCATATGGTGATTATCTAGGCACAGTATGCCCGTAGGGATTTATGCAATAGGCAACCCTGAATGCCCCAACGACCCGCTGATTAATGTGGGAGATTTGTAGGAAGGCCCGCTAATAAATAATATATATATATATATATATATATATATATATATATATTATATCCGGGAGAAGCCGCCGGAGACTTGGCGTCTGAAAGACATAAGGTAAAAGAGGGTGTCAGGGCCATGTGCAGCTGGAAGAACATATAATAAGAAATCACCCGCGAGGGCACTTACAGACCAAGGGAGGAGGGGAAAAGCCGCCACGAGCGAAGATCATCAAAATGGCGCCCAGCGAACCTCGAAGGGCGGGCTACATGCTCGGCCGTGACACGGAGTGCGCCAAGACAAGTCCTCGCCCACCCCGAAGAGCACGAAGCTCTGAGGTAACAAATAAAAAAGTAAGGATAAAATAACAACTGCTGTTGTAATGAAAAGGCGCCGCGGCATCTAACGACGCAGCAAACTATGTAGTAGAGAGAAAAACGGTGGCAGACAAAACAGAATAAAGAGCACGCAGCATGGCTCTGACACCCAGATGTCAATAGAGGCAGAAATACAGGCATTAAGCGTGACTAACAGTACACTGGGGCCGCCACACACACACCCCCCCCCCTTTCTTTTCCCCCTAACTAGTTGGGGAAAGAGGGAGGGTGGCGACCCTGTAACAGGGTCCACCACTACTCAGGGCACGGGGCAATAATGCGGGAGGGGCATCCACTAGAGGCTCACCATTAGCCTTGACCGCCTACCCTATGGTGGGGGATTGCGGTGGAGCATGGCTCCGTTAAGCACCCAAGGTGCCGCCTACCTTCACCCGACCAACGCAGCCCAGGCTGGGAGGCATATTCTTCTCAAAGAAGACGGGTGGAAATAGTCCCACAGGGCCGGGGGCTGTAAAGCCCCGCTCGCCTGCGAGAGCGTGATACTTCATGTCTTCGCAGTTCAGCACTGCAGAGAAATCTGGGGATTTGTGGGAGGTCCCTCGGTATGTGAAGGGCCGGGAGGAGCCTGTTTTTGCATGCCTGCAGTGAACAGCGCCCTCTGGCGGAGGATTACCCATGTGTAAGTATTAGATGGAGCAGGACGTGCTGTATGCTTAGAATATAAGTAAGCCATAGTGGAGCTGAGCACATCTACAGGACTCACCTTGTGCATTTAATATATACTTGCTCACTTGTCTTTATTGTCACACTGGACCCAGTTTGTCATTAGCCACTCAGTGGTAACATTTCATCTTGCTTTTCTGACTTTGTTCCCCAATCTATTGTTGAAGCTGGGGGGGGGGGGGGGGGGCAGATGCTCAGGAACAGGAGTGTTGACTACTTGTTGGGTTACACCACAGTTTTAGTGAGCAGCTCTATAGTTCTTTATAGGCAGTAACATCAATATAGTGGGAGATGTAATGCCGGCATTTAAGTGCACCTATACTCAAAGGGAAGTTGTATGTTGTTACCTTCTATCCCCAGCCCAGTGCCCCCCCAAAAAAGCCTGCGTTTCATTTTTTACTAAAGCCTTTGTCCAATTTTCATAACACTGGATGCAGTTGGCCATATTGCTCTGGGGCTGAGCAGCCCGCCCCAGTGATGTGTTCAGTCACAGTACACACAGCTCAGCTGGGGAGTACTTCAACCCATTTTTTTTAGTGCAATTCAGCATTATTTTTAACCGTGCAAATTATTTAAAACTGTTAAAGCTTAAACGGTGAGGAATTGCATTAAAAAAATCATTACGAAAATAAATTCTCACGGTGCTGAATCAGGACTGTTGTAACTGAACTAATTAACATATGGCGGGCCAGTAACCATAATACTACTTCCTGTTAGTGTTTTTTTATCAATATTGGGCAAAAGCTTTAGTGAAAAAAAAAAAGGCTGTTTTGGAGCACTGGACTGGGGATGGAAGGTGATGACAAACTTCCCTCTGAGTATAGGTGCACTTTAACAGGCAGGTGGCGCTGATAAAACATTAAAGGACTGCCCCCGATTTTGGAAACATTCATATATGTTTATTTAGTGTTTATATTAAGCTGATCACACATTACAATCCTTCAAAATAACTTCTGCCACAGCCTCTAACGAGACAGCATGAAAATAAAAAAGATGCCCAAATCCCCTTGCTTTGAAATTTATGTGATGTGCATACACTGGACTGAGTTACATGACATTATATAATAAAAAAAAAAAAGAAAAGCAAAATACAGCAGAAGCAGAATAAAATCTGGAATTGGATTGCAACTTCATCTCTCTTGCACCTCTATTCATAGCACTGGTCTTGAAAACTCCCCTTTTGCACTAATTAGTTTGCACAACCACTCAGAATATAGAGGCATCTTACTAGACTGGATTGGGGGGTTTGAGAGCCTCTATACAGAGCTGCTCAGTAGGGTAAGGGACAGCAAACTTTAAAGTGGACCAACACCCAGGATTTTGGACTATCCTGGGTCTGGGTCCACTTCGGTGGGGCACCCCCGATCGGGGTGCCCCGCTGTGTGAAACCCCCCCGATCACCCGAAAAACTCACCTCTCCCCGCGCCGACGGACAAGCAATCTGACAGTCCCGGACAAGCGGCTCCTCCGCCGCCGCCTCCCGCGTGTCCCTCTTAACGCGTGCGCGCGCGGGACATCCCGATCTCGGATGTCCCGCGGGGAGGGAGGTGATCGGCCCGGGAATCTTATAGATTCCCGGGCCGATCACCCGTGGGTGTTGGTCCACTTTAAAGAACCAGGGATTCCCCGTCCTAGAAATCAAGACATCCCAAATTATTTAGAGGAGTGTGGTCCCATTTATATGTAACTAAGGGCTTTATTCATCAAGCCATAGCTCCAGGTAACGACAGGTAGTGAACGGTGACCGCCGGGCGAGGTACACAATACCACATTTATAGAATCGCGGTCATCTATGCTGCATTACACTACGCTTTATCTGTGCCAGGTCACCATTTTCTCCTCAGAGGCTTATGACGATATAGCAGTGGAGAATGGTTGTTTTGCTGTAAAAATCAGCAGCATCTATGCCATACACATGTCAAACTAAAAGTGGCATTTCCCTAATGTTAAAAATCTGACCAATGTGAGTAAGTTTAACGGCCTCATAATATATTATTATTAGGTATGTTTTACACAAGTAGACTTTACATCTCAATTAAACATCTCAGTAAACAGCAATCCGTTTATTTACGCCAAGTATATATATGTACATAACAAACAGGGAATTTGTCCCAAACTCCGTTTTCCCTCCTACATGAAGCCAACGCTTGCCCAGTCTATTCATTGTGATGCCAGTGTGGGAGGAGTGTAGTTCAATCTTAATCTGCTATTAGTGGACAACCTCCAGAGGTATGCATTGTGAGTGTATGCACTATAGGGACAGATCTTTAATGTGAGTAAGTATTGAAGAGCCTGATATTGTAGAGAGGAAAAGTATGGTGTTCTCTTGTGTTTTCCTACTAACTGAATCATTTGTTATTAAGTTAATAAAAGTAATATTTATGCTTTTCATTAATAGTTATTCATTATCATTTGAGAGTAACTTGATTTGGCATGTGCACATTTACATAATCTACTTGCTAACATACATTTAAAGTGGACAAAAACCCACTGAACTTGTGAAATATATTTGACCAAATCCCCTGCAAATACCCTCTTCTTAGGGTGTAGAACTAGAAATAGATATTTTCACTTATCTAATATTTCTGGAGCACTGATTCTTTTTGCTTTACAGCTAAAACAGACACCATTATCTGGGATTAGAATGAAACAAGAGCAGTAAAAATAGGCAAAAGTTACTATTCATGGGGGCAGCAATTCAGGGGATGCTAGTTAAAAATATGGGTTTTGGTCCGCTTTAAAGATGGATGCTGTAGTAAAACTGAAATCTTGCTCCTCTGAGCATGCCTAACATGGTTAACTGGGTAACTAAAAGAGAAAAGATTACAGTTATTAATGTTTATGTATATAGCACCATCATCTTTCGTAGCGCTTCTCAAGGTACTAGCTCGAATTGTGTAAGAGTTGAAGAAAATCCAGCTGCCACATCTATGGGAGAAGTCCATGAAACTTAGTGTTTACTCAACCAATTGCCAGCAAAAAAGAAAGGCCTGCATAACAAGCACAACTCGTTTCGGGGTTTTTGGGTACTCCCTTAGCCATTAAACATGGACAAAAGACCAAAGGACTCAGAAAAGACAGCAAACCTCAGAAACCTTCTGTGAGCTGGAAGAATAGGAACATGCAGATAAGCATCCTGGAGATCTGTGGAGGCCATCCAGATATCATGAAACAATATATCTCTGATGGTAAAGCTTGAATCCATACAGCATTTCTTGTATTCCTTAGCTTGAAGGACAAGACGAACAAAAATTGGAGGATATTTCCCCAGGTCTGGGGGAGGTGCATGGGAGGGGGGGGGGGGATTATTGACTCACCCCATCCATTTGTGTAGTGTCACAGTATCAGGATGGTCAGTCCAAGCCGGACTCACTAGGAAAGTGAAGCCAAAGCCTCTTTGGGGATGCCGTCTCTTCCCTCACCGTCCTGAACGCAGGAGTCTGTTACTGCTTCCTGGAGGGGCAGGGACAGCATTTCTGGATCCAGCGTGGAGGGGGGGGGGGGGGGTGTTCCACTGACCCTTTCACTTCCAGACACAAATCCAGCTTCTTTCCAGGGAGGAAACACAAAAACACTGAGGTCCGGGAGGAAGGGGTGGGGTATTTAACATCCAGTTTGTGTTTGCTCTTTTAGGTGGGAGGAGCTACTCAGCTACCCATCCTAGAGGATGTTTGGGGAAATACATCAATTTTTGTATTATGGTTGATTAGTGGAAACCAATTAAAAATTTGAAATAAAAATAATGATCTTAAATCGCTTGCAAAGGAAGATCTAAATAATGATCAATATAACGAACCGATAAGCCGATAAATCATCCACATTCAAACACAAGTTGTCTAAGTGCATAGGACTCGCACAAGCGCAATGTTTTTGGTCAAAAATCGTAATGTGAAAAAGAAGCATAAAGAAAAGATTTTATGTAGAAAGGCAGCAGTGCTTATTCCGGTGCACTAAAGAAAATGTGGAGGGATGTGTGCATTCAAATGAACGTGCATCAGGATTTTTTTTAATCATGTAGTGTAATTTGCTGCACGCCCAATATAAACTGCCAGCAGAGTAATGGTGACCTCTGCAATACTATATGATCAATCAAGCATTGGAGGGGTGGGCGATCATGAGAACAAGGCTAGCATGTGTGGCAGCAGTATTCATCACTGTCCAGCATAAGCAGCCAACAGACTGGGGTGAGTAGACTGCGCAATCAACTATGATTAGCACTGTGCCAGATGATGGGTGACGCAATGTGTAAGCAGGTCCAAGTGTGCATACAGCACTGATCACTGCCGCAGTGGATTCTACTGATTCATGGTGTACGAGAGAACAAAACATCTATGTCATTGGTTCCAAACCAGGCAATGGCAATAGAATAGCTCACTTAATGCCTTCCCCATGCTCTAGCAGGTTTTTTAACATTTGCCCCTCCTTTCCATAACCACGCTTCAACTGTGGTCACACAGGTGCCCCACCCCTCTATGGTTCCAGGGTTAGTAAGCGGGACAAATGTGTATAGTGGTGGATGTTCAACCACTTTGGAGTGTGATCTTGCACAACTGGATCTGAAAGGAGGGCAGACTTTGCAGCCCAGCTCGAGCATCTACAGTGTGCTGCAGGAAATGGAGGAGAGAGCTTCAGATGAGTTGCATGCTCTCTTATTGCCATTGCCTGGACTTTTCATGATCCATTTTAAAATCAGTGACTTCATAACAGAAAGAAAAAATAGTCCTAGGAAAACTTTGGTAGGTGATCTACATAGACACCTTTAATTACTGTTGAAAATATTAGAACCATAAACGTCAGCAGTAATTTAGCACCTTGTCCAGTTTGGGGGGGGAATCGACCCCTAAACAAAAGCAGCAAGTTTCTTGGCAGAATGAGCCTATACATGCAGACTAAATGGTGGTAAAAATATACAGCAGGCTCTACATGCTTAGAGTAACTGGCAGGTTACTGCTGACTGCAATTGTCTCTGCGCCCTTTGTCCGCCCCTCCACTGTCTCATGCAGTTCAGTGTGACCACAGCTATGGGGGTGGATAGTATACATTGCCTAATAGCTGCTACTTTCAGTACAAATCAAAAAACATAGGACACATACTGCGTATCTTCAATAAGCTAAAAATAATCCTAGGGGGCTACAAGTATCTTTAAAAGGCACAAATATCTATTATATTTGAATTTTTGAATTTACAAAATATAATGTGCAAAAATAGTGTAAATATACTTTTGTATACATTACTGACACATAAGCTTTCTTAATATATTCTATGATTTGCCAACATAACCCCATTCCCTTGCATCAATCATTCAGCTGACAGCTTAACATTTGTAGAGATTGAGGGTTTCTAATCAGCTCAAACGCCACTAGAGCAGCACCTTTCAGAGGCGCTAACATTTATATTCATCTCTGTTAAGCCCTGAAAGCTAAAAGATTCAGAAGTCCTATTTCCAAGTTTTTATTATCGCCGTTAGGGCCCTCAACAGCAAAAAGCATGAGAGTGGATCTCCCTCTATCGCCAACTAGGATATATACAGGACCTATTATCCGAGAATGATAACAGCCTATCATATGCATCACTAATCCCCCACTCATAATGAAATCAAATGCATCATCATAGGACGAACCCCCAACTCAATATCATCAGGGTTTTCCTGGCTACATCTTCCAGAGTGAATTAAAATATTTGTGTACTACCTAAATTCTAGATCATTTATAACAATGAGTAAAGTCTTATTGAGAAGCCCATTTGCTCCAGTGCTGCTGAAAAAGGCCCACCATTCTTCTCTGCATCATGATGATGAATGCTTTATTAGGGACTTTTTGTTTGGAACCTACAAAAGTCATTTATTAAGGGAGAGAGCTTGTACCTTTTTTTTTTAGATTTTTTTTTTTTTTAATTTTGCATAATTTAAACCCATAACTGCATTAAGGCAGACCCAAGCCCTCTACAGTCGTAAAGGCTAATGTGTACCAATACGTTTTCAGCTGACTGCAGATAGTCTGGGGGTTACAAACTCAACTGATCAATTGAACGTGGCAAACCCACTCCCTGCATTGTGGAGGTTGTGCCTGTGTGAGAAAAAGAAACCGGAGATTCTGCTTGCATGGTATTCGGTGAGTTTAACGCCAGACCAGCCATCAGCTGAAGGAGAGTATCATTTTTTGATACTGGGTGGTCATGTTAAGTCTCCCTCTAACTCCTGAACTACGGTACATTTCAGTTGAATCACTGCACCCAACACTAGGTCACCAAAAGACACAGCACACACACAGATGGTGCTTCCTATTGAAGGAACGACATTGGGCATAAATTACCACTCAGAAGACTTTGCTCAGGATTTAGCGCAATGGTAGCTAGATAGTTAGAGGGCTAGTTGGAGCAGGTCTTTGAGCTTCTGGAGACACTTTAAAGTGGACCATCACCCTCCCGTGATCGGGCCGGGAATCTATAAGATTCCCGGGCCGATCACCTCCCTCACGATCTCGGATGTCCCGCGGGGTGAAACCCCCCCAAATCCCCTTACCTGGCCGCCGCCGCCTCCCTCTAGACGTGCGCGCGCCCGAGCCGGCCGTCTGTGAATGGTCGCGCGGAGGAGCCGCTTGTCCGTTGCTGTCAGATCGTGGGGAGAGGCGAGTTTTCCAGGTGATCGGGGGGGGGGTTCACACAGCGGGGCACCCCGATCGGGGGTGCCCCACCGAAGTGGACCAAGACCCAGGATAGTCAAAATCCTGGGTTTTGGTCCACTTTAACAAAAACAGTTGTTACCTCTCTCACCTTAGGATCTAAGCTTGTAAGTTCTAGGATACTGTGCGGGGGTTCTTAGGAGTCAATAGAACAAAAAGAACATTCAATGATATTTATGTTTATATATATTAATGATGTCGCTTTAGAGTGTTGCACAGAGATAAGCAAAGCAGTTATCACCTCATCATGAAGATCGGACCTGCTCAAAGTCCGGTATACTCTCTAATTGCATTGTTAAGATGTAAAGACACTAACATACAAACAAGCATGCACGCATGGCATTGACATACCCCAATTATCCCATCCCAAACATAGTGCAGACTAACTTGCACCCTGTACAACGCCGCCATCATCATATGATAAGGTACTGCAAGGCAGCAGGCATTTGTAATTTCGAGCCATGGCAGCACTCCAAAAATGTCACAAATACTCAAAGCATAGAAGATGATATCTTAAATTAAAAAACAAAAATTGTGAAGAACTGGAGATTTAAAGGGAGAAATTCTTAGGAAATAAGGTCTAAAGTGCCAAAAGCAGAAGAGAAATGAGGGTGCTCAGAGAACAGCCCTCCAGAACAAACAGGTCAGTTAACATGCAGCAAACAGAAATGTAATACACCACAAGGGTTGTACTTTCCACAGTGTTGAGCCAATATATATATTATATATTGTTACTATACTAGTACTATAACTTCTTGCATAGGTTATGCTTGAAAAATATCATGCCAAAAAAGCAGCAAACCACTATACAAAAGAAATATGCAAAAGAATCAAGAATAAGTGAATAATGACAAGCTAATGGTACAGGTCAGAATGGATGAATGATAGAAAAAAAGGTTTTGAGGGTCATATCTCAAAAGAAGGAGCAAAATCAATTGTCTGTTTGAATGTGCAATATTCAGATATTTACTGCAAGGGTTAAACCTAAAAGCCATATAGGAAAAGAAAGCCTATTTTATAATGCATTATTTGCGCAAAAATGACAAAGTATCACATTCTATTCTTTTCTATCCATCCCACGCAATTAAAAGGAAAAAACACTGAAGCTGAATTTCCGGAACAGAGAGGATCACAAACTAAACATGCTGGTTACAGTCACGCAGTGAACTGGTGTTACATTTTGAATGCTGGATCATATTTTTGTTAGGGGCAGTTGAAGCTAATCCAATTAAAATGAAAAAAAAAATGTTGGGGTCAGGGAAAAGGGGGAAAGAAAAAAAACAATGATCTTATCTGCGGTGCACTGCCTTGTGGAACACTACCCAAACCAAGATATATACACTATAGGGGTTACCTCTTGCACCCCACCAACAGCGGCCCACAGTGTCTAACAATTGCACTCACTTTGTTAGTATAAAAACAGTAATTTTTATTGTCACCTTATTAAAATCCATTAAAAACACAGTCCATGCCATAGGCGTTTTTAACCTTCAGGGGGAACTGTTGCTCTCATAAGTGCATATACTAATGTCTAATACAATAGATTAATCCTATCTCAATATACAAATACCAAAATCATTCCAAAAAGTGCAAGTGCTAAATAAAGTGCATCCATTTCAAATATCACATGTGCAAAAGATAATATTCGACCCAATACAGGAATTGAATAAGATAAGAGCAAACATACATCCAATTATATATTTTTCCCTTTTCTTCCCTCTTTCCTTTGTTTGGGGGCTGGATACTGTTATATGATGGGGGCATCCTCATCTCCACCTGTCATGAATGGCACGCTGTTAGAGAACTTGCATGCCAGAGACTGGTGCAGTTGCTGACCCATTATAGCTTAGAGCTAGGACAAATGGATGGCGTAGCCCTCACTGTCCAGCATTATTGTGGATTAATGAATTGCCTGTCTTGCATATAGTATAAGACCTGAGTGCATATATTGTAAATATAATTAGGTGTAGCCATTTTTGGAATGTAAATATTAGCCATAGAAAGTATGATTGATTTTTTTCAAATATAATATAGTTGTAAATAATAATATATTTAGGCATAGATTATATGTGATTGACTACTTTATTGTCTTTGCTCGTTGCCAACGGGGGATACGCACCTTTCCAGTGAGTCGGTCCCGCACCAGGTGAGCTGCCTGCAAGCTGGCGGCGACCGCCGCTCTATGTGGGGAGTGGCAGTGCGTCGCTGCGTAGACCAGATATACGTCATCGGAGGCGCTGTGTTTCAGCGTGAGGCGCGAGCCTCCATTTCCGGTTCAGCGGATCGACGCACTTCCGGCCGGAGTGCGCTGGTCAGCATGCGGGCGGGCGACCGTTCGTGGGAGCGGCTGGAGGGGTGCGTATAAAAGGTGGGCTTTGGGCTCCCTAACCCCTTACCTTGCCTTGAAAAAGCGACCTGCTGGTCTCGAAACGCGTTGGTTCACTGTGGGGGGCGCTGCCAGCTCTGGATTACACATATGGTGATTGGTTAGTAATTCATGTGTTGTATGTTTGCTCTTATCTTATTCAATTCCTGTATTGGGTCGAATATTATCTTTTGCACATGTGATATTTGAAATGGATGCACTTTATTTAGCACTTGCACTTTTTGGAATGATTTTGGTATTTGTATATAGAGATAGGATTAATATTATTGTATTAGACATTAGTATATGCACTTATGAGAGCAACAGCTCCCCCTGGAGGTTAAAAACGCCTATGGCATGGAGTGTGTTTTTAATGGGTTTTAATAAGGTGACAATAAAAATGACTGTTTTGATACAAAAAAATTGAGTGAGTGCAATTGTTAGACCCTGTGGGCCGCTGTTGGTGGGCTGCAAGAGGTAACCCATATAGCGTATATAAAATGAAAAAAAAAAAAGGCAGGGGTATCTAAAGAACAACTTTATGCAGCATTAATGGGATTCTGATGTAGTTGAATCGCATACACCCATCTCCTCTAAACTACTAGGAGTTTCTGGTATCAAGAATGGGAAGTCGGAAAGGATATGTTATTATTATGATAATTATGCAGTACCGCACAGCTAAGAATTGTGTGCAGTATAAAAAAAAAAACATTTCTCTGGACCCGAAATTCAGCTTTAACCATATGTTTCATGAATGAGAACAGCATAAAGGCAGGGCACCTCATATGCCCACTGCTGTCTGCCTATAACCTCAGTGCTCTGTAGCATCAGATTCTAATTATTCTAGTCATGCAATGTGCCTCTACCCAATAGAGACATGCATACTCAGGGTTTTTTTATTTATTTTTTATTATGGATTCTTATGTTTTTAATTATAGATCGTTAAAATATATAGTAAAAAGCAGATCCACACCCCTTTTCCCAAAACTCCCTTTGGTTGTCTTACTGCAACAGTGTCTCCACTCCCCACCAAATATAACTGTTATACCAGGATTAGCATTGCTACAATAGAAAAAAAGCAGAAAAGAGCTGTGCGGGTGGGGGATAGGTTAGCCAAAGCTGCCGATGCCGAGTGGGTTCACCTTAAAAAGTATCCATACCCAGAAGTTGCAGTTGTCACCTTCTATTCCGAGCCCAGTGTCCTAAAACAGCCGGTTTCTTTTTTTTTTTTTCTTTTCTTTTTTTTACTAAAGCCCTTAACCAATATTCATAAAAAACACAGGAAGCAGTATGATCTCTATTTTATGCTCTATGCAAAGTAACCTAAGGTAAAACGGTCACATGGGTCGCTGGGAAGTACCAGGAAGAAATATGGCCAACCATTCAAATTGCTGCATCCTGTTCTTTTTATTTTTTATATACCTACTGGGCAAAGGTTTTAGAAAAAAGAAAACACAGGCTGTTTTGAGGAACTGGACTGGGGATAGAAGGTCGATGACAAACTACCTTTCTGGGTATAGGATGACTTTAAAGATGACCAGCACCCTTACACTATAGGGCCACGTAAAAGTCCTCCCTAGGGGCAATCTAATTTTAAGTCTAGTAGTTTTCTCTGTACTCGCCTCACTCTACCTTCTCTAGCATCTCCTCTATTACCTGCACGCATCTGTGCCTGGCATAACTGATTTGCAGAAAAAATACAATTCTGTGATTACTCACCTGTAGACATGTATACAGCAAGTCCTGCTCCAGAAGATTCCTTACACATGGGACATCCAATAGCAGTGTCCGTAAGGTAGGGTGGGATCCCCGAAAGTAACAGCGGGCAGTTTAAACCACTGCCGCCTGCAGAACTTTTGCGGCCAAAAGCAGCATCAGCTGAGGCCCTAACATCAACCTTGTAAAACTTAGAAAAAGTATGAACAGAAGACCAAGTAGCGGCCTTGCAAACTTTTTCAACAGAAGCTTGGTGCTGAAAAGCCCAAGAGGCACCAATAGCACGAATGGAATGAGCAGTAAGGCGGAAAGGAGGTTAATTACTAGGATTAGGGCACAGAGAAGGCAAGACAATAGCCTCAATTCAAAGACACATTCGTCCGGACTTCCGTAGCTGTCTGTGAAAGTTTGATGAACGGAAGCAAATCGGAACATTTCCGTTAGTTCGGATCATTTTCCAAACAAAATCGGAAATTTTTTGTTCGTTCAGATAACTTCCGTTGTTGGGATGGGTTTCTGTCTGATTCAGAGAGCTGATTTCCGACGGATCACCACCCTATAAATCCGTTTCATTTCCGATCCACTTACGGGACCTTTGAGGGCTCGGATTGCTATTGTTGAACATGTTTTGCAGCTATGTGGAGGAGTCTGCGCGCCTTTAGCACCAAGGCATTGCATGTATCAGCATGGCCGAGGCCATAAATTGTATAGCAATGCATACCTGAATCAATACATTTCATGTATGCCTTATAGATGCATTTTAATGCTGACCTTAAATAGTCCTTAGCATGTAAACATTTATTTTCCCACACATCCATATAATTGCTATATTTTTTTAAACTTATGTCCTTTGTGAATTATATTTGGATTGTTGAACTTGAATCTTAATTTGTTGTAGGAGTTATTGTTTTAGTCAGTTACCTCTGCTTTGTGTAATTATTTTATATTTGGTTGCAGGAACCGCAAGATACACACAACATACAAGCAGTGTTTGGTCCAGCTATGTGATTCCTCAGTGTTCTTGCAGGGCATCCAGGGTCGTCCTATGATGCTTATATATTGCAGAGCTCCGGCTTATTTCGCCAGTTTGAGTCAGGAGAATTATCTGGTGGATGGCTCCAGGGTGAGTTTGCTCACATTCCATCAATCCATTTTCACTGTATGGCAATGAATATAGTTGATGACTCATGACTTAACCTATGGCTGTTTATAGCCCTTGATGACATGTTAAACAATATTGTAGCTTAGAATGTGTATTTTATGTTATTTTTACATTCTTTCAGGGAATTCTGGATATCCACTCCTGCCCTTGCTCCTGATGCCCGCTCTTTGCCTGCAGAATGCGGGCCAGGGGTTCTCTAATCGGGCACTATGCAAAACCCAGCCCGTGGTGGCGAGGGCCCTCTGGCTTTTGAAGTCCAGATTTAGGTGTTTGGACCATACGGGGAGGGGGGGGGGGGCACTGCAGTATGACCCCAACAAGGTTATACCAATGTTTTAATTTAAGGGACCACACGTGCCAGAGTGGCACAACTGAGTGTCAGGGTCCTTCAGTTGGTGGGCGAGATGCAGGAGCTGCGCAACTCGTTGGGGACCACAGATGAAGAATAATGTTCTGTGGCCTGCCATTGCTATGTATTTTGTTTTTTATAGTTATAAAAATTAGAAATTTTCAAAATTTTTAAAAAATTTTATATTTTATGATGGAATCCAAAAAAAAAGTTAGTGTCATTTCATTTACAAAATACATTAACACAAAACTAATGGGCCCAGAAATATTTAAAGATGAATATTCACATGACTGAGAAGTGATTTGGGTGAGCTTTAAGAATCGAATGGGAAACGTAAAGGATTCGTTGGGAGGATACGATGGGAAAAGGGCAAAAACAAAAGCCTAAACGGAAAAGTCACGCTGGAAAACGACATCCTCGTATTCGTAATCTGCCGTACAAACGGACGGAAACTTTACAGAAGGTTTTCAATGCATGCATAGAATCGGTCGTACACTCATACGAGAACGGAAACATTTCACAAAAAAAAAACAGATCGGCACTAAAGATTTTTTTTGTCTCTCTGAATCGAGCCTAATGTCCTGATTGAGATGAAAAGCAGACACAACCTTAGGCAGAAAATCTGCCTTGTCCTGGTGTCTCTCAAAGTAAGGAGGTTTGAAAGAAGCGCCGCCAACTCAGAAACATGCCTACCAGAAGTGATCGCCACCAAAAAGGCTACCTTAAAGTGGACCAACACCCAGGGGTGATCGGCCCGGAAATCTATAAGATTCCCGGGCCGATCACCTCCCACCCCGCGGGACATCCGAGATCGGGATGTCCCGCGGGGTGAAACCCCCCAGAAACCCCAAAAAGATCTTACCTGATCCGCCGCCGCCTCCTGCGCGCCCCTCCAGACGTGCGCGCGCCGGCCCTCTGTGAATGGCCGGCGGGGGCGCGCGCACGCCGAGAGTGACGCGCGGGAGGCGGCGGCGGCAGCGGCTTGGACGTTCCTGTCCCCGCCTGGACATTGGCGGGGATTGGCTGCGGCGTTCACGTGGGAGCGGGGAGAGGTGAGTTTTTTGGGGTTTCTGGGGGGTTTCACACAGCGGGGCACCCCCGATCGGGGTGCCCCGCCGAAGTGGACCAAAACCCAGGATAGTGAAAATCCTGGGTGTTGGTCCACTTTAAGCGTCAAAATAGACAAAGGGGCCGCACGCAAGGGCTAAAAGGGAGACCCCTGCAAGGCCGATAATACCAAGTTCAAATCCCATACTGGTAACATAGGCTTACGAGGAGGACACACGTGATTAACCCCCTGAAAAAAGGTCTTAACCAGACGACGGCTGGCAAAAGATCTTTGGAAGAAAATAGCCAAGGCTGAAATATGACCTTTAAGGGTACTAAGTTGAAGACCCAAATCCAAACCATGTTGCAGGAATTCCAAAATCCTGGGGATAGAAAACACCCGACAGGGAAGCAACCTAGACTCACAACAGGCAATGTAAGTATGCCATACCCCATAGTAGATAGATGATGAGGACTTCTTCCTAGCCTGAATCATGGTACTAACAGAGGCAGGCAGCCCCATTTCCATCAAGATGGAGGTTTCAGCAGCCAGCGTTTGTAAATTGGGATGGCGTAGCTGTCCTTGAGTGAACAGATCTGGAACCTTGGGCAGGGCATACTGATTTACTGCCAACTGCACGATGTCTGCGAACCACACTCTTCTTGGCCAACGGGGGGCCACCAGAATGGTTGGCACCCCTTCCTGGGAGATCTTGCACAGCACCCTGCCCAGCAGAGGGAACGGAGGAAACACATACAGGAGCTGAAAGCTCTTCTAAGACATTGCTAGTGCATCCATGGCCAAGGCCAGAGGGGTCCTGGGATAGAGAGACAAAGACTGGAAGCTTGTGACGGGACGCAAACAGGTCCACATCCGGCTGCCCCTAGCGACAGCACAGGGACCAAAACACCTTTTTGCTGAGGGACCACTCCCCCAGCCGAGACATCCCCCTGCTCAAGGAGTCTACCTACTCCCGGGATGTAAACTGCCGATATGCAGGGGACATTCTCCTCCGCCCAGGACAATATCAGGGACACTTCCTTGAGGGCCCTCTTGCTCTGGGTCCCTCCTTGATGACTGATGTAGGCAACTGCCGTCTGGTTGTCCGAGCGGATCTGAACCGCCCGACCCGAAGGTGTGGAGTCAACTGGGCGAGAACTAGTCTTATCGCCCTCAGTTCCAGAATGTTGATAGGGGTATGGGCCTCCTGAGGGCCCCACTGACCCTGGAACTTCAGGGATTTCAAGTAGCCCCCCCCAACCTGTCAGACTGACCTGAGATGTATCCAGAGTCATGCCCAGAAAGGACCTCACTAATGACGGGAACAGGGAAGACTTGAGGTGATTGATCACCCAGCTGAAGGACTCCAGTGTGGAGACCACCGTCTGGATATCCAGCTCTGCCTGCTGGAAGGACTGAGACAGGATGAGAATGTCGTCCAAGTAAGGAAGGATGCGAATGCCGAGATCTCAGCAGAGCCATTACGCCCCCCAGGACCTTGGTGAAAACCCTGGGAGCCGAGCCGATACCGAAAGGCAAGGCCACAAATTGGTAGTGCTTATAATCTAGAGCGAACCTGAGGAATTTCTGATGACCTGGAAAGATAGGTACATGAAGGCAAGCGTCCTTGACGTCTACAGGAGATCATGAAGTCGCCCGGGCGCAGTGAATTGACTGCAGAACGCAGGGCCTCCATGCGAAAATGCTTGAATCTGACAAACTTGTTGAGACGTTATAAATCCAGGATGGGCCTGAGGGACCCGTCCTT
Organism: Gastrophryne carolinensis; assembly: GCA_027917425.1. Classification (NCBI taxonomy): domain Eukaryota; kingdom Metazoa; phylum Chordata; class Amphibia; order Anura; family Microhylidae; genus Gastrophryne; species Gastrophryne carolinensis. Next base: position 576,985,140 of record CM051234.1, on the reverse strand, counting down.
TTTGGGAAGAGTGAAAGGATAGGAATAGAAGCCTCTGCCCCTTTCCCTTAAGGGCACTGGGCAGATGACCCCCAACTCCAGGTTTTGGACGGCACGGCACAAACCCTGTGCTGACAAGGGGTTTTGAGCCATCCGGGATTTGACGAATCTTGGGGGTGGCCAGGCTGCAAACTCTATCTTGTAACCGGAGGATACTACCTCCTGAATCCACCGGTCTGAGACATGAAGCCTCTTCATGCCTGAGGGGGCTTGGTGGAGGACTTAGGCTTGGGACCCCAGGAGGGGCCAGGGCGGCCACGTCCTCTGTCCCTTCCCCAACAGCCTCCGCGAGCCAGCAGCACACACAGCAAGGGAAGTCAAAATGGCATCCGCAGACCTCGAGGGGCTGGCCTGCTATGAGATGTGATGTAAAAAACATCATCCCCATAGCCCGCCCCCCCGAAGAGCGCTAAAACGCACCCACGTGATCCTGCCGGCCAATCGCGGTCCGGCAGCTCTGAGGAGAATGACGCCGCCGTCCGCGGAGCGCTGTACAAGAAATCGGCGGCGTTTTACAGTATAAAATACATAGAAAAAGTAAAACACAGACATATATCACGAACCCTCCCCCCGGAGAGCTCCCGGAGGGAAAGCGAGCCCCCCCCCCCCCCCCCCCCAGATTAACATAAGGATTCCCAGGGGATATAACGCCCAGGGGAAAATGGGAGAAGTGAGGGGGAAGGGACACCTATGGTAAGGGTAACTGTACAGGATTACCTTGCAACACCCAAGCAGTGGGGGCATCCCAAAAGGCTCACCATCCGCCTAAACCGCCTACCCTGTCAAAGCAGGGACTGCGGTAGGAGCCTAGCTCCTCAGCACCTCTTAACCGGTGCTACTAACCTACCTTCACCCGCACCTTGTCAGCCGAGGCTGGGAGGCAGTATATGGTACGGAACGGGTGGGAATAGTCCTGCAGGGCCGCAGGCATATAAGCCCCGCTCACCTGCGCCACGAGAGAGCTATCTTCTCACTGCAGACTGCAGAAAGAAACTGGGGAATTTGTGGGAGGTCCCCGACTTATATAGGGCCGGGAGAGGCCACAAGCTGCAGTCCAGCACCATCTTGTGGATGTATAACCCATGTGTAAGGAATTTTCTGGAGCAGGAAGTTATGTATACTTGGAATAAAAACAATTTGGGTCTGCTTTAAGTCTAATATGTTGTAAACCTAAAAAGAGCAATTTACTTAACACCACCATCAATACAGTGGCTATCTGGTCATTGAAAGTTTTACCTGTGATTGATACAAATTTAATAGTCTGCAATAGTCTAATAACTGATGCCGCTATAGCAACAAAAAAATCTGCTCATGTAACTCTGCTGAACAACTGTGAAGATTGTAAACAATTAGGCAGCAGTTAATATATTCAGGTGTAAGGCTACCTGGCTCTCTAGATCTGCGCCACCACGGGAAACAAAAGCAGAATAAAAAGGACTTGTATCTGAACCTGCAACCTATATGTGAAAAAACAGGGAGAAATGGCTTCCTACAAATGCACAGGAAGGGACGCATATATGTAAACGTGTAAGTCTGCACTTTCAAATCATACAGTGCATGCAACGATGTGATACAACATCAGGACGCTGGAATGCGCCGGATGACTCATGCCAACAAACCAGGCGTTCAGTCTTCGTAGCAAGGCCAACCTCCTACCAGAAATAAACAGGAAATGGGTTCTCAAGACACCTATTATAGAAAAAAAATGGACTATAGAAAAATAAAAAAAGAAGAAAATGACTAAACTAAATGTCTGGATAAATAAAACAAGCGTCTTGCTGATCATTAAAACGTATTGTTGGAATAAATTCCCAAAGAAAATATTAACATGCAAAATGGTCAAGCAACTATAAAATATATTGAAAACTGAATTCCACACATAAAATAATACTAGGCCATCTGATCAGTAAATAAATATTTTCGGCATTACCTTCACAACCCCGGAAGGAAGTCAAATGATACTGAATAAAATAGTAAGGACAAACTAAAGAATGACTGATCGTAATAATTAAAAAAAAAAAAAAACTCACTGCCCCTTAAATACACAATAAAATGGTTATTCGGTCAAACATGAGCATCTGTTCTTTTTAAAAGAAAGAAATCCAATCACATCTGAATAATAGTACGGCCATTTTGAAGACAATAAAGACATGCTATCTGGCTCTAGCAGTAGGATGGGTTTGTAAACTCCCCAAAGATATACAAATCATACAGAAGCTCAATAACCTTGGGCTGTGCTTGCCCCTTTGATCAGGTCCATCACTCCAAAGAATTCTTGTTTCACTGTGACCTCATAGCGTCCCCTGGAATCCTTAAAAGCTAGTAAACAGAAGACAATGTACGGCTGGGCAATACAGTGACTGATACTGCTGCTGCTGGAAAGAGGTTTATCCTAATAGTTTTACTTCAAGCAGATCGGATTCAGTGCATCCAGTGATAACAAATATCTTAGATGTCCTTCGTAAACTCCAACTTTAAAAATAAGTAAATAGTGTTTGCTATAATATAAATTAAAAATACCAAACCCATGACTGGCCAGCAAGCTATATGGAAATATAAAAGTGCTTGTCAAAGCTGGGGAGGGCTTGTGATATCCAGCCTCTTAGGCTGTGGATGTGTATCTTCATCTGCAGCTACCATTATTTGGACAATGGTGGAGCTTCTTTCACTAATGTAAGGATTTGCATCCTATTTCCATGCAGTGCTCTTCTTTTCATTTGCAGCAGTTAAAGTGCCTCTGCTGCAAAACATTACTTCACTGAACAACCTATTTAAGCAAACAGATAGAAAGCATGTTAGTAATGAATGTTGCTTTAGCAGATACATGGAATTAAAGATACAGGCAGTTCTTAGACAAACATTTACACTGAAACATTGAAAAAAAGATAATTCTGTGAGTACTCACCTGTAGAATTGATTTCTCTTTCATTATTCCTTCAGAACATCAGAGAAATTCAGTCACGATTGGGTTAACATCTCGGCCAAAGGGTGGGGACAGCAAGAACAAAGGCGTGGCTCCTCCTCCCAGGCCTATATCCTTCCGGCGGACTTCCTCCAATCCAGTTTAATTGAAACGCCCGCCCAGGAGGCATACCTACCGTAATTTTTCGCCCTATAAGGCGCACTTATTTCTCCCCAAAAGTGGGGGGAAAATGTCCGTGCGCCTTATTGGGCGAATGTAAAAAAAAAAAATAAAAAAAAAATAAAAAAGTAAACTTACCTGTTATGGGCGCTCCAGCGTTGCCTGTCACACTGCGGGAGGCCAGAAGAAGACAGAGGAGTGGCAGGCTCTATCCCTGTCTCCGCCGCTGCGATCATTGGGCCTGACAGAACCATCCTTTTTGGGTACTGTGAATAGGTTGGAATAAAAGCCCTTGCCCTTTTCTCTTAAAGGGACCTGGCAGATGACCCCCAGCTCCAGGAGGCCTTGCACTGCTTGCACTAGCTCCTGAGCTGACACAGGGTCCTGAGGAATCCGGGATCTGATGAACCTTGAAGGGGGATCGGCAGCAAACTCCCAACTTGTAACCGGAGGACACTACCTCCTGAATCCACCGGTCTGAGCCATGAAGCCTCCAGACGTGAGTGAAGTGCTGCAGCCGCCCCCCCCACCCAGATGGGTGAGGGCGCTCCATCATGCCTGAGGGGGCTTGGGAGAGGATTAAGCTTTGGGACCCCAGGAGGAGCCAGGAGCTCCCCGGGCCCCAGGGAAAGAAACCCCCCTTCCCTGTCTTGCACCACGGTAAGGGGAGGGAAGGAACCCTGACCCCGAAAGGGCCGAGATTGCCACCTGCACTGGGGTAACCTGCCTCCCTTAGCAAAGAGGTCCAGGCGGTCCCCAAACAGGCGCAGTCCTTTAAAGGGAAAACCAGTGAGGGCCTTCTTGGCAGCGTTGTCAGCAGCCCACTGGCGCAGCCAAACTGAACGGCGTATAGCCACCACGAGGGCAGAAGTTCTGGCACACATTCTGATGGTGTCATCCAATGCTGATAGGACAAAATTTACAAAAACATCACAACTGGAGAGTGCATTAAACACCTCACAAGGCAATCATCAGGGGCACTATCAAGCATATTTCTGATAAGGGTTCTAGTGGCAACAGCAGTAATGGCAAAGGCACAGACCGGGCACAGCGCCGTCCCCGCACATGCAAAGGCATGGGATGCCAGCTGATCAATACGCCGGTACGCAGGGTAGTAGAATCAGGGGAATGCATGACAGAGGTGTTAGATAGCCCTAGGATCGGGGCCTCCACCTCGAGTGGGGGGGGGGGGGGGGTGACCAACATTTAACCACCTCAGCAGGAAAGGGATACTTCCTATCCCAACTCTTTGGAACCCCGGGAAGTTTACTGGGGCGCTCCCATTCCTTGAGCACAAGGTTATGGAAATGTGCCTGCTCTGGAAATTCCAAACGTGATTTTGCTGTATGGAAAAGCTCCCCTCTTTGCCTGGGAGCCTCAACAGGGAAAGAGATAGACAGAACCTCAAAAAAAATACCATTTTGTGAATACTCACCTGTAAAATGGGTATTATAAGTATGTCACACACCCCGCTTCAAAACATTCATTACATGTGGGTTATACGGACCTGTAGATGGCGATCTTGCAGAGATGTAAAGGAAAAAAGAGCCCCTCCCGGTCCATAAATACCTGGGACCTCCCACTCATTACCCAGTATAAAGATAGCAGTAAGGTAAGGGACCAGGAAGAGCCAAATATAAGCCATAACAACGAAAAGGTCACCATATAAAGGATCCAGAATACAAAAGGGCAGGGTGAAGCGGGGTGTGTGACATACTAATAATACCCATTTTACAGGTGAGTATTCACAAAATGGTATTATTCTAAGTATGTCACACACCCCGCTTCAAAACATTAATTACATGTGGGACATCCAATAGCAGTGTCCATAATGGGCGGGGATCCAAACAAGGCAATAAAGCACAACTTAAACCACTGCAGCTTGCAGAACTTTGCGGCCAAAAACAGCATCCGCTGAGGCCCGCACATCAACCTTGTAAAACTTGGAAAAAGTGTGAACAGAAGACCAAGTAGCAGCCTTACAAACTTGTTCAACAGAGGCCTGGTGCAGGAAAGCCCAGGAAGCCCCAACAGCACGAGTAGAATGAGCAGTAACACGAAAAGGGGGAACCTTCCCCTTGGCAGAATAGGCCCCAACAACGGCCTGACGAATCCACTTACTAATGGAAGACTTGGCGGGCGCCAAACCTTTCCTGGGCCCGGAGGGCACCACAAAAAAAGCATCCGTCTTATGAAAGGAAGAAGTAACCAAATAGTACTTCACACAGCGAACCACATCCAAGGAATGCAAGACCCTCTCCTTGTCATTGCTGGGCTTAGGACACAAGGAGGGCAAAACAATGTCCTGATTAAGATGAAAAGCAGAAACCACCTTAGGAAGGAATCCAGCTTGAATCGGAAAACAACCTTGTCCTGATGCCTCTCAAAGTACGGGGCCTGAATGGACAAAGCCGCCAACTCAGAGACGCCCCGAACAGAGGTGATAGCAACCAAAAAAGCAACCTTCTGCGTAAGCGAAGACAATGCAATATCATGCAAAGGCTCAAAAGGAGGACCCTGAAGAGCAGAAAGAACCAAATTCAAATCCCAAACTGGGAGCAAAGGCTTCCTAGGAGGCCGCACATGCGTAACTCCCTGGAAAAAAAAAAGTCTTAACCAAAGGATGAAGAGCAAAAGACCTTTGAAAGAAAACCGCCAGGGCAGAAACCTGCCCTTTCAGCGTACTAAGCTGGAGCCCCAAGTCAAGACCATATTGCAGAAACTCCAAAATCCTAGGGATAGAAAACACCCTACAAAGCAAGGCCCTGGCCTCCCACCAATCAATATAAGACCTCTAAGTCCTATAGTAGACGGTAGAGGGAGACCGCTTCCTAGCGCTAACAAGAGTCCGAATCACAGCATCGGAAAGACCTTCCTCCTTCAAGATGGAGGTTTCAGCAGCCACGCCATCAAAGCCAGCGTTGGTAAATTGGGGTAAAGTAGTTGACCCTGGGTGAGCAGATCCGGCAGCAGGGGCAGAGCGAACTGATCCTCTGCCAACCTCACCACGGCTGCGAACCAAACCTGTCTTGGCCACCTTGGAGCCACCAGGATTGCTGACGCGCCCTCTAGGGCCAGCTTGCGCACCACTTTGCCCACCATGGGAAACGGAGGGAACAGGTACAGAAACCCCAGATCCCTCCAGTTCAGAGACATCGCATCCACTGCCAGAGCCAGCGGATCCTGCGAGAGAGACACAAATGCCGGAAGCTTGTGATTGTGCCGAGAAGCAAAGAGGTCCACCTCCGGAGACCCCCACCTGAGGCAAATCGAGCGAAACACCTTGGGGCTGAGAGACCATTCCCCCTGGCGAGATGAGAACCTGCTCAGAGAGTCCGTGTTCTCCACTCCCGGAATGTAAACTGCCGAAATGCATGGGACATGTCTCTCCGCCCAGGCCAGAATCAAAGACACTTCCCTGAGGGCGCTCCTGCTGCGAGTCCCTCCCTGGTGATTGATGTAGGCGACTGCCGTCCGATTGTCCGACCGAACCTGAAACGGCAAGCCCTGTAACTGATGAGTCAAGTGAAACAGAACCAACCTGATGGCTCTCAGTTCCAGAACATTGATGGGCTCGTGAGCCTCCTGAGGCACCCACAGACCCTGAAACTGACGATCCTTCCAGAAACCCCCCCATCCTGACAGGCTGGCATCCGTGGTGACCGTTTCCCAACAAGGAGTCAGAAAGGATCTGCCCCTCAACAGATTGATTGGATCCAGCCACCACTGAAGGGAACGCCGAACCCGGGGGTCATCAGGAAAGACTGATCCAACGACAGCGGAGACCTGTCCAGGCCAGCAACAGATGGAGCTGGTGTGAAACTGAGCAAAAGGAACCGCCTCGAAGGAAGACACCATCAATCCCACCAGCCTCATCCCCAGCCTGATGGCCGGAAGAGGGATGGACAAGAGAAGCCGAGCCACTTCCTGAATCAAGAGAACCTTGGACTGAGGAAGAAACACCCTGGTCTGAGAAGTATCCAGAGACATTCCCAGAAAAGACACTACCCTGGTCGGAGAAAGGGAGGACTTGGGGTAGTTGATCACCCAACCGAATCTCTTCAGAGTGGATACCACAGTCCTGGTGTCTAACTCCGCTTGGCTGAAGGAAGACGCCATAATGAGAAGATCGTCCAGATATGGCAAGATGCGGATACCCTGGGCTCTGAGGAGAGCCATCACCCCTGCCAGCACCTTGGTGAAAACCCTTGGAGCAGAGGTAAGACCGAAAGGAAGGGCCACAAACTGAAAATGCCGATCTTCCACCACGAACCTGAGAAATCTCTGGTGCGCCGGAAAGATTGGAACATGCAGGTAAGCATCCTTGATGTCTATGGACGTCATGAAGTCCCCCTGACGAAGAGAGTAGATGGCTGAACGCATCGTTTCCATGCGGAACTTCCGGGGACGGACGAACCTGTTGAGGATCTTCAGATCCAGGATGGGTCGAACAGAGCCGTCCTTCTTGGGCACCGTGAACCGATTGGAATAAAAGCCCCGGCCCCGGTCCGAGGGAGGCACCGGGCAAATGACAACCATATCCAGAAGATTTTTTACCACCGCCCGGAGCCCCTGCGCGGCCCCACGAAAGGAAGGGGTAAAGGAAACCGCCCCCCCAAAGGAACGACGTTGCTTCCTTCGTTGAGGTAACTTACCGACCGAATCCAATTTCTCTCCAAAGAGCCACAACCCCACAAAGGGAAGAGCCGTAAGAGACTTTTTGGACACAAAATCAGCCGCCCACTGGTGCAACCAAACCGAACGCCGAATAGCCACAAGCAGGGCCGACGTTCTGCCACACATCACCAATGTGTCATCCAAGGCGGCTAGTACAAATGACAAAAACAATTCACACCGTTTAAGAGCAATGAACTCATCACTAGCCGGATCGAGCCTGGAAGTAGTCAACAGGTCCCTAACAACCGACCTGGTAGCTACCACTAACAGCGCCGAAGCACAAACAGGCCGCAAGGCTGACCCGACACTGGCAAAACCATGACAAGCCATCCGGTCAATGCGTTTATCCTCACCATTTTTAAGAGTGGAACAATCAGGAGAATTCAAAATAGCGGTGTTGGACAACCCCAAAACCGGGGCATCCACCTCAGGAGGGGACGACCAACGCTTTACTGCATCCAACGGAAAGGGATATTTCTTATCCCAACCCGGAGGAACACCTGGGAGCTGAGTAGGCCTCTCCCATTCCTTAGTAATAATGCCATCAAAATGCTTTTGATTAGGGAATTCCAAGCGCGGCTTAGACTCCTCGAAAAACTCCCCCTTTTGCGGAGGAGCCACCTCAGGAAGAGAAACAGCCAGAACCTCAAACATCTGAGCCAGAACCTTAGGGGTATGCAAGGAATCCCCCAGCCCCCGCTCGGTATCAGCGCCAACAAACTTCTGATCGTCAGAATCATCCGACTCCTCAAATAGCTCCCCTTCCTCTAGCGGGGAGTAATCGGACCAGTCCAGAGAATCAAACTCATCAAAGTCAAAAGCCGGCGTGGCTGGAGACAAGTGCTTTCTCTTAGCCGGGGCCTCTCTGGCAACCGCGCTAGAAAACAATTTCTCAAGATTGGCCAATCTGGCACACACCTCAGATTGCGACTCCCCACTCATGACAACGTCACATGGGGTACGGATCAGTCGGGGAGGGGTAGGAGAAGAGACCGTCGGCGCTGAACCAGACGCCTGGTGTCCGGACTGCCGCGTAATAGTCTGTATACCATGTGCGCAGCAAAGAAACACATCATCCCCCGTAAGGGATACCCCACACCCCATACACTGCCGGGATTCCCCCGAGGGGAGCCCAAGCCCAGTATCCGGGGACGCCTCCATACGGTGATCTTATAGGTAGTCGCAATGACCAAGGGAATTACGCATATAAGCAACCCGGGATGCCCCTTTAATGTCCCAAGTGGGAGGATTTACATATAAGCCCAATTTGAACCCAGGGACCCTAGGACCGGGAGAACCCCTTAATAAGCAATGTAGGTCCACAATAATAAACCCATTCAGCATCACCAGCCTTCATATGTAAAACATATCACCTTATATGCAATCATAAACAACACACATATATGCAATTAAAGAAGGCCCACAGAGCCACTCACAGCGCTGCAATGTCGGCTACACAGATCCTCAAGATGCTGAGAGGAGAAGAAGAGAGGAGAAGGGGGGCGTGGCCAGCGCGGTTCGGCATCGCGCCCTGCTCCGCCCCCCCTCCTTCACACAGCGCGGTTCCCAGCCAGTGGCCGGGCTCCGCAGCGGTGCCACCCGCACCCCTCAACCACCGCACCAGAGGGGAGAAGCTCCCCCATGCTCGCAACGGCCGGCACTGCGGCGATTGCAGCCGGTCAGTAAAACAACACACACACAATGCTTATAAAACAATAAAAAAATAAAATAAAACGGACAGAAATTGCGGGAGACGGGTCGCCCCCCCCCCCCCCTCTAAGGAGAAGGGCATCCGGAGGGGGGAGAAAACCACCAGGGTGGAAGGTCAAGGGACAGGGCATCCCAAAACCGGGTTCACCAACCCAGTTAACCGCCTACCCTTTAGTATAGGGCCTCACAGCGCAGCATTAGCTCCTAAGCACCTAGGGTGCCATCTACCCTCGCCCGGATCAGCAGCCTAGGCTGGGAGGTAGGGTAAATCAAAAAGGGATCCGGGCAGAAATAGACAAAATAACGGGCCGGGGGTCATCCCGGCTACCTGAAATCCCCCTGTGCAAGGAGGAGACATCATCTTCTGACTTGCTCGCCGTCTGCAGAGATGAAAGACTGGGTAATGAGTGGGAGGTCCCAGGTATTTATGGACCGGGAGGGGCTCTCTTTTTTCCTTTACATCTCTGCAAGATCGCCATCTACAGGTCAGTATAACCCACATGTAATGAATGTTTTGAAGCGGGGTGTGTGACATACTTAGAATATCTGAGTCAATAATCTGTCCGTGTCATTCGGGGCCCAGGGGTCAGTGCCAGAATCGTCATGACCCCTTGGTCTCTCATCAGATGAGCCTGAATCAGAAAAGAGCTCCCCTTCATCAGAGGTGGTATAGCCACACAGATTCCAAAACTCCTCAGTTCCCATAGGGAAAACAGTAACATTAGGTGTCAAGTGCCGCTTCTTAGCAGGGGCCTTACGCGCTAAGGACTTCGCAATAATCTGTTCAACAGTAGCCAGTCTAGAAGACACATCAGGCTGAGAATCCCCACTAGTATGCAACTCAGTAGGAGTGAGATTTAAGCTTGGGGGAGTAGGTGAAGTGAAACGAGGTGCAGCCACTGGCAGGCCAGATTGCAATGCAAGCAGCTGCTCAGCACAGGGTACACAGACCCACACCTTGTCAGCATGAGGCTGCCCACACGCTACACACAGCCAGTCTTGTCCCGAAGGGACCCCGGTCACATTATCCTGGGATGCCTCCATATGGTGATTATAGCGGCGCTATACGCCGATAGGGAATAACGCTATGTAGCAACCCTGGATGCCCCAATAACCCGTTAGGGAAGTGGTAGTATAATTTTTACAAGGCCTACAAGCAATATACTAAAACAGGGCCGGGAGAAGCCAAGAAGGGTTTGTCCCGCCTGAAAGACATAAGCAGACAAGACCTTAAGTACATCGTAACAAAAGTGAAGGAAATAAAGCCGCCCGCGAGGGCACTTACGGACCGCGGTCGGTAGGAGTCCGTCGCGCATAGGCCAACCAAGCAGGAAAGATGGTGTCGGTATACCTCGAGGGGCAGGCCAGTAATAGCGATGACGCGGAACACGCCAAAGACGGGCCCCACCCCCTGTGAAGAGCGCGAACGGCCAGCAGCCAATGATGGGGCGCCAGCGCCTGAGGTAATGCCGCCGCCAAGCGCGGAACCAAGTCAGCGCGCGGCGGCGGCAAATTAAAAAAAGCAGTAAAGACAAGTCAGCGCGGCGGCTGACACAAGAATAAAAGGCATGTGAAAAGAGAAAGCACAGAATGCATAACATACATATCTATACACATACACACACACACACACACACACACCCCCCCCTCCCCCTCTTTTCCCCCAAAGACTACAAGGAGGATGAGGGAGGACGGCGGCCACTTAAATAGGGCCCACTGATAGGCAGGGGCAATAGTGCGGGAGGGGCATCCCATAAAGGCTCACCATAAGCCTGAACCGCCTACCCTTTGGTGGGGGATTGCGGTGGAGCTCCTAAACACCAACAGCGGTGCTGCCTACCTTCACCCGACCAGCGCAGCCAAGGCTGGGAGGCATATTACTAGTGGAACGGGTGGGAATAGTCCTACAGGGCCGCAGGTTAATAACCCCGCTCATCTGCGAGTAGAGAGCCAATTTCTCGTCCTTCGCAGCCAGACTGCAGAGAAATTCTGCGGATTTGTGGGAGGTCCTCGGGTATTTGAGGGTCCGGGAGGAGCCTATTTTCGATGTCTCTGCAGTGCAGGGCCATCTGGCGGAGTATAACCCGATTGTAAGTATTATATTTGGAGCAGGACGTACTGTATACTAAGAATAGGAGACCATATGGTCCATCTAGTCTGCCCTTATGTGTATACTGTATGTTCTCTTTATCTTAGGATAGATGTATGCTTATCTCAGGATTCTGGGGGTCCCAGTGGTTGGTCCGCACATGGCACCTTGTTTGGCAAGTAAGATGATAATATTCTATGTATTTTGTCTGTGATTTGCACCAACCTCTTTGTCAGCAATTTTTGCATTGTTATGTTTGTATATATATTGGGATCTGATGCACTTTGGAAGCACTTGACACTTTATGAATTGATTGGGAAATAGAGTATTAATTGTTTAGTGATATATTAGGGTCCCCCACTGGGCACATTAGAATTTAACCCCCTTGCCCCTCATTTGATGGCAGTTTACATATGTGTTACATGTTTTTAACAGTTTTTAATGTGTCTTGATATGTAATTGTGATAATTCAATAAATTTGATATGAATTATAACTAATAGAGTGCCTTTGTTAGTCTCTGGTTATATCCCCTTTTGGGGTCTCAGGCATGTTGAAAAATCGACAGTAAGTGAATTTAAACTTACCTCTGCGGGAAGTTTGTTCCCAGCATCTACTACTCTTTCTATAAAATAATAATTTTCTAACGTTCAAAAAAAGTGAGAATATCCTGCAACAGCCTGCTCTAAATGGGCAGGAGCTAGTTTTTTCTATCTTGCAGTTCCCGCCTACGGCTTATATTAACCCACATATTGCTGCTAGTGGTGCCCCAGAATGGAAGAGATGATAAATGGATATGTTTGCTTTTCGATTCGCACTGGAACACTTTTTCTTGCTGTCATTCTCTGTATGACGACAGGTGATCATTGCCACACACAACAGTGGCAATGAATGGAGGAGGCGCATCTTTACAGCTAAAACAGGTGCCATTATCTGGGATTGGCATGAAGCTGGAGCAGTGAAAATGGGCAAAAGGTCCTCTTCACGTGGGGAGCAATTCAGGGGATGCTAGTTAAAACTGTGGCTTTTGGTTCACTTGAGTTTTGTTGTGCGCCTTTGGATCCGTTCTTCTTGCAGGTAAGGTCTCCAGAACTGCACACAGTATTCTAGCTGTGGCCTCACCAGGGCTCTATACAGCGGCATCACAACCTCCCTCTTCCTACTGGCGATGCTTTGAGCTATGCAGCCGAGCATCCTGCTTGCTTTTCCTGCTGCCTGGTTAGTGTCAGCATTCCTACATCGCTCTCCTCCGATGTCCTAGTTAACACAGTACTGCACATTCAGTACTCAGAGCAGGGATTCTTTCTACCCAAGTGCATGATTTTATATTTAGAGACATTAAACCCCAGTTTCCACGGCTTTGACCATTTATCCAGTAAAGGTAAATCATTTTCCATGTTGCAGACACCTCCAGGAATATCCACCTTATTACTTACCTTTGTATCATCAGCAAACAGGCAAACTTTTCCTACCAAGCCTTCTCCTATGTCACTTACAAACATATTAAAGAGAATGGGGCCCAGAACCTTAGGGTACACCACTTGTAACTCACCTTTGTTCAGATTGCACGCCATTAACAATAACATAATATTCTTTAGCAGTCTGAAAATCTTTTTTTTTTTTTGAGTGGCATGGCATAACTCACCTAGGCAATGGCTCAAGATTGCTCCGAAATGAATCGTTACTGACAGAGTACAGCTGCTTAAGGGGGAAAAGTACAATATTGTATGAGGCACCCATTTTGGTGGCCTGGCTGAGCGAAACTCCCATGATTGCTTCGCAACCCTACCTTGATTCCCACAGCATATGCGCATACCTCTGGCAGCTTTCCAAGCACCCCTCCATCCATCCAATGCTTGCACTCCCACCAGGCATAGCTAAATGAGTAGGCGTGGGTGCCTACTGCTGGGGGGATTGGCCAACGGGAGGGAGCCAGTAAGCCATTCATTCTGAATAAATTGCCAGGCATAAATTTGCCCACCCATGTGAATTGCGGAGCATCCCAAACTGGAAAGTCCGGGTACAGCAGACCAAAGTGTGTGTGTGTGTGTGTGTGTGTGTGTGTGTGTGTGTGTGGGGGGGGGGGGGGGAGGCGGATCCTGGGCTTTGATCCATTTTAAAGTCTGATCCATTTCAAACCATCCAGATTTGGGATACTCCACTGTGTGAATCCCCTTCAGTCGTCACAGAACACAGCTCGTATGGCCCTGTACAGCCATAGAGGGTTGCAGGGAGTGCCGATGCCAAACGTGAGCATCAGCTAAGGTTTCCCATTCTTTACTGGACGTATGAGTTAGAAAGCCAATTGGAGGAGAAACGCCCCTGCACTGTGGGATTGCTGTTAAAGAATGTACAAGGGTAACCGGCAAAATTTTACAAAGTGGGGCATCCCAAATCAAATAGGAGTGACCTAACCCTGGGATAGAGAAAAGGCCAGGTTTTGGTCCACTTTAAACATCATAAAATATACGCAGAAATCTGGGAAAAAAAGCTTCCTCCTACAAATCCGGATTTTGCAAAAAAAAAAAAAAAAAAAAAAAAAAAAAAAACAACCCACTGCCGTTATGAGAGCCCGGAGAAATTACCGTTTAGTTTTCCCAGTCTGTGCAAGGCAAACTCTCATCTTCATCCTCTGATTCGGGGGAAGCTTCTTTAATTCGTCTAAGTGCTTCATGAATGCTGCGTGTCAGAGGGTCTGTGTCAGTTAGAAGTGTGAAGGATTCTCTTAAAACATCTTGTTGCACCTTCTTCAGTTTCACCCCCTTTCTGATCTGTGCCAGTATATTATTGCTGTCATCCTCATCAGGAAATGGAGCCAACGTTCTTTGCTCCACTTTTTTTAGGTGAAAACTTCCACGTTTTAGAGAAGCCAATACTTCATCCATTGGGGAGCACACTGTAAAATAAATCAATATAAATTCCAAGGCCAGTAAATCGCCATTTAACACATTCTTATATCATGGCGGCAGTTACTGTGGGATTGTCTCCCAAAAGTTATGCATCCGGTATTTTGTAAGTGAACGGTCAATAGCAAAACATTGGCAAACCACTGGGACACAGGGGATCAAGTTAGTGAAAATCTATATCAAAACACAATCACCTAGTGCATATATGCCAAACTCCAGGCCCGAGGGCCGGATGCGGCCCTCCAAGCCTTTTTATGTGGTCCTCGGACAGCTGGCAGATGGTGTCGGCAGCCCTTCTAGTCGGCTCAGTCTGTCCATGGCTGCTGACACTAGAAGCACATGCCTGTGTGTGGCACTGCCAATTGATGCACCAGTACATTGCTTTTCACTCCAGCACAGTACCAGTACTTATCTTGCCCCCAGACCCAGTGCCTATAAAAGCTACATGTTCTGGGAGAGAAGTAGTGTCTACAACTGTTCTGTGTCTCAACCAGCGACCAGCTCTCACCACACAGTGGGAGGTCCACCTAGAGAAATCAGCTTACTGCCACAGCTGCTTCATGGGTTGTTGCTAGCCAGTAGGGGTGGGAAAAAAGGATTCATTTAATCAAAATACCGGTAATTCTGCGTCTGCATCTGTCCAGGACAAAATAATTCTATAACCATACATTTAAATTGTCGTGTTTTTTGCATTTTGCTTCACATTTTTTCATTGCCCTTTTGAAGGTGACCTGAATGCTGATGTGGACCTCGGTGATCTAGTGTGAATGGGGCCTAACAGTCTTCTGAGGATCTTTATCCAGAATTACGGGGTTTGGAGTTCTGTCTCACTAGATATAAGGGGCCTAACAGTCTTCTGAGGATCTTTATCCAGAATTACGGGGTTTGGAGTTCTGTCTCACTAGATATAAGGGTTTATTCAGCAGGGTGCACAAATCCCCTTTGACCATGTGCATTTCATAGAGTAAAGAGTAAATTTACTCAGGAGGGCATGATTCAGAGATACATGAAAACACAAATCTGCATGTGCGTGAACCATGCACCAAAGCCACGAGTAAAATGACTTTTCATGCATCATTTTACAACTCGCATGACCGTTTACATAATCACTGTATGTAAGTTGCAAATAGTGACAGCCGGCATTTGTTTGTGTTTTTATACTATAGATATTATTTTTGTTAAAAATACGCCCCCCAGCCCGTTTTTAAAAATTTAGGGAAAAAAAAACAGCCTGGCAAACCAAGGTTCGTGGTAATTTCAGGCTTTAAGGGTCAAACCGCTGCCACCAGTCCTGATCATTACCATCCCTTATGCCTTATAGCACAGGTCGGGTGCCCAGAACTAGGCCCATGCTATGAGCAGCCGGGCTCATCCGCACCACCCTGGCCACTGATGTTGTGGGTAATTAAACTGATATAGGGGTCAGAGAGTATATAAGGCCGCTGGGAGCCGGGATGAAAGGAGGGACCTGTGCCCCCCCCCCCCCCCCCCCCCCCCCCCCGTTCTCCAGCTGGTGGGGCATTTGACGCCTGCTGCTGCCAAAGAAAACATGGTAGATGGGGCAAAAAAGAGCCCCGTGGATCAGATGAAGACCCGGCATAGGATGTGGACGACCCGTCAGACCAGAGGAAGACTGTGCCAGGTTTGGCAGGTGACATGGCGGAAATCCAACCGATTACTTGTACCCCCCAATTGGGACGCCGGGGGTGCGGAAGAGCCCAGATTGGGCTGTGCCTACACTCCCACTCCCAGTGAATCAGATAGGTTGGACAGGAGCACACGCATTGCTGGGAATGCACTCCTGATTACCAAAGGGCAGAGCACTTTGCTGAATGAAGTATGCACAGCAAATGGTTCCAATTGGACGAGAGCCCATGCATACGCCGCAGGACTAGAGTTATTACAGGTGATCTGGGGGATTTCAAACATCCCAAATAGGCCATGCTGGGTTTTGTTCCACTTTAGGTTTACCTCTTAAACATAAACTAAAATCAATCTAAGAAAAAGAAAATACCTCTTCTTTTTTGCAGGCCTTCAAGATCTCCAGTTTTCTTCAGCTTTTTTCTGGCACTGACAAGCTGGCTGCTGTCAAGTAACTGGGATAAAGGAGCATTTAGAGATGGAGAGTCCTCTGAATCCTTCTTCATATGGATTACTCTGACATCTAAAGGTTCCATTTCTTTTTGCGGAGGCGGGGGAGGAGGTGGTGGTGGCGGAGGTGGGGGAGGCGGAGGTGGGGCCGATAAAACAGGAAGAGAAAGGGGTTGTACTGTATCAAGTTTTTGGCGAGTAAAGGTAGGGAGAGATGTGAATTTTGGAAGTTCAGAGTTAGCTGCGCCAGGAGGTAATGAAGTTTCTTCAAGCTGCGTGAGGCTGTCTGCCTTCTGAGCCTCTAAAGGCTGTAACACTTCTGGTGCATCCATGTCAGGCGTCATCTGAGTCTGAATACTGACAGAGAGCGTTTGTGGTTCATCAAGACCAGGGGTAGTTCTTGCTGAAGCTTTCCTTCTGCCAGGCGTCAGGCGTAATCTTGTCGATTTAAGTACCACTTGTCCAGGATGACGCTGAACATAAGCAAAGGATTAGTGTTAGCAGGTAAAAATGGCAAATACAAATGGGCCAAATATCAAAACTACTTTAGGAACCTTTTAACAGTCTCCCTGGGCATTTGCAATGTCACTATTATTTCTAAGAAGTCATAATATGGCATTCTTCCTCCCTTTCCTTTCTTCCATCCCATTTTCCTTGGGGACAGTATAAAAATACCATTTTGTGATTACTCACCTGTAAAATGGGTATTACAAGTATGTCTCACACCGTGTTTCGGAATTATTAATTACACGTGGGTTATGTCCAGTAGAAGGCAAACTTCTGCAGATGACTAGAAAAAAAGGAGCCCCTCCTGGCCCATAAATACCTGGGACCTCCCACACATCCCAGTATAGTAAAGCAGTAAGGGGACCAGGAAGAGCAAATAAAATTTTTTACCAATAAAAGGTGCACCATATAGAGGATCCAAGATACAACTCAGGGTGGGGTGAAGCAGGGTGTGAGACATACTTGTAATACCCATTTTACAGGTGAGTAATCACAAAATGGTATTATTCCAAGTATGTCTCACACCCTGCTTCGGAATTATTCATTACACGTGGGACATCCAATAGCAGTGTCCAAAAAGGGTGGGGATACCAACAGGCAAAAGTGCACAAATTAAACCACTGCAGCTTGCAGAACTTTGCGGCCAAAAATAGCATTCGCTGAGGCCCGCACATCAACCTTAATAAAAACTTGGAAAAGGTATGAACAGAAGACCAAGTAGCAGCCTTACAAACTTGTTCAACAGAAGCCTGGTGCTGAAAAGCCCAGGAAGCCCCAACAGCACGAGTAGAATGAGCAGTGATCTGAAAAGGGGGATCCCTCCCCTTGGCAGTATAGGCCCCAACAAAGACCAGACATATCCATTTACTAATGGTAGACTTGACGGGCGCCAAACCCTTCTTGGGCCCAGAGGGCACCACAAACAAGGCGTCCGTCCTACAGAAAGGAGAAGTAGCCACCAAATAGTACTTCACACAAACAACATCCAAAGAGTGCAGGGCCCTCTCCTTGTCATTGCTAGGCTTAGGACACAAGGAAGGGAGAACCACATCCTGATTGAGATGGAGGGCAGAGACCACTTTAGGTAGGAAATCTGGCTTAAAAGGGAAGACCACCCTGTCCTGATGTCTTTCAAGCAAGGGGCCTGAATAGACAGAGCCGCCAACTCAGAAACACAACGAACAGAGGCAATAGCCACCAAAAAGGCAAACTTTTGCGTGAAAATGGAAGTGCAACATCCTGCATCGGCTCAAAAGGAGGCCCCTGGAGAGCCGACCGAACCAAATTCAAGTCCCAAACAGGCAACAAAGGCTTTCGAGGGGGCCGCACATGAGTGACCCCCTGGAAAAAAGTCTTAACCAAAGGGTGGAGAGCAAAAGATCCTTGAACGAAAACAACCAGGGCGGAGACCTGCCCTTTCGAGGTACTAAGCTGAAAACCCAGGTCCAAACCGTGTTGAAGAAACTCCAAAATCCTGGGAACCAAAAACACCCTACAAGGCAAGGCCCTAGCCTCGCACCAAGCAAAATAGTGGTAGACGTTCGAGGAAAACTTCTTCCAAGCCCAACAAGTGTCTGGATAACGGCATCAGACAAACTTTCATCTTTTAGAATGGAGGTTTCAGCAGCCACGCCGTCAACGCCAGCGTTTGTAAATTGGGGTAACAAAGCTGACCCTGAGTGACCAGATCCGGAAACAGGGGCAACCTGTACTGATTGACCGCCAGCCGCACGACGTCTGCGAACCACACCTGCCTTGGCCTCCTTGGAGCCACTAGAATTGCTGGCACATCCTCTTGAACCAGCTTGCGCACTACCCTGCCTACCATGGAGAAGGGAGGAAACATGTACAGGAGACCAAGATCCCTCCAGGCAAAGGAAATGGCATCCACTGCCAGAGCCAGAGGATCCTAAGACAAAAAAAGCAGGGAGCTTGTGGTTGTGACGGGAGGCAAAGAGATACACCTCCCGGAACCCCCACTTGTGACAAAAATGGATAGAAATACCTTGATGTTGAGGGACCATTCCCCTCAACGAGAGGACCCCCTGCTGAGGGAGTCCGCTGCCCTGTTCTCCACACCTGGAATGTACACCGCCGAGATGCATGGAACATTGCTCTCGACTCATGCAAGAATCAGAGAAATTTCCCTGAGGGCACTCATGCTGCGAGTCCCTCCTTGGTGAATGATGTAAGCGACCGCCGTCAGATTGTCTGATCGAACCTGACCCGGTAAACCTTGGAGGTGATGAGTCAAGCGCAACAGCACCAACCGGATAGCCCTCAGTTCCAAGACGTTGATGGGGGTGTGAGCCTCTTGAGGACCCCGCAGCCCCTGGAACTGATGTTCCTTCCAGAAAACCACAAATGACTGATCCGAAGACAGAGGGCATCCGTCCCAAGCCACTAACAGATGAAGAGGCCTCATGTAAAACTAAGCAAAGGGAACCGCCTCGAAGGAGGCCACCCTCAACCCCACCAGCCTCATCCCTTGCTGAACGGACAGGCGAGGGTTGGACAGAAGAAGATCTTGAACCATCTGCACCTTCGACTGAGGTAGGAACACCCTGTTCTGAATGGTATCCAGATTCCTGCCCAGAAAGGAAAACTCCCTTGATGGGGAAAGAGGAGACTTGGGGTAGTTGATCACCCAACCGAACCTCTCCAACGATATCACCACCGTCCTGGTGTCCAGCTCTGCCTGGCTGAGAGAGGAAGCCGTGATGAGAAGGCCGTCCAGATACGGCACAATGCGAAATACGGGGCCCTGAGAAAAGCCATTATACCCGGCAACACCTTGGTGAATACCCTTGGTGCCGAGGGCAGCCCGAACAGGTGAGCCACAAACTGATAGTGCTGATCTCCCACCACAAACCTGAGAAACCGCTGAAGACCTGGGAAGATCGGCACATAGAGGTAAGCGTCCTTGATGTCCATGGACGTCATAAAATCCCCTGGACGAAGAGGATTGATGGCCGAGCGCAGAGACTCCATGCAAAATTTCTTGGTCCTGATGAACCTGTTGAGAACCTTTAAATCCATAATGGGTCTTATGGAACCATCCTTTTTGGGCACTGTAAAAAGGTTGGACAATAGCCCTGGTGTCTCTCTGAGAAGGGCACCGGGCAAACGATCTCCAACTCCAGAAGATTTTGAACTGCCAACAACAGCCCCTGCGCGGCCCGGGGGTCCGAAGGAACCAGAGACCTGAGGAATCCGGGAGGAGGCCAGAACTCGAACTCCAGCTTGTACCCGGAAGAGACCACTTCCAGGATCCATTTGTCAGTGACCTCCCGGGTCCAGACCTGGGCGCCCCCTCATTGCTGAGAGAGCTTGGCAGCAGCCTTGGGTATGACACCCCAGGCAGTTCCGGGGCGGGCACGTCATCTGCCCCTACCCCAGGAGTCACCTCTGAACGCAGAGTAAGCAATGCACCTGCTTGCTCGAGAGCCACGAAAGGAAGGATTAAAGGAGCCTGCACCACGAAAGGAGCGGCGTTGCGTTTTGTGTTGTGGCAGCTTTCCTCCTTTCGCCACAGAGTCCAATTAATCTCCAAACAGGCGCATACCCAAGAAGGGTAGCCCTGTGAGCGCCTTCTTAGCCGCCATATCAACCACCCATTGGCGCAACCAAACCGATCAGCGTATAGCTACAAACAAAGCCGAGATACGGTAACACATGCATATAACATCGTCCAAAGCTGATAAGCCAAAGGTCATGAACCAATCACACCTCGTAAGCGCTGCAAACTCATCACTAGCAGGGTTAAGATGAGGACCATTCAACAGGCCCCTAATTACAGATCTGGTAGCCACCGCCGTGAGAGCTGAAGCACAAACGGGATGCAGGGCCGAACCCACACTGGAAAAGGCGTGTGACGCCATTCAAGACGACGGTCCTCGCCGTCCTTCAGTGTGGTGGAGTCTGGTGAATACACAACCGATGTGTTGGACAACCCCAGAATCGGAGCGTCGACTTCTGGGGGTGACGATCAGCGCTTCACCGTGTCCCCCGGAAAGGGATACTTCCTATCCCACCCCTGAGGGACCCCGGGAAGCCAGCTGGGCCTTTCCCATTCCTTAAGAATCAATTTGTCAAAATGCTTCTGATCAGGAAAATTAAGGCGAGCCTTAGTGGCCCCCAAAAAATTCCCCCTTCTGCGGAGGGGCCTCCTCAGGAGGGGAAATAGTAAGAACCACAAGAATATGGGCCAGAAGTCTGGGGGTATCCACAGTATCCCCACGCTCCTACCCAGCATCAGCATCAAGGAACTGCTGGTCGTCAGCGCCTTCAGAGTCTGAAAACAATTTCCCCTCCTCAATCGGGGAATAACCAGACCAGTCAAGGTAGTCATATTGCTCATAATCAAAACCCGGCACAGCCGGTGCCAAATGCCTTCTCTTAGCTGGGCCTTCCGGGCCGCAGAGCTAGCAATCAATTTTTCCAATGTTGGTCAATCTAGCACAGACATCAGATTGCGACTCCCCACTAATGATCACATCACTTGGGGTCAAAGCCAGGCGTGGGGGGGGTAGGTGATGAGGCCTGCGGCGCCGACCCAGATGCCTGGAATACAGTGATTTTTTATGGTAGTCGCAATGACCAGTGGGAATTACGCCAGTAAGCTACCCGGGATGCCCCTTAACGTCCGTTAGTGGGAGGATTTGTAAAGCCCCAATTTTTGAATGAGGGAACTAGGGACCGGGAGAGAACCCCCTTTTAACTAACAAGGAAGGTAATTCCCCTGGAAGACATAACAAAAAAGGGGGTACCAAAACCAAAAGGGGCCATTAACACAGACACACAATTATATCTATAAATGTATGTGTAAAAATAATATATATATATACCAAAGGTCTGTAACACCAAACATGCAGCCAACACGGCACCCCCCTACACAATACTATGCACAATCAGACAACCGGAGAAGCAAACAAACCCCGCAGGGCACTCACAGTATTGACCCAGCAAAATGACGACCGGACCACACCAGCGGCAGCAGCAGCAATAATGAAAGAAGAGGGGTGGGCCAGCGCGGATCGTGCGCCGCGCAAGGCCCCACCCCCTCCTGTAAGGAAGAAGAACCGCGGTTCCCAGCCATTGGCTGGGAACCTCCGTGGGCGCCGAGGAGAGGGGGGCGGGCTGCGTCAGCGCGCGAGCTCCCGGCCCCGCCCCCTCTCCTAACTGAGGAGAAGGAACAATGGGCGTGCTCACCGCACGCCGCGGAGCCGGCCCGGATTCCAGGCCGCCGTCCCCCAGACGCGGCCTGGGAATGTGAAAACACCCATACATCCACTCACACACATATAATACAAAAATATCCGCCAGGGCAAGCTGAATAAAAGGAAGGGACAGCCCCCCCCCACCTGTTGCTCCCTGTGCCTGGTCCAGGGGGGGGGGGGGGGCTGTCCCTTCCTTTTATTCAGCTTGCCAAGCTTGGCACCCAAGCCGCCTAATGCGGTGCAGGGACAAAATGGACAGGGCATTCCAAACCAGGATCCCAAACCTGGTATCCACCTACCCCTTGTTGGGGGTCTCACGGAGGAGCATGGCTCCTAGTTAGTACACCACTAAGGTGTAACCTACTCTCGGCCGGACCTACAGCCAAGGCTGGGAGGCATAATAATCTATTTAAAATAAGGTCCGGGCATAAATAGGGAAAAATTGGCCGGGTGTAAACCCGGCTTACCTACAAAGGAAGGAGACAGCCATCTTCTGACTTGCTCGCCGTCTGCAGAGACGAAGACTGGGGAATGTGTGGGAGGTCCCAGGTATTTATGGGCCGGGAGGGGCTCCTTTTTTTCTAGTCATCTCTGCAGAAGTTCGCCCTCTACTGGACATAACCCACGTGTAATTAATAATTCCGAAGCAGGGTGTGAGACATACTTGGAATATCAGCCATTCCAAAGCACAAGAATATCTCTGATTATATGTAAATTCCTCATGTATTCTAGGCAAAACAGATTTCTTTGCTTCAATTCCTGGGTCATGACTGTTATGGAGCACATTTAAGAGGCTCTGCTGTGGTCAGAGAAACATGTGGGACTATTGGTGTGTTTGCCCAAGCTCCAAGGGACAGAGTAGCTGTAGAACCACTTTTTTTTTTGCGTGGCTCCGGAGAAATGAAAAAAACTGCAAACTTGTAGCCTTGCCACAGCTTTCTGGAAATGGGGAGAGGCATTTGAGACAGGCATCAGGAGTCAGCTGTCAGCTGCTTGCAGGCCAATTATTGCTGTTGGGTTTAGAAACGGGGCGGATTAGGTTAGTTTAGTATCAATGTGAACCAAGACCCACCCTGGCAATGCTGTGAGTAAAGGTCTTGTCTCACGGATACTAAACTAACCTTCTTTTTGCTCTTTTACCATTTATGACCCCCACTGGAAGGATTTAAGCTAACTTGATGGTCACAAAAGATATTTAACAGCAAATTTGTGGCCCATTCTTTTTGTTACCAACAAATGTCAATAAAAGAGCCCTTACAAAACAAGGTTATAATACACTGCTTTTAGTTTGGACTGTTGGGTGTGCCTTTAGCTTTGACTACGGCCCGCATGTGGCATAGGTTACACAAGCTTCTGCAATGTCACATGTATTTCAGTCCAGAGTTGAATTAATCTTTCCAGTAGATCTTGTATTGATGATGGGAGATCTGGAACACAAATTCTTCTCCAGCACATCCCAAAGAATGTTAATGGGGTTCAGAGCTGGAAATGTCTCATGCTCCATGAACCACACGCTCGCAGCTTGAAAGCATAGCATGGTCATCATGGAATATGCCCAACCTGCCACCAGGAAAGAAAAAAATCATGGTGGAATAACCTGGTCATTCAGTATATTCAGAGAGTGCGCTGACCTCATTCTTTGGGCATAGAGCGTTGCTGAACCTAGACCTGACCAACTGTAGAAACCCCAGATCATAGCACTGCCCCCCAAAAATACCATTTTGTGATTACTCACCTGTAAAATGGGTATTATAAGTATGCCTCACACCCTGCTTCCCTTATGCTTCCCCCAGCATAATAAAGCAGTAAGGGGACCAGGAAGAGCCAATAAAAATCTTAACAAATAAAATGTTCACCATATAGAGGATCCAAGATACAACTCAGGGTGGGACGAAGCAGGGTGTGAGACATACTTATAATACCCATTTTACAGGTGAGTAATCACAAAATGGTATTATTCCAAGTATGTCTCACACCCTGCTTCGGAATGAATAATAACTAGTGGGACATCCAATAGCAGTGTCCAAAACAGGGTGGGGATCCCAACAGGCAACAATGCACAGTTTAAACCACTGCAGCTTGCAGAACCGTACGGCCAAAAACAGCATCCGCTGAGGCCCGCACATCAACCTTATTAAACTTGGAAGAGGTATGAACAGAAGACCAAGTAGCAGCCTTAAAAACTTGTTCAACAGAAGCCTGGTGCTGAAAAGCCCAGGAAGCCCCAATGGCACAGGTAGAATGAGCAGTGATCTGGAAAGGGGGATCCCTCCCCTTGGCAGCATAGGCCCTAACAATGGCCCGACGAATCCATTTACTAATGGTAGATTTGACGGGAGCCAAACCCTTCTTGTGCCCAGAGGGCACCACAAACAAGTCGCCCGTCTTACGGAAAGGTGAAGTAGCCACCAAACAGTACTTCACACAACTGACTACATCCAGAGAGAGCAAGGCCCTCTCCTTTTCATTGCTAGGCTTAGGACACAAGGAAGGAATCACAACGTCCAGATTGAGGTGAAAGGCAGAAACAACCTTTGGCAGGAAATCTGGCTTAAAGCGGAATACCACCTTGTCCTGGTGTCTCTCAAAGTAAGGGGCCTGAATAGACAGAGACGCCAACTCAGACACACGACGAACAGAGGTGATAGCCACCAAAACGGCAACCCTTAATGAGAGAATGGGTAGTGCAGCATCCTGCACTGGCTCAAAAGGGCAGACAATACCAAATTTAAGTCCCAAACAGGTAACATGGGCTTGCGAAGGGGACACACATGAGTGACCCCCTAGAAAAAAAGACAACCAAAGGATGAAGGTCCAGACCATGTTGAAGAAACTCCAGAATCTTAGGAATGGAAAACACCCTACAAGGAAAGGCCCTAGCCTCACACCAATCAATGTAGGACCGCCAAGTCCTGTAGTAGATGTTAGAGGAAGACTTCTTCCTAGCTCTAACAAGCGTCTGAACCACAGCATCAGACAAACCTTCTTTTAGGATAGAGGTTTCAGCAGCCACGGCGTCAAAGCCAGCGACTGTAAATTGGGGTAACAAAGCTGACCTTGAGTGATCAGATCCGGAAACAGAGGCAACCTGTACTGAGCGACCGCCAGCCGCACGTCTGCGAACCACACCGGTCTTGGCCACCTTGGAGCCACCAGGATTGCTGGCACCCCCTCGTGAACCAGCTTGCGCACCACCTTGCCCACCATGGGAAAAGGGGGAAACAGATACAGGAGACCAAGATCCCGCCAGGCCAGAGACATGGCATCCACTGCCAGAGCCAGGGGGTCCTGGGACAGAGACATAAATACAGGGTATGTGGTTGTGACGGGAGGCAAAGAGATCCACTTCCGGAATCCCCCACCTGTGACAGAAGGATAGAAATACCTTGTTGCTGAGGGACCATTCCCTCCGGCGAGAGACCCCCCCCCCCCCGCTCAGAGAGTCCGCTTCCAGGTTCTCCACCCCTGAAATGTACACCTCCGAGATACATGGAACATTGCTCTCGGCCCATGCAAGAATCAGAGACACTTCCCGGAGGGCACTCCTGCTGCGAGTCCCTCCTTGGCGACTGATGTAAGCCATCGCAGTCCGATCGAACCTGAACCGGTAATCCCTGGAGATGATGCGTCAGGTGCGACAGCACCAACCGT
Organism: Gastrophryne carolinensis; assembly: GCA_027917425.1. Classification (NCBI taxonomy): domain Eukaryota; kingdom Metazoa; phylum Chordata; class Amphibia; order Anura; family Microhylidae; genus Gastrophryne; species Gastrophryne carolinensis. The sequence goes on along the minus strand of CM051234.1, from coordinate 576,959,171 downwards.
ACCACCCTCAGCTCCAGGATATTGATGGGGACGTGAGCCTCCTGAGGACCCCACAGACCCTGAAACTGATGTTCCTTCCAGAACCCCCCCCCCCCCAGCCCGACAGGCTGGCATCTGTGGTGACAGTCTCCCAGCGGGGCGCCAGAAAGGATCTGCCCCCCAGAAGAATCTTCGGGTCCAGCCACCATTGGAGGGACCACCGGACCAGAGGAGACAGCACAAATGACTGATCCAAGGACAGAGGACATCTGTCCCAAGCCGATAAAAGATGTAGTTGAAGAGGCCTCATGTGAAAATGAGCAAAAGGAACTGCCGCGAAACAAGCAACCATCAACCCCACCAGTCTCATCCCTTGCCTGATGGACGGACGAGGGTTGGACAAAAGGAGACGAATCAGAGCTTGAACATCATCCACCTTTGACTGGGGTAGGAACACCCTGGTCTGAATGGTATCCAGATTCATGTCCAGAAACGAAGCCTCCCTTGACAGGGAGAGAGAAGACTTGGGGTAGTTGATCACCCAGCCGAACCTCTCCAGCGTTGTCACCACCGTCCTGGTGTCCAGCTCTGCCTGGCTGAAAAAGGATGCCGTGATGAGAAGGTCGTCCAGATACGGCACAATGCGAATGCCCTGGGCTCTGAGAAGGGCCATTACGCCCGCCAACCCCTTGGTGAACACCCTTGGTGCCGAGGTCAGCCCGAAGGGAAGAGCCACAAACTGGCAGTGCTGATGGCCTACCGCGAATCCGAGAAAACCGTGGATGTCCCGGGAAAAGCGGCACATGAAGGTAAACGTCCTTGATGTCTATTGAAGTCAAAGTCCCCTGGACGAAGGGAGTTGATGGCAGAGCACATTCTCACAGTCTCCATGCCAAATTTCTTGGATCAGATGAACCTGTTGAGAATCTTTAAGTCCAAAATGGGTCCTATGGAGCCATCCTTTTTGGGCACCGTAAAGAGGTCGGAGTAGAACCCTGACCTCTCTCTATGGGGGAACCAGACAAACGACCCCCATGTCCCGAAGGTTTTGCACCGCCATGAAAATTACCTGTGCGGCTCGGGAGTCCGCAGGAACCCGAGACCTGAGGAATCTGGGAGGAGGCCGGTATGCGAACTCCAGCTTGTACCCAGACGAGACTACCTCCAGGATCCAGTTGTCTGTGACCTCCAGGGTCCAGAACTGGGCGAAGAGCCGCAGCCGTCCCCCCACCCGTGAGGGTGAGGGCGCCCCCTCATTGCTGAGTGGACTTCAGCAGCAGTCTTGGGTTTGGAACCCCAGGCAGTCCCGGGTCGGGCGCGTCCTCTGCCCCTACCCCAGGAATCTCCTCTGAACGCAGGGTAAGAGATTCCCCTGCTCGCTCGAGAGACACGAAAGGAGGGATTGAAAGAGCCCGAACCCCGAAAGGGCCGGCACTGCTGCTTGCGCTGAGGCAACTTACCTCCTTTCAAATTTTCACCAAACAGGCGCATACCCACGAAGGGTAGCCCTGTGAGCGCCTTCTTCGCAGCAATATCAGCCGCCCATTGGCGCAACAAGACCAATCGGCGAATAGCCACAAGCAATGCCGAGATCCTGCTACACATACAGATCGTGTCATCCAAAGCTGATAAGACAAATGCAATAAACATCTCACAATGCTTTAATGCTGTAAATTCCTCAATGGAAGGATTCAATAGGGGACCTTCCAACAGTCCCCTGATTAAAGCTCTAGTAGCCACGGCCGTGAGAGCAGAGGCACAAACCGGGCGTAAGGGCGAACCCACACAGGCAAAAGCATGTGAAGCCATTTGGTAGAGACGTCGGTCCTCGCTATCCTTCAAGGTAGTGGAACCTGGGGAGTGCACAACCGATGTATTGCAGAACCGGAGCGTCGACCTCTAAGGGGTGACGACCAACACTTAACCACATCCACAGGAAAGGGATACTTCCTATACCACCCTGAGAGATACCAGGAAGCCGGCCGGGCTTTCCCCATTCTTTAAGGATCAGATTGTTAAAGTGTTATTGATCAGAAAACTCCAAACGAGGTTTGGCGGTCCCAAAAAATTCCACCCTTTGCGGAGGGGCCTCCGCGGGGGGGGGGGGGGGGGGGGGGGAATAGCAAGCACTTCAAAAATAAGGTTAAGTAGTCTGGGAATATCAACGGTATCCCCACGCTCCTTAACAGCATCAGCATCCAGGAACTGCTGATCTTTAGAACCATCAGATTCTGAAAACAATTCCCCTTCTTGAAGCGGGGAATAATCAGACCAATCCAAAGAGTCATAATCGTCATACTCAAAAGCCGGCGCAGCGAGCGCCAAAAGCCATCTTATAGCTGGGGCCCTCCTGGCCGCAGAGCTAGCAATCATTTTCTCAATGTTGGCCAGTCTGGCACTGACATCGGATTGCGACTCCCCACTCATGACAACGTCACTTGGGGTCAAAGCCAGGCTTGGGGGTGTAGGTGATGAGGCCAGCAGGGCCGATCCGTCCACCCGGGACCCGGATTGCCGGTTAATGGCCTGCTGTGCACATGGTACACAAATAAGCACATTATCCCCCGCAAGGGATACCCCACAAACAACACACTGCCAGGGTTGCCCCGAAGGGATCCTGAGCCCGGTATCCTGGGAAGCCTCCATATAGTGATTTTTTTTATGGTAGTCTCAATGACCTATGGGAATTACGCTATGAAGCTACCTGGGATACCCCTTAACGTCCGTTAGTGGGAGGATTTTTTTTTTTAAATGAGAGGAAAAAAACCCAATTTCAGCAAGGGCCTGAGGACCGTGAGAAACCCCCCCCCCTTTTTTTTTTTTAATAGAAGGGCAAGGTAGTCCCCCAGAAGGACACAAATAAGGGACCCTTAAGAATCACAGAAAAAAACACCAGGCGCAAAAATATATATACATAGTATACAATCTAATATATATATATATATATATATATATATATATATATATATCTCTATCTATCATATAATACAAAACATTCAGGGGCCAAGAAACCAAGGGTTACATTAGCATCCCCCAGCACTTGTGGTGATAGAGCAAGGCATGCAATAATACATGAAATTAAAAACAAAGGCCCCACAGGGCCACTCACAGCCTCCGGGAGGGATAATGGCGTCCTGCTCACGACAAGGTCTCAGGTAGAAGGGCGGGCCAGCGCGGATCGCACGCCGCGCGTGGTCCTGTACCTGTAGATGGCGATCTTGCAGAGATGATAATAAAAAAGGTAAGACCCTCCTGGCCCATAAATACCTGGGACCTCCCACTCATTCCCCAGTATAAAGATAGCAGTAAGATCAAGGGACCAGGAAAGCCAATTAAAACTAACAAAGGTTCACCATATAAAGGATCCAGAATACAAAAGGGCAGGGTGAAGCGAGGTGTGTGACATACTTATAATACCCATTTTACAGGTGAGTATTCACAAAATGGTATTATTCTAAGTATGTCACACACCCCGCTTCAAGACAATCATTACATGTGGGACATCCAATAGCAGTGTCCATAAAGGGCGGGGATCCAAAAACAAGGCAACAAGGCACAAACTTAAACCACTGCAGCTTGCAGAACTTTGCGGCCAAAAACAGCATCCGCTGAGGCCCGAACATCAACCTTGTAAAACTTGGAAAAAGTGTGAACCGAAGACCAAGTAGCAGCCTTACAAACCTGCTCAACAGAAGCCTGGTGCTGGAAGGCCCAGGACGCCCCAACAGCACGAGTAGAATGAGCAGTAACACGAAAAGGGGGAACCTTCCCCTTGGCAGAATAGGCCCCAACAATGGCGTGGCGAATCAATTTACTAATGGAAGACTTGGCAGGAGCCAAACCCTTCCTGGGCCCAGAGGGCACCAGAAAAAGGACGTCAGTCCTACGAAAAGGAGAAGTAGCCACCAAATAGTACTTCACACAACGAACCACATCCAAAGAATGCAAAACCCTCTCCTTGTCATTGCTAGGCTTAGGACACAAGGAGGGAAGAACAATATCCTGATTCAGATTAAAAGCAGAGACCACCTTAGGAAGGAAATCTGGCTTGAAGCGGAAAACAACCTTATCCTTATGCCTCTCAAAGTAAGGGGCCTTAATGGACAGCCGCCAACTCCGATACACGCTGAACGGAAGTGATGGCAACCAGAAAAACAACCTTCTGAGTAAGCGTAGAAAGTGCAATATCCTGCAAAGGTTCAAAAGGAGGACCCTGCAAGGCAGACAAAACCAAATTCAAATCCCAAACTGGGAGCAAAGGCTTCCTAGGAGGCCGCACATGCGTAACCCCCTGGAAAAAGGTCTTAACCAGAGGATGAAGAGCAAAAGACTTTAGAAAGAAAACTGCCCTTTCAGCGTACTAAGCTGCAAACCTTGGTCCAGACCATGTTGCAGAAATTCCAAGACCCTAGGGATAGAAAACGCCCTGCAAGGCAAGGCCCTGACCTCACACCAATCAATATAAGACCTCCAAGTCCTATAATAGATGGCAGAGGAAGACTGCTTTCTAGCCCTAACCAGAGTCTGAATGACGGCATCAGAAAGACCTTCCTCCCTCGAGATGGAGGTTTCAGCAACCACGCCGTCAAAGCCAGCGTTGGTAAATTGGGGTAGAGCAGTGGTCCGTGAGTGAGCAGATCCGGCAGAAGGGGCAGGTCTAACTATCCTCTGCCAACCTTACCACGTCTTCGAACCAAACCTATCTTGGCCACCTTGGAGCCACCAGAATTGCCGACACGCCCTCCAGGGCCAGCTTGCGCACCACTTTGCCCACCATGGGAAACGGAGGGAACAGGTACAGCTATCAAAGGAAAGAGACAGCCATCTTCTTGACTTGCTTCGCCGTCTGCAGAGACTTATCTGGGGGAATGTGTGGGAGGTCCAGGTATTTATGGACTGGGAGGGGCTCCTTTTTTTCTAGTCATCTCTGCAGAAGTTCGCCCTCTACTGAACATAACCCACTAGTTATTATTCATTCCGAAGCAGGGTGTGAGACATACTTGGAATACAGTAGTTTTCACGAGGCACTTCAGTCACCTCTTTTTACCCTGATGCGCCCATAATTCTGGAACAGGGTAAATCTGGTTAGCCTCACTGACAAGTGGGTTTCTTAAGGCTACAAAGCTGTTTAGTCCCAAACCCCTGAGTTTCCATCACATTGCGTGTGTGGAAACGCTCTTCCTTCCTCACTACAAATTTGTTTACGCTAAACTTTTAAATTGGACACCAATCAATCATTCAAGATGATTTTTTCCAACCACATTCCTTACTCAAAGATGAGGTTTCACATCATGCAATGATTTTGACTATCCTGGGTGTTGGTCCACTTCCCCGGGGAACCCCGATCAGGGGTGCCCCGCTATGTGAAACCCCCCATATCGCCCGATTCAACTCACCTCACCACGCAAGACCCATGCGTGGCCACTCGTCCAATCAGCGTGCTCGGAGCTGCTGAGGTATGCGCATCAAAGCGACGTCTTACCTCAGCGGCTCCGAGCATGCTGGTGGCTGCATCTCGCGCTTGCCTCAAACAGGGAGCGCGCCCGCACCGGCCACGCCCTTCGGCTGAGAGGTTAACCCAAATGTTACTGAATTCTTCTGATGGCCTGAGACAGTAGAGCCCAATGGGTGGAGCCATGGAACACTCAATCCTACCAGGTCCCAGAATCTACATGATGCCCTAGTCTTCACAGCCCTCCACAATAAATGACTGGTTGGGCTGCAGGACACTGCAGTTTGCCCACTTACCAGTACTAGGCCTTAATAGCCTTTCAACATGTTTAACGAATGAGGGGCTACCCCCTGCAACATTTAAGGTTAAATAACTTGTTTCCAACTGAAACATAATCACCCATGCAGTAATTATACAACTGAAGGCTCTTACCTATTTGCTTAGTTAAATCCAGATGGTGACCTTTTTTGGTCAGAGCACCGCATGCTATTAAAAACTTGCTTTCGCTATATATTGAAGCCCCCTTTTCCTGAGCTTGTTGTCCTCCATCTCATGCTAAAGGTCGAGTTTACCCTTCGTTTATTTGGATTTCAGGGCCATAGATAGCCATTGTATGTGTGCACACACATAGGGATTCCTCCACATTTAACCCATCAGTGCAGTGAGTGTACACAAGAACGGTAGATTGCCCTAATTCCGACACACAGGGAGAAGATGGGACATTGGGTGCCTTGTTCAAGTGCACTTCAGTCATGTCCCATGGCTGGGATTTAAACCTGCCTTCATCACAAGGCTGCCTCCTTACCTATAGGCCACAACCGACCCTTTTATAGATAAACTGTAGAAAGCAAAAACTTTGTGGCTGACCACAGACCTGCTGGTGCTGACCATTAATCTCAGTATTACGCATGAACATAACCATAAGATTTCAGAACCTATAAGTAAAAGAATTTCCATATTTAATGCCAGGGTTCTAAACTAAACTGATATTGTTTCTGGAGTTGGTGTTTGGGTAGCCTTATATTCGTGTCTGTTTAAAAATGTTCTAAATTAAGATTTTTTTTTTTAATCCCTGGAAATAGACAGCTACTAACCTGTTTAAAAGTGCGCAGTCTATCCAAAGTTTTTTGCCGCTCCTGACTAACCCAAGTGCTTTTTTTTTCATCTTCCTCCTGTTGGCTGTCACGTGCCTGGAGAAAAGCAACCAATACATTTATAAGAAGTTGAGTTTACAATTCATTAGACAGTGTGGCATACAACACTCAAGGAGCAGACAGATGTCACAAATATAAGGTCCTGGACATAACCATTTGTTTCCAACAAACAAGGATTTCCATTTCTGTCTACAGTATGTAACAGAACATTAAAGCATTCTTAAAGTGATCCTATACCCAGAAAGGAAGTTTAGGCAATTACCTTCTATCCCCAGCACAGTGTTCCTTTTATTTTGTCTTTTTTGGCCTTTGCCCAATATTAATAACACCACAAACTGGATGCAGTCCATATTGCTCCCAAGTCCTTTCTAGCGATTAGTGTTGGGTGAACCCCCCCCCCCCCCCCCCCAGGTTCGGATTCAGCAAATTCGGCTGAACTTGGAATAAATGTTCAGGTTGGGGACCCGAACCGAGTCCCCGTTGAAATCAATGGGGACCCGAATGGGAGGGGGGGGGAATTCTGCCTCTGGAATTAATAGGCATTTCTAGAATGTCAGGATAGTTAACTTACTATGGGGTGGCCTAATAGGAGCAATTATAACTATGCAGTAGGATATAGTTACGTGCCGCTTCCTGCATTCACGATCACCTCTAGCTCTGCTATTCAAAAAGGCCTGGGTATGCACCTGCGTCACAGGGAAACGGAGAGGGCACCGGGAACAAGTGAGTGGACCTGGCGATCCGGGGGGGGGGGGGGGGGGGGGGGTTCACACAGCAGGACATCCCAAAATGGAATGCCCCGCTGTGTGAAACCCCCCGGATCACCAGGAGGTGGGACTCAGATGGCCCTGGAGTCTTTTAGACTCCAGGACCTTAGATGTTTCTCTAAGTTCTGCTACATTTTTGTCCCCCTCCATCAGGTCACGTAGGGTCTATTCAGTCAAATCGACACATCTAGACACAGTAGTGCTGGGGTAAAAAAAAAAAAAGGCATGCCAAAAGGTTGCTGCATATACTTCAACTGTCAGTCTGACTTTCATGGCATTGGAATGATTTAAATTGCTAACCCTCTGCAGAGAATATGGCTTATGCACAACTTGATGACATAAGAATAGTACCATTGAGCATATGTTTTGTCCACTTTCCACCTCTGCCCTTAAAGTGACTGTCCAAACATAAAACGTTACCTCACATAAGCCCCCCCCCCCAGCCACTCATTCAATCAGCTTCTTTGGCCGTGCATATTAATTAGTGGCTAGAGAAGCTGAATGGAATCTCTAGTTGTGGTGGACGTGGCCACACACAGCCAAGAAGGGAAGTGGGTGATGCGGGCACCGGCCATGCATGCGCCATAGGCTCAAGAAAAAATACAATTCTGTGAAATACTCACCTGTAGAATTGGTATTATAAGTATGCAGTACGTCCTGCTCCAGATAGATTACTTACACTTGGGTTATCCTCCGCCAGATGGCGCTGCACTGCAGAGACATGTAAAACAGGCTCCTCCCAGCCCCTCAAATACCCGGGACCTCCCACAAATCCCCAGCATTGAAAAGCAGTGAACGAGAAGCCGGGAGAATTTAACCACCCAAACTGGTTACTATAACAATGATAACAATCACCATACAGGGGATCCAGAATAATGCAAAACCAAGGGTGGGGTGGAGCAGGACGTACTGTATACTGATAATACCAATTCTACAGGTGAGTATTTCACAGAATTGTATTATTCTTATTATACAGTACGTCCTGCTCCAGATAGATTACTTACACTTGGGACATCCAATAGCAGTGTCCATAAAGTAGGGTGGGATCCCCAACAACAAGGTAACAGCAGACAGTTTAAACCACTGCCGCCTGCAAAACCTTGCGGCCAAAAACAGCACCAGCTGAGGCACTAACATCAACGTTGTAAAACTTTGAAAAGGTATGAACAGAAGACCAAGTAGAGGTCTTGCAAACTTGTTCAACAGAAGCCTGGTGCTGGAAGGCCCAAGAGGCACCAATAGCACAAGTAGAATGAGCAGTAAGGCGAAAGGGAAGACTCTTCCCCCTAGCAGAATAGGCCTGAATCACGGCCTGACAGATCCATTTGCTAACAGTAGACTTGGCAGGAGCCAAACCCTTCCTGGGCCCAGAAGGGACCACAAAAATAGCATCAGTTTTCCTAAAGGACTCAGTGACCACCAGGTAATACTTCAACACCTGACCAGATCCAAGGAATGCAAAACCCTCTCCTTAGCGTTGCTAGGATTAGGGCAAAAAGAAGGAAGAACAATATCTTGATTCAAATGAAAGGCAGACACTACCTTAGGCAGAAAAAACTGGCTTAAAGCGGAACACCACCTTGTCCTGGTGTCTCCCAAAGTATGGGGGCTGAATAGAAAGAGCCACCAACTCAGACACATGCCTGACCGAAGCAATGGATATCAGAAAGACAACCTTGAGGGTAAGAACAGCCAGAGCAGCATCCCGCATAGGTTCAAAGGGAGCACCCTGCAAGGGAGACAAAACCAAGTTCAAATCCCAAACAGGGACCACAGGTTTACATGGGGGACACACATGAGTGACCCCCTGGAAAAAAGGTCTTAATCAGGGAATGCTGAGCAAAATACTTCTGAAAGAAAACAGACAGGGCAGAAACCTGACCCTTCAGAGTACTGAGGAGGAGTCCCGACTCCAACCCATGCTGTAAGAACTCCAGAACCCTGGGGGCTGAAAACACCAGACAGGGAAGAGACCTAGACTCACACCAGTCAAGGTTGGCCCCAACGGTGACACAGATTGAAACACCCTGTTGCAGAGGGACCATTCTCCCTGGCGAGAGGTCCCCCTGCCCAGAGGGTCTGAGGATAGGGTCCAGCAGATTTTCCACCCCCGGAATGTACACCGCTGATATGCAGGGGAAATTGGCCTCCACCCAGGTCAGGATCAGAGACACTTCCTGGAGGGCCCTCTTGCTCCAGGCCCCCCCCCCCGATGATTGATGCAGGCAACTGCCGTCTGGTTGTCCGAGCGCCAATGAACAGGCAGACCCTGAAGATGAGTAGTCAAGCGAGCCAGAACTAACCTGATCGCTCGCAGCTCCAAGACATTGATAGATGTGTGGGCCTCATGAGGGCCCCACCTCCCCTGGAACCGGGCCCAACCTGATAGACTGGCATCCGTGGTGACCGTCTCCCAGGAAGGGGCAAGAAAGGATCTGCCCCCCAACAGGTTCCTTGAGTCCATCCACCACAAGAGGGACCTCCTGACCGGGGGGGGGGGGGAGCACACAGACCCTGTTCAGGGACGCCAGCCAGCACCTTGGTGAACACCCTGGGAGCTGAAGTGAGGCCGAAGGGCAAGGCCACAAATTGGTAATGTTGATCCATCAGAGCGAACCTGAGGGACTTTTGATGACCTGGGAACACAGGAACATGAAGGTAAGCATCTTTGATGTCCACAGAAGTCATGAAATCCCCTTGGCGCAGGGAACTGATGGCAGAGCGCAGAGTCTCCATGCGAAAACGCCTGCCCCTGACAAAACTTGTTGAGAATCTTTAAGTCCAGGATGGGCCTAACAGAACCATACTTTTTTGGGTACTGTGAATAGGTTGGAATAAAAGCCCTTGCCTTTTTCTCTTAAAGGCACCTGGCAGATGACCCCCAGCTCCAGGAGACCTTGCACTGCTTGCACTAGCTCCTGCGCTGACACAGGGTCCTGAAGAATCCGGGACCTGATGAATCTTGGAGGGGGATCGGCAGCAAACTCCAACTTGTAACCGGAGGACACTACCTCCTGAATTCACCGGTCTGAGACATGAATCCTGCAGACCTGAACGAAGTGCTGCAGCCGTCCCCCCACCCGGATGGGTGAGGGCGCCCCATCATGCCTGAGGGGGCTTGGGAGAGGATTTAGCTTTTGGGACCCCAGGAGGAGCCAGGACGTCCACGTCCTCTGCCTCTACCCCAAAAATCTCCCCGGGCCCCAGGGAAGGATACCCCCCTTCCCCGTCTTGCATCACAGTAAGGGGAGGAGAAGGAACCCTGGCCCCTAAAGGGCAGAGGTTGCTTAGCAAGAAAGGTCCAGGCGGTCTCCAAACAGACACAGTCCTTTAAAGGGAAAACCAGTGAGGGCCTTCTTGGCAGCATTGTCAGCGGCCCACTAGCGAAGCCAAACCAAGCGGTGCATAGCCACCACGAGGGCAGAAGTTCTGGCGCACATTCTGATGGTGTCATCCAATGCTGACAGGACAAAATTTACAAAAACATCACAACTGGAGAGTGCATTAAACACCTCACAAGGCAAATCATCAGGGGCACCATCAAGCATATTTCTGATAAGGGTTCTAGTGGCCACAGCAGTAATAGCAGAGGCACATGTAAAGGCGTGGGAGGCCAGCTGGTCAATGCGCCGGTCCTCAGCATCCCGCAGGGTAGTAGAATCAGGGGAATGCATGACAGAGGTGTTAGATAGCCCTAGGATCGGGACATCCACCTCGAGGGGGGGGGATGACCAACATTTAACCACCTCAGCAGGAAAGGGATACTTCCTATCCCAAATCTTTGGAGCCCCGGGAAGTTTACTGGGGCGCTCCCATTCCTTGAGCACAAGGTTATGGAAATGTGCCTGCTCTGGAAATTCCAAACGTGATTTTGCTGTATGGAAAAGCTCCCCTTTTTGCCTGGGAGCCGCAACAGGGAGAGAGATAGAAAGAACCTCAAGGTCTGGGTCAATAATCTGTCAGTGTCATCCGGGGCCCAGGGGTCAGAGCCAGAATAGTCATGACCCCTTGGTCTCTCATCAGATGAGCCTGAATCAGAAAAGAGCTCCCCTTCATCAGACGGGGTATAGCCACACAGATTCATAAACTCCTCAGTTCCCATAGGGAAAACAGTAACATTAGGCGTCAAGTGCCGCTTCTTACCAGGGTCCTTACGCGCTAAAGACCTCGCAATAATCTGTTCAACAGTAGCCAGTCTAGAAGACACATCAGGCTGAGAATCCCCACTAGTATGCAACTCAACAGGAGTGAGATTTAAGCTTGGGGGAGTAGGTGAAGTGAAACGAGGTGCAGCCACTGGCAGGCCAGATTGCAATGCAAGCACCTGCTCAGCACAGGGTACACAGACCCGTGCCTTGTCAGCATCAGCACGAGGCTGCCCACACGCTACACACAGCCGGTCTTGTCCCAAAGGGACCCCAGTAACCTATCCTGGGATTCCTCCATATGGTGATTATTAGGCACAATATACCAGTAGGGATTTACGCTATAAGCAACCCTGGATGCCCCAATGACCCGCTAGGGAAGTGGGAGTAATTATACAAGGCCCAACTATCAATTAAACCGGGCCGGGAGAAGTCAATGGCTTCACCCGTCTGAAAGACACAGTGGGAAGAAGGGGTGTTAGAACCAAACACACTACAATGAGTATAAAACCGCCCGCGAGGGCACTTAAGGACCGCGGTAAGTATAACCGCCACACGCACGCTGACAAAATGGCGCCGAGAGCACCTCGAAGGGCGGGCCGTGACGCAGGGCGCGCCAAGCCAGGCCCCCCCCCCCCCCCCCCCCCGAAGAGCGCGAAGCCCACAGACAAGCAGCCAATGATAACGCAGAAGCGTCTGAGGTAACGCCGTCGCCCGGTGCGGAACATCCAAATGAAGGGAAAGACGCGCGCGCGGCATTTGCAATAGTAAAAAAGACAAGTCAGTGCGGCGGAAGACACCACATATACTAGTCAAAAGACATGACAAAACGCTGTATGCACGAATCATACTACACGCTCACCCACACCCCAACCCTTCTTTCCCTCCCGAAGGCTACAGGGAGAATGAGGGAGGATGGCGGCCCTCTGTACAGGACCCACCGCTACACGGGGCAATAATGCGGGAGGGGCATCCATAAAGGCTCACCATCAGCCTATACCGCCTACCCTTTGGTGGGGAATTGCGGTGGAGCAGCGCTCCTTAAGCACACATGGTGCTGCCTACCTTCACCCGACCAGCGCAGCCCAGGCTGGGAGGCACATCACACGAGGAACGGGTGGGAATAGTCCAACAGGGCCGCATGCTAATAGACCCGCTCACCTGCTAAAGAGTGATAATTTCATGTCTTCGGAGTAAGCACTGCAGAGAAATCTGGGGATTTGTGGGAGGTCACTGGGTATTTGAGGGGCCGGGAGGAGCCTGTTTTACATGTCTCTGCAGTGCAGCGCCATCTAGCGGAGGATAACCCAAGTGTAAGTAATCTATCTGGAGCAGGACGTACTGTATACTAAGAATAAAGTAAGAATTTCGGGAGAATCAGGGGGTGTTTCACATAGCCAAATTGGAATGCCCAGGGGAGGGAGTAAGCTGGCCCTGGAATCTCGGACTCCAGGGATGGTTTTAGACCACAAGGTAGGCACAAAAAATTCAGCTGCTCACTCCATGGGGACTACTCTACACTACACCAATTCTTTCTGTTGTTCTCTTCATATGACATAGGGGAGAGGCACAGAATAGGTTTGTGGACTCAGTAGAGTAAATAGAAAACTACATAAACAACTATGATTGACAGATTAAAAACATAAGTGACTATTACTGTTGTGAGGGTAGCAGCAATCACAAGTGCAATTGCCCTCATGTCCCGGGGGGTCCTACCTCTTTGCAGAACTGGATCATCAATCTCTGTCCATGTCACAGCCTGCATTTGCTACTTGAGACCGGGAAGCTCTTTCACAGGGAGGAGCTCCTTTAATTGGGAAGTCTACCATTTGGTCCAGAGGTCAGTCACAGTAGTGGAATGTAAGAGGGGATCTATTTGCACTCTGCTTATTAGGCTTGCCAGGTGACGGGATGCAGTTCAGACTAATTGTGGAGTATGTATAAATATAAATTATGGGGTTGTGGGGTCAGTTTCTAAAGTCCTTTAACTTTGAGCTTAGTACAGCTCACTATCACTCTGAAATGAACCTGAAGCAAAGCTGTGCCTCCCATAGGTGCTGAAGGTGTGTGTGTGTGTGTGTGTGTGTGTGTGTGTGTGTGTGTGTGTGTGTGTGTGTGTGTGTGAAAATCCATAGTGCGTACACGATGATCTAGGAGGTTCACAGCTACTCAGTTGGGTCCAGTCTAGGGTCTTAGGGGGCCAGGGCAATACTTGGAAGACTTAGTCATGCTCTTCTAACCAGTGTCAGACATTTCTAACCTGGCTTGGGATTGGAAAAAAGATCAAACTCACTTGCTGTGCAGCATGATGTGCTCTAAATTCATCATCACTATGAAGATGCTGCTGTATCTTTTCTGTGTTCTTAGCAATACAGATTTCCTGAAACACAGATAAAGCAAATGATTAAAGAGCAGCCCACACAATTCACAGAACAGATCCTACATGATTATAGTCACTGCTTTATTATTCTGTCAAGTAGATATAGATTGCAGATAAGTCTATATATATATAATTTTTTTTTTTTTTTTTACTACTAGTACTACTACTCTAGAGCACAGAAGGTGACATTTAGCCCCAAGTCAGCAGTGATAAACTAATTTTAATGCAAGTCTGGGGTTAGGCTGCATTTAAAAAGATTACACCTCGATCCCTAGGCTTTTTGTCAAGCCATGCAACCTCCACCCCCAAAAGGAGGGATGTTTTGAGAAAATCTAAGTTAGTTAACTGGTAACTTTTTTTCTAAACATCCGAAAGGGCAGCATACGCCTGAGACCTCCGGGCTCCTCCTACCAATCGGGAACACATGACCACCAGACAGAATAAAATCTTGACTCCTCCTCCCATTCCCCAGTTGTTGTAGAGATCTGAAAGAGAAAAGAAATAGACCCACAACTCCAACATATAATCAATACAAAATCCAACTCCACCTAAGACAAGAAGGGAGGGAAGTAGGCGTATGCTGCCCTTTCGGATGTTTAGAAAAAAAGTTACCAGGTAACTAACTTAGATTTTCTCAAAACATCCTTCAGGCAGCATACGCCTGAGAGATAGGCGAGCATTACCTCGTTGGGTGGGAAAGAATGGAAAGGAGGAAACTACTGCCACAAGACTGATCCTACTAGGACAGCAGATCTATCAAGAGAGTTCAGCAGAAAAACCATCTCGCTGAGGACCAAGAGGCTACAATAATTCGCCTGTTTAGCCCCAAAATGTGTATAACAAGGAAGCTTGCTCAGTACTGGTAGAAAAAAATTCTCAGCATCTGAGAAAAAAATAGCAAGGTTCCATGTACGGGTAAAAACTAGCCCAGAGTTAGGGACAACTCTAGACTAGAGATATCTTTGTCTATAAGCAGCCTAGAACTAGACACAGCCCCAGGGCCCAAGACAGCCTCAAAACGTGTCCAAGACCGCCCCAAGGCCCAAGACAGCCCCCAGGGCCCAAGACAGCCCCCAGGGCCCCACTGGGGTTAACGGCCAACTGGGGTTAACGGCCAACTAGGGTTAACGGCCAGCCAGAGTCAAAGGCCAGCTGGGATTAAAGGTCCCCTAGGGTTAAAAGCAACCTGGGGTATATGTAATCCCAGGAAAAAAATCCCAGACAAGAGGTGGCCTAGGGACCTAAAAGGATAATCCTAACTATAAGTGTATAGGCTAGAGCAGAATACCATGCAAGGACTGAGGTCTCTTAGAAGGCCCTAGAATAGACCTACCAAACTGACTCCCTCAACAGAGTTATACAGAAAAAAATCTGCCACCTGATGTAACCCTCCTACAAAACAAGCTGAAGGAGACTCAGGTCCTCAATTAACCCAGAAGGATTCCATCCGATCTCCATGAGGGTCAGTTGTGCTCTCGAGCAAGGCACCTAACCCTGCACTTGCTCCCTGGATGCCAAAATTAGGGCAGCCCACCGTTCTGGGCACGTGTACACTCACCGCACGGATGGGTTAAAAGCAGAAGACGAATTCCTATGTGTGTGTAAGCATACCATGGTGATCTATGCATCATTTATTTTATCTATTATTATTTAGCGATGGAACTCGTTGCCGTTTGCCACTCATACCGGGTGCCGAAGGATTTACTTCGGACCTGCCCATCATAGTACTTAAAGCAAGTGATATTACCTCACCCGGAAGAAAGAAATGTCAATCATTCTAATACCCTCCTGGCTCTTGACATTGGAGGTGCCGACCGTGTACCCGGAATCACTATTTCCTAAATGGCCGATATCCTCTGGGAAAGGAGAAGAGTCTGAAGAAGCTGTTGACTTCTTGACCATAAATCATAATCCAGAGGGAATTAGACTAACCTCCCAAAAGGGTTAACATCCACCGAGCTAACCACAGCTCTACACATGAAACTTAAGCTCAAAGGCATTTTTGTCCCTGGGGAGTACACAATAAAAGGTAGCAGATTGCTCAGATCAGCCGCCACCGACCCCTCTCAGTGTCTGATAAGTACGAGGTCTGTGTATTCTCAGACTGAATCCCGCATAAAGGGAACAATGAGCACCATATCCAGCTCTGTCTTTACTGCTAAGACAACCTAGGGGTTGTTAGAATCTGACACAAGACAGAGCCCCATGCTCATTGGAAACTGGCAGACATCTCCCAGATCTGTTAAGGTCTTGAAGAAAAAAACCTTGTGGAAGCAAGCTTCCTCCTAAAAAATGTCTAAAAAAAAAAAACCTTTCTAAATATCTGATAGAACATGGAGACAGATATTCTATAAGGAGAATAAAAACTCCCTCCAACGCCTCCACCACCAGAAAGATTTCTGCTGGTGAAGGGAACTAGGATATTAACCGCCTGGCTTCCAATGCTAGCAACCTCAGAATAACTTATCTTTCCTCCAACCCACTTGTATAGGAGAAACCAAGAGTACGACTGAGGGTACAAGTAACTTCTATGTGAAACCTCATTCATGCCCCTGGAATGGAGAGGGCAACACAAAGTATCCAGGCACCAACCCAAACAAGGCATCATAGCTCAGTGGGTTTGGGCAAATAGATTCCAGACCGAGAGGACCCCTTTAAAAATCCTTCTTTCCCACAGATAGGGTAGAGAAGCAAGGTACCCCCCCCCCCCGGATTCTTAAGCCGCGTCCCCAAATGAAAGGAACAGCTTAAAGAAGGAGCTCTAATGATCACTCTCTTCAACAGGCGGGCCAGATCAGGTGAAAAAAATATCTATATTTATCAGTGTATTCACAAATCTACCCAAAAACTAAAATTCCCAAAGGAACGTTGCACAAGGCTCACTCTGACCTAGAGTCCCCGGTCCAGGTTCTCAGAGAATGCTGTGAACTGAATATGATACAATCATATTTCTTTGCCCAAAATCTCATGACATTTGTCACTAACCGCCAAAACTGAAGAAAGGATATAACCATACCTCTTCCTATTGTCTCCTGTGCTCACACACCTGGTTTTAAACTGTGGCATCCATTTAGTATAGCTCTCTGTACTATATGTTTTACCTTGTCTGTATTCTTCCTTTGTAAAGCGCTAGGGAATTAGATGGCGCTATATAAATATGCATAATAATAATAATACCCTGGACAAGTCCTATTCAACAGATAGTCCTTACATTGTTGAAGCAGAAGGTAAAACTTCCCATCATAGAATGAACAGCCATAGATCTAAACCATTAAAATTCCACTTACTAACCAGTTAAGGCAGTGAATCAAATAAGCTTATTTAGGAGATAGCAAAAAGCAACTCCTGCCCCCCAAGGATTTCCAACTTAGGGGGCAATATCCCCTGCCCAGGACCCAAATATTGACCGAGTCCTATACTGCTACAATCCGAGCAAATGAGAGCAGCCGCACCTAGGGTGTCGTGCACATAGGTTAAGAAAATACTTCTGGCATAAGAAAGGGAATGAACGAGAAGAGTCAGATGCCGAATCAGGATAAAGCCCAACCGGGTAAATGTCCCCGAGGGAATAGTACCTTCCTAAGTTTAAAGCAATTAAACCGGTCTCCTCAACCCCCCCCCCAGACCAGATAATAGATGGGATCAGAACAGGTTTTGAAAGTCTGTAAGACCAACCTGGTTACCCGAACTCCCTGCAACCTTGAGATCACAAGGTGAGGAGGACATTAGGTCTAATCTGACCTACAAAGATAGTAATAACATTATCTAACCCCGTCTGGACAATATTGGCAGAGGGGTTACCACCAGTAATGTACAAGGCACAGTACATACTTGGGACCATTTCTACTCTTCTTATATGAAATAGGTCTGAAAGAATCAGGTTTAGGTATATTTCAAATGAGCTTTAGTCTGTGGTCAAAGACTAAGATACATAAGCAAAACAAGGGCGATACTTATATCAAAACTTAATTAAACATGCCCATAGACACTATTAATAAATAAAAGTGACTTACCGGACAAAACTGGGCCCCCTCCATCCAGAATCGGCAGCCGACGGAATACAGGATGAATCCTGGTTCACATGAGACATATTTGTGGAGGAAACTTCAGCAGGATCGATATAAATGTCATCCTTATGGTCTGCCAGGCTTCTGGTTATGAGGCACCAATGGATTTGCTTCCTGAGCCTGTCACAATAGGGTAGGAGCTAAATCCCATATTGAAATATTAACCCTTCATAATAAAAATAGAAGGGGAGGCCATAATATATATATGTCCAAAACACTGTGCTATTAAAGAAGAAACACACGTGTTTGAAAGAAAGGCAGGAAATTCCACAGGTGCTGGGATGTGACGTCAGCAGTCTGGGAGGAAGAGACCTGAAATCTTTTAAAAACCTGGAGCAACAGCTCAAAAAAAAAAAAAAAAAAATCAATCTCATTAATGGCTGCCTGTGCATCTGCCAGAGTCCTGGCAGGTTGAAGCTTCATGAGAGTTAACTAGCAGCATGTGTTTCTACTCATCAGGAGAGCTCTGGGAGGGAGGAGGGGTGCTTTCCATTAGTTCAGCGCACTTGCCCCATAATGCTGATAGCAAATGCAAACAGGCACACAGACTCTCCCTTCCTGGGCAGTGAGTGCAGAGGGGTGCATTAAATCTACAAAAACATTGTCTCAAGAAGAAAATGGTAAAAAATGTCAAGTTTGGGCTCCGGTTACCCCGGTCTCTTCCTATAATTCATCCTCAGCAAGAGGGCAACATATCACTTATCCCCCTTTGATATAATCAAAGAATGGGATCTGGCCAATGACCCCATAGGGTATCCCGGGCCCCAGGCAGAAGGATCTTCTTCAGGACCGAGAAATGGACCCCCTGCTCAGGCCCATAGTACCGGAATATACTTACCTGAACCATCGGTCCAGGAGCTAGTGATCACGTTCCTCTTCCTGGATGAACACGGAAACAACCGGGGAATGGGAGGAGGAGTCAAGATTTTATTCTGTCTGGTGGTCATGTGTTCCCGATTGGTAGGAGGAGCCCGGAGGTCTCAGGCGTATGCTGCCCGAAGGACTTTTTGAGAAAATCTTGATAGTTAGGTAAAATAAAACTTACTAGATGTCATGCCACTAATGCCATGAACCCAAACATTCTCCACTTCAAAATGAGGTACAAGTTAGCCCCCACTAGTACAGAACGCAATGTGCAAAACTAGGAAATTACATGTGTAGCATCGGGTTCTCAAGTACAGGAGCCCCTCGAGGTTGCAGGATGTCAGCTCTTCTTTCTACGCTTTACACAAAATGACTGACTTTCTACTGTGAAGTTTGTGAAACGCGATGACACCACAATAATGGGCTCATCAGTGAGGAAGGCAATTGTGCTTACAAGCAGGGTGATGAGTCAAATGGATTAGGGTTACAAACAATAAGATCGTCAATGTAAAAAGAGACCATAGGGATGGTGTTGAGCTTTAGGAAATTCACCCCAGAGTGCCATCCCATAGTGGTTCCCAAGCCCTGTTAGCTAATTCCTTTTTTCTGCAGAGCACAGCCCCACGTGTCCGCTGCCAGTGAAGCCAGTGAATTTCATAGTACAGGCTTGCACAGTGCTGTGCATATGCCTGACTAGCAAATCCAAACCAATTGCGGTCGATCCTGGAAGTAGGCAAGTATCAGGGCATGGGGGATTGGGCTTACCTGGCTGGTATAGTGCAAGGCATCCAGCAATCAGATGCCCCCTTCAGCTGTAGCTGAATTGGTATTGGTCCTCTGAAAACCTGCCCAACAACATCTATTGGAGATTTCGAGGCCAAATGTGTGTAATAATTGGGAGAGTATAATGCTATATGGATGGCTAGCTTCATGGTAACAATACAATAAGCAGTCTTTAAGAAGTCGGACACCTTTTTGTTTCTGAGGTAGGCTTTCTTGGCTGATATTCGGCCTCGTTTTGCTTCAAGCTGGCGAACCTTCTGCTGAAGTTTAAGCAGTTCTTCTTTCTGAAAATGAATAGATGCTGCAGTTTCTTCAGTTTCAAGCATTGCCTCCATGCTTTCATATGTATCGTAATAAACAACTTCATCTTTTTTCTCTGAAAAGAAAAATGTAAGAAATTTTAATTATCAATGTTCTATGAAAAGAATTACAAGTACTTCACAAAAGTCCCTTTTGGGTACTACTGTAAAATCACAGTCTTACTATTCTTCCTACAAAAAGCTTGAACTTCATCCTTAAGAAAGTTGATGTTTGATAATACTTCAAGACATAATTTATGGCCTTTGTCACTGTTAAGAAAGCAGTGTTTTTTTACATTATATTAAAATGCTGATCAAAATCAGTCACAAAGCTACAGTGCATAGAATATACAGGGGCCCTTTACAAGAACACTAAACTAGTTTAACACATTTGTTACCACACTGGAATGCTAAAGTACTTTGTTTGAATCTCAAACTTATTTACTATAAGGCCAGTCATTTATTACATCTTATTTTTTTTCTTTTGTCCACTTTGGCATGAATAAATGAGATGTAACCCTTAGGGCCCTTTCACACCTTCCCACTTGCATTGTGTTGGGAGTAGAAATACAGCAACATTACACATTCGGGAAGAGAATTCTGCCCATTAAACCAATGGGGTCCTTTCACGTGTTTGTGCTGCATTGTACAGCACTTTGGAAAATACCAAGATTTTTGCCAATAGTGAGCGCCGCGCAACTCATAAAAGTATATGGGCGGAACAGGTAACTTAAGTATTGTGCTTTAACTGAGCTTCGCAGATGTTAAAGGGTAATCTAGTCCTCACCCGGGCCCATCGCTGGGTGTCTCCACTGCTGTCATCGGTTTTCTGTCCTCTCCAGCGTCTGTTGCAGGCACTTTTTCCTGGGTTATGTCGCCAGGAGGCTCTTCTGCAGCTTATTTTGACAGGTCCTCAAGTTTGTACACAGTCTATAGGGCTGCTACCACACCCATAGGGACAACAAGTGTGTACTGCAATGGGTGAAAATATAGTAAGAGGGCCCTAGTAATTTCTCAGTCACTGGAGCCTAAAGTTGGACACTAACCACTAAGGAAATGGTGCATCATTCAGTCTGGATAAGCAATGAATTGTAAAGTAATATCCTGAAATGTTTGATGCCTGAATTACCAGATTGAAGGAACAGTGGCCTTGCAGCTCCTAAAAACACAATCTAGACATTGTAATCCTCCATGAGAAATACATAAAAGGTTGGACGTCATTAATTTAGCATTTCTAAACCTATTAACACAGTTGAGTTGATTGTCTTCTGAGGACACCCTCAGGCAAAATGTGTCAAGGCCTCCACCCACAGCTTCATTCAAGCACAGATCAATATTATTACGCTATACAAGTTATTATGGGACATTTCTAAGGACTCCTTTACTGTACAAAGAATTTATACCCCCTCCATGTTTTTACACTTTATTACTAATACATGCTTGAGGTACAGTCTACTAAATGGAAAGGGTTTTCATTAACCATCCCTAAAGAGTGATCTTTCAAACATATCTAGTAAAAAACTAGGTACTTGTGGTGACTGACACAAATATTGTAAAAAGTTGTTACTTGTGTTTTTAGATCTTTTAGCCAGATGATGGATTTGTGGTATACTGAAGTACAATTATATGCCTTTCATACAATTTTAAACTTTTAATGACAAATACTTCTAGTTTGCAATCTGCCTAATCAGTAAAGGTTATCACAATTATTTTACTTTTGTTTGTCCAACCACTCTTTATTGATCAAAAATTCTCTATGGGATTGAGATCTGGAGCATTTCCTGGCCATAAACCTATCGTGCACCAAACCACCTAGTATTCAAATTTGCCTTGTGACATGCTTCCTCATGCTGCAAAAGGTTCATTACCAAACAGCTTCTGGAGAATTGAGAGAAGTTGCTCTTGGAGGTTTAGATTTCATTCTTTATTTATGGCAGTGTCCCTAAGCAAAAACAACCCCACACATAAAAATACCATTCTGTGAATACTCACCTTGTAGAATGGGTATAAGTATGCAGCAAGCCCTGCTCCAGTAATGATTCATTACATCTGGGATATAGTCCACAAGAGGGCGCTTTACTGCAGAAATGGCAAAAAGAGGCCCCTCCCGGTCCTTATATACCCGGGACCTCCCACTACATTCCCCAGTATAAAACAGCAGTAAGGGAACCAGGAGAAGCCAATAACAAGATTAACAACCATAACCAGGAAACATTCACCATATAGAGGATCCAAGGAAAAAAACTCAAGGTGAGATGGAGCAGGACGTGCTGCATACTTATAATACCCATTCTACAAGGTAAGTATTCACAGAATGGTATTATTCCAAGTATGCAGCCCGCCCTGCTCCAGTAATGATTCATTACGTCTGGGACATCCAATAGCAGTGTCCAACAAACGAGTGGGGATCCCAAAGGTAAACAATGCGCAGTTCAAACCACTGCCGCCTGCAGAAGTTTACGGCAAAAACAGCATCCGCTGAGGCCCGAACATCAACCTTGTAAAACTTGGAAAAGGTATGAACAGAAGATCACGTAGCAGCCTTACAAACTTGTTCAACAGAAGCCTGGTGCTGAAAGGCCCAGGAAGCCCCAACAGCACGGGTAGAATGAGCAGTGACTCGTAAGGGAGGATCCCTCCCCTTAGCAGAATAGGCCCTAAAATGGCCTGACGAATCCATTTACTAATAGTAGACTTAACAGGAGCCAAACCCTTCTTGGGACCACAGGGTACCACAAACAAGGCGTCCGTCTTCCTGAAAGGCGCTGTAGCCACCAGGTAGTATTTCAAGTTCCTGACAAGGTCTAGAGAATGCAAGGCCCTCTCCTTGTCATTACCAGGAGTAGGGAACAAGGAAGGAAGCACAATGTCCTGACTGAGGTGAAAGGCAGAGACAACCTTAGGCAAAAAGTCTGGTTTAAAGCGGAAAACCACCTTGTCCTGGTGTCTCTCAAAGTAGGGGGCCCGAATGGACAGAGCCGCCAACTCAGAAACACGCCGGACAGAAGTGATAGCCACCAAGAAGGCAACCTTCAGGGTGAGAATAGACAATGCAGCCTCATGCACAGGCTCAAATGGAGGGCCCTGAAGGGCAGACAATACCAAATTCAAATCCCAAACCGGCAACATGGGTTTGCGGGGAGGGCGCACATGAGTGACCCCCTGGAAGAAAGTCTTGACCAAAGGAAGAAAACCGCCAGGGCGGAAACATGCCCCTTCAGAGTACTAAGCTGAAAACCCATATGCAGACCATGTTGAAGGAACTCCAGTATCCGAGGGATGGAGAACACCCAACAGGGGAAGGCCCTAGTCTCACACCAGTCAATATAGGTCCACCAGGTCCTGTAGTAGATGATAGAAGAGGATTTCTTCCTAGCCCTAACCAGAGTCTGAACAACCGCAGACAGACCCATTACTTTTAGGATGGAGGTTTCAGCAGCCATGCCGTCAAAGCCAGTGTTTGTAAATTGGGGTAACAAAGCTGTCCTTGAGTGAGAAGATCCGGAACAAGAGACAGAGGGTACTGCTCGACCGCCAGCTGTACGACGTCTGCGAATCACACCTGTCTCGGCCACCTGGGGGCCACCAGAACAGCTGGCACCCTTTCCTGAATCAGCTTGCGCAGAACCTTGCCCAGAAGGGAAAACGGAGGGAAGAGGTACAGAAGACTGAACCCCTGCCAAGACAGAGACATGGCATCCACCGCCAGAGCCAGAGGATCCTGGGACAGTGAGACAAATGCTGGAAGCTTGTGATTGTGGCGAGAGGGGAACAGATCCACATCCGGCATCCCCCACCTGTGACAGAGGGATAGGAAGACCTCGCTGTTGAGGGACCATTCTCCCCGGCGAGAGGCCCCCCTGCTCAGGGAATCCGCTTCCAGGTTCTCTGCTCCCGGAATGTAAACCGCAGAGATGTATGGGACATTGTCCTCGGCCCAAGACAGAATCAGCGGCACCTCCCGGAGGGCACTCTTGCTCCGAGTCGCTCCCTGATGATTGAGACGTCAGGTGCGCCAGCACCAACCGAACCGCCCTCAGCTCCAGAACATTGATGGGGGCGCCAGCTCCTGGAATTGGTGGGCTCTCCAGTAGCCCCCCCCAACCTGACAGACTGGCATCCGTAGTGACCATCTCCCAACACGGCACTGTAAAGAGATTGGAATAGTTAGTAACACTGACCTCTCTCTCCCGGGGGGACCTGACAGACGACCCCCATGGCCAGAAGGTTTTGTACCGCCAGAAGCAGACCCTGAGCTGCCCGAGGGTCCGTAGGAACCAGTGACCTGAGGAATCTGGGAGGAGGCCAGTCCGAACTCCAGCTTGTATCTGGAGGAGACAACCTCCAGAATCCGGCGCAGCAGGCGCCACATGCCGTCTTTTAGCTGGAGCCTTACGGGCTGCAGAGCTAGCAATTAATCTCTCAATGTTGGCCAGTCTGGCAGAAAAATCAGATTGAGACTCCCCACTAGTGTTAATTTCACCAGGTGTCATAACTGCCGAGATTGCCGTGCAAGCGCTTACCGGGAGCAGGGTATACAAACCCGCACATCATCGCCCACATGGGATGCCCCACACACCACACACAGCCGGGCTTGCCCCGAGGGTACCCCAAGCACAATATCCTGAGAAGCCTCCATATGGTGAATTTTAGTCGCAATGACCAATGGGAATCACGCTGTGCAGCTACCCGGGATGCCCCTTAAATGTCCACTAGAGGGAGGATTTGCAATTAAGCCCCCAATTTACAAAGGGTATAACCTAGGGCCCAGGACCGGGAGAAACCTCAAAATAGGTTGTCCCAGCCTGAAAGACATAAGCATAGACACACACAATAAGTATAGCATGTATAGTACATTAGGTGACAACAGAGCAATAAAGATAAGAATAATAGTAGTAACAAAAAAGCCCGCAAAGGGCACTCACAGAGCCGCAGAGCTCACACTCGACACACAGCCCAGGAATATGGTGCCGATCATCTCCGGAGGGGGCGGGCCAGCTGCGGAGTGCGCCAGGCCCCGCCCCCCCCCCGGGAACACGGGGACTGAGCAGAGTGGCCCAAGCAACCAATCACCCAGCCCCTAGCAACCGATGACGTCACCGGCCCGCCGCCGCCGAGCGCACACGCGGGCCATTCTAAAAAAGACACACACACACACACACACACACACACACACACACACACACACACAGAGCATAAGAATGGAGGAGAGGAGGAAGGAGCGCTGAGCAAGTGCCAGCGCTGGTATCACAGTGAAAAGACAGAAGCATAAGTCAAAAGCACTTCACATCCCAGAACACCAGACACCCCCCCCCCCCCCCCGACTAACCGGGAAACGGGAGAAGGGGGCTAAGGACCCATATTCACATTAGGATCATGTGCTGAGAGTCAAGCGGACGGGGCATCCCATATGCAGGCTCACCAAACCTGTGCCGCCTACCCTTTGGTGGGGGATTTGCGGTGGAGCAATACTCCATAGCAAGCACCTCTAATAGGTGCTGCCTACCATCACCCGACCATGCAGCCAAGGCTGGGAGGCAAGTAACTAATGGTACGGGTGGGAATAGGACACAGGGCCAGGGGCTGTGCAGCCCGGCTTACCTGCGAGGAGAGAAGCCATCATCTTGACCTTCGCAGCCCGACTGCAGAGACTAAACTGGGAATGTAGTGGGAGGTCCCGGGTATATAAGGACTGGGAGGGGCCTCTTTTTGCCATCTCTGCAGTAAAGCGCCCTCTTGTGGACTATATCCCAGACATAATGATTCATTACTGGAGCAGGGTGTGCTGCATACTTGGAATAGGTGTTCGGATGCTTTACTGTTAACATGAACACTGGACTTTGGTAGAACTCACCATTTTTTCTCCGGACAATTATTCTTCAAGATATACAATACAGCCTGAAAGGGGACTTCATCTTTTCATCTAACAACTTTCCTCCAGTCCCCTGCAGTCCATTTCCTGTACTATTTACAGAATGTTAACCTATAGGGTTTTCTTGGCAGAAGTGACTTCTTTGATGCTCTTCTCGACACCAGGCCAACACCTCCCAAAACCCTAATTTTTCACTCTACGTGCAGTTGGGCCGAAATCTGCCTGCAGCCATTTCTAAGCAAGCTCTGCATTGGTGTTAAACATATCCCATAGCTGAAATCAAGTTGTTGATGTTCTGATAAATGGTTGATTTTGTAGCAACTTATAATGTCCTTGCCTTTAAAATCCTTTTAATGCAAAAGAAATGAAGGCTGCACATGTTGTCTCAGAGGTAACTAAAGGCTAAGAGAGTTCATGTAAACTGCCAATATAAAAACTGAAGCTGCAAAACTTTGTGTAAACCAAACTTTGTGTCAGTCTCCAAGATGCTGGACCGATCTGAAAAAGTTTACCTTTTAGAGGCTAAATGAAGGCCAATTCCACGTGTATTGTTTGCCATCTCATAGCTGGTGGCACAGTTTGCCTAATCCCCATCATCCATCAAATCATTGTTGTGTACCTGCCATGTAGAGGATTCAGCCAAGTGAGCTGCTTGTCTGTTCAAAGATCCGGCACCAGACCCTGTATAGTTATATATGACCACCTTTTGCTTAGCATTAACAGGTGGACCCATGCAATAATACAAAAAAGCAGGGAAGAGACAAACACAGCAGCCATCCTTCCCAACACTCACAAGCATCGGGGTGTCCCACAACCTGATGCAAGATGAGAGGAGATATGTCCACATCTCATTGCTAAAAAAGGTGGTCGTCAATAAATAAAATCTAGGAGTTACAGGAACTTAACAACAGTTTTTATTCAACAGCACCAGGATAAACCCTCTGCATGGCAAGTAAGCTACCTGCATTTCCTAACACTTAGGCTGGAAAATCTCTTAGATTTCCTTACCTTTCCATGTAAGTAAGTGTTCTGAAAAATAATATGCAGAGATATAAAAGTACGTAATGATCAGAATGAGGTATGCACAAGTCCAAAAGCAGCGCACCTGAGATCTGGCGTTTAATGCTCTCCAGTTGAGCGGTAAGCAGCAGCTCCTCACATTTGAGAATCTCAAATTGTACTTCATAAAGTTGAAGTTGGTAAGCGTAATAATGTGCTTCTAACTGGTCCAACACAGCTATTGCTTCTTCTCCGCCATGTAAACTCTGCATCTGGATGGCAAGAAAGCAGAATTAAGTCACAGGATTGCCTTTAGCACAACCATGCCTAATATGGCTAAGCATTGTCCCATTAATGTGTTTATCTCATATGCTCCGCCGGCTGTGAAATAAAGATCAACATGCAACAGCCCGGAATAAGCAAGCCTGAAAGAAACCGGTCACTTGAAGGTATGCAGACATGGAAGGGATGCCAGAATCTCAAAAACATTATTTAAACTTTGGCTGACAATAGGAACACTGATCCATTATCTAGCACTTAAAGCGGACCTTCACCCTAAATAAGAGTCTATTTTGTATGTTTCCCTCACCCCCTACATACAGATTGCCTACATTAAAAAACACCCTACCTGCATATACTGCGTTTTTTCAACCTTTTAACATTCAACATGGTGGCCCGTGGAGTTTTGGGCTGCCTGCAGACAGGAAGTCTTCTGATTGCTGTCCTTTTCCTGACCCCAGCTCTGCTCTGTCTGTGCAAAGCACGGCTATAATCCACCCCCTGCACTTTTCACCACTCTTCAGTATGTGATGCTTTGGAGGCAAGATGGCGGCGCCCGTGTCCTAGAGTAATGAACAGAGTTGCAGCCCAATGGGGGAAAGAATAATAAGTAAGCGACTCAAAACTTAAATATATTAATTTTAGATGCTGGCTTTAAAGGGTTAAATGAGGCTGAAGGCCCGGTTTAAACGGGAGGTAGAAAGAAAACAATAAAATAAGATGTGTCACATTTTCCTTCCTGGGGCAGATAAAAAAATATTTCATGTCTTTTCCAGATGCAGAATCACTATTATGAGAGCAGTGATCTCCTGCAGGGGTTCCTAACCAGTGGTGAGTTAGCCCACTTACCTTCCACGCATCTATCTCTCACCTGCAGCGCTAGTATGAGAAGACAAATTGGCAGGTCATGGAAGTGGGGGGGATAGGGGGGCACCCCAAAGCCCTACCCTTAGCCCGCTCATGCTCAAGGCCCAAAGATATCGCCGACCAATCTTTCCCCCTGTCCCAGACCAGGCGGTGAACGGACACCAGCTGCTGGTCCCGTTCACCATTCCCCCCACTCATCATCCGATGCGGATTCCGCAGACACTTTCATTGCAGACACTGCTCCCAAATCTTATCAAATTTATGGTGAACCCCTTGAGTGGTGTAAGTCTATAAAGGGGTAGTTTTTAATTGACCAGTTTCTTCTACGCATGCACAGACGGGACTGCAGGGTGTTTCTATTTCATAAGTATACACTTCCTGGCATAGAACAGCAGCTCCCTCAGACCCCTCATCTCTGAGAACGGCTCCAGCACTCCCAGGAGGCAGATCGCCACTGACCCACGGACCTGAAACCCCACCACTTTACTCACCATTCCCATTACCTCCCCCCAGAAGCGCCCCAGGACCGCTCATGACCATACCATGTGTATCCACGTAGCGCCATCACTCCCACACCGATCGCTATCCAATAAGCCCATACTATGCAGCCGAGCCAGGGGTGATATATGCTTGATGCATCCATTTGATTTGAATTAATCTGTCTCTAGCCTCCACAACAGACATATAAATGTTATCCCATACTTCTTCCCAGTCATCCCGATCCAGACGTGGGGGGTCTTCTACCCAGATAGGAGGTCCAGGTGGTCGACGAAAGTTGAAGTAAAAAGCAGGGCTGTGGAGTCGGTAAGCCAATGTTCCGTCTAACATGGGTCTTAGATTGATAGAATATAAAATATATCTATAAATAACATTTTATGCTTCTTATGAAAGCTTCATTAATTATAAAATACTATTTAGAGATTGTCTTTCTTATGCTGGAGTTGACCCATTTCTACCGACTCCACAGCCCTGGTAAAAAGTTTATCATCTCCTACACCCTCAATATATCTAAATATATATTTTATGATATTATCCTGAATGTGTACATAAAGCAATTCTGTGAGTACTCACCCATAGAATTGTTTTTGTTCTTGCATGGCACAGCTTGCTTCGGTATTCATAACAGTTGGGTTATACCGCCACAAGGTGGCGCAGTGGTACTGCAGAAAGCTGTGGCATCTCCCGGACCCCTATAAAAACGGGATTAACATAGAGTTCCCAGCGTAGACAAGCAGTGAGACAAGAAGCCAGGAGAGAATAAAGGTAAAAAATGCAAAAAAAAACCCAATTAACTTGGAACAATCACCATAAAGAGGCAACCAAGAATAACGATAACAAGAGTGGGTCGAAGCAGGCCGTGCCATGCAAGAACAAAAACAATTCTACAGGTAAGTACTCACAGAATTGCTTTTTTCTTTATTGCATGGCACGGCCTGCTTCGGTATTCATAACAGTTGGGACATCCAAAAGCAGTGTCCAAAAGTAGGGTGGGATCCCCAATGAGTAACAGCCGGCAGTTCAAGTCACTACCGCCTGCTGCACCTTGCGGCCAAAAGCAGCTTCCGCTGAGGCCTTAACATCAACCTTGTAAAACTTGGAAAAAGTATGAACATAAGACCAAGTAGCGGCCTTGCAAACTTGTTCAACAGAAGCTTGGTGCTGAAAACCCCAAGAAGCACCAATAGCACAAGTGGAATGAGCAGTAATTCTAAAGGGAGGTTACTTCCCCTTAGCAGAATAGGCTTGAACCACCTCCTGGCGGATCCACTTGCTGATAGTGGTTTTAGCCGGAGGCAAACCCTTCCTAGGTCCAAAAGTGAGAACAAAAAGAGCATCAGATTTCCTGAAAGGCTCAGTAGCGACCAAATAAAACTTCAGAGCCCTGACCACATCCGGAGAATGCAGTGTCTGATCCTTGGAATTAGCAGGATTAGGACACAATGAAGACAAGACAATTTCCTGATTGAGATGAAAAGCAGACACAACTTTAGGCAAGAAATGAAAAGCTGAAACACCGCCTTATCCTGATGCCTCTCAAAATAAGGAGGTTTGATGGAGAGCGCCGCCAGCTCAGAAACTCGCTTTACAGAAGTGACAGCCACCAAAAAGGCTACCTTAAGAGTCAGAATGGGAAAAGCAGCCCCACAGATAGGCTCAAAGGGAGGACCCTGCAGAGCAGACAACACCAGATTCAAGTCCCAGACTGGTAGCACAAGCTTACGAGGTGGACACACATGGGTAACAACCTGGAAAAAAGTTTTAACCAACCAGTGGATGGCAAAGGATCTTTGGAAAAAAATTGCCAGAGCTGAAACATGGCCTTTGTGGGTACTTAGTTGAAGACCAGAATCCAAACCATGTTGCAAAAATCCCAGAATCCTGGGAATGGAAAAAACCCGACAGGGAAGAGACTTGGACTCACACCAGACAATGTAAGCATGCCAGACCCTGTAATAGATAAAGGACGAGGACTTCTTCCTAGCCTGAATCATGGTATGCACAACAGAGGCAGGCAACCCCTTCTCTGGGTTTCAGCAGCCAAGCCGTTAAAGCCAGCGTTTGTAAATTGGGATGGCGTAGCTGTCCCTGAGTGAGAAGATCTGCAAACCACACCCTTCTTGGCCAACAGGGGGCCACCAGGATGGCTGACACCCCCTCCTGGGCAATCTTGCGCATGACCCTGCCCAGTAGAGGGAACGGAGGGAACACAGAGGAGCCGAAACTCCGTCCAAGGCATTGCCAGTGCATCTGTGGCGAAGGCCAGAGGATCCTGTGACAGGGAGACAAACCTGGGAAGTTTGTGATTGTGACGGGACGCAAACAGGTCCACATCTGGCTGACCCCAGCGGTGACACAGGGAGAGAAAATACAATTCTGTGATTACTCACCTGTAGAATTGGTATTATAGGTATACAGCACGTCCTGCTCCAGAGATAATTCCTTACGTTTGGGTTAAACATCCACAAGACTGGACTGCAGAGACAGCAAAAAAGTGTCTCCTCCCGGCCCCTTATATTCCAGGGACCTCCCACAAATTCCCCAGAATTGACAAGCAGTTATCAAGAGGCCGGGAGAATAACAACCATAATCAAACAATATTAACCAGGATAACAACCATACAGAGGCACTAAGAATAATGAAAACAAGGGCGGGGTGGAGCAGGACGTGCTGTATACGTATAATACCAATTCTACAGGTGAGTAATCACAGAATTGTATTATTCTAAGTATACAGCAAGTCCTGCTCCAGAGATAATTCCTTACGTTTGGGACATCCAATAGCAGGGTCCGTAAGGTAGGGTGGGATCCTCAAAAGCAACATATGCAGATTAAACCACTGCTGCCTGCAGAACTTTGCGGCCAAAAGCAGCATCAGCTGAGGCCCCAACATCCACCTTGTAAAACTTAGAAAAAGTAAGAACAGAAGACCAAGTAGCGGCCTTGCAAACTTGTTCAACAGAAGCCTGGTGCTGAAAGGCCCAAGAGGCACCAATAGCACGAGTGGAATGAGCAGTAAGGCGGAAGGGAGGATCCTTCCCTTTAGCATAATTGGCCTGAATCACAGCCTGACGGATCCACTTGCTGATGGTAGACTTAGCTGGAGCCAGACCCTTCTTTGGACCAGAAGGGACCACAAAAAGAGCATCAGTCATCCTGAAGGGCTCAGTAGCTACCAAATAGAACTTCAGATTCCTGACCACATCCAAGGAATGTAGAGCCCTCTCCTTAGGGTTACTAGGATTAGGGCACAGAGAAGGCAGAGCAATGTCCTTTAGGCAGAAAATCTGGTTTAAAGCGAAACACCACCTTGTCCTGGTGTCTCTCAAAGTAAGGGGGCTTGATGGAAAGCTCCGCCAACTCAGAAACACGCCTAACAGAAGTAATAGCCACCAAAAAGACTACTTTAAGCGTAAGAATGGACAAAGCAACCTCATGCACAGGCTCAAAAGGAGACCCCTGCAAGGCAGATAGGACCAAGTTCAAGTCCCAGACTGGTAACATAGGCTTATGTGGGGGACGCACATGAGTAACCCCCTGGAAAAAAGTCTTGACCAGATGATGCTGAGCAAAAGATCTCTGAAAGAAAACAGCCAAGGCAGACACATGACCTTTCAGAGTGCTGAGTTGAAGCCCCAGATCCAAACCATGTTGGAGAAATTCCAGAATCCTAGGAATAGAAAACACACGACAGGGAAGAGATTTAGCCTCACACCAGTCAGTCAATGTAGGTACACCAAACCCTATAGTAGATGGAAGAAGAGGACTTTTTCCTACCCTGATCATGGTGTTAACAACAGAGGCAGGCAGCGCCTTTTCCATTAAGATGGAGGTTTCAGCAGCCAGGCCGTTAAAGCCAGTGTTTGTAAATTGGGGTAGCGTAGCCGCCCCTGAGTGAGCAGGTCTGGATCCTTGGGCAGCGCGTACTGATCTACCGCCAGCTGCACGATGTCTGCGAACCACACTCTTCTTGGCCAACGGGGGGCCACCAGGATTGCTGGCACCCCTTCTTGAGCTATCTTTCGCAGAACCCTGCCCAACAGGGGGAAAGACATACAGTAGCTGAAAGCCCTGCCAGGGCATTGACAGAGCATCCATGGCTAAGGCCAGAGGGTCCTGGGACAGAGACACAAAGACTGGAAGCTTGTGACTGTGACGGGACGCAACCAGATCCACATCTGGCTGACCCCAATGGTGACACAGAGAGTGAAACACCCTGTTGCTGAGGGACCATTCCCCCAGGCGAGAAGTCCCCCTGCTCAGAGAGTCTGCCTCCAGATTCTCCACCCCCGGGATGCACACAGCTGAGATGCAGGGAACATTGTCCTCTGCCCAGGACAGGATCAGAGACACTTCCTCGAGGGCCCCCTTGCTCCGGGTCCCTCCCTGATGATTGATGTAGGCAACCGCCGTCTGGTTGTCCAAGCGTACCTGAACAGCCCGACCCCGAAGGTGCGAGATCAAGCGGGCTAGAACCAACCTTGATCGCCCTCAGTTCCAAAATGTTGATAGGAGTGTGGGCCTCCTGAGGGCCCCACTGCCCCTGGAATGTTAGGGATCCCCAGAAGCCCCCCCCCCAACCTGTCAGACTGGCATCTGTGGTGACTGTCTCCCAGCAAGGGGCCAAAAAGGATTTGCCCACCAACAGGTTCCTTGAGTCCAGCCACAACGAGAGGGACCGCCTGGCTAGGGGGGACAGAACCAAAACCTGATCCAGGGACACAGGGTCCCTGTCCCATACAGACAAGAGGTGGAGTTGAAGAGGCCTCATGTGAAACTGAGCATAAGGAACCGCTTCGAAGCAGGACACCATCAGGCCCACCAGCTGCATTCCCTGCCTGATGGAAGGATGAGGGAAGGACAGAAGGAGCTGAGCTTGCGCTTGCAGACTGTCCACCTTCTGCTGAGGAAGAAAGATCCTGGCCCGAGCTGTATCCAGACTCATGCCCAGAAATGGCTTCACCAAAGAGGGAGACAAGGGAATATTTGGAGTGGTTTATCACCCAGCCGAATGACTTCAGTGTGGTCACCACCCGCTGTGTCCAGCTCTGCCTGTTGGAAGGACGGAGAAGTGATAAGAATGTTGTCCAAATAGGGAAGAATGCGAATGACCCGAGTTCTCAGCAGAGCCATAATGCCCGCCAGCACCTTGGTGAATACCCTGGGAGCCGAAGTGAGACCGAAGGGCAATGCCACAAACTGGTAATGCTGATCCTCCAGAGCGAACCTGAGGAATCTCTGATGACTTGGAAAGACTGGAATATGGAGGTAAGCATCCTTGATGTCCACAGAGGTCATGAAGTCCCCTGGGCGTAGTGAACTTACAGCTGAGCGCAGAGTCTCCATGCGAAAACGCCTGGATCTGACAAACTTGTTGAGAAGCTTTAAACTGGACCAACACCCAGGATTTTGACTATCCTGGGTTTTGGTCCACTTCGGGGGGGCACCCCGATAGGTAAGCTTAAACCGGACCTTCACCATGATTTAATGAAAAGCCCAAACTCTTAAAAAACGGTTCCCCAGCATCTAAAATGAATATATTTTAAGTTTTTAGTCACTTACTTATTATTCTTTCCCCCACTGGGCTGCAACTCTGTTCAGGAATTTAGGATACGGGCGCCGCCATCTTGACTCAGAAGCATCACACTTATTGAGGAGAGGAGAGTGGGATAAGGTACAGGGGGGCGGGTTATAGCTGTGCTTTGCTCAGACAGAGCAGAGCTGGGGTCAGGGAAAGGTCAGCAATCCCAGAATGCAGAGCGACACAGTCAGGAGGCACTTCCTGTTTGCAGCCTGCCTGATAAGATGGTGGCTTCCATAAGCCGCCATCTTGGATGTTTAAAGGCTCATAACATACAGTAGATGCAGGTAGGATGATTTTTTAATGTGAGCAATCTGTATGTACAGGGTGTGGGAAACATATAAGATAGACTCTTATTTAGAGTGAAGGTCCGCTTTAACCACTTCAGCAGGAAAGGGATACCTCTTATCCCAACTCTTAGGCACCCCAGGGAGTCTGCTCGGTCGCTCCCACTCTTTGAGCACAAGATTATTCAAGTGAGTTTGTTAAGGAAACTCCAAACGTGGCTTAGCAGTGTGAAACAACTCCCCCTGCTGCCGAGGAGTCGCGGCAGGAGGAGAGATAGAAAGTATTTCAAAAATGTGAGCCAAAAGCCTGTCAGTATCATCTGGAGCCCATGGGTCAGAGCCAGAATTAGCATAACCCTTAGGCTGCTCTTCCAGGGGGGTATAGCCGGCCAGGTCAAAAAATTCCTCAGCCTCCAGAGGAAAAAGGTTAACGCCAGGCGCCAGATTAGCCTCTTAGCAGAGGCCTTACGCGCCGTAGAGCCAGCAATCAGCTTCTCAATGCTAGCCACCCTGGTAGACAAATCAGGCTGAGACTCCCCACTGGTATGTACCTCACTGGGAGTCAGATGTAAGCGTGGGAGAGTAGGAGAAGCCACACGGGGCGCAGGCCCAGTCACAGGTAACCCAGATTGCAGCACAAGCTCCCACTGGGCACAGGGTACACAAACCCGCACATTGTCATCACTTGTAGGGGACACCCCACACACAGCCGGGCTTGTCCCGAAGGAACCCCAAGCACATTATCCTGAGAAGCCTCCATATGGCGATTATCGCGGCCCACCGGCCGCCAATAGTGATTTACGCTATAAGGCCACCCGGGATGCCCCAATAGCCCGCTAGGGAAGTTGGAGGAAAAGGCAGAATAGGCCTCTAATAGCAAACTAAATAGAGGGGATAGGCCGGGAGAAACCACAATTAAGTTTGACCCGCCTGCAAGACAAACAGAAAAGGTCCCGTAAGCAGTATGCATGCATAATATATAAAAAATAAGCCAGCCCGCAGGGGCACTTACGGACCGCTGTAGGTAGGTAGACGCCAGCCACGCAGCACGAGGAGAGCAAAATGGTGCCCGCAGATACCTCGAGGGGCGGGCCGCGGAGACAGTGATGCGGAACGCGCCATCCGCAAGGCCCGCCCCCCCCCGCCCACGTGACCATGTCAGCCAATGCCGGCTCAGCAGCGCCTGAGGTAAAGTCGCCGACCGCGGAACGCCGTACAAGCGCGCATCAGCAGCATTTTTAAAAGAGCAACCAGTGCAACCAACACACGCGGCAACACAAAGCCAAAACATACCACGGAATACAAACCCAAGGATTAAAGAATAGACATACACACCCACCCCCCCCGGGGGCGGCCAGGCTGCCAACTCTATCTTGTAACCGGAGGACACCACATCCTGAATCCACCGGTTTGAAACGTGGAGCCTCCAGATGTGAGCAAAGAGCCGAAGCCGTCCCCCTACCCGGATGGGTGAGGGCATCCCCTCATGCCTGGGGGGCCTTGGGAGGAGGTTTGGGCTTGGAACCCCAGGAGAGACCGGGACGTCCACGGGATCTGCCACAGCCCCAAGACTCTCTGCAGCTACCTGAGAAGAGGGAGCCACGACCTCCTCTGGAAGAACGAAGGGAAGGGAGGGAGACGGAGGTCCCCCAAAGAGGCCGGGGCTGCCTCCTACGCTGAGGCAGCCTGCCATCCTTGGCCAAAACATCGAGACGCTCACCAAAGAGCCGCAGCCCCGTAAAGGGGAGCCCAGTGAGAGCCTTCTTAGCAGCAGCATCAGCTGCCCACTGACGTAACCAAACGGAACGGCGCATAGCCACCAAAAGTGCAGAGGCCCTACCGCCCAGCCTCACAGCATCATCCATGGCAGTAAGGATAAATACAACAAAATCAGAGCAAAGCAAGAGGGCCCTATAATCCTCTCTCCTCCTACCAGCCATAACGCCATCAGAGAGACGCTTGAGCAGTTTCTGAAGGGCAATAGCAGTAATGGAAGCAGCACAGGCCGGGCGCAGTCCAGCCCCCACACAAGTAAAAGCATGGCAGGCCAGCTGATCCATGCACCGGTTCTCGCTGTCCTTCAGAGTGGTAGTGTCAGGGGAAGGCATGAGTGAAGTATAAGACATGCCTAGCACGGGAGCGTCCACCTCAGGGGGACAGGACCAACGCTTTACTAGATCAACAGGAAAGGGATACCTCTTATGCAATCCCTTGGGCACAGCGGGCAGCCTGTTAGGACGTTCCCACTGCCTAAACACCATTGAAGTGAAATGGCCCTGCTCATGGAACTCTAGACGCTGTTTACCAGGACGAAAAAGCTCACCCTGCTTTCTCTTAGCCACCTCAGGGGGAGCAATGTGCAAGATTTCAAACATTTGTGACAGCAGGTTGTCAGTGTCCTCAGGGTACCATGATTCCTCCCCGGACGCAGACCCAGGGTCACTAATGCAACCCTCCTGCTGGTCCCCAGTGGCATCAAATTCCTCATACTCCTCAGTGGAGTGGGAGGGTGTGGAAGTCAGGTGCCGCTTCCTGCCAGAAGCCTTCCTAGGAAAAGGCCCGGCAAGCTGCTTCTCAATGTTGGCCACACGAAGTGCCAGATCAGACTGTGACCCCCTGCTAGCATCCCACTCACTGGGAGCTAATTGCAGCAGTGGGGGTGGGGGGTAGGTGATGCATAAGGAGGTGCAGAGCTGGGAAGCGATTCAGGCAAACCAAGCTGGAGCACAAGGACACTTTGAGCGCACTGAACGCACACCGTGACATCATTGCTGATAGGGGATACCCCGCACATGGAACACAGCCGGGATTGCCCCGAAGGACCCCCGAGCACGCTATCCCCAGAAAGCCTCCATATGGTGATTAACACGAGCGCAATAGGCCAGCGCTGGGTAAAGGCTAATACAAAAGCCACCCAGGATGCCCTCCCACAGGATGCCCCCAGATCAGCAAAAGGGGGGGGGGGGTGAGGGGGAGGAAGGAGTAGAGCCGGGAGAAACCACAACCCACTGGTATCCCGCCTGAAAGACATAAGTAAAAACGACACATGAGCATCCCGCAGCACATGCCCCACAAAAGCAATAAAAAAAAACCCAAGGGGGACTCACGGACCAAGGACACCGCAGGGTCACCAAGGCACAGACCGCAGGATGAAGCGACACACCGGAGGAAACAGCGCTGCAGCCCGGAAGGGAGAAATCCAGACGCGCAGCTAATACAAATTGGCACCGGCAGAGGTACCTCAAGGTACCGCCTCGCCCCCCCCGAAGAGCACAAAAATGGCGCCCACGTGACTCCGCCGGCGCCATGACAAAGCAAAAACCATAAAGCCTATGGCCAGCTACCCTTTGTGGAACAGGGTCTGCGGCTTGGAGCAGCGCTCCAGGAGCACTTGACCCTAGTGCTCTTCTACCTTCACCCGATCTGTCAGCCAAGGCTGGGAGGCAGTGAGGGTCCAGAAATGGGAGGAAATAGAATTGCAGGGCCGCAAGCTTGGTTGCCCCGCTCACCTGCGCAAGAGAGCCATCTTCTAACTTTGCAGTTTCACTGCAGAGCAAACACAGGTTAATCCCGTTTTTATAGGGGGCCGGGAGATGCCACAGCTTTCTGCAGTACTACTGCGCCACCTTGTGGCGGAATAACCCAACTGTTATGAATACCGAAGCAGACCGTGCCATGCAATAAAGAAAATATGAGTTTGTTTAGGTAACATATTTAGGACCAAATGATTGTTAGTATCCTAACGACGCGAGGTGGAATGGTTCCCACTTGTACATTAATTATGTGCGATACCAGGCAAACAATAATACCACAGTGTGATCTAAAACAGGACAGACCAAAGCAAATGAAGGATGGGGCTTTTAAGCAAAGACACATATAATCCTGTTGTGTCGACTATAAAAACAGCGCGTCATGTTTAACTGAACTATTAAAAACTTTTTTCCAAGGCTCTGCTAGATTTTAACGTGGACCATAAACTAGCCTAACCTACCCTCATGCCATTAGTGATCCCTTATCAAAGGGGCTGCGCTGGGAGTGCTTACTAGGAGGAGGCTGGGTAGAGAGGAAGGAGGTGTTAGCTGGATTTGTATGGCAGCTCTGAGAGTGCCATTCAAACAATCAATACAGAGGGGGCGTGGTCTGTACTAGCTCCTCAAGCTAGTATTGGTGGCCCGTGTCTGCAGGGTGGCCCTAGAAGGGCAGATGAGAATGTATATTTCCACATTCTCTTCCAAGTTGAGAAACGCTGAAGGAACGCTTGACAAGGTGAGCTGATGTTCATTTTTTTTTTTTCACCCTTTGCCAAAAAAAATCCATTTAAAAGATGGACTTTCCCACATGTTTAGCAATTTCAGAGCATTTTTGGGGGGTTAAAAATCGCTAAACTGACGGATGTTTAGTAGTTTTTTTGAAAACGTACCTCTTCTTTCAGTGCATGTTTTTTTTGTTCAAGGCAGATTTCTTTCGCTCGCATAAGTTGTAAAGTCTCCTTAGAAACCCCATAACGGAGCTTCTCCATGCGCTCAACAGCAGCGGCCCAAGTAGCGTTTCGAAACTTCTTTTGGTCAGCTCTCATGCGATCATACACTGCTGTAATAAAGAATACAAAGTATGTTTTAAACCTCCTAGGTTTTGCAGGAGCCCTCTTTTTATGTCACACTGGCACCCATTTCATTAGATTTTTTAAATAATTATTATGGATTTGTACAGGCTTATTTTTAAATTAAGCATAGTAGGAACCAATGGGGAGAGGCTAAATGAGAGAGGTTCTTGAAGTGGCCAACGTTCTTGCACTTGACGAACATGCATTGCGAAAAACAAGATTTTTTTTTTCTATATTAGAAAATCCAAACATAATGTTAAAACCATTTATAAATTTGATAAAATGCAAAGAAACCACCTGGACTTATAATAATTATTATAATAACAGCCACCTCACTAAGGGCAGTTCACACTAGTGGGGACTGTTACAATATTTCTATATTTTGAATTACTGATTAAAATGGCTTTAAAGCTGAACAAAACCAGGTGCAAAAATCCTAGGGCACGCTGCTGGCCTCCCTCTGGGGGGATCCCGAATCGGGATGCCCCAATGTGTGAAAACCCCCTTAGCAAGGCACAGTAATCACCCACCTTTTTCCAGTCCAATGCACATGCGCGAGCTCATCCAATCAGAGCAGCTTGCCTTTTGGCTCTGTTTACAGTTGGGAGCAAGAGCAGCGAATCCCCTGAATTCTTGGGCTGTGCATGCGCTCCTGTCCCAGCCATTCAGATGGGGATGCATTCCCCCACTGATAATAGTGAGAGCCCTTTGTCAAAAGATGTAAAGACGACAAAGGGCTGTTATTGGACGAGAGCCCACGCATGCGCTGTTGGACCAAGGAGAGGCGAGTTTAACATACACAGTGGGGCATCCCAATTTGCGAAAATCCTGGGTTTTGTTCCGCTTTAAACATGTGTCTACTTTTGGTCATACATATAGATCTGGACGCTGCCTTAAGCTAGTTTTACTTGTGTAAAATCTTGCACTTTAAAGCAGACCTACAACTTCCCTGTGAAAATAAGCTCACATAAGTCTTACTAAGTATTTGCAAAAATGACGCAACTTTTTGGAAAAAGTCAGGCCAGCCAAACAGGAGCCTACCTATACAGATGCCTCTAATTACCATCCTTAGCATTTCTGGTGATTCACAGAAATCGTAATATAACATTTCCAATAAAAAAAAAAACTTTAAATTTTAATTAAATGCTGTAAAATCATACGGCCCAACTATACTTGATGTGTAGGAGTAAAATGAAGTGTTCCAAGCTAACAGGTGACACTTTTCCAGTTGGAACATTTTGTGTATGAGACACACAGGCTCACACACCTACAATCCCCCACCCCACCAGTTCTAAAACTCTCATTCGGCATACTGGCTGGAGCATGGCCTAAGCCTGGTGAGCCCCTACAGTACAGACAAATGTAAAAAGGTTTCCAGCTCCTCTGGCCCAAGTGCAAAATAATTTTACTCTCATATAGTTAAAGTGAAAACCTTGAGATTTTAACCATTCTGGTTTTGTTCCTTTCCCCAGGGGCATCCTGATTTGGAATGCCACGCTGTGTAAGAACACTCAGGTTGCCACCCCCCCAACAAAAAAATACAATTCTGTGAGTACTCACCTGTAGAATTGATTTTGTAGTATACAGCACGTCCTGTTTCACCAAATTCTTTACGCTTGGGATATCCGCCACAAGGTGGCGCAGTGGACTGCAGAAGAGACTTGTGGCGTCTCCCGGCCCTATAAAAGGACAGGAACCTCCCACAAATTTCCAGTGTTACAAAGCAGTTAAACAAGAAGCTGGGAGAATAAAAATGAAGGAACCCCAACCAAACATTTGAACAAATCACCATACAGAGGTAACCAAGAAAATGATAACAAGGGAGGGGTGAAACAGGATGTGCTGTATACTACAAAATCAATTCTACATGTGAGTACTCACAGAATTGTATTTTTCCAAGAATGCAGCACGTCCCGTTCTTTACACTTGGGACGTCCAAAAGCAGTGTCCGTAAAGTAGGGTGGGATCCCCAAGAACAACAACAGGCAATTTAAACCATTGCTGCCTGAAGAACTGTGTGGCCAAAAGCAGGATCAGCTGAGGCCCTAAAATCAACCTTGTAAAACTTGGAAAAAGAACAGAAGACCAAGCTGCGGCCTTACAAACTTGTTCAACAGAAGCCTGGTGCTAAAAGGCCCAAGAGGCCCCAATAGCACGACTGGAATGAGCAGTAAGGCAGAAAAGAAGGTTCCCTCCCCTTAGCAGAACAGGCTTGCGCCACCGCCTAATGAATCCACTTGCTGATAGTGGACTTAGCCGGAGGCAAACCCTTCCTGAGACCAGAAGGAAAAACAAAAAGAGCATCAGTCTTCCTGAAAGATTCAGTAGCTACCAAGTAAAATTTAAGAACCCTGACCACATCCAAAGAATGCAGCGTCCTCTCCTTGGAATAAGCAGGATTAGAACACAAGGAAGGCAAGACAATGTCCTGATTCAGATGAAAAGCAGACACAACCTTAGGCAAGAAATCTGGTTTAAACCGAAACACCACCTTGTCCTGGTGTCGCTCAAAATAAGGAGGTTTGATGGAGAGTGCCGCCAACTCAGAAACACGCCTGACAGAAGTAATGGCCACCAAAAAGGCTGCCTTAAGAGTCAGAATGGGCAAAGCGGCCTCACGGAGAGGCTCAAAAGGACGACCCTGCAGAGCAGACAACACCAGATTCAAATCCCAAACTGGTAACATAGGTTTACGTGGCGGACGCACATGAGAAACCCCCCGGAAAAAAGTCTTAACCAAACGGTGACTGGCAAAAGATCTTTGGAAAAAAATTCCATCAAGATGAAGGTTTCAGCAGCCAAGCCGT
Source organism: Gastrophryne carolinensis (assembly GCA_027917425.1). NCBI lineage: Eukaryota > Metazoa > Chordata > Amphibia > Anura > Microhylidae > Gastrophryne > Gastrophryne carolinensis. The sequence continues at coordinate 576,917,489 of CM051234.1, read as the reverse complement.
CAAAGCCAGCGTTTGTAAATTGGAATGGCACAGCTGCCCCCGAGTGAGCAGATCTGGATCCCTGGGCAGGACGTACTGATCTACTGCCAACTGCACGATGTCTGCGAACCACACCCTTCTTGGCCAACAGGGGGGCACCAGAATGGTTGGCACCCCTTCCTGGGCTACCTTGTGCAGCACCCTGCCCAACAGAGGAAACAGAGGGAACACATAGAGGAGCCGAAACCCCTTCCAAGTCATTGCCAGCGCATCCGTGGCAAAGGTCAGAGGATCCTGAGACAGAGAGACAAAGAATGGAAGTTTGTAATTGTGACGTGAAGCAAACAGGTCCACATCCGACAGACCCCAGCGGTGGCACAGAGAGTGAAACACCCTCACGCTGAGGGACCACTCCCCCAGCCGAGACATTCCCCTGCTCAGGGAGTCTGCCTCCAGGTTCTCCACTCCCGGGATGTAAACTGCCGATATGCAGGGACCATTCTCCTCCACCCAGGACAGTATCAGGTACACTTCCTTGAGGGCTCGCTTGTCCGTCCCTGATAATTGATGTAGGCAACCGCCGTCCGGTTGTCCGAGCGGATCTGAATAGCCCGACCCTGAAGGTGCGGAGTTAACTGGAAAAGAACCAACCTCATCGCCCGCAGTTCCAGAATGTTGATGGGAACATGGGCCTCCTGAGGGCCCCACTGACCCTGGAACTTCAGAGACTTCCAAAAGCCCCCCAACCTGTCAGACTTGCATCTGCGGTGACAGTCTCCCAGCAAGGAGGCAGAAAGGTCCTGCCCACTAGGAGATTCCTGGAGTCCAGCCACCACGAGAGGGACTGACTGACCAGAGGGGACAGAACAAAGGACTGATTCAGGGACACGGGGTCCCGATCCCAAACTAACAAGAGGTGCAACTGAAGAGGTCTCATGTGAAACTGAGCATAGGGAACCGCCTCGAAGCATGACACCATCAGGCCCACCAGCTGCATCCCCTGCCGGATAGAGGGATGAGGGCAAGAAATCAGAGACCATGCCTGCATCTGCATGCCCTCCACCTTCTGCTGAGGAAGAAAAACCTTGACCCGAGATGTATCCAGAGTCATGCCCAGAAGGGACGTCACCAAGGACGGAGACAGAGAAGACTTGGGGTGGTTGATCACCCAACCGAAGGACTCGAGCGTGGCGAACACCATCTGGGTATCCAGCTCGGCCTGATGGAAGGACTGAGACGCAATCAGAATGTCGCCCAGATAAGGTAGGATGCGAATGCCCTGAGATCTCAACAGAGCCATCACCCCCGCCAGCACCTTGGTGAAGACCCGAGGGGCTGCGGTAAGACCGAAAGGTAAGGCCACAAATTGGTAGTGCTGATCCTCCAGAGCTAACCTGAGAAATCTCTGATGACCTGGAAAAATAGGAACATGAAGGTAAGCATCTTTGATGTCCACAGAAATCATGAAGTCGCCCGGGCGCAAGGTACTGACCGCCGAGCGCAGGGTCTCCATGCGAAAATGCCTGAACCGGACAAACTTGTTGAGGAGCTTTAAATCCAGGATGGGCCTCAGGGACCCATCCTTTTTGGAAACAGTGAACAGATTGGAATAGATACCTCTGCTCCTTTCCTGGAGGGGCACCAGGCAAATGACCCCCAAATCCAAAAGGCTGATGAACCTTGGGTGCGGCCAGGCTGCAAACTCTCCGGAGGACACCCGGAGGACACCACCTCCTGAATCCACCGGTCTGAGACGCACAGTCTCCAAACGTGAGCAAAGAGCCACAAACGTCCCCCCACCCGAATGTGTGAGGGCGCCTCCTCATGCCTGAGGGGGCTTGGGGGAGATATGGACTTTGGACCCCATGAGAGACCGGGGCGACCACGGCCTCTACCCCGGCCCTACGTGCCCCCGCAAATGGTGCACCCCGACCGGACCTGGGAGCACGGAAGGAGGGGAGGGAAGAACCAGCCCCCCGAAAGGGCTGCGGCTGCCTCCTGCGTTGAGGCAGCCTACCATCCTTGGCAAACAAATCCAGACGCTCCCCAAAGAGCCGTAGCTCAGTAAAGGGAAAGCCAGTGAGAGCCTTCTTAGCAGCATTATCAGCCGCCCACTGACGCAGCCAAACAGAGCGTCGTATAGCCACCAAAAGGGCAGAAGTCTTACCATACAGCCTGACCGCATCATCCATAGCAGAAAGAGTAAATGCCACAAATTCATAGAAAAGCAGGAGGGATCTATAATCCTCCCCCTTATTGGCATCCGAGGCATTATCCATAAGGCACTTAAGTAACCCTTTAATAGCAAGAGCCGTGATGGCAGAAGCGCACACAGGGCGCAGCACAGTCCCTGCACAAGCAAATGCGTGACAGGCCAGCTGATCAACACGCCGGTCCTCACCATCTTTCAGAGTAGAAGTGTCAGGGGAATGCATGACCGAGGTATTGGACAACCCAAGCACGGAAGCATCCACCTCGGGGGGGACACAACCAGCGCTTAACCACATCAGCAGGAAATGGATACCTCCTGTCCCAACTCCTAGGCACCGCTGCCAATCTGCTAGGACATTCCCACTTTTTGAGCACCAAATTATTGAAGTGGAAAAGCTCACCCTGCTGCCTCTTAGCCGGGACAGGAGGTGTAATACACAGTACATCAAAAATGTGAGACAACAGCCTGTCCGAATCCTCAGGAGACCATGGGTCTTGTCCCAAAGGAGACCCAGTACCACCATAAACCTCCTGCTGCTCCTCAGAGGACTCAGAATAAGAGAAAAGTTCCCCCTCTTCTAGGGGGTACAGGCCAGGGAAAGAAAACTGTCCCTCATCCTCCTCAGGCACGGGGGGGGGGGGGGGGGGGGGGGTAGGTGATGTAGAAGGGGGTGCAGAGCTGGGCAGCATAGCAGGCAAAACAGACTGCAGCGCAAGTACCTTCTGGGTGCAGGGCACACATACCCTGACACCGTCACTCACAGGGGATACCCCACACGTGACACAGCTGGGCTTGTCCCGAAGGAACCCCAAGCACATTATCCCCGGAAGCCTCCATATGGTTATTAGAGTGGACACACTGGCCAGTATATGGTTAAGGCTAACAAGAGCCACCCGGGATACCCCAAAACCCGCTAGGGAAGGTGGGAGATGCAAAAGGGAAGAGAGCCAGGAGAAGTCACGTTAATCCCGTCACGTTTACCATTTCCTCTCTCTTTTCTCAACACATTTTTCCATAGGATCTTTCTTTCAGCTTTGTGTGTTTTGAGCAAAGCCCAACCCAGGATTTTCACTATCTGGAGTTTTGTTTTGTGCCCCTAGGGGCATCCCGACTTGGGATGCCCTGATATGTGAAATCCCCAAGTTCGCCTGTGAAAACGTACCTTTCCCTGTCCCACAGCGCATGCGCGGGCTCTCATCCAATCAGCTCTGTTTGCACACAGATGGGGAGCCTGAGCAGTAACCTTCCTGGCCGCCCGGCCTGTCTAAATGACTATCTGCGTGAGCGCGCCAGAAAAATGGGGGGGATCTGTGGTTATCCAGGGGTCGTTTCACACAGTGGGCATCCTGATTTAGAATGCCCAAGGGGGAAGGTCAATGGCCGGGTCTTATAGACTTCAGGATCGGCAACTCAGGGTTTTGTTCCACTTTAATACCTTTAGATTTTCCTGCACAGTTATTCAAAGAAGAATTTCAGTTATTTTCAGTCAGTTTAGTTTATTTTGTATAGATTTTACACATTTGAGTCACCTGGTCTCATAACAAAAGCAGCACCTCACACACACACAGCCGTTACCACTGATTACAGTGTCAGCCTCTGAGGTAAAGTGTTGCTAGGAGACCAGTGGGCTAAATGAAGCAGCTCACTAAATACAACCCAGCAGATCCCCCTATTCAGCAAATGGACTGAGCCATTGTCATTATACAATTTAAAAGAAAGGCATATATTTTTTCCTTTTTCTATCGCCACATTATTTATACACATGTTAGAAGCTATTGTGTGGCTATTTAATTATTTATCTTTTTTAATGCAAATTTCGCGATACTGCTCCTTTAAGCTCAGCAGTGATTTTGCAGCAGCTGTGGCTGGGCACGGGGAGCACATACCTGCCCGGACCAGGTAAGATTATCTGTGCCCGGGGAGTTTCACACAACAAGGGGGTGATTTGTCCACTTTAAAATGTATATAGCATCCAGTGGATCTAAATGTACATAGACATCTATTACAAAAAATAAAAAGTTACCTTTTTGTGCCCTTGCTGTAATTTCAAAGTATTTAACCGTCAGATCTTGAATAGAAAGAACAGCCATGTGAGCTTTTTTTTGCCAGTCTGCATCTTCTTTCTTCAGGCTCTCGATTCGTCTGGGACCCAGGTAATCATTCTCAATAGAAATCTGAAAAAACATATTTTTTAAAATAATGACCTTTCTTAAAATCCAGTCACTTTCCAAGGTAGAGCTTTACATTCAAATTAGGATTATTAGGATTATGCCGTTAGTTCAGCCTCACTCCCCGCTTTCCAGGTAAGCTTCCCAATCCAGAGGAAGAATTACAAAGTGCCTATTATGAGTAATATGAGAGAAAAAAAAAAAAAAAAACAGGATGCAGAGAAGAAATAGCATGTAAGAGAAAAGAGCACTCATTATGAGAAACTGGTTTAACAACATAATGACAGCTGTGGCTGGGTCTGATGCCCAAGCAGATATAGAACAGGTTCATTATAGGAGTCTGCAGAGATTTAAAATTGTATTGGGCACATTCTGATTTCAGATATGTTGTGGTGTTCACCCACTGACACATCGCCGGCAGCCTTGTAGCAGTGGCACGTTCCTGTGCACATTCAGATAGGCTGGGGGGGGCGCTACAATGGGAGCCAGGGTTGCAGCCAGCCGACTGACGCAGGTCACCCAGGAATCTTGAAATCAGTGCTGTCTGGGCGCGGCCCGTGTAGACGGGCAAGGTTTTGTTCTGCTTTAAAACATAAGGATGTAATAAGTCTTAAAGTCTTAAATCTTGTGTGACTAAAATCCAGGGTGATTGGCCCGGGAATCTATAAAAATCCCTGGCCAATCGATAACCTCCCCCCGGTGGCGAGATCCGAGCCCTCTGATCGGATGAGTGGCCACACATGCGCCTTAGGGATGGGAAGAGGAGAGTTTCTTTCAGTGAAGACAGTCAAAATCCTTGGTTTTGGTCTACTGTAAAGTGGACTTATCAGCATTTTTACAGACCTTGGAATCTCAAAGACTTGGGGCATCCTGGTTTGGTATGAACCACTGGGTGAAATCCCTCCAATCGCTGCAAAACTCACCTTTTGATGATCCCATGGCATGCTCTGGAATCTAATGGCTGAGGCATAGTCCTGCGCCCAGCCAGTCAGACAGGCCGGGGTCAGGAGGGGGCCATTGACCGCAGGGAGACCGGAGATGCAGCTGCTCACCTTTCTATATGCCAGTCTTTGTGTATAAACAGAGCTGTATGCGGGGACGGGCTTATCATTTCTGGGGCCCCATGTAAAGTTGTGTCTGGGGGACCTAAATTTTGTATAGCAAAATAAGATATTAACACACCTTATCGGGGATGTAACCGCAGCCTTATTATGCACTGTGGGAGTGCCAGCAAACCCAGGAGGGGCAACCTGGCATTGTCTGTCCATGGCGTAAGCAGCTGTCCAGGAATTGCCCATCTGGCAGTCCAGTTTCTACTTCCTGTAGCATCAAAACTGCCCCACTGTGTGAAACCCCATTAAAATACAATTCTGTGAAATACTCACCTGTAGAATTGGTATTATACGCATACAGTACGTCCTGCTCCAAATATAATACTTACACGTGGGTAATCCTCCGCCAGATGGCGCTGTGAACTGCAGACCGAGGGACCTCCCACAAATCCCCAGCATTGAAAAGCAGTGAGAAAAAGATGCCGGGAGAAACCAACCACCAAAACTGGTAATAATTACAATGATAACAATCACCATACAGGGGATCCAGAATAATGTAAAACCAGGGTGGGGTGGAGCAGGACGTACTGTATGCGTATAATACCAATTCTACAGGTGAGTATTTCACAGAATTGTATTGTTCTAAGCATACAGTACGTCCTGCTCCAAATATAATACTTACACGTGGGACATCCAATAGCAGTGTCCATAAAGTAGGGTGGGATCCCCAACAAAAAAGGCGCAGCAGACAGTTAAAAGCATTGTCACCTGCAACCTTGTTACCAAGAGCGACATGAGCAAGAGCTCTAACGTCAACCTCATAAAAACCTTTGAAAAGGTATGAACAGAAAACAAGTAGCGGTCTAGAAAACTTGTTCAACAGAAACCTGGTGCTGAAAGGCCCAAAGATACCAAAGCACAAGTAGAATCAGAAATAAAATGAGAAGAAGATTCTTCCCCTTAAAAGAATAGGCCTGAGAAACGGCCTGGTCAGCCCAAAAGCTAACAGTAGCCTTGGCAAAGGCTATCGGGGAATTTTAGAGCTTTCCCCAGCGGGGAATTGAACCCTGGTCTCCCGCGTGACAGGCGGGGATACGGACCAGTATACTAACAAGGTTCAGCTAGAAGCCGAAACCTTCCCTAGGACCAGAAGGGACAATCCATTCAAGGAAAGACCAGGCCAAAGGGCGCATAACCCCTGGAAGCAGACGAGATCAGGCACATACGGATGGAGACGCTCGCAAACCCCAAGGGGCATCAGTCCCCCTAAGGGACAAGAGACAATCCAGGAAAAACTTCCAACACCTGTTGGGGGAATGTAGACCCCCTTTCCTCAGCGTTACTAGGAATAAGGCCCAGAAGAAAGACAAATGTCTTGAATACATGAGCACAAGACACCACCTCAGGCATAAGGTCCGGCGTAAAGCGGAACACCACCACATCATGGTGTATATATCAATGAACGAGGGCTAGCTAAACAGAGCCGCCCGCTCAGGCACACGTCTGACTGAAGCAACAGCCCCTAGAAGGACAACTTGAGAGTAAGAACAATCAGACAGTATCCGGAATAGGTCCAAAGGGAACACCCTGCAAGGCAAACAGAATAAAATTCAATCCCAACAGGGACCATAGAATTACGTGGGGGATGCACATGAGCAATCCCCGAAGAATGCTTAACCAAGGAAAAGGAGAGCAAAAGACTTCTACAGGAAGGCGGACAGGGCAGAACCTGAACCTTCAGAGTACCGAGTTGGAGAGCCCACTCCAACCCATGCTGTAATAACTCTAGAACCCTGGGAACAGAGAGCGCCCGACAGGGGAGAGACCTAGACTCACACCAATCAATATGGGTACGCCATACCCTAAAATAGACGGAAGAAGAAGAAGCTAGCTCCTAGACTTCCAATAGTCACAGTCACCCAGAAGATACGCCCAACACCATCAAGGTGGATGAATCAGCCGTCAGGCCATCTAGACCAGAGCCTGTAGATTGGGGTGAAATAAGAAGGGGGCCTGAGTGAGCAGATCAGCACTCCTGACAGAACATACAGGTCCGCTGTCCATAGTACCACGTCTGCACACCACACTCCACTGGGCCACCAGTATCACTGGTCCCCCCTACCAGAGCAAACTTAGCTCAGAACCCCGCCTAGCAGGGTGAATGAAGATAAGACATACAGAACATCATGTCCAGCCATAACGTAACTAAGCCTCCTGACCACAGTCAGAATAATCTGGGACAGGGAACAAGAGCCGAGAACCTATGAAAGTGACGGGGCCCCAATAGATCCACACTAGATGGATCCCATAGTGACACAAGGATCAACACATCCTGTCGCAGAAGGATATCCACCGGAGCGAATACCTCTGATATGCAGGGAACGCTGTCCTCCACCCAGATCAGGATCAGATACTTTCCTGGAGGATCATCCTGCTCCGAGTCCCACACGGATAAATAATACAGGCCACTGTCGTCAGACAGACCAAGAGCCCCCAAATAGACCAGTCCTGAAAAGGAGTAGTCCAGCGAGATAGAGCCAAACTGAAGGCTCACCGCTTCAGAAAATAGAAAGGTGTATGGACCCCTAAAGGCCTCACCACCCCCGGAACCACAGGGGATTTTTAAAAGAAACCCCTCCCCCCGTCAACCTGATAGATTTGGTATCCATCTACAGGAAGATGCAAGAATCCTTGAGTTAAACCGACTCAAGAGGAACCACCGTACCAAGGGGGAAGGTACACAGACCCAGCTCCAGGGGTGCTGGAACCCTGTCCAGTATTAACAATATAAGCTGCAGAAGAGCCCAAGGGCACTGAGTATAAGGGACATCCTCTGAGCAGCCACCAATGGGCCCACCAGCTGCAATCCTGCATGGTGAAAGTATGTGGACAGCAATGAGAGACAGAGCCCATGTAACCAGATTGTCCACTTATTGCCAAGGAAGAAGGTTCTCGCAGGAACCGGATCCAAATACAACCCTAGGAATGGAGATACCCAATAAGGGGACAATGAGGAATTGAGGTGACTGAGCCCCCTTCCAAATGACTCCCCCCAAAAAAACACCACCGGCCGAGAAACCAACTCGGCCTGGCGTAGAGATTGGGAAGTAAAGAAGGACGACCAGGTAGGTCCTCGCACGGACGCCCCTTGGTCTCATCAGAGGCATCACCCCCGTCAGTGCCTCGGCGAGCACTCTGGGAGCAGAAGTAACAAGGCCGCAATCAGCAGTGTTGGCCCTCCAACACTAACCTGTAAGAGCCGCGGTGTCCGGAAGACACAGGGGTATTAAAATAAGCATCTTAGGTCTCCGCAGACGGCAAGAGGCCCACTGGGCGCATGGCACTGGCGGCCCAACTCAGAGATTCCATGCAGAAAACTGCCTGTGAATGTAGAAATGTCAAACCTATGGAAGGCCAGAATGGGACAGACTGCCTCATCCTTTTGGGGGAATGTGGAAAGGATGGTGAAGAGGCCCCTGCCTCTGCCTGTTAAGGGCAACCTGCAAGTGACCCCAGACCCTGCAGGCCGTGCAAGGCCTGCACCAGCATCTGAAGAGAGACAGGGACCCGAAGCACCCTGACAATCTCGGGAAGGGACCGCCCCGCAAACTCTACCCTGCATCCGGAGGAAACTACCTCCTGGATCCACCAGAACGAGGCATGACGCCTCCTGATAGGAGCAAGGTGCTGCAGCCGTCCCCTCACCCAGACGGGCGAGGGCGTCCAGTCATGCTTGGGGGATTTTGGAAGGTTTGGACTTAGTCGCCCTCTAAAGGGAAGGCCAGTGAGAACCTTTTTTGTAACATCGTCAGCACCCCACTGTCGCAGCCAGACCAGGCGGCGTATAGGTACCACAAGGGCAGAAGATCTTGCACACATCTTAATGGTGTCATCCAGCGCTAAGAGGATAAACCTCACAAATACATCACAATTGGAGAGTGCATTACAGACCTCCCAGGGGAGATCCTCAGGCTGATTATCAAGCACCTTTCTGATGAGGGTTCTAGCGGCCACCACAGTGATGGCCGCAGCACAGACCAGGCGCAGTCTGGAACCCCTGGAAGTTTACAAGGGGATTCCCACTCCTTGGATATTAGAGCCTGGAAATGATCCTGCTCCAGAAATTCCAAGCGCGGTGTCGCTGTGTGGAAACTCTCCCTTCTAGGCTTGGGAGCCTCACCAGGAGAGATAGACAAGACCTCAAAGATCTCTATCAGTAATTCATCAGTGTCACACAGGACCCAAGAACCAGGGCCAGAATCATCACGACTCCACAGCGTCTCATCAGAGGAACTCGAGTCGGAGAAGAGCTCACCTTCATCAGAAGGAGCAAAGCCCTGCGGAGCAGCGAACTCCTCAGTTTCAATAGGAAAGAGAGAACCCAGGGGTGTCAGGGACCGCTTCATCTCAGAGCCCAAGCGCTCTGCCAACCTCGAGATAACCTGATCAGCCATAGGCAGAATGCGCGGCACGACTTGCTGGTCATCCCCGCTCGAGTGCGACTCATCAGGCGTGAGATTTAAGCACGGGGAAACAGGTGTATTAAACCGAGGTGCAGCCACTGGCAACCCTGATTGCAGGGCCAGTACTTGTTCAGCACAGGGTCCGCAGACCCGTGCTCTGTCAGCATCAGCATGGAGCTGTCCACACGCTGAACACAGCCGGTCTTGTCCCCGAGGGACCCCGGTCACATAACTCTGAGATGCCTCCATATGGTGATTATCAAAGCACAAGCTAACAGGGATTTACGCAATAGGCAACCCTGGATGCCCCAAAGACCCGCTGATTAATGTGGGAGAATAGTAGGTGATAGGGTTAAACAGTAAAGCTTTTAACCTGACTGCAATTAACATGAATACTTTTGACTTTTAAGCAAACAAGCATCTGGTGATTTTTCTGAAGAATGTCTATTATCTGTATTTTATTGTGTGAACACCACTTCTTCTCTTCAAGGTTTTAGCCTTCACAGCATTATTAGCCAAAATACAGCTTGTGACGCCATAACTCATATCATCCCAAGAAATGTTTTCATATTTTGTACTTGTCCCAGGTCATCACTTGGAGCATGTCAGACAAACAAAAGTCTGACACTCCCTATGGGGTGTATACTGAGAAAGGGGCGTGCCAGATGACCAATGAAAATGATTCAATGTATAAACAATATGTTAGTAACGCCTACTTTGCTTGTAGTGTATTAGCAGCTGGAAATAAACAAAAAGGGCACATTTTGCTCCAGATGCGCTCTGAGTCTTTACTACACAGCGGTCTCTGTGTCTTATTCACTCTTAGAATGATTTGGACTCTGACAACAGAAGTAGAAGCTGTGCCCACTTAGGGTACGAACCTAACATCTTGGCGCCCGAAAGAACAGGGACCCCCGCCCGGATTTCGCAAGAGATGCTTTGCTGATAGGACGGGACACAACCTCGGTGCCTCCAGAGAACAGCAGATCAAACCCTGCAGGTGAGAGAACATTTAATTTCTCTTATATTCTGCTCTTCTATGTGAGATACTGAGAGTCCTGTCTTGAGGTAAAGTTGGCTTATCCAGTCTCTGCGAAGGGGGTTATTGAATAGAAACTTTTTAGAACTTCTGTTGTACAGATTGTATTGTGTTGCAACTTTGGACAGTCATTAGACGCCCCACCCCACTGGCGAGGGGAAACCCGCTATAACCCAGTGACGGTGAACGCAAGTGGTGACTGAAAAAAGTTAAAAGTCAAATGCTTATTCCCTTCTTGTGTGTTTGAATGAGCCACGTCAAGTTGGTATGAGATATTGTCGAGGGTATGCCGAACTGTTTCATGAAAGCGCCTTAACGGGGGTCATGATTCATGCTTAAATCCCGATATATCACATAAACCATTGTCTGGTTGACTGTATGAGCCTGGAATAACCCTATAAGTCCAGGACAAGTTTCGATTGAGTTAGACAGAAGAGAAAGAACTTAAGTCCGATACTGGGAGGGTATAAAGTACGCCTGTACTTAGGACGGGACATTCCCCATATGATAGAAGGAGATGAGTGATTGACGCTCCTGGCCATATTGTTATTTTTTGTTATTTGCAATAGGTCTGGGATTGAAGATAATCCAACATCAGAGAGAAAACCCAGGAGAGGTTTTCTGGATTCTAGCTGCCTAGGAGGAAAGCAACGAGGGAATTTAAATATAAAGATTTAAAGATAAATCTATTTATCCCCAATAAGCTACCTAGGACCGGACAGCTAAAGATATGGGAAAAAGTTTGTCCAAAAAAATCCCAGATGATGAGACTTGGAGGAGTGTAAGACAGATCACAGAACAAAGACATGGGAAAGATGCAGCCAGACAATTAACTTATATATGGAAAGAATTTAAACTTAAACATAAACATCAGTTAGACCCAGAAAAATGGGAACACATAATGAAAACTAAAAAGGGAATATTAAAGGATAGAAATTGGGAACATCAAGTAGAATGTGCTTATGAGTTGGCAAAACAGGCAGATAAAGAAGGATGGACTTATAGTCCACATAGGAGACAATGGAATACTACTCCGTTGTTACACCCGCAACAACCCGAGGCACCTCCCCCAGAGAAAATGTCAGGGCCTCCCCCATATGGGCCAAAGACCTCACCACAAGTAAGAAAGAGAGAAATAAGTAAGTTGTACCCCGATCTTCCCGTTTCTGGACAATATGTGGCACAGGAACGAGAAGATAGGGATGACAATTGGCAATGTAGATGTGGATTATGGAATGAGAAAGAAGAAAAGAAATGTGCCTGTTGTGGGGAGATAAGAAATTCAGGCATAATAACAAAATATGAAATGAAACTAGGACCAAATAATCCATTTAAAACATTGTCAGATATCTCCAATGCTCCTTGGTGCTGTATTCATTGCAATGCACCCAATCAGGGAGATAGTGGGGAATGTGATGTGTGTCAACTGAGAAAAATGCCTAAACAACCTTATCCCATGTTAGCTCCTGTCAGGACCCGCATCTCACGACATGTTGATGAAACTACTGGACAGCCTATTTTGTTGGGATATTATAAGCCCTGGCCCCCTGGGGAATGTATGGCTTTGCTACAGAATGCACCCGACCCATTAACAAGTCCTTCTAGATTTAGTAGATATGTAAGACAGATGATGGAATCCCATAATGCCACCTGGCAAGATGGGGAGGATTTGTGTAGGATGAAAATGACTCCCACTCAGTTCCAAATGCTCCTTGCTAGGCTTCAACCTGCAAGGCAAGCAGACAATAATGACCGCAATCCGAGAACTGCTCTATCCAGGGAAGATTTCTGCCATGTATTAGAAGACTTCTGTGCAGAAAAACAAAGGGAAAGGGGAACGGCTGCAGTGGGGATCCAGGGTCCTACACAATCAGTTACAGACTTTTATTTAAGTCTGGAACAACATTATTTGGATGAAGGATTAGACACCACTATTGATGGGGTTAGGAGATTATTTGTAAGAGCTTTCATTGACGGGTTAAAAACCCCAATACGGGAAAAACTAAAAGCTAGTACCCCAGACTGGAGAACTACCCAATTGCCAGCCCCCCTATTGGCCAAAGCACAGGGTATAGAAATGGATCTTGCTGACAACAAAGTAAAGAAAATTATGGTGGCTCAAACATCAGATAATCAAGAAACAGCAAGGCAGGACAGCAGGTTTAGAAGAAAACCGCCTACATGTTACTACTGTAACAAGCTTGGGCACATAAAGAGAAATTGCCGAAAAAGAATCGCTGAAGAGGGGAAAGAAACCTCTGGGTCTGAGGCTAAGGAAAAACAAAGAAATGAGACCGATTGACTAGCGTCAGTCTCCTTAGATGTGTCTGCCAGATCCCCTTTGGTCCCAGTGATATTGGAGGGAAAAGAAATAGAATGTAGACACAGGAGCCACTAGGTCAGTAGTTAATTCCCAAGCATTTACACCTGATCAAGTATCTGAAGATACACAAATTGCTACTGGATTTGAAGGCTTACCTAAAGTATTGAGTGTTACTAAGCCTTTGAGGGGGAGAATAGGACCCCACATGTTTATATCAAAATTCCTGATTTCAGACACTGCCCCCACCTGCCTGCTCGGAGCAGACATATTGCAGAAGTTATCAGCAAATATAAGTTATAATGAAGATGGTCTGGTAACATTAACCCTGCCAGATCAAATTGAAGAATTAGATGTTTGCATGAGAATACAGGCAGAAGAAATCTATACTGTTGAATGTGCAGAAGAACAGGAGGTAAACCCGAATCTGACATCAGTCCCCGGCTCTCTATGGTCAGAATCGGGAACTGATGTTGGACTTTTACCGGTAGCACCGGTGGAAGTACTGATCAAGCCTGGTGTGACTTTGCCACAGTTGAAACAGTACCCCTTATCTGCTGCACAAGAACAAGCTATAGGGGAACAAATAGGAGAACTATTGAAGAAAGGAGTGTTAATTGAACTAAAGTCAGGAGCAAATACACCCTTGTATCCTGTCAAGAAAAAGTCTCTAGGTCCAGAACAGCCTGTCCAATACAGGATGGTACAAGACTTGAGGGCCATCAATAGTATATTGGCCCCACTTACCCCGGTAGTACCAAACCCACACACTCTATTGTCCCAGATCCCAATCACAAGTAGTTTTTTCTCCTGTGTGGATTTAACTGGAGCCTTCTTCTCTGTACCATTGGCCCCTCAATCTTACCACCTTTTCGCTTTTACATTCCAATCACGTCAGCTGGGATGGACACGGCTCCCAATGGGAATGTCTCACAGCCCCACCCTTTATTCCCTGGCACTACAGTCGGTATTAGAAGCCTGGGAGCCACCCCCTAATTGTGTCCTTCTGCAGTATGTGGATGATTTACTGCTCTGTTGCCCAGATAAGTCCACTTGTGAACAGGCCACAGTGTCTCTATTGATTTTTCTTTCAGACAATGGTTGCAAAGCCAGTAAACAGAAACTCCAGTACTGTCAGCAACAAGTCATCTTTTTAGGTCATTGTATTTCACAAGGCACTAGACACCTCACTAAAGACAGAGTGGAAATCATTAGAAATATGTCTCCACCTAAGACTCACAAACAACTAAGAGCTTTCCTAGGCCTCATCTCATATTGTAGACAATAGATTATGCATGCTAGCGCTGCTATGCAGCCTCTATATGATTGTGTTAAAACCACACCCTTTTGCCTAACCACTGAGGCTAAAGAGTCATTTGACAAACTGAAGCTGGCAGTCACACAGGCACCAGCTTTGGGACTCCCAGATTATACTAAGCCCTTCACACTTATGGCTACTTAAATAACAGGACACGCAACAGGGGTCCTTACTCAATTACATGGCCAGAAACAAAGACCAACAGCTTACTATTCGGCACATTTGGACCCGGTTATGCGTGGTTCACCTTCATGTGTAAGAGCAGTAGCAGCAGTTTCACTGTTGGTAGATAAAGCCGCTGAAATAGTATTGGATAATGAACTCACCGTTTCTACCAATCATGACATACATGGGATACTATCACAAGTAAATCCTAAACACCTCTCCATGGCACGTCAACTTAGACTACAATGCACCCTTCTCTTACCCCCTAACATTACATTCAAAAGATGCACAAGTCTGAATCTTGCCACTCTACTCCCCATACAGAAGTCAGATTCAGAAGGGGGGAATGAGACACAGGATGAAAATTTTCTTGAATTTGAGGACTTAGATGACTGTCATGATTGTATAGAGTTAATGCAACAAGAAACCATGGGCTTACCCCATGTACATGACAAACCCTTACAGAATCCTGAGAGTGAATTTTTTGTTGATGGAAGTAGATATGCTGATGACAAAGGCCAATTCCATACAGGATATGCAGTAGTCACAGAATATGAGACTATAAAGGCAGAACCATTACCACCACATATGTCTGCACAAGAAGCAGAGCTCACTGCCCTATCAGTAGCCCTAAAATTGTTGAAAGATACCACTGGAAATATATTCACAGATTCGGCCTACAGCTACGGTGTGGCACACGATTATGCACACTTGTGGAAAGCAAGAGGATTCCTAACAGCAGCAGGAACTCCCATAAGGCATGCAGAATTAGTTAAGGAAATTCTGACCAATCTGAATCAGGTTAAAGAAGTAGCTATTGTTAAGGTAGCTGCACACACAAAAGGCACAAGCCTTTTGTCGGGGAAACGAAAAGGCTGATTTAGCAGCCAAACAAGCAGCTTTGATTCCTTTTAAGGGTGAAGAAATGAGACGCCTAAGAGAAGAACCGGTAAGTATGGATCGATTAAAGATCTTACAAAAACAGGCTACAAAGGAGGAGAAACAGAAATGGGAAAAGTTGGGAGCAGCTGAGGAAGATGGGATGTGGAGGAAGGAGAACCGATTGTGCTTGCCTAGTTCTCTATTTCCTGAGGTAGCAGCCCTGACTCATCTCCCCACCCATTTGAGTGCTAACTCCATGGTAAGACTAGTCAATAACCATTGGATAGCACCTGGTTTCAGTGTAGCTGCACGAAGATATTGTGTGGCCTGTAGCATCTGTCTGTCCGAAAATCCAGGACAGGTTATTAAGACACCCCGTAAACACCAGCCGAAGTCCCTATATCCATTTCAAAGACTGCAAATTGACTATATACAGCTTCCCAAAAGTGGGCCCTTTGAATATGTGCTCGTGTGTATAGATCTGTTTTCAGGTTGGCCAGAAGCATATCCAGTGAAATCAGCCACAGCAAAGACTACAGCTAAGAAATTGATTACAGAACTGATACCACATTTTGGGGTACCTGAGGTCCTAGAGTCTGACCGCGGAACACATTTTACAGGGGAGATTATGCAGAATGTCATGGCTATGTTGGGGATACGACAAGCGTTCCATACCCCCTATCACCCACAGAGTTCTGGAAGCGTAGAAAGACTAAATGGCACTATTAAATTGAAATTACAGAAAGCTATGAAGGAGTTAAATAAACCATGGCCTGATTGCCTTCCACTAGTCTTGTTCTCAATAAGGTACACCCCTACAGGGAAAACAGGGTTGTCTCCTTATGAGATATTGTTTGGAAATGCACCAAGAACAGGTTTATACTTCCCACAAAGTCTTGTATTGAAAGCAGACAGTTTGACAGATTATGTCATACAGTTACAAAAACATCTCACTAAACTGCACAAAAGTGTTTTTGATTCTCTTCCAGATCCTGAACAAATTACAGGAACTCACAGACTAAATCCTGGAGACTATGTCTATGTGAAAAAGCATTCAAGAAGACCACTTGAATCCCGCTTTGAAGGACCCTTCCAAGTACTACTGACTACACCTACCTCGGTGAAATTAGAAGGGAAGTCTTCTTGGATACATGCTAGTCATTGTAAACTAGCTCCAACTAAATCAGGAACATGAAGGGTTATATTTTATGCTTAATAGTAGCTTGGCAATTTATTAATTCTGCCCTCAGGGAAGTGATGAAAGACAATAGTTTTGCTAGAATGCACCTACAAGCAGCAAACCTTACAAACAGAACCAACTGTTGGGTGTGTAGTGCTAAATATAGACAATCAACTGGGGCTCCATGGGTAGCAATCCCACTGCAACCAGATGAATTTAGTGAAATTAACAAGGTAATAACTTCAGAGACTGTGACGGAGGAAAGGAAATCAAAACCCAGTTTCCTCATAGTGATTTCCGTCCCCCTGTCACCAGGTTTGTGTCTTAACATTTCTAGACCAGGTTCAAAAATACTAGGAAGGTCCAACTGTACAGCTGCCCACACCAATCTCACTATAGCAGGGGTATCCTTCCACAATGTAACCATAAATGGCACTGAGATAAAGTATAATGACACAAATAATGAAATGTTCAATGCTTCAATGAAAATGACATCATTGCTAACAGCAGTTTTTCAGAATTATTCAGTAATACTAAACAGTGGAATCTATTTCATATGTGGTAGAAGGGCATATGCATGGATTCCCACAAATGGACAAGGTACGTGTTACATAGGGAAAGTAATGCCAGGTATTAAAATATACAATGACACCGTGAAAGCAGAGATGGAGGCCACAGTACATCTTAGATTTAAAAGGAGTTTGTTCACTATTAGTGACATGTGGTGGGCTTTAACTCCGGAATGGACAGGATGGGGTATGGAGATGATGATCAGACTGAATAATTTCTCCACCTTGATAGATACAATGCTCAATGAAACAATGCAAGCGGTAAACCTAGGTAATCTAGAACTGAGACAGGTAAGAAAGATGGTATTGCAGAACCAGATGGCCTTAGATTATCTATTGGCCAGTCAAGGTGGGTATTGTACCTTTATCGGAGATGATTGTTGTACCTGGATAGATGATGATAGCGACGCGGTAGAGGCGCATGTAGAAAAAGTAAGAGAATTGCAAAATAGAGCAAGAGATATTGGAAAGGATGGGTGGAACCCTTTCCAAGGTATGAGTGGAATCTTTGGAAGTATTGGAAATTGGTTTTATGGAATACTGAAGTCTATTGGTATGTATTTACTGATGGGTCTTATGCTAATATTCATAGTTTATACTTCTATTAAGCTAGCATTATGCTTGGTAAATAAATTAGTAAAAGGAAAAAGCAGTGAAAGATATTACTAATGCCTAGATATTGGCTTGCTAACTCTAGTTTGTTTGCTTTACAGAAAATCCTGATTGGCACTCCATCTGATGATGAGGGACTCTTCCTGGAAAGGATGTGAATTCGAGTATTTAGGGGATGGAGACAGCTTAGAAGATCTGAAACTCCCCCAGACAACTCGCCGGTTTGGGAAAGTACCTGAGGAAAGAATTCACTATCACCTTTCCTTGAGGACCCAGCCCAATTTTATTCAGATGAAGATGTCAAAGGGGGAATTGATAGGGTTAAACAGTAAAGCTTTTAACCTGACTGCAATTAACATGAATACTTTTGACTTTTAAGCAAACAAGCATCTGGTGATTTTTCTGAAGAATGTCTATTATCTGTATTTTATTGTGTGAACACCACTTCTTCTCTTCAAGGTTTTAGCCTTCACAGCATTATTAGCCAAAATACAGCTTGTGACGCCATAACTCATATCATCCCAAGAAATGTTTTCATATTTTGTACTTGTCCCAGGTCATCACTTGGAGCATGTCAGACAAACAATAAAATTACAAGAAAAAGTCTGACACTCCCTATGGGGTGTATACTGAGAAAGGGGCGTGCCAGATGACCAATGAAAATGATTCAATGTATAAACAGTATGTTAGTAACGCCTACTTTGCTTGTAGTGTATTAGCAGCTGGAAATAAACAAAAAGGGCACATTTTGCTCCAGATGCGCTCTGAGTCTTTACTACACAGCGGTCTCTGTGTCTTATTCACTCTTAGAATGATTTGGACTCTGACAACAGAAGTAGAAGCTGTGCCCACTTAGGGTACGAACCTAACATAGGTAAGCCCCCTAAATATATATATATATATATATATATATATATATATAATATTTAATAAAGAATCGCCCGCAAGGGCACTTACAGACCAAGGAGGGGGACCGCCACCACGCGCGCGAAGATCATCAAAATGGCGCCCAGCGAACCTCGAAGGGCGGGCCCAAGCTTTGGCCGTGATGCGGAGCGCGCCAAGCCAAGTCCCCGCCCACACCGAAGAGCGCGAAGCTCTGAGGTAGTAGTCAAACACGCAAAGGATAAAATCACTAAATATAAGCCTTTGCAAAAAGACGCCGCCGCAGCGTCTATACGAAGCCGCCCTATTCAGTAAAAGAAAGGACACATGTACGGCGGCAGCCAAACAATAATAAGGGGCAAGCAGCGCGGCTCTGACACCCAGTTGAAAATCAAGGGCAATACTATGGCCATAAGCGTGACAGAGTACACAGGGACCGCCACACACATAACTCCCCCCCCTTTCTTTTCCCCCTAACTACTGGGGGAAACGAGGGAGGATGGCGACCCTTTACACAGGGTCCACCGCTATACAGGGCACGGGGCAATAATGCAGGAGGGGCATCCACTAGAGGCTCACCATCAGCCTAGCCGCCTACCCTATGGTGAGGGACTGCGGTGGAGCATGGCTCCATAAGCACACATGGTGCTGCCTACCTTCACCCGACCAGCGCAGCCCAGGCTGGGAGGCACATCACAAGGAGGACGGGTGGAAATAGTCCCACAGGGCCACGGGCTGTAATAGCTCCGCTCACCTGTGAGAGAGTGATACTTCATGTCTTCGCAGTCAGCACTGCAGAGAAATCTGGGGATTTGTGGGAGGTCCCTCGGTATATGAAGGGCCGGGAGGAGCTTGTTTTTGCATGTCTGTAGTGCACAGCGCCATCTGGCGGAGGATTACCCACGTGTAAGTATTATATTTGGAGCAGGACGTACAGTATGCTTAGAATATCACCACACTTACTCACCTAACCTCATTCAAATGAAGCACGCGCTGGCCACGGCCTCGCTAAACCTTTAGCTAGACGCATACCCGGGGCAGCCATTTGTGATTGTCCAGCCCGGGCACACCCCCAGCTAGAGGTGAGCAGGGGTGCAGCCATCCTGGTGCAGTTATTTAACAAAACGTTGACACTAATCTGACACTGCCTCTGAGGCCCCATGGCAGGTGGGGGCCCCATGCATTTGTGTGGTAGTTAAAAGGGACCAAAACCCAGGATTTTGACCATCCTGGGTTTTGGTCCACTCCACCGGTCAGGGGTGCCCCGCTATGTTAAACCCCCCAGATCCCCCGAATAAACTCACCTCACCGCGGTCCTACGGCGCAAGCACGGCCGCTCGTCCAACCAGCGCGCTCGGAGCCACTGAGCTATGCATGTCTAAGACATCTTAGCTCAGCGCCTCGGAGCACGCTGGTGGCTGCATCTAGCGCTTCCCTCAACAGGGAGCGCGCCATGCTAGAGGGATAGCAGGGATGCAGCCGCAGCCCGCGCATGCGCCGTTGGACCGGGATTAAGGTAAGTGTAGCCAGCGACCTGGGGGGTTTCACACAGCGGGGCATTCAGATTTTGGATGCCCCACAGGGAGGGAATGGATCGATGATCCAGCTGGGTTTTGGTCCACTTTAAGAACGCCATTGGCTGTATGCAGGTATGCATGACATACAGAGCTGACTGGAAGGGAGCCTGCACATACATTGAAGGATCGGCGGAAAGGTAATTTCAGGGCGATATGAGGCGTTTCACACAGCAGGACAAACCACATCAACCTGAGCGCCATGGACATATCACCAGGATAGTAAAAATCCCAGGGAAAAGTCCATTTGATACAAGTACACTCAACGCGTGAATATTACTTGTAACTTGGAACAGAGATTCCCCCCAACTCGAAATCGGGAATATGAGGAGAGGGTAGAGCCTCTTTAGTGTCTCATGTCCTGGTATGCACTTAGTATATACCCAGTGATAACTAAATTTTACTGGGCCCTGGACCCTAGGAAAGGAATGCTATGGCGAGTATTAAAATCCAGTGTTTGAGTGAATGTTAGATCTTCGCATACGGCATCATAACATTCAATTT
Organism: Gastrophryne carolinensis; assembly: GCA_027917425.1. NCBI lineage: Eukaryota > Metazoa > Chordata > Amphibia > Anura > Microhylidae > Gastrophryne > Gastrophryne carolinensis. The sequence goes on along the minus strand of CM051234.1, from coordinate 576,896,567 downwards.
GGTTATCAATAATGCTGTCATTTTTGTGCTGCCTGTTCTGCATGCTGATCTGTTACTTTATGTGGTTTTCATGTCATCATTCCTTGAGCACTCTGGGCTCTATTCCATGGAACCTCATACCTCCCCTCTGGGTTTCATAACAGAGCTGAGACCTGATCTAATTGTCTCATGTAATAACTCTGGAATGATCCTATCGAGCCAGCTCTGCCTTTCTGTTGCTATACTATCCATATTCCTATTCAGCCCTCAGCCATATGCATCAGGTTAAAAAAAAAAATAGACATCCTGCAAATGCTCACACGCAGCTGCTGGTGTGCACTGGAGCAGACCTTAATATGCATTTGTCTGTGATCAATAAACCCCATCTTTATCTTATTAAAAAACATCCCTCCCCATCCAGCTTTTATATTATACTTACATGTCCTTGCTTTCATGCCAAAGTGTAATGGCACTGGGCTAGAGAACATTGCTGCTAAAGGTGGGGTGGGGATAATATAGAAATGTGTCACATGATTTGCGGCTCCAAGCAAGCTGGCGGCCACATCCCCCCACTTCCCTCTAACAGGAATGGCCATTCACAAATGGCTGGTGCGGGCACGCACCCTGCTAGAGAGATAGCGGGGATGGGGCCGCGGCTCGCGCATGCATCGTTGGACCGGGAAGCTAGGTAAATGAACGGGGTGACCTGGGGGGTTTCACTCAGCGGGGCATCCAAAATCGGGATGGGGGAGGGAATCAATCGACCCGGGAATCTTATAGATTTATTTTTGTAGAATCTCACATTTGTCCACACTTTGGCCAATACTACAAAAAAATAAAAAAGATACACAGCGCCTTAAAAAGTATTCATACTCCTTGAACTTTTTCAGATTTTTAAAAATTACAGCCACAAACTTTAGGTGGAACAAAGCTTGGGATTTTGACTATCCTGGGTAACATACCGATTTGGGATGCCGGCTGTGTGAAACACCACAGATCGTTTAGTAAAGTTATTAATAGCAGTAAAGCTCCTTTTCCAAAAAGAGAGACGATTTTTCGTGCAGGTGCAAGACGAGCACCTCTTGCGAGATGCTTTCTACGTCTGCACTGCAACGCTGGCTGAAGACAGCTTATGCCCTGTGCTCGAGCACTCATGGCCGGACGCTGGGCAGGCCTACGCGCTAGGTGCTAGCGCTGGCACTATATAAACAGGAATCCAGGCACACAACGCCTGGTAAAATCCATAAGTTTTGATTTTAGGGTGATGGCAGCACTTTAACAAGCCGCAAAGACAAGGAAAAACATTGTGGACACTTCAATGACATGACACAGGTTTGGTATTGGCCAAATCGCAAGTTTGCAGGACACCCCAAAAGTGCAAAAAATACATACAGAAACAATTCCAAACAGCCCTGGGATCCAGTGGCATATGCAACAGCACAAAAAAAGCCAAAGAAAATATAACCAACCCAGCCCATTGAAATCTATGGGATAAGGCCACGCAGTGCATGGCGAGCACCTGGTCTTATGTGGCACTGTAGGGAACACCGCACCGGCACAGATGATAGATGGGACATTTTGACCTTCATACACACACCCTTTGCACTGGACTTGACGTTCATCTAGCACTACCTGGCACCAATGGGCACAGATAAAGTAATTTTATATATGGTTCAGAAACCCTAGTTTACTTGTGAGAGTTTTCTCCAAACTCCTACAGTACAAACCTAAAAGAATTAAAAATGTAATACGTTCTAAAAAGAAAAAAAAAAAAAGTTGGTGTCATCTTGAATTAAAATGAAATGTAGGAAGGAGACATCAAAGGCAGTAACTACTTGACACAACTAGGACAATCCTAGCAAGGCTCAGATTTCATACATAATGAGATTACAATATGTATCAGAGGGGGAAACAAAATCAAACTCAGCCTGAGCGCAAAAATAAACACCGTCAGAAATGTAAGACACCTCGGCTGACAAATCTGTGCCCTTGAAATAAAAAAAAATCCCTGTTAGTCTTACCAGTAACGGTATTTCTACAAGTCCTTCTGGATGGCCACAGAGAGGAAACACACCTGGATCAAGTTTAAAAGCCCTACCCCTTCCCTGTCCTGAAGGACAAGTAATTTAGATTCAGGGATGGGGAACTGCCTGTAAGACCCTTTGACTGAAGGCCCGTGTCTTTGTCAGATAATACGGTAAATCTAGCCTGTAGTGTTTAAAGTGGAACAACACCCTCCCATGATCGGCCTGGGAATCTATAAGATTCCTGGACCGATCAGACCCCTGACTGTGTGAAACCCCCCAGAAACCCCTAAATCCCTACCTTATCCCCGATCCAGCGGCGCCCGCTGCCGCCTCCCGCATGTCCCTCTAGCAGGACGCGCACCCGCGCCGGCCGTTTGTGAATGGCCGGCGCGGGCGCGCGCCCTGTAAGAGGGGCGCGCGGGAGGTGGCGGCGGGCGCGCTCTCTTGTCCGTTGCTGCCTCCCGCTTGTCCATCGGCGGTCACGTGAGAGCGAGGAGAGTATTTCGGGGTTTTTGGGGGGGTTTCACACAGCGGGGCACCCCCAATCGGGGTGCCCCGCCGAAGTGGACCAAATCCCAGGATAGTCAAAATCCTGGGTGTTGGTCCACTTTAAGGAAGGTGTAGAGAGATGACCACGTGGCTGCCTTGCAAATTTCCTCAAAGCCCCTGACTTCTCCGCCCATAATGTGGAGACTGCTCTAGTATAGTGGGCTCTGATGTAAGGCGGCGTGGTATTCATGGATGTATAAGCTATAGGGAGATTGAGGCAGTTGTAGCCTAGAGGTAAGGGAGCGGACTTGTAACTGGAGGGTGGCAGGTTCGAATCCTGGTATCTGCAAACATAAATAGCTTGTATGGATTCTACCAGATTATCTGGGTCTGGTAATATGAAAGAGATTGTTATGTCCCGGGAACAGTGAAAGGTAGAGGACATCTTAGGCAGGGATCAGGCCTAACAATGATTCTATCTGGAAAGATGGTGCAATAAGGCTCTCAGATAGACAGAGTCTGTAAGTCACTAACCTGCCTGGCTGAAATTAGGGCAAGAAGATTTCCTGATTTGATTGTTAGGACCTTGTCCAAGGGTTTAAAGGGAGGTTTAACTAACCCTTTGAGGACCAGGACTAAGTCCCAGGAAGGACAACGGTTATGAAATATAGGTTTCTTCTGAGCTATATAAAGAATCTGTTTACCAAAGAGTGATTCCATAGTCTTCTGTCTAGGACGACTGATAAAGCCGAGTGAGGCCTGGGTATTTAGGCTACTTACTGCTAACCCCTGTTCAAAGAAATTCACGTACTGTCACAACTGTGTCTCATTTCAAACAGTTCAATTCCCAGAATGGGTTGAAACACTTCTATACTTTAGTTTAGATTTTTCTGGTAGTCATTTTCCTAGACTCTAGGAGCGTCATAGTAACATAGGGCTCGATTCAACAAAGGTAGAAATAAATTCGTGTCACTCGAAAATGCAATCGTAAAATTTTCTAATCACTCGTAAAATTTTCAAAATGCTCGTAAAAAGGCTGTCGCAAGCGAAAATTATTGGAAAATGTACTCGAATCTAATTTTTTTTCTATTGTTTAGTATTGTTTTCTGATTGTTGCATGGTGTTGTAAGGCTTTTTAATGGGTAAATGTAAATGCATAATTTTTTTTTAAACTTTTTAAGTTACCCGTGTAGCTGTATGTACATGGCTAACATTGTGGATACATGTAATAAAGAGGCAAGGTATGCTGTAGTGGAAGTACTAATTAAACAGTAATATTTGTAACATTGTGGATACATGTAATAAAGAGGTAAGCTATGCTGTAGTGGAAGTACTAATTAAACAGTAATATTTGTAAGAGGCATATATGTAGTTTTTTTTTGGGGGGGGGGGGTTGGTTGGATTGCCAGGGACCTGTATTAAAAATGTTTCCTTTAATGCAGAAATGTGGCAATTGTTTTCTATACAAAGCTTGCTCACATAGCACCACGTGTCCTTGGGTGCAGGGAGCAGCTCTTTGCTAGCTTTAATCTCATGGTACGCCATTCTTATGCTTACAATATAACGTGGACCAAAAGCCAGGATTTTGACTATTCTGGGTTTTGGTGCACCGCAATGTAAAAACCCAAAGGTCTTCTACCAGTTAATGGTGCCAAATATGGATTCCAAAGTTGCACGATTTAGCCTAGTAAGCTGGAAAAGTGCTTGATATGGCAGCTGATCCACTTCCAAACGTGTCCGAAAATATGGGAATGGGTAGTGTGCGCCTTCTCTGCGCCACATCATCTGCAATATGTTCGAAGTCAATGGCCTCGATTCACAAATCATTGAAAAAAATTCTCATGGTAGTAAAAAATTTAATTCATGAGAAAAAAGCCTGAGAATTTCACTGTTACCAAATCACCAGATAGGAAGACACTGAAAGTCAATGGAACTTTTTACTACTAGTAAGAAAGGGTAAAAAGTTCAGTATTTTTTTCAAGAGTAAAAAAAGTGCCATTGACTTTCATTGTCTTCCTAACTAGTGATTCACAAACAGTGGAATTCTCAAGCTTTTTTCTTATGAATTTAATTTTTTACTACCATTAGAGTTTACTACCATTTGCAAAGAAAGTAGAAGGGCTCCATTGTGAGAGAGCAAAATGAGTTTTCTCCTGCTGAAAGCTGCATCAAAAAACTAGTGTGAAACACTCTAATTTATATCATGTGTGTGGCTCATCAAGTCCACCTGAATCAGTAGTAAAATTTTCGAATTGTAAAATGCAGTAGTAAATTTTTCGATCCACTAATTTAATTCGCACTTTTACAATCGCACTCGAATTTAATTCAATTGACTCGTGTTTTACAATGGTTCCAGGTTGCTGAATCACTCGTAAAAAAAATATAGCAAAATCGCAACTTTTTAAGCACAAAACACACGAAAAATCAATTCTCGACCTGAATAAAGACTTTAGTCCATCCAGTTCAGCCTGTTTAACTCCTTCCAGTGGTCTAGTAGCCATGGAAATGTTGTTATTACATGCCAGGAAGGCATCAAGGCCACTTTTGAACATTTTTACTGTATCCATCATTACTACCTCCTCTGGCAGCGAGTTCCATAGTCTCACAGCTCTTACAGAGAAGAATCCCCTCCTATGTCGGTGGAAAAAGCACCTTTCCTCTAACCTTAGTGGATGCCCTCGGGTTATAGTTACACTTCGGGGTATAAATAGATTGTGGGACAGATCTGACCCCGAATATATTTATACATAGTTATTAGATCACCCCTCAAGCGTCTTTTTTCTAAACTAAATAAACCTAACTGACAATCTTTCAGGGTACTCTAGCCCCCGCACTCCTTTTATTAACTTTGTTGCCCTTCTTTGAATGCGATCCAGTTCTGATATGTCCTTCTTAAGCACAGGTGCCCAGAACTGTACACAGTACTCCATATGGGGTCTGACCAGTGACTTGTACAGGGGTAAAATGATGCTCTGGCATTGATTACTATAGTTGAGCTTATTGTTAACTAAAACCCCTACGTCCTTTTCCATTGTTGTTTTACCAAGTGTTTCTTTATTTAGTGTGTAATCATGACACAGATCCCTTTTTGAATATGGGCACCACATTTGCCAAGCGCTAATCCCTTGGAACAGACCCTGTAGTTATTGAGTCCACAAATATTAGAAATAACGGCTATTGTCTATTACTGTACATAACTCCCTTAAAACACGAGGATGTAGGTCATCTGGCCCCCGTGATTTATCGATTTTTATCTGCTTGAGACGGTGCTGGACTTCTTTCTTGGTTAGACCAGTGACATTTAATGGAGGGTTTCGGTTATTCCCCTGTATTTCACTCGGCATGTCACATTCTTTTGTGAATATAGAAGCAAAGAAGTTGTTTAGTAAATATGCTTTCTCCTCATTTCCCTCTATAGGTGTCCCCTCCTTGGTTTTCAGTGGGCCCACACCCTCAGGTTTGTACCTTTTACGGTTTATGTAGCTAAAGAATAATTTGGGGTTAGTTTCATTCTCTTTCGCGACCAGTCTCTCTGTCTCCAGCTTAGCTGCCCTTATCTGTTTACATGGTTTATTTTCTTCTTTATAGTTTTTCAACGATTCCGCTGTCCCTTCCTGCTTTAAACGTTTAAATGCCTTTTTTTTTGTTGTTTATTACCCCCTTAACCTTTTTGTTTAGCCACATCAGTTTACGTGTGTGTCTAATAGTTTTATTCCTGTAAGGTATATATCTGTCACAATGAAAATTAAGGATCCCATTTAGTGTCCATGCTTTTGTTTTTAAAGACATTTTCCCAGTCAGTGCAGTTTAGGGCATCTCTAAGTTGGTCAAACTATGTTAGAGAGACCCTTTTTCTTCAATATAGTCCATTCTGGAGACTCGGGTGAAGCACCAGACCCTGAGTAAGCAGGTCTGGAATTAAATGTAGTTCCCACGGGCCTTCTTGTGCCATTGCGGTTAGAATCGTGAACCAGCTTCTTCTTGGCCATGCTGGTGCAATTAATATAACCTGGCTTCGCTTCAAAGCTATGTTGCAAAGAACCTGTGGCAGGATCTGAGGTGGAGGGAATACATACGCGAGTGGAAATCTCTTACAGTTGGGCCAGGGCATCTACTCTCAGAGCCCCGCCCTCCAACCCATCAAGAAGAAGTGATGGCATTTTGAATTTGTTGCCGACACAGAGAGATCCATCTCTAGTTTGCCCCACCTGTTTACCAATATTTGAAAGATCTGTGGATTTAGGCTCCACTCCGACTTCCAGACCGAGTCCAGCTAAGAAAGTCCGCTACTGAATTTAGGGATCCCTTTAAGTAGACTGCCGACAGGGATCTGGTCCAGAGATGTAGAGGCCCAGCAAGAACATTGCAACGGAATGTAGGGCTTCTGATATGGTCCCCCCCTGACGATTTAGATAAGCTACGGTCGTCGTGTTGTCTGACCAAATCAGTTGTTTGTTTTTTAAGAGGGGTTTTAAGAGCTTCCTGTACCACTTTGATCTCTCTGAAATTTGCGGACCAGATCCCCTGTATGTGGTGGGAGTCTAGGGGTTGCTCCCCATCCCCAACCGTCGGCATTCATGGTGATAACTATAGGATGTCTCCGGCGGCCTTCCTGCAGGATTGAGGGATCCACCCACCACCAGAGTGAGTTCTTGATTCCCTGTTGGTGGTCTGCTCCAGAGAGTCTGGAGAGTGATCCCAGGACTGTACCAGAAGTAGAGAACCTTGTAGCGGCCTGGCGTGCAGCTGTGCCCAAGTGATTAACCAGGATGGTGGAGCTCATTAACCCTAGGATTGATAAGATCCTTCTGAAGGAGACATGATCCTCCCCAATGAAAATCTGAACTTCTCGGATTAGTTTTTCTTGCTTTTCGGTTGGAAGAAAAATCATCTGCCAAGAGGAGTCTATGATGTATCCCATGAATTTGCAGGTTCTGGATGGCAACAGAACTGACTGGTCCCCATTTATAACTCATCTCAGACTCAAACAATTCTGACTGATCTCCCTGTCACCAGAAGGTCGTTCAGATATGGAAAGACTGGGAACTTCTGGGATCTTAGGACACACATCACTTCTGCCAAGATTTTTGTAAAAAATCTGGGTAATGAAGAAATGCCAAAGGGTAACACCCTGTACTGGAAGTGAAGAGTCTTGGAGATTGATACTGATCATCCAATCATCCTGGACCATGAGATGCCTTCCATGACAAATGTAGTGGGGCTGGTTCTATGACTCTTTGTTTGACAAAGTTCAGAGATAGCTAGTGGGAATGCTAACCTATTTTTTGTATCGTGGGGAAACCTGGTAAGGAGAGATTTTTCAGGGGGTCTTTGGGAAAATGAAGCTGGTAAGTCGTAGAAACTAGGTCCAGAATGAACCAGTTTTCTGTGATTGACCGTCAGGCTTCCTGAAAGCCCCCCCCCCCCCCCACAGGTATCTCAGCGTCAGGACTGAAGTCTATTGAACTGGTTGGGGGGTGCACAGATAGGATTGGGTTTACGAACCCCCTTGTACTGCCCCCAGTGCTTCTTAGGTTGTCCACTAGATGATCTAGGATTGACCTTAGCTTTGTTTCTAAATCGCTTGCTTCTTGAAGGAAACTTTTTAGTGCTTTCAGGGGACCTAGAAAGAATGGTTTCTAGTTCAGGGCCAAATATCAACTCCCCCTCAAATAGGATTCCACATAGCCTGGCTTTGGAGAGCAAATCCCCTTGCCAGGTTTTTAGCCAGATGGCTCTTCTGGCACAGTTGATAAGGTCAGTGACCTTGGCGCTAGCTCTAACTGCCTCGGCCAAAGCATCCTCTAAAAAGGAAATAAATAGCTCTAAACATGGAAGGAGCATGTACAGGAGAGTCTGCCTGGGTGTGTCTTTTTCTATATAACCCCTGAGGTTAGAAAGCCAGTCAAAGTTTTCTAGTCACACAATCTGAAGCCATCATAGGTTTAAAGGCAAAGGCTGCAGTATCCTATGCCCCTCTAAGGATTCCCATGGTGCGGCATGGGATCTCGGAATGATCCCAAGTCCTCCAAACTGAGGTCAGCGGATTGTGACACCTGAGCCAGAGAGGGCCAAAGATTAGACTCTACATCACTTCCTCTTCAGGGAACTAGTCAGAAAAAAACTCTCTGGAAACTGTCACTCCTTTTTTCATAATGTCAAGGAGGGCCGAATGAACTGGAAAGGCTTTACTTTTCTTAAACAATAATTTACGTTATAAAAAATCTTGGGAAGATAAAGGCTGCTCATCAGTGTATATCTGCATAGTATCATAAACGTCCTCCAGAAGTAAGAAGGTTTCTTCTGAAATCGTATTGCCTGAACCTCTGGGGTCAGTCTCGACCTAAAGATCCTCCCCTAAAGTTTATCTGAATCTTATCTGAGGAAACCAAGCTCCCCCTATCCACTGACTCAGTGGCTACCAATACGGAAGAGGGACTAGGTGTAGGAATGCGGACTTGCGCTGGATCTGTGGGAACCTGACTAGTTACCCCCTGGGACTGAGAGGAGCCAGTGTCTCTGGAGGAAGACACCCCAGCCCTCATCATAGACCTACAGACCTCTGGGATAGAGGCCATGTCTGTCTGCATATTGCCCATCCTCTGTATAAGGTAACTGGCTGCTTTTCTATCTTGTGTTATAAGCAAGCCTTACAGAAACATCTATTCCAGGAATCTGCCAGTATCGTGGGCTTGGGAGGGCCTTTATCCTTTTATTTCTCTTTCTCCATTTTAGATGCAGGAGGCTAAGAGATAATAGGAGAGAAGGAATACCGATTAGTGAAACTCTGAAGATGCTAGTTACATACAATAGGCCCTATTAACGTGTGTATCCCTCCAAAAGCAGCAGAAAATATACGCCTCACCGTCTTATGCTGATAGGGCAACCTGGAAAGGAACATCATCTGCTGTGAAGAGCACCCCTGCGGCCCCGCGCCTGCTGCTGCTGCTGTTCTGGCTGTGTCTCCTAACACACCGAGTCCTCCTTAGCCTGTCTCTGGCCAGGAAGTGTGTCTGGAACGCATGTGGTTCCGGACAGAAGTGACCTCCCGGACTGGAAGTCGTCACGGACGGCATGCGACTGAAGTGCCCTTGGAGCAAGGCACCTAACCCCCAATTGCTCCCCGGGCACTGAGTTTAGGGCAGCCAACCGCTCTGGGCACACATGTATTTCACTGCCCCTTAGTTTGTAATTCACTTGTATATAGTCACTCACATGGTGTTTATTCACTGGTGTGTACATGGAGTTTTGGTGTTCACAGTACACGGATGGGTAACATGCGGAGAAGGAATTTCTTGCGTGCGTTGGCACAGTGCGCGGTTATTACTGTTATTGAGATGTGGTTTTCCAGCAGTGCAGATCCCGGTGTCCAGCCCAGTGTTGTGGTGCTTCAAAGAACCCCCTGGCCACAGGTATGCTGTCCTGTGGATGTAAAGCCAGGGTTGGTGAGCACCTCCCCAGGGTCTCCTGGTGTGTACAAAATTTACATAAAATGGTCGTTGTTTGAGCAGGCCTTCTCCTAGGAAGAAAACACAGCACCGAGGACTGGGGGGGGGGGGGGGGGGGGGGGGAGGGGGCTTTTAAACTTGTTCCAGTTGTGTTGTTGTGTTTCCTCTGGGGGGGGGGGGGGGGGGGGGGGGAGAAGTTTGCTTTCTCTCTCTCTCTCTCTCACTGTGGCCGTCTGCTACATAATATTCCAAAAGATTTTCTTGATGTCTGGATCAGTACTAGAAAGTAGAGTTTAACATTAGCTGCATGAGGTTGATATCGGCTGCTTTAACCCAAATAGTGTAGGATGTGACAGTAGAAATAATTTTTGCATAAATCTCATTTATAAGCACATATAATGACCAACTTTTGACAAACATTTTTCTAACAAATTAAAACTTTGAATGACCCAACTGTGCCTGCTAAAACTCGTGCTGTGTGCCCAGGAGGCAAAAGTGAATGGGTCAAACCAGGCAATAAGATACTGCCTCTAATACTCTGACTTAAGCCACAATAAAGCAGGAGGAATCCTTGTTTGTAACAAGCTGCGCCATCAAGGAAGCCCAACAGTCCCATGCAGTCATCTCCAGTCCCCAAAAACCTGAAGAGAAAAGCCAAAAAGTAGGAGTACTAACATGCAACTTCCCTCATCCTCCTGCAGGAGGCACCATATTTTTATGGGAGGTTAATCATTTGGCATCTTTTTCACCTTTATTGTGTGTACATATTATATAGTTAGGTCCATAAATATTTGGGCACGGACACAAATTGTTTTTTCTGCCTGTTTACTGAAACATATCCATATAATGGTTATATAATGGACAAAGTCCAGACTTTCATTTAAAGCGCACCTTCACCCTAAATAAGAGTCTATCTTATATGTTTCTCCCACGCTGTACATACAGATTGCTCTCATTAAAAATCATCCTACCTGCATCTACTGCATGTTATGAGACTTTAAACATCCAAGATGGCGGCTCATGGATGTGCAGGCAGCCTGCAAACAGGAAGTGTCTTCTGACTGTGTTGCTCTGCATCCTGGGATTGCTGACCTTTTCCTGACCCCAGCTCTGCTTTGTCTGTGCAAAGCACAGCTATAACCCCACCCCCTGCACTTTATCCTGCTCTCCTCTCCTCAGTATGTGTGATGCTTATGATTCAAGATGGCGGCGCCCGTATCCTAAAGTCCTGAACAGAGTTGCAGCCCAGTGGGGGAAAGAATAATAAGTATGTGACTAAAAATGTAAAATATATTAATTTTAGATGCTGGGGAATGGTTTTTTAAGGGTTTGGGCTTTTCATTAAATCATGCTGAAGGTCCGGTTTAAGGGTATTCACAACTGGATGAAGGATTTAGGAGTTTCGGCTCCTTATTATGTGCCACCCTGTTTTTAAAGGGACCAAAAGTAATTGGACATTTGACTCAAAGGCTGTTTCATGGGCAGATGTAGGCAATTCCTTTCTTATGTCATTCTCAATTGAGCAGACGAAAGGCCTGGAGTTGATTTGTTGTGTGGTGCTTGCATTTGGAAGATTTTGCTGCGAAGAAAACATCTGGTCAATGCAGGGTAAACAAGCCATCCTAAAGTGGACCAAAACCCAGGATTTTTACTATCCTGGGTTTTGGTCCTTTCCCTGGGGGCACCCAGATCTGGGGTGAAGAGAAACACCCTCACAACAGCCAACTAAGTGAATACCACTCTCCAGGATGTAGGTGTATCAATATTCAAAACTACCATAAGGAGAAGACTGCATGAAAGTGAATACAGAGGATTCACTGCACAGTGCAAGCCACTCGTACGCCTCAAGAATAAAAAAGCTAAATTGGACTTTGCTAAAAAAAAAAAAAAAAAAAAAAAATCTAAAAAGCCAGCACAGCTCTGGAAGAACATTCTTTGGACAGATGAAACCAAAATCAACCTCTACCAGAAACACGGCAATGTCTGGTGATACCCATGAGTTCAAGACTCCAGGCAGTCACTGCCAACAAAGTAGACAAAAGTATTAGAAATCAAATTTTTTTTTTAACAATTATTTACATTTGGCCAATTACGTTTGAGCCACTGAAATGAAGGGTTTGCATTTTTTAAAAATGCTTTAGTTCCTCACATTTTTTATGCAATAATTTTGTTCAACCCACTGAATTAAAGTGGACCAACACCCAGGATTTTGACTATCCTGGGTTTTGGTCCACTTCAGGGGGGCACCCCAATTAAGGGTGCCCCGCTGTTTGAAACCCCCAGAAAGCCCCCAAAACTCACCTCACCACGCTCCCACGTGGCCGCGCTGACCAATCACCGCCGACGGACAAGCGGGTGACAGCGGCGGACAACACAGCGCGTCCGCCGCCGCCGCCTCCCTTCACAAACGGCCGGCGCGCGCACGTCTAGAGGGGCGCGCGGGAGGCGGCAGCGGATGAGGTAAGTTTATTGGGGGTTTGGGGGGGGGGGGGGGGGGGGTCATCGTGAGGGAAGTGATCGGCCCGGGAATCTTATAGATTCCCGGGCCGATCACCCCTGGGTGACGGTCCACTTTAAAGCAGAAAGTCTGAGCTTCAACTGCATCTGAATTGTTTTGTTCAAAATACATTGGGAATGGTACAAAAAGAAGATGTAACAGTAATACATTTATGTCACAAATAGCAATATAAAATGAAAGTTTAACTCTTCAGGTTTCTATGGATATTCACAAATGTTCAATCCTGCCGCATCCATGCCATCATCCAACAGCCTGATCCATGGAATAGACCAGGTCGCCATTTGTTTTAACTGCTGTCAGTCTTGTGGAAGTGGGGGAAGCCATCTCTTCAAAATGTTTCACCCACTTTATGATGTCATGGTGGTGAGGGACAAAAAAATACAATTCTGTGAGTACTCACCTGTAGAATTGATTTTGGTGGTGTCCTGTTCGGGTCGCTCCATTCTTGACAAGTGGGTTATCCGCCACAAGGTGGCGCAGTGACTGCAAGATGAAACTTGTGGCTCCTCCCAGCTCATATAAAGGCATCCGTCTCCCTAAGAATCCCCAGTGGTTGAAAAGCAGTAAAAACAGAGACATGCCGGGAGGCCAGAGACCATGTTACTTCACACAGCCTCTCTCAAGAAAAAAGTAATACAACAGTAATCACCATAACAGGCAAAGGAGAATAACAGAACAAGGGTGGGATGGAGCGAGTGCTCACAGAATTGTATTTTTCCTGGTGTACTGTTCGGGTCGCTCCATTCTTGACAAGTGGGACATCCAAAAGCAGTGTCCAAAAGAAGGGTGGGATCCCCAGTGAGCAACATCACGTAGTTCATGGCACTACCGCCTGAAGCACCTTACGGCCAAAAACAGCATCAGCTGAGGCCCTAACATCAACCTTGTAAAAAGTATGAACTGAAGACCAAGTAGCGGCCTTACAAACCTGTTCAACCGAAGCCTGGTGCTGAAAAGCCCAAGAGGCTCCAATAGCTCTGGTAGAGTGAGCAGTGACCCGAAAAGGGGGTTTCCTTCCCCTTGGCAGAGTACGCTTGCACCACCGTCTGATCCACCTGCTGAGAATGGACTTGGCTGGAGGCAATCCCTTCCTAGGCCCGTGAGGAAGGACAAAAAGAGAATCCGACTTCCTGAAGGATTCCGTAGCAACCAGGTAGTACTTAAGGACTCTGACCACATCCAAAGCATGGAGGGTCCTCTCAGAATTAGAAGGCGAGGGACACAAAGAAGGCAAGGCAATGTCCTCATTGAGATGAAAGGCAGAAACCACCTCAGGCAGAAAGTCCGGTTTGAGACGCAAAACCACCTTATCCTGATGCCACTCAAAGTAAGGAGGCTTCATACAAAGTGCCACCAGCTCTTAGCTACCAAAAAGACCACCTTCAGAGTCAGAATGGATAAGGCAGCATCACACAAAGGTTTAAAAAGGATGACCCTGGAGAGCAGAAAGCACCAAATTCAAATCCCACACCGGTAACATAGGTTTACGCGGTGGACGTACACGAGTAACTCCTTGGAAAAAGATCTTGATAAGTCTATGATTGGCGAAGGATCTTTGGAAGAAAATAGCCAAGGCCGAAACCTGACCCTTGAGGGTACTCAACTGGAGGCCTGAATCCAAACCATGCTGTAGGAACGCCAAAATCCTAGAGAAGGAGAAAGTGCGACAGGAAGGACCCTTAGACTCACACCAGGCAATGTAAGTGTGCCAGACTCATAATCATGGAGGAGGATTCCCTCCGAGCCCGAATCATGGTACGCACGAACGGAGCAGACAGCCCTTTCTCCGTCAAGATGGAGGTTTCAGCAGCCAAGCCGTCAAGCCAGCGTTTGTAAATTGGAGTGGTGTAACAGCCCCTGAGTGAGAAGCCCTGGATTGTCGGGCATTACGTAGCGATCCACATCTGAACAATGTCCGCGAACCAACACCACCTCGGCCAACGAGGAGCCACCTGAATGGTTAGTACCCCCTCCTGGGCTATCTTGCGCAGCACTCGCCCCAGGAGTGGAAATGGAGGAAAGGCGTAAAGGAGTCGGAACTCCGTCCAAGGAATTGCCAGAGCGTCCGTGGCGCAGGCCAAAAGGATCTCTTGACAGGGAGACGAACCTTGGAAGCTTGTGATTGTGACGGGACGCAAACAGGCCCACGTCCGGCTGACCTCAGCGGCGACACAGAGCGTGAAAGATCTTGTTGCTGAGAGACCATTCCCCCAGATGAGAAGTCCCCCCTGCTCCACCCCGGGGATGTAAACCGCGGAGATGCAGGGAACATTCTCCTCCGCCCAAGACAGGATCTGGGTCACCTCCTTGAGGGCTCGCTTGCTCCGAGTCCCGCCCTGGTGATTGATGTAGGAGACCGCCGTCTGATTGTCCGAGTGGACCTGGACCGCACGACCCCATAGATGGGGAGTCAAATGAAACAGGACCAACCGGATCGCCCTCAGCTCCAGGAGATTGATAGGTAAGTGAGCCTCCTGCAGGCCCCACTGGCCCTGAAACTTTAGCGATTGCCAGAAACCTCCCCAGCCTGTCAGACTGGCATCCGTGGTAACAATCACCAAGCAAGGAGTAAGAAAGGACCTGCCCACTAGAAGATTTCTGGAGTCCGACCACCACGAGAGGGACCGCCTGGCCAGAGGGGACAGAGAGAATTCCTGCTCCAGGGACTCCTGTGACCGATCCCAAATGGTCAAGAGATTCAATTGAAGAGGTCTCATGTGGAACACAGCCTCGAAACAAGACACCATGAGACCCACCAACTTCATCCCCAGACGGATGGAAGGACGTAGACCCCAGAGTAAGGCCCGTGCCTGAAGGCCCGCCACCTTCAGCTGGGGAAGGAACACCTTGACCTGAGAGGTGTCCAGAATCATGCCCAGGAAGCACCTCACCAAAGAAGGAGTGATCGAGGATTTGGGATAATTGATCCCCCAGCCGAAGTCCTCGAGAGTGGACAACACCGTCTGGGTGTCGATCTCGGCCTGCTGAAGAGACTGAGCAGCAATCAGCAAGTCGTCCAGATAGGGAAGAATACGAATGCCCTGGCTCCGCAGCAGGGCCATAACACCCGCCAGCACCTTTTGAACACCCGGGAGGCTGAAGAAATCCCAAACGGCAGCGCCACAAACTGGTAATGCTGATCCTCCAGCGCAAACCTCAGGAACTTCTGATGTCCCTGGAATATAGGGATGTGCAGATAGGCATCCCTGATGTCCACCGTGGTCATGAATTTTTTTTTCCCACTGGCCTGCAACTCTGTTCAGCACTCTAGGATACAGGTGCCGCTATCTTGCCTCAGTAGCATCACATACTGGAGAGAAGTGCAGGGGGTGGGTTATAGCTTTGCTTTGCACAGACAGAGCAGAGCTGGGGTCAGGAAAAGGTCAGAGTGGCACAGTCATAAGACACTTTCTGTTTGCAGGTAGCCTGAAACTCCATGTGCCGCCATCTGGAATGTCTAAAGGCTCAGAAAATGCAGTAGATGCAGGAAGGATCATTTTTAATGTGAGCAATCTGTATGTACAGGGTGGGGGAAACATATGCTCTTATTCAGGGTGAAGGTCCGGTTTAACTCCTCAGGTTTCTACGGATATTCACAAATGTTCAATCCTGCCGCATCCGTGCCATCATCCAACAGCCTGATCCATGGAACTGACCAGGTCGCCATTTGTTTTAACTGCAGTCAGTGGAATTAGAGGAAGCCATCTTCTCAAAATGTTTCACCCACTTTGTGATGTCATGGTGGTGAGGCACAAAAAGGTCTCTGAACACTGGTTAACAAAGTTTTAGCATATTCTTTCACACAATAAGCTTTTCTTGCACTGATGCTGCCATTTTAATATGCACTTCATGGATTCTTCATTGCCCAAATAACCTGAGAGCACTCACTCCCTTGCACCAAAGAACAGATGTCCCGGCCCAATCTGACCCACCAAGGTTCTTGCCACACATGCAAAGCCAGAGAGGAATAATACTCATAACAGGCCTGTGTAACCCCATCCTGGGCAAGCCCCTATAACATTCTTTCCTGAAGTGCCGTCTCCATATGTGATCACTGGATGTCTAACTGAAGCAAAATAAACATTTGGATTTTATTTGCCTTGTGCTGGATCTTATTGTTATTGCAAATAGACTTATTCTAATGAAATACAACATCCCCACTAACTTTTACTTTTCCACAATATCTCCCCGATACTAAAACAACTGTGTTGCGCTTTAACATGAATTAAAAAAAATAGAACAAAGGACTAGTGAAACACAGTGTTCAGTGTTTCTTGGTAAGTGTACAATGCACATGTTTCAGGCAGCAAGGTTTGCCAGCATTCCTCAGTTAGCGTGCACACCCTGCCTGGGTGCAACTCAGCAATACATCACATACAAGGGAAGAAAACAAAATCCGTTTTACTGGCAAGTGAACCATGGCACGCATTGTCAGACTTATTTCAGGTACGAAGAGAAAACATACTGCAAATATTGTATTAAATCTGGCACGTTTTATATGTTTATTAATGACACAGTCCACTCATATTATTACAAACGCTCCCTACTTTAAAACGGCGGCACTAAGCAACTCATGTTGCTGTCATGTGTAAAAGGGGATGATTTTAGGTGTCAGTTATTTCTGAAACTCTGCAGTTATGACAGGTTCCCATGCTGCTGAGCTGAAAGTGTATCATGAGTTGGCGAATGGCACCATTACGAATATGCCACATGGAAACTGGGGAGTAACATGTGCCATTTAATTGAGAGGTTAACGTTGGCTGCTAAGAAGGGCGCGGGGGACGGATAATCACTGCACCTCTGCAATAAAGTTGCATCAGCAGAAAAGCTTATTTCCACGGCAGTATCGTAATTCTATCCCCACTAATAGGTTCCCTTCTCTGATCATTGTCATGCTGATTGTATTCCCTGGGGCAGATAGGAACTTCCAACAAGACCTCTCCTGATTTTTAGCAAGATTCTTTTGGCAAAATTTTTTTTTAAGAACTTAGGGAGTGTTTTTTGCAGGTATTTTTTGGCAAGATCAGATTTTTCACTACCGTTTTCAATAGGCGACATGCTTTTTTTCCCATAAAAGTCACTATAGCCAGTGTGATTTTTATCAATGAAAAGGACAGCCTGCAATTTTTTTCCCCATGTTAGATTATTCTCAGGAGGAGGAAGAAGAAGGAGAAAGGAGAAGAGTGCCCTCCCCAAAAGCCAACTTGCCCGTGCACCAGGCGTAAGTGCTGGTAAACCAGTGCACAGAGGCCCGTCCCTGTTGGTTATTTTCCCTTATTCCTGTCACTATGGCTTCAGGGCTCTTCTAGGGATGCCCAACACACGTGCTCATACAGCCTCTTCTGCACCACCAGTGCTCCAAATGGGGGTGCCTAATTGGGCAGGGTAGCAGCATATCACAAACCAATGCCAGCAGGTGACATGCCGGCTTACTAATGCAGTGAACCGGTATAGGGCTCCATAACAAGCTGCAATGAAAGTCCTTTAATAGTGAGAGATGGGCCTCTCTGGGATCTCCCCCACATGACATGTCATAGGAGGGGGGGGGGCGGGCATGAAGGGGGGTTTTCTTGGGAAACGCCCCTTCTTCTGTGATGTATGAATTCATGTGGGGGAGATCCCAGAGAGCTCAGCCTCTCTGTATAAAAAAGGAGCCCCTCATCCAAAACTCATTCCCCTCACTTATAGCGAGGATGAAAGTAGGGGGAGATTATACAGTGCCGGCCAAAGACCACATGGAGCTCTGAATTATGCAAGCCCGCAAGGATTCACTCAACGAGTTCACTTGACGAGTTGCATCGAGCAACTAGTTTAGATTTCACATTCACGGCTCTGAATCAAGCTTAAATGTGCCAAGACATGTCACATGGCTAGAAATGCTCTGGTTGGAAGAGTACGACCAAGACTTCCAAGTCCTCTCTTGTCCCACTAATTCTCCAGACTTGGGTCACCTAGATTGTGTTCACTCTATAAATCCTTCCCTATGAACGCTCCAGCAGCTGCGCAATCAACATGGCAACAGATACCAGAAAAATTCCCTGTCATTCCCAGCCCATCTTGCTGAGACACCACACACACATACTGCACACGGCGGTTACTCGGGATATAAATTAGTGGTCAAAATAATGCGATGTGATGAGACGGTGTATCATTTATTACCTTAATCTGCTGCCTCCTTAGCATCGCCAGCTCTCTCATATCCCGGAAGGGCTGTAACAGATATTGGTAAAATTCTGTAGTGGCTTCTACCACAGCGCTGTAAGCGTCATCTTCCATCTGATACAACTCCAGTAAGTCCACCATGACTTCAGTCGCTTTGTGTTTTTCCAACAGCTACAAATACACAAACACATAAATATTAGTTATAGAAAAAAAATCATATGACTGAAACAGATGCCATGTTACACAAGTTGTGCATTAAAGTGTATATAAATATGAAAAGTCCATCTGTTCTGTTGGGTATGGCACTAAAACTGCAACTCTGACTAGGATTTATACCAGGGAAACTTGTGTACAGGCCCCATCATGGCATTGGACTGTGTACAGTCATTACACAACACAATACACAAGAGCTGCTAATTTCTTGGTTAAAATGCAAAGCATCCTGAAATTCTTTGGTCCCCTTTTCCCTTAACCCCTCCCACAAGCCCAGTTGCTGCCTGTTAGTCAGCAGAATGTTGCAAAGCTGAAAAAAAAAAAAACACACCTTGACGCGATGACCTGCAAAGCGTTCCGGATTAGGCAGTTTTCTATGCCATTTGTTGCTGAGCTATACCAGCTATACCAACTTTATTGTTGCAATAAGGCGCTCCTAATTGCATTATTCTAAAACTCGTTCATACATTAACTATAGCAGGTTTTTCTATATGGATATATACAGTTTGCAATTACTCTTTGAACTGGGTCCGGAGTGTGGAACCAGCCAATAATCTTGCACCAAACAGCCTGTTTATAGACTTAATGCATACCTGCCTGCTGTTATTTCTTTGGTGTAGTGTATGCTTTTTAACCATGTCAGCATGTTGAATTACAGTTGTTGAAACACTAACTTTGTTCCACCTTATCCCCCTTGGGAACAGTATAAAATAACCCATTTCAAAAGCACCTGATCTTTGTGTATTCTAGGCAAATTTTTTGCTTCAATTTTTGACGTGGGGCTGAGCTGGGATGGACCCAACGTGGCTTGCTCAGGCTGAGATCTCCAAGGGACAGAGTAGCTGTAAGACCCATTTTTTTGCATGGTCCTGGAGAACTGAAAGTGAAAAAGGACAAACTTTGCTACCCTAAAACTGCTTTTACCCTACATTGCAGGAAAGGGGGCAGGCATCAAATCAGATGCATGCTGTTATTGTCGTTGGGTTTAGTCCCTTTAATGCATTTTTGTATGCGATAAGACATTTCTCCTATTTAGATAATTCAATTGTTTTTTTTTTTTGGGGGGGGGGGGGGGGGTGTTGTAACCCAATAGTGGTTTTGAATAGATTGGGGGGGGGTGTTGCACAATATAATGCATGATCAGTTCTCACATCATGCAGGATCCGGTAAGTTTGACAAGCAAAAAGTATTTTTTGTACAGTGTATTAGGCATAGAGTTACTTTTGAGCATCTTACTGTACAATTTTGGCTCCGGTCATGCACATAAACAGGGCTTCATCAGTCATTCTCTTATACAAGAAGCATTGATTGCAGAGCATGTGGTGCTTTTACCTTCCCAATGGACCTTACTGGCGGATGCTTTCACATCCCCCATCCTGACTCAGCAGTAAATTTGAAATTTAATCCTTTCACGAATCCTATTTTAGATTTTTTCATGCTCGCTCACACATTGCCTGTTTTTTTGTAAGATGTAGCCATTAATTACAGCATTTTTCAATGTATCAATGATTCCTAGGCTTGGGGTATTCATTGGCCTTACTTTTAGAGCTGATCATCCACTGTTATAAATATTACATGCACGATTTTTCATGAAAATATATATTTTATTTTTAGTTTATTGTTTTTAGGTGCCAAATTAAAGGAGCATTGTTTGAAATATTGACTTGTATATATCATTTTCAGCCAGTTGGCTCACATTTTTAATAGGCTGCATTTTCAATTGTTTATTCACAGATTTTTTCGGCTAACATTTTGCTAACATTGGTTCTCGTCAGAGCCACAATGCACCCTGGGGATATCCCGACTCCCTTTGTGCTACATGGCCCAACCAGCAGACATTCTAGGAATGGTGGTATTGCGAGTGGGGGAACTAGTAAGGCCCTTTCATACCTAGACATTAGCGTCACATTGTAGTCTAAACACTCCAATGTGTCACAAACGGCAATATAATGCAGCCCATTAAAGTAAATGGGCGCTTTAACATCAGTGCGCAGCGGTTGCATGCAGCGCATCTACAACGCTACCCCATAGAATGCTATGGGCACAGTAGGTAAAGAGCGTGCATTGTGCTTTACCTGCAGTGCGGTGAAAGAGCCATATCTACCACCACTTCCGGATCCATCGCCGGTGGTCCCCCGCCAGAATCTCTTCTGTTGCCACCACTGCTGCCTCGGCCCTCACGGGAGCCTCCACTCATGACTACATCCCCCGCTAGAGCCACCTCCTCCAGAGCCTGGTCCTCCGCCACCTCCTCCAGAGCCTGGTCCTCCGCCACCTCCTCCAGAGCCTGGTCCTCCGCCACCTCCTCCAGAGCCTGGTCCTCCGCCACCTCCTCCAGAGCCTGGTCCTCCGCCACCTCCTCCAGAGCCTGGTCCTCCGCCACCTCCTCCAGAGCCTGGTCCTCCGCCACCTCCTCCAGAGCCTGGTCCTCCGCCACCTCCTCCAGAGCCTGGTCCTCCGCCACCTCCTCCAGAGCCTGGTCCTCCGCCACCTCCTCCAGAGCCTGGTCCTCCACTGCCTGGCCCCCTGCCGCCACCTCCTTTGATGCCTGGTCCTCCGCCGCCACCTCCAGTGCCTTCTCCCCTGCCGGAGCTGCCGACTGGTCCCCGTCGACACCTCCACTGATGCCTCCTACTCGTCCAATGATGGAGTGGTCGCGTTGCCCGCCACTGGCCCCCCACTTTAAAGCTGGGGGGACAGGAAACAACAGCGCAGTGTAGGGCAGCAGGTTGCATTGTTCCACATTGTGGAAGTGCACAATGTGAAAGGGGCATCACAGCTGCAAACACAGCAGCAGTTGCACTTCCTCCAACAGGAAGGGTATGGATAGATCTATCTTTTGAGATAAACAAGGTGGCCACGAATAAATACAATTTGTGCCCTGGGTTACAAAAACGGGTCTGGTTCTCAGCTTCAACAACATTTTAGTGCATCAGGATGAATTATCTGCATGTTAGATAAGCAAATGTTTGATTTTATTAGACAATCCCTTTAAAGCCTCCACCACAAGGACACACCCACTGCCATTTTTGAGATTGCCGATAGCTTTATCATAAAGTGGCCCAAAACCCAGGATTTTGAATATGCTGGGTTTTGGTCCTTGCCCCGTTGTGTGAAACCCCCCAGGTCGCCTGAACAAACTCGCCTCCTCCCAGTCCTACGACACAGGGGCAGTTGCTTGTCCAATCAGTGCGCTCAGATCCACATTCCCCGCTACCCTCTAACAGGGAGCGTGCCCGCGCTGGGCATTCACAAATGCCTGCCGCGGGCGTGTGCCCTGCTAAAGGGATACTGGGGATGCGGCTGCTGCTCGCACATTCTTCGTTGGACCGAGAAGAAAGGGAGTTTTCGGGTGACCTGGGGGGTTTTACACAGCGGGGCACCGGGGAGCAAGTATGCCTGCCCTGGAGTCTGAGAATCCTGGATGATGTGATCCAGCCTGCTGGCTGCATCTCTGGTTTTACTGTAGCTCTCCTGCGCCAATCTGAATGGCTGGGAACTGGAGCCCTCCATAGCTACAGGGAAGCCTGGGAATCAGTCGTTGGATCCACTTAGAAAGGTGGGTTTACCAACATCCATGGAGGATTCAAACAGTGAAGTATACCGATTTTGGATGACCCGGGTGCAGGCTAGTGGATCGTCTATTGTCAGTCAGTTCAGAGACCACCCTTCAGGAGAATATGACACAGAGTTTGTAACCTCTTCAGAGTCTGGGCTGGATTGTCGACAAAGAAAAAATACATTTCTGTGAGTACTCACCTGTAGAATTGATTTTGTAGTATACAGCACGTCCTGTTTCACCAAATTCTTTACACTTGGGATATCCGCCACAGGGTGGCGCAGTGGACTGCAGAAGAGACTTGTGGTGTCTCCCGGCCCTATAAAAGGACAGGAACCTTCCACAAATTCCCAGTGTTACAAAGCAGTTAGACAAGAAGCCGGGAGAATAATAATGAAGGAAATCCCAACCAAACATCTGAACAAATAACCATACAGCGGTAACCAAGAATAATGATAACATGGGAGGGGTGAAACAGGATGTGCTGTATACTACAAAATCAATTCTACAGGTGAGTACTCACAGAATTGATTTTTTCAAGTATACAGCACGTCCTGTTTAACCAAATTCTTTACGCTTGGGACGTCCAAAAGCAGTGTCCATAAAGTAGGGTGGGATCCCCAAAGAACAACGGCGGACAGATTAAACCACTGCCGCCTTAAGAACTTTGCGGCCAAAAGCAGCATCAGCTGAAGCCTTAACATCAACCTTGTAAAACTTGGAAAAAGTATGAACAGAAGACCAAGTTGCGGCCTTGCAAACTTGTTCAACAGAAGCCTGGTGCTGAAAGGCCCAAGAGGCACCAATAGCACGAGCGGAATGAGCAGTAAGGCGGAAGAGAGGTTCCTTCCCCTTAGCAGAATAGGCTTGCACCACTGCCTGACGGATCCACTTGCTGATAGTGGACTTATCCGGAGGCAAACCCTTCCTAGGTCCAGAAGGAAGAACAAAAAGAGCATCAGTCTTCCTGAAAGATTCAGTAGCTACCAAGTAAAACTTCAGAACCC
Source organism: Gastrophryne carolinensis (assembly GCA_027917425.1). Taxonomy (NCBI): domain Eukaryota; kingdom Metazoa; phylum Chordata; class Amphibia; order Anura; family Microhylidae; genus Gastrophryne; species Gastrophryne carolinensis. Next base: position 576,873,165 of record CM051234.1, on the reverse strand, counting down.
TGACCCCATCAAAAGAATGCAGAGTCCTCTCCTTGGAATTAGCAGGATTAGGACACAAGGAAGGCAAGACAATGTCCTGATTCAGATGAAAAGCAGACACAACCTTAGGCAAGAAATCTGGCTTAAATCGAAACACCATCTTGTCCTGGTGTTGCTCAAAATAAGGAGGTTTGATGGAAAGCGTCGCCAACTCAGAAACATGCCTGACAGAAGTGATAGCCACCAAAAAGGCTACCTTAAGAGTCAAGATGGGTGGAGAGGCTCAAAATGACAACCCTTCAGAGCAAATAACACCAGATTCAAATCCCAAACTGGTAACATAGGTTTACGTGGCGGACGCACATGAGAAACCCCCTGTAAAAAAGTCTTAACCAAACGGTGACTGGCAAAAGATCTTTGGAAAAAAATTGCCAGAGCTGAAACATGACCTTTGAGGGTACTAAATTAAGGGCCCAAATCCAAACCATGTTGCAAGAATTCCAGAACCCTGGGAACAGAAAACACCCGACAGGGAAGAGATTTGGACTCACACCAGGTAATGTAAGCATGCCAGACCCTGTAGTAGATAAAAGGACGAGGACTTCTTCCTAGCCCTAATTATGGTATCAACAACAGAGGCAGGCAAACCCTTTTCCATCAAGATGGAGGTTTCAGCAGCCAAGCCGTCAAAGCCAGCGTTTGTAAATTGGGATGGCACAGCTGCCCCTAAGTGAGCAGATCTGGATCCTTGGGCAGGACGTACTGATCTACTGCCAACTGCACGATGTCTGCGAACCACACCCTTATTGGCCAACAGGGGGCCAGCAGAATGGTTGGCACCCCTTCTTGGCTACCTTGCGCAGCACCCTGCCCAACAGAGGAAATGGAGGGAACACATAGAGGAGCGAAACCCCTTCCAAGACAAGACATTGCCAGCGCATCCGTGGCAAAGGCCAGAGGATCCTGTGACAGAGAGACAAAGAATGGAAGTTTGAGATTGTGACGTAAAACAAACAGGTCCACATCCGGCAGACCCCAGCGGTGGCACAGAGAGTGAAACACCCTTACGCTGAGGGACCACTCCCCCAGCCGAGACATCCCCCTGTCCAGGGAGTCTGCCTCAAGGTTCTCCACTCCCGGGATGTCAACTGCCGATATGCAGGGAACTTTCTCCTCCACCCAGGGCAGTATTAGGGGCACTTCCCTGAGGGCTCGCTTGCTCCGAGTCCCTCCCTGATGACTGATGTAGGCTACCGCCGTCCGGTTGTCCGAGCGGATCTGACCCCGAAGGTGCGGAGTCAACTGGAAAAGAACCAACCTTATCGCCCGCAGTTCCAGAACGCTGATGGGAGCATGGGCCTCCTGAGGACCCCACTGACCCTGGAACTTCAGAGACTTCCAAAAGCCCCCCCAACCTGTCAGACTGGCATCTGTGGTGACAGTCTCCCAGTACGGAGGCAGAAAGGTCCTGCCCACTAGGAGATTCCTGGAGTCCAGCCACCACGAGAGGGACTGACTGACCAGAGGGGACAGAACAAATCCCTGATCCAGGGACACAGGATCCCGATCCCAAACTGACAAGAGCTGCAACTGAAGAGGTCTCATGTGAAACTGAGCAAAGGGGACTGCCTCAAAGCAGGACACCATCAGGCCCAACAGCTGCATCCCCTGCCAAATGGAGGGGTGAGGGCAAGAAAGTAGAGACCGTGCCAGCGTCTGCAGGCTCTCCACCTTCTGCTGAGGCAGAAAAACCTTGACCTGAGATGTATCCAGAGTCATGCCCAGAAAGGACCTCACCAAGGACGGAGACAGAGAAGACTTGGGATAGTTGATCACCCAACCGAAGGACTCGAGTGTGGAGACCACCATCTGGGTATCCAGCTCAGCTTGATGGAAGGACTGAGACGCAATCAGAATGTCGTCCAGATAAGGAAGGATGCGAATGCCCTGAGATCTCAACAGAGCCATCACCCCCGCTAGCACCTTGGTGAAGACCCGAGGAGCCGAGGTAAGATCAAACGGTAGGGCCACAAATTGGTAGTGCTGATCCTCCAGAGCGAACCTGAGAAATCTCTGAAGACCTGGAAAGATTGGAACATGAAGGTAAGCATCTTTGATGCCCACAGAAGTCATGAAATCGCCCGGGCGCAAGGTACTGACCGCCGAACGCAGAGTCTCCATGCGAAAAATCTTGTACCTGACAAATTTGTTGAGGCGCTTCAAATCCAGGATGGGCCTCAGGAACCATGAACAGATTGGAGTAGAAGCCTCTGCCCCTTTCCTGGGAAGGCACAGGACAGAGGACTCCCAAATCCAAAAGGCTTTGGACCGCAAGCCCTGAGCTGACAGGGGGCTTTGAACCATCCGGGATCCGAGGAATCTTGGGGGCGGCAAGGCTGCAAACTCTAGCTTGTACCCGGAGGACACCACCTCCTGAATCGACTGGTCCGAGACGCGCAGTCTCCAAACGTGAGCAAAGAGCCGCAACCGTCCCCCCACCTGAATGTGTGAGGGCGCCTCCTCATGCCTGAGGGGGCTTGGGGGAGATATGGACTTGGGACCCCATGAGAGATCGGGGCGACCACGGCCTCTACCCCAGCCCCAAGGGTCTCTACGTGCCCCCGCAAATGGTGCACCCCGACCGGACCTGGGAGCACGGAAGGAGGGGAGGGAAGAACCAGCCCTCCGAAAGGGCCGCGGCTGCCTCCTGCGTTGAGGCAGCCTACTATCCTTGGCAAACAGATCCAGACGCTCCCCAAAGAGCCGTAGCCCAGTAAAGGGGAAGCCAGTGAGAGCCTTCTTAGCAGCATTATCAGCCGCCCACTGACGCAGTCAAACAGAGCGCCGTATAGCCACCAAAAGGGCAGAAGTCTTACCACACATCCTGACTGCATCATCCATAGCAGAAAGAATAAATGCCACAAATTCATAGCAAAGCAGGAGGGATCTATACTCCTCCCCCCTATTGGCATCTGAGGCATTATCCAGAAGGCACTTGAGTAGCCCTTTAATAGCAAGAGCTGTGATGGCAGAAGCGCACACAGGGTGCAGCACAGTCCCTGCACAAGCAAATGCGTGACAGGCCAGCTGATCAACACGCCGGTCCTCACCATCCCTCAGAGTAGAAGTGTCAGGGGAATGCATGACCGAGGTATTGGACAACCCAAGCACGGGAGCATCCACCTCGGGGGGACACGACCAGCGCTTAACCACATCAGCAGGAAATGGATACCTCCTGTCCCAACTGCTAGGCACCGCGGGCAATCTGCTAGGATCTGCATCCTCCTCAGGAAAAAGGGAAACAACAGGAGTTAAATGCCGCTTCTTGCCAGAAGCCTGACGAGGGACCGGCCTAGCCATATGCCTTTCCAGGCTGGTCACCCGCAAGGCAAAGTCATAATGTGAATCCCCACTAGCATGTCCCTCACTAGGGGTCAAATGCAGGCACGGGGGGGGGGGGGGTAGGTAATGTAGAAGGGGGCACAGAGCTGGGCAGCGTAGCAGGCAACTCAGACTGCAGCGCAAGTACCTTCTGAGCACAGGGCACACATACGCCGACACCATCACTCACAGGGGATACCCCACATGCAGCACACAGCTGGGCTTGTCCCGAAGGAACCCAAAGCACATTATTCCCGGAAGCCTCCATATGGTGATTAGAGTGGGCACACTGGCCAGTATAGGGTTTAGGCTAACAAGAGCCACCCGGGATGCCCCAAAACCCCGCTAGGGAAGGTGGGAGAAGGAAGGGAAGAGGGCCGGGAGAAACCACAGTCACATTTATCCCGCCTGAAAGACATAAGAAAACCACACATAACATTCCCCTAATGTGGTGACAAGAACACAATACAACCCCGAAGGGGACTCACGGACCAAGAAGCCGATCGCACATCCAGGCAGGCCAGCAGCGCGCCGCAGTACCGCAGGTCAGGAGAAGACAAACTCCAACCAAAATGGCGCCCGCAAGGACCTTGATGGGCGGGCCGCGGAGGTATGACGCAAAAAGCGCCATCCGTGGGACCTGCCCCGCGAACAGCGCGAATCGCACTCCACGTGACCCCCCAGCGGCAATGACAGCGCAGTAAAACATGAGGAGAATGTCGCAGCCAGCCGCGGAGCGGCGTACAAAACGGCGCGGCAGCGAGCACGGACAATACAAGTAAAAGGCAGATAAAATTCAATGTGAAACAACACCGCCTATTCCCCCCTGGAGAGCTCTCCAGGGAGAGAGCGAGGCGGAGAAGAGCAACGGTAGGCACACCCAAGGCATGCTGAGCTAGGGAGGAGGGGGGGGGCAGGGGAAGGCCCAAAATAAGGCAGGAAGGGGCATCCCACAAGGCTCACCATAAACCTGAACCGCCTACCCTTGTAGGTACAGGGATTGCGGTTGGAGCAGCGCTCCTCCAGCACCTGACCCTGGCGCTGTCCTACCTTCACCCGAACCAGGCACCCGAGGCTGGGAGGCAGTGGGTCCAGAATGGGTGGAAATAGTCCTGCAGGGCCGCAGGCTGATAAGCCCCGCTCGCCTGCGTAATATAGAGAGCCATCTTCTATCTTCGCAGTCCAGACTGCAGAAGGAAACTGGGAATTTGTGGGAGGTTCCTGTCCTTTTATAGGGCTGGGAGACGGCACAAGTCTCCTCTGCAGTCCACTGCACCACCTTGTGGCAGATATCCCAAGCGTAAAGAATTTGGTGAAAGAGGACGTGCTGTATACTTGGAAAATTCTGCTTAACTCCATTACAGACTTGCAAATTTATTGAGAACATCTCAATCTGCAAATTATTTTTCTGCCTCCAAAAGCCGAGGACTGCTATATGCTTGCTGATAACCATTGAGGAGGTTTCTCTTAAAGAAATTATGAGAGTACTGGGTTTCATGACCTCTACCATTCCTTCTGTTGCGTGGGCACAGCTGCATTCCAGACAGCTGCATTCCAGACAACTGCAGGCCTACTGTGGTATGGGATCGTTCCCCAGACTCGATGGACAACAGGGTAGCGATTCGGGCAGTGACACTGAAGGATCTAGAATGGTGGTTGGAGCCTTCCATCCTGCAGGCAGGTCACCAGTGGCGGCAGATCGAGCCGGTCATTGTGACTACAGGTGCCAGCACCTGGGTTTGGGGGACCCACATCAAATACAGGAACCTTGGCCTGCAGATAAAAAAACAAGTCCTCCAACTACATGGAGCCGTTGGCAATACATTCTCCTATGGAGAATGGGTTTTGAACCAGCTAATATTTCTTTAGATAGAGGCAAGATGGGATCTTCCATCTTGGAACTATTTGTTACAGCAAAGAGAAAAACCAATGTCATTTTCTGTTTTCTAAGGAAAAGGGACAGAGCCCTGGGGAGTGCCTTAGCTCATCCTCTGCACTTTCCCCTGTTCACACTAAGTGGTAAGATCGCATCAGAGAAGACCAGAGTCATCCTCATAGCTCCCACCTGGCCAAGAAGGAGCTGGTTCTCCATCATCAGAGAAAGTTCCCAGTAATCTTCTGTTGACAGTCTTCTGATTCCGGATCTGCTTTCCCAGGGCCCAGCTTACTACCAAAAGCTAAGAAGACTGAAGCCATCAGCCTGGATCCTGAAAGCTAAGGGTCTATGCCACATAGACTTTTTGAAACTTTAATTAGTATCAGAAAATTAAATCAGAGTAAAACGCATTTATTTAAAGATATGGAAAAGACTCTCTTTGTTCTGTTAAGTTAACAGTCTGAGGAAGAATCTCACTGCTACAGTTCTGGAGTTTTTACAGGAGGGTTTTCAGTTGGAACTAGCAGAAAGTACACTCAAAACATGGGCCTTGGTCCTATCCGTCTTCCTAGACAAGAGCCTCAGAAGTGAAGGTTTGATTAATAGATTCTTTATTGCCATAGCTAGGAAAAGACCTGTCCCTCAGGGTTGAGTACCCTCTTGGGACCTATGTTTGGTCCTGAACTGGAGGAGGCTACAGTCAAGGTTTTAGCCCTTAAACTGGACCTTCACCCTGAATAAGAGCCTATCTTATATGTTTTCCCCACCACCCTGTACTTACAGATTGCCCACAATAAAAATCACCCTACATACATCTACTGCATTTTATGAGCCTTTAAACATCCAAGATGGCGGCTCATGGAGCATCAGGCAGCCTGCAAACAGGAAGTTTCTTCTGACGTTGCCACTCTGCATTCTTGGACTGCTGACCTTTTCCTGACCCCAGCTTTGCTCTGTGCAAAGCATAGATATAACCCCGCCCCTGCACTTTTGCCCCTTTCTATTCTCCTCAATATGTGATGCTACTGAGCCAAGATGGCGGCACCCGTCTCCTAGAGTCCTGAACAGAGTTGCAGCCCAGTGGGGAAAAGAATAAAAAGTAAAATGTATTAATTTTAGATGCTGGGGAATCATTTTTTAAGGGTTTGGGCTTTTCATTAAATGATGCTGAAGGTCCGGTTTAAAACTAGTTTCCTCCTAGCCACTATTTCTGCCAGAAGGGTTAGCCACCTTCAGTCATTCTTAAGCCAGACCCTTTATATCTGTCCAAGATATAAGCCAAATCTCAATGTAAAAAAGATATTTTACCTTCATTTACACTAGATTAAAAGCCGAATTAGTTTGCTGAATCTCGCGGCATCTGTAGATGTCTTATTTCCTATTTACAACATACATGATTTCTGTAGCACAGATCATTTCATTTGTTTCCTTTTGTGGCAAGAATAGGATAGAATAGAGGTCTCCCGGCCTCAAAGAATACCACTGCTAGATGGATTAGGCCCACCATCTCCTTGTCCTACACCTTTATGGACACTCCACCTCCTTATATTTCAGCCCATTCCACAAGAGCGGTCTCAACATCCTGGGCAGAAAAGATGGGGGCACGTATCGATATTTGTAAAGCTGCCACACGGTCTTCACCCCACACATTTTTAAAACATTACCGCCTAGAATTATTATCTGATAAGCAACAATCCTTTGGTAGGAAAGTTCTATAGGCAGTATCCCCCTCTTACCTTTCCTGGGGTTCCAACACCATGGTCGTATCCCCAGCTTCCCGTGAAGGAAAAGTCCCTTTTTGGCAACTTTTTGGTGTTCTGTCTTATTGCTTTCCGCTTATAGAATTTTTAATTAAACATTTGTGTTCAGATTGTGCCTGCATACCTATGATCTCCTTAGCGTGCCGTTTCTTATATTACTGTGATCCTAAAGTAGGAGCGGCTTTCCTGGCCTTAAGTAAAAGCTAAGAGCTACAAGTCCCAGCATCCCACCACTGTAATAGGTGAGCTTATCAGCAGCTTTGGCTAAATCACACAGCGGTTATTACCTCCCCAGCTGTTAACACTGCCAGTAGACTGTGATCCCATTATCTACAGAATTTGAATTAGAGCACAGGGTTAAACCTATGGTCTGTGCCTTAGCCAATCAAATAATTAGCAATCCAGAGTCAGGAAGTGACGGAGATGTACTCCAAGAGACCACTTTGGTGTATGTTGCTAATAAAATCACATTGTTGCTACAGAAAACAACTGTTGTCTTTTATAACACAAACCAATAAAAAAGAAAACAAATAACAGATAAGTTCAGCACATGGAGTATAATGGGATGCCCCACTACATTAAACACCCAAGGTCGCTAGTAAACTCACCTTTACTGGCCGCTGAATACCCTGCTTCCCTGTAGTGTTGCGCACTCCCACACCCAGCATATACGAATGGCTGAATGGCACGGTAGTGGGCACGTCTGAGTAGAAAGCCGGGGGAGGCTGGCACACGTCATACAGCAGTTGGCATCAGCCAATCAGTGATAGCAAAACTGCCGCTGGGCATGGCTTCGGTGGCGAGAAAAACTTTTTTTTTTTTTTTTTAAACCTGGTCACCGCTGAACCAGCATCACTCAAGGTACACAGGCAGGGAGGGACGTTCACAAAATGGTTTTGATCCACTTTAAGCCGTAGAGTGTTTCAGTGGCCAGCCATTCAGACTAGAGGAAAGCCACTGAGCCGACAGAATCGGGATGGGGGGTAGAAGGTTTCTTTAAGGGCATTTTAGTATAATTATGAAATTAATTTAAACCAATAACTATGCCAACAAAATGTAAATTCAGAACAATTCCAAAACCTTCCCGGCAGCAGCAGCAGGGCAGAATTATGTGACAGTGCTCCTTGTGTTCTGCAATACACTGGCAGAGAATAGAAATGCCAGCAGAAAACTTGGAACAACAACTGTGACAGTTTTAAGGAGGAGGCAAGGAGACGGCACACTCACCAGCAGCTTCCAGGGCTGCTAACAAACAACTCCATAGTGAACTTTGGATCAGGACTGTTGTCACACTAAAACAGCCGCTCTGGTGATTATTTATTAATCAAGATCACAGACAGAAAAGAAGCATTATATAAATATTAGACTTTATGTCAGTCACAGCCTCTGTGCACAACACAAGAGGGGCAGGAATGCGGCTAGATGGCAGCAATAGCAATGCTACAGTGTGGGGACAGCAGCTATGCCTCACATCCCTTCTAGGTCTCATTCCTCCTAAAGAGGGAAAGAGCAAACAGCACACAATCAATTTCCAGGAATGTCATTTAAAGAAACTGTAGCGGCAAAACACACTATGGATTCATAACCCTAAAGGGAAGGTAAACCCAATGGCAATAACTCTAATAAGGCAGTGAGAAAATCAACTGATCCCTGGGTCATGTGACTCCCCGCCATTTCCTGCAGTGCTGGGTAGAAGCTATAGCAAGGTTTGCCCTCCCTTCTAGTGGACTAAAACCCACAGCGATTGGCCCAGGAATCTATAAGATTGCCGGGCCATTCGATTCCCTCCTCCCGGGGCATCCAAAATCATGATGCCCCACTGTGTGAAACCCCCCAGGTCGCCCCGTTTACTTACCTTGCTTCCTGATCCAACGGCGCATGTGGGCGCCACGGCCGCATCCCCGCTATACCTCTAGCATTTGTGAATGGTTGGTGCGGGCCCGCTCCCTGTTAGAGGGTAGCGGGGGATGCAAACGTCAGCGCAGCTCGCGTTAGCCGACGTCGCGTCAGCAGCTCCGAGCACTCTGATTGGACATGCACCGTAGGGCCGGGAAGAGGCAAGTTGATTTTGGAGACCTGGGGGGGTTCACACAGCAGGGCACCCTCGATTAGGGTGCCCCGGGGGCAAGGACCAAAACCCAGGACAGTCAAAATCCTGGGTTTTGGCCCACTTTCAATCTCATTTCTCCAGGACCACACAAAGTGATTCAACAGCCACTATGTCCCTTGGAGCGTTCCACATATGCGAGAATGGCAAGTGGTCCCACAGCTACCTCTGACCACAGCAGAGCCTGACTCAAAGCTGCACCATGACCCATTCTCTTAGCTCAGCCACCACCCAGAAAAAAAAAAGTGAAGAAAGCGATCTTGCTAAGAATACGTAAGATAATTTACCGTACATGTAATTGGAGATTTTTTGAAATTGCTTCCTTTACACTGTTCCCAAAGTGATAAAGTGATGGAAATTAGCGCATGCCTAGACAGGGACCTTAAAGCGGAACTCAATCTGAAGTGGAGGGCTTGGAAACAAGACTCCAGGGCCAGCCGCTAACTTTCCCTTGGGCCATTCTAAATTGGTAAACCCCCCCCCCTCCCCCAAAACGGGCCTTTTCCGTCGCCTCCATCTGTGGTTTAAACAATTATTCTAAAAGGAAAGTGGGGATGCAGTCGCTTTTATTCCCAATTGCCCATATAGGACTGGGTAAAACTAATATTTTATGGGCAATCTGGACGTTTCACACAACGGGCATCTCAAATCAGGGCTAGTCTTAAAGCAGGACAAAACCAAGGATAGTCAAAATGCTGGGTTTTGTTTCGCTTTAAGCATAGGAGACATGATTCAGCCATCATCAGAAAATTAAAAAAAATAAAGAAAATTCTCTTTGTTGAACCAGGAACTGTGCTCCCCATCAACTACGGTTGACATTTGCCCTATAGGATGGGTCCAGCTAAACACACAGATTTTCTAAATGCTAGGGACACATATGTGATAAACTGACCCCTAGGTTACAGTGTTGAACGTCTTGAAAGTGAAAAATAACAAGGGGTATTATATAGAAAAACCTAGTTCTGGATGACAGGATCTTGTTCTGTAATTATAGTGCCGTACACTCAGTATGTACTAAGTACCCCAACCAGGTTGCCTTCAGGACCAGCAACTATATAGTGACCAGATGTGTAATTAAACCGGACTGGGCCCTGATGCAGACGCTCAGGCATTGCTCATACAGTAAACATTTTTTTATTCTTAAAGGATGGTAGTTTATAACTAAATTCAATAGTATTAGCCTATTAAAACAAGGAACTAGCAAATGCCACTTTTTTCTGTATATGGTGCCATGTGAGCACTAACTAGATAAATAAGGTGGAGGAGCAACACTGGTGGGGCCCCCTGACCTCATGTAACCTCTGCACCCACTGTAGTTAGTAAGAGGATTGCTGTGCCTAAAGCTTAAAGCGGACCTTCACTCTGAATAAGAGTCTATCTTATATGTTTCCCACACCCTGTACATACAGATTGTCGACATTAAAGATCATCCTACCTGCCTCTACTGCATGTTATGAGCCTTTAAACATCCAAGATGGCGGCTTATGGAAGCCGCCATTTTATCAGGCAGCCTGCAAACAGGAAGCGCCTCCTGACTGTGCTGCTCTGCATTCTGGGACTGCTGACCGTTACCTTACCCCAGCTCTGCTCTGTCTGGGCAAAGCACATCTATAACCCGCCCCCCTGTACTTTATCCTGCTCTCCTCTCATCAGTAAGTGTGATGCTTCTGAGTCAAGATGGCGGCGCCCGTATCCTAAATTCCTGAACAGAGTTGCAGCACAGTGGGGGAAAGAATAATAAGTTAGTGACTAAAAACATAAAATATATTAATTTTAGATGCTGGGGAATAGTTTTTTAAGAGTTTGGGCTTTTCAGTAAATCACGCTGAAGGTCCGGTTTAAAGATTTCCATACAAGCTGCACACAACTGCAGACTAAACCCTGTCACAGACAACCCCCCAAATTGGAGGTGGAGAGAGAAAACCTGCAGTTTTCTTAAAGCACCTCCATCACCAAATCTAATCCTCTGAAACAAAAAGTGTTTCAGCAACAAACACATGCTCATGTTTTTTTTTTATTTGATACTTAGCATAATCATTTTTTTCAAGGCCAATATGTTGAATATATAGGTTTCTCTACAGTAGTAACGTGGGCTTGGCAATCTTAAATTCTGTCCAGGATTATGTAACACCTCTCACACTGTGGTCCACAATGATAATATACAATGACCAAATGCCAGAGACTGCCCAGGAGCCAGTTCAGTACAAGGCATTTCCACCTTTCTCTAGTAACACTCATGCAGTGCCTGACACTGGATACAACATACCCAGGAGGCAAGAATGGTAAAATGGCCCACACATAATAGACAATCATCCTAGGTGACAGGTGCACTTTACAGCACATGATAGAGGGTGCTGCGGGGCAGGGTGCCAGTGACCATTCACAAGTTTTATTCCCCCCCCCCATACACACAAACAGATAACAAATGCCCTTTGTTGCAGTGGAGCAGGTGGTGGGCCTATGCATTCATCAGACACAAGAGCTGCATCTGTCCTCCCCCAGGTAAAAACTTTTCTTTGTGGGTTAGGCAGCAGCAGATAAATAGTGCTGGACACCCAGATGCCAGCAAGTCTATGACCCCCACTCTTAATTAGGTGCAGCGATGCCAGATAGCTTTAGGTTAACCCCACCTCTAGGTGATCTTTGTGATAATGTAGCCCTTGCTACAGGGTGTGAGGACCGGAGTGGCAAGGTCTGTGACCCTCGCCAGTGCCAGATCCCCCTTACGCCCAATAAGGGGAGCTTTGTGCTATGGGCCCCAGTGCCAATACCCTAGACATAACGCCTACATTCCCAGTTGCTTTGGTGCTGCAGGCCCAGATGCCTGTGACGTGGTGCCTCCCACCCCAGTTGGCAGGTGCTCTTTGTTAAAATGTAGATTTTTATATAAGATGCAGGGAGCCCCAGTGCCAGCAACATGTATGTGACTCCCATACCTCCAGAAGACAGGTGCTCTTTGTGCCAATCAAGCACTTGATAAAGGGGGCTACAATTCTTAGTGCCAAAACAATGCATGCCCCCAACCCTATTCACAGGTGCTCTTTATTATACAGGGAGCTACAACGCTAAGGCCGGTCTCACACCAGCGACATTGCGGTGCGCTCGCACTTTTGGGCGAGTGCCCATCAACCGCCAGTCAAAAGGTGCCCTTACTAATCTATGGACTCTTTCACATATGCTTTGGGTGTTTGCAGAGCGGTAGCGATCTCCCTCCATGTGAGTGGCGAGCACTAGCACTGAACACCCTCCACACGCTGGAAATTGCAGGACGCTCGCTCAAAAGCGCCAGCACTCAGCAATCGCGCTGGTGTGAAACCATCCTGAGTGCCAGTGACATGTCTGTGTCTCCCACCAGAAATGGACCTCTCACTTAACTTAACCCAGTGACAGGTGCTGTTTGTGCTTTGGGGCCAACTGCCAGCGACATGACCTTTAGTCAGCAGGTGCCAGCGGCAACTATGTTCCCCTCCCCCACCTCTAGATGGCAGGTGCTTCTTGTCATAGGCGTGCCTATACATGCCACTCTGGGTGTAGGTATACCTGAGCAGGTAGTGTCGGCCTGGGCCAGGCCCTCTTCATAGCTGCTGAGGCTCTGGCAGTGGGTGCACATATACAGGGTGCATATAGATGGGGTAAGGGGTTACCTGGTGCAGGTGGTGCCGGGCCCGGGCCAGGCCCTCCTGGTGGCCGCTGTGGCAGTGGGTGTACATATACAGGGCACATATAGATGAGGTGGGGGATTAACTGGTGCCGGGCCCTCCTGGTAACCGCTGTGGCAGTGTATGTACATATACAGGGTGCATATAGATGAGGTGGAGGTGTACCTGGTGCCAGGCCCTCCTGGTAGCTGCTGTGGCAGTGTATGAACATATAGGGGGTGCATATAGATGGGGGGGGGGGTATTACCTGGTGCAGATGGTGCCAGGCTCTCCTCGTAGCCGGGGTGCATATAGATGGGGGGGGGGGGTATTACCTGGTGCAGGTGATGCCGGGCCCTCCGCTGTGGCAGTGTATGTACATATACAGGGCACATATAGATAGGGGGGTTATTACCTGGTGCAGGTGATACCGGGCCCTCCGCTGTGGCAGTGTATGTACATATACAGGGCACATATAGATGGGGGGGTATTACCTGGTGCAGGTGGTGCCGCGCCCTCTGCTGTGGCAGTGTATGTACATATACAGGGCACATATAGATGGGGGGGGTATTACCTGGTGCAGGTGGTGCCGGGCCCTCCGCTGTGGCAGTGTATGTACATATACAGGGCACATATAGATAGGGGGGGGTATTACCTGGTGCAGGTGATGCCGGGCCCGGGCCAGGCCCTCCTCGTAGCCGCTATGGCAGTGTGTGTACATATACAGGGCACATATAGATAGGGGGGTATTACCTGGTGCAGGTGGTGCCGGTCCCTCCGCTATGGCAGTGTATGTACATATACAGGGCACATATAGATAGGGGGGGTATTACTTGGTGCAGGTGGTGCCGCGCCCTCCGCTGTGGCAGTGTAAGTACATATACAGGTCACATATAGATAGGGGGGGTATTACCTGGTGCAGGTGGTGCCGGTCCCTCCGCTATGGCAGTGTAAGTACATATACAGGGCACATATAGATGGGGGGGGGGGGGGGGTATTACCTGGTGCAGGTGGTGCCGGTCCCTCCGCTATGGCAGTGTAAGTACATATACAGGGCACATATAGATGGGGGGGGGGGGGGGGTATTACCTGGTGCAGGTGGTGCCGGTCCCTCCGCTGTGGCAGTGTATGTACATATACAGGGCACATATAGATGGGGGGGTATTACCTGGTGCAGGTGGTGCCGCGCCCTCTGCTGTGGCAGTGTATGTACATATACAGGGCACATATAGATGGGGGGGGTATTACCTGGTGCAGGTGGTGCCGGGCCCTCCGCTGTGGCAGTGTATGTACATATACAGGGCACATATAGATAGGGGGGGGTATTACCTGGTGCAGGTGATGCCGGGCCCGGGCCAGGCCCTCCTCGTAGCCGCTATGGCAGTGTGTGTACATATACAGGGCACATATAGATAGGGGGGTATTACCTGGTGCAGGTGGTGCCGGTCCCTCCGCTATGGCAGTGTATGTACATATACAGGGCACATATAGATAGGGGGGGTATTACTTGGTGCAGGTGGTGCCGCGCCCTCCGCTGTGGCAGTGTAAGTACATATACAGGTCACATATAGATGGGGGGGGGGGGTATTACCTGGTGCAGGTGGTGCCGGTCCCTCCGCTATGGCAGTGTAAGTACATATACAGGGCACATATAGATGGGGGGGGGGGGGGTATTACCTGGTGCAGGTGGTGCCGGTCCCTCCGCTGTGGCAGTGTATGTACATATACAGGGCACATATAGACGGGGGGGGGGATTACCTGGTGCAGGTGATGCCGGGCCCTCCGCTATGGCAGTGTATGTACATATACAGGGCACATATAGATAGGGGGGGGTATTACCTGGTGCAGGTGGTGCCGGTCCCTCCGCTATGGCAGTGTATGTACATATGCAGGGCACATATAGATGGGGGGGGTATTACCTGGTGCAGGTGATGCCGGGCCCGGGCCAGGCCCTCCTCGTATCCGCTATGGCGCAGCTCGCTGAGGCTCTCGTAGTAGGTGTCGGGGTCATCGGTATCAGTGAAGAGCAGTTGGCACAGGATCCTCCAGCCGCAGGCGTCCAGCGCGTGGCCCAGGTAGAGCTGCAGGCGGCGGCATAGCTCCTCCAGCTCGGCGTGGCTTAGCTCGGGGGCCCCGAAGAGCACGGACCAGACAGCGGAGGGCTCCTCGGGGAAGGCGGGCAGGCAGGGCTCCAGGTGGGCGCACACAGAGCACAGCTGCTGGTGGAGGGCGCGCAGGTCCTGGAAGGAGAAGAGTCCGGCCCAGCTGCACTCGGGCCCGGGCACGGTGGTGGCCTCGTTATTCTCCTCCTCCTCCTCAGGGTCGGGCTCCCGGGTCTTGGCCGGGCTGCGGCTCTGGTCGGCGCTCCTCTGGCGCTGCGCGGTGCGGTTGTGGCAGGTGATGGCGAACTTGCCCTCCACCTCATTCCAGGCCACGATGAAGACGAACTTGTGGCGCTGCTTCTCCTCGAACACATTGGGCCTCACGGCCACCCAGTCCGACTCCAGCGTTTCCTCCAGCGTGAAGGACATCCCGGAGGCTCCGCGGCCGCCCCTGCTGCTGGCCCCTGTGTCCGTGCGGCGGAGGGATCCGAGTGTTGTGCGGCGCGGTGTCTGCGGCCGGATCTCTCCCAGCTTGGCCCCTCTATTGTTGTTATTGTCATCAGCGGCCTCGCTCGGCGGTCACGTGACACGCTCTGTTGACAGTCACCGAGCAGCTGGGCCGCTCTCCCGCCGCTCTGGCGATCACCGGCATGACCAAACGCATCGCCCGCCGATTCTTTCGCTCTGTGTGTCCGGTGCAGACGACTCCTAGCAGCTCTCTGCCGCAGCGGCCTGCCTTTACACAGACTTTGTGGAGACAACAAAGCTGTCAGGCCGGCGCTGACGTCACGGGCCGTGAGAGGAACGTAAACATGCGCACGTGTCAAAGGAGCGTTAGTGCGCGCGGCCGGCGCTGGGAGGCGCGCACGGCGTTGTGGCTTCCTGCGGCTGCTGTTGTCATGGTTACCGCCCCGGCCCTGGCGCTGTGCAGCAGGCTTTCTGTAGTTAGTTAATAGGGAATGTCACTAAAGTGGAGGCAGAACCAAAACTTCAACCGGACCTTCACCATGATTTATTGAAAAGCCCAAACCCTTAAAAAACTATTCCCCAGCATCTAAAATTAATATATTTTAAGTTTAGTCACTTATTATTTTTTCCCCCACCAGGGTGCAACTCTGTTCAGGACTCTAGGACACAGGTGCCGCCATCTTGACTCAGAAGCATCACACTTAGGAGAGGAGAGCGTGATAAAGTGCAGGGGGCAGGTTATAGCTGTGAGGTCAGGGAAAGGACAGTAATCCCAGAATGCAGAGCGACACAGTCAGAAGTCATTTCCTGTTTGCAGGCTGCCTGATGCTCCGTGAGCCGCCATCTTGGATGTTTAAAGGCTCATGCAGGTAGGATGATTTTTAATGTGAGCAATCTGTATGTACAGGGTGTGGGAAACATATAACATATGCTCTTATTCAGGGTGAAGGTCCACTTTAATAGGGAATGTCACAAAAGACCTTTACCCTAAATAAGAGTCTGTTTTCCCACACCCTGTACATACAGATTGCCCACATTAAAAATCATCCTACCTGCATCTACTGCATTTTCTGAGACTTTAAATATCCAAGATGGTGGCCCATGGAGGTGCAGGCTGCCTGCAAACAGGAAGTGCCTTCTGACTGTGCCGCTCTGCATTGTGGGATTGCTGACCTTTCCCTGACCCCAGCTCTGCTCTGTTTGTGCAAAGCACAGCTCTAACCCTGCTCCCCTGCACTTTTGACCCCTCTCCTCAGTATGTGATGCTACTGAGCCAAGATGGCAGCGCCCGTATCCTAGAGTTCTGAACAGAGTTGCAGGCCAGTGGGGGAAAGAATAAAAAGTAAGGGATTAAAAAATTAAAGTATATTAATTTTAGATGCTGGGTACTAATCTTTTTAAGGGTTTGGACTTTTCATTAAATTATGCTGAAGGTCTGCTTTCAGTGCTTAGCCTTGGGGAAAGCAACTCCTCATCCAACTTCTACATCTAGAGCAGAACAAAACCCGTCAATTTCACTTTCCTGGGTTTTACTCCCTCAGAACACGCAGTAAAACGCACCTCTCTTCTGTCCAACGGCACATGCGTGACCTTCATCCAATCAGAGCCCTCTGCCTTGACTATGTCATTTGGCCAAGGGCTCTGATTGAATTCAACGGCATACCTCCCAACTGTCCCTCGGATGGATCTGCTTACCTCAACTTGTGTAAGGGGTTTATTCTTCAAGGGATAGCGGCGGGTAGCACCTCGTAGCGGCAGGCAGCCTCTGGTGAACGCCGGGCGCTGTACACAATACCACATTTATGAAGGCGAATCTGGTGAGCGACTCTAACAGCGCCATGTAGCGTCCGATTCATCATTACAGGCAGCTCAGCGGATAGTGCCGGCTCTCTAGCTTCCAGAGCGCCTGGTATTACCTGTCGCTCTCCCATATACAAAACTTGCACAAAAAGTGCACTTAGTTCAGCACCATCTGGATAATATCTATCTATATATGAGAGGAAGTGTGCCAAAGTTGAATGTCCCAATTGTACAGTATACACAACACATCCACCTTGTAGCCCAGTGCACCACAAGAACAGGCACCAAACAAAAGGCACCACTCCTACTCAATTAATAAACCAATACCATCACTAATTAACATCAATAGTTTAATTCATTAGAGAACCTCATTAAAAAAACACAAAATACATCGATCATCACAAACATCTAAAAAAGACATGACAATACACAGCCCAACCCAGCAAGAGGAACCCAATTAATCCTAACAATCTGTGCCTATCCATGTAATCTAAAGTGCCCATGTGCAATGCTAAAGTGCTAAATATAATGTGCAATGATGCAAAACTGACAAAAGAATGTATATACCGGTAATCACCTCAGTGAAAAAAGAAAAAATAGCCTCCTGCTGAGGGGGGGCATTCCCCCCCTTCCATTGCCCATATAGGTAGTGTGACATTCCCATTATAGGTAGTGTGGCATTCCCCCCTTCCATTGCCCATATAGGTAGTGTGGCATTCCCCTTTTAGGTAGTGTGGCATTCCCCCCCCCCCCTTCCATTGCCCATATAGGTAGTGTGGCATTCCCATTATAGGTAGTGTGGCATTCCCCCCCTTCCATTGCCCATATAGGTAGTGTGGCATTCCCATTATAGGTAGTGTGGCATCCCCCCCCTTCCATTGCCCATATAGGTAGTGTGGCATTCCCCTTTTAGGTAGTGTGGCATTTCCCCCCTTCCATTGCCCATATAGGTAGTGTGGTATTCCCCCCCTTCCATTGCCCATATAGGTAGTGTGGTATTCCCCCCCTTCCATTGCCCATATAGGTAGTGTGGTATTCCCCCCCTTCCATTGCCCATATAGGTAGTGTGGTATTCCCCCCCCTTCCAATCCCCTATAGATAGTGTGGCATTCCCCCCTCTTACCTTTCCCGTATAGGTAGAGTGGCATTCCCCCCTTCCATTCCCCTTATAGGCAAAAGTAAAATAAAAAAAAAGAAAAAGTACCGTATTTTTCGCCCTATAAGACGCACCTGCCCATAAGACGCACCTAGGATTTTGGGAAGGAAAACTAGAAATTTTTGAAAACTATTTAGATTTTTTATATTTATATGGAGAATTGTCTTTACAGGTCTGGCATTAATGTCACAATGTCACAACAACGTCATTCCATGTGTTTTCGCTTTGTTACTGGTGGATTTGTGTTCAAAAACAGACTTTAATCACACAGCGTCTGCCGCTCTATGCTATAGCGACCAGATCCAGAGCGCCAACGCGTGAGTCTGTTTTTATGTTGAATATGGTGTGAGTCGCTGAGAGTCGGTCGCACTGAGCTGGCGCTACCTTTCGCTCCCTGCAACGCTGTACTGGTGTTGGAACGCCCAACATACATCTCATTCATCAATGCCGGCAAGGTTACTACAGCAACTGAGGCGCTCTGTTACAGCGCCCGATAGCTGACTACAGCGTCTACTAGCGGTCGCTCTAAGCGCTGCTATACAGACGCTCATCTGGCGATACCTGGCGCTAGTAATGAATCAGCCTCTAAGTCTAGCCAAGTGCAGTGGCCACCGCATCCCTGCTGCTCTATAAATGTGCTTGCCCTCGTCAGCCATGCACAAATTCCTGGCGCAGACGTGCGTCCTGCTGAAGGTGAAGGAAGGTGAAGGTGAAGGAACAGATGGCAGCTGCTGCTTGGATTGGAGAAGAAGGTGAGTTTACCAGGCAACCTGGGGGGGTTTCACACAGTGGGGAATCTGGATGCCCCAAGGGGAGGGAATCAGGCGGCTCTGGAATCTCATAGAGGCCGTCAACCATGTGTTTTGGTTCTCTTTAATGACCCATGGGGCACAGCAGCATTTTGATCTTACATAAAACAATACTAATCAATGGTTTAATTAAAGTGGACCAAAACCCACATTTTTAACTAGCACCCCCTGAATTGCTCCCCCCATGAAGAGAACCTTTTGCCAATTTTCACTGCCCCTACTTCACTCTAATCCCAGATAATGGCGCCTGTTTTAGATGTAAAGCTCCGCCTCCTCCATTCATTGCCACTGCTGTGTGTGATGCCATTGCCATCTATGCAATGACTGGTCTCCTGCCATCTTACAGAGAGGGACAGCAAAAAAATCCGTGTTCCATGGCGAATTGAGAAAGCGAAAACATCTATTTCTAGTTCTACACCCTACAAAGGGAGTATAGTCGGGTGCTTTGGGCAAATTTATTTCACAAGTTTAGGGGGTTTTGGTCCGCTTTAAAAACACCAGCACACTTGTTCTGATACAATTCAGAACTGCAGATGAATTAGAAATATTCCAGAGGTAAAATGATAAAAAGAGAGAAAGAAAAAAGAGGAGAAAAAAATAAAGAGAATTACAAAGGAAGAAAAGAGGAGATGCGACCCCATCCTGCTGTGCTCGGATCCCAAGCGCCCCTCAATTTATTGGTTCATTAGTAGGGATCAAACCCCCCAATGTTCGGGCCCGGCGAGTGGAAGAGGATCGCAAGCTGAGGTAAGTTACAGAAACTTCTTTTGGCTGCAATGTGTTCAGGACAGGCGCTGAACTCAAATAAGGACTTCTGGCTGAAATCTGCGGTTGAGTTTGGGAACCCGAAGTTCAGTATGAACCCGAAGTTTGCGTCTCGGGTTCACCCCTCAATACCCATTAGTAGACGCCGGCCAGGGGTGGGTTTATCATTCTTAGGACCCCTTGCAAACTTGTGTCTGGGGGCCTGAATCAGACATTTTTTGTTTAAAGTGGACCAACACCCAGGATTTTGACTATCCTGGGTCTTGGTCCACTTCGGTGGGGCACCCCCGATCGGGGTGCCCCACTGTGTGAAACCCCCCCGAAAAACTCACCTCTCCCCGCTCCCAGCGCCGACGGACAAGCCATTTGACAGGAGCGGACAAGCGGCTCCTCCGCCACCGCCTCCCACGCGTCACACTTGACGCGCCCGCGCCGGCCATTCACAGACGGACGGCGAGTGCGCACGCAGGTCTAGAGGGGCGCGAGGGAAGGGAAGACAAGGTAAGGGGATTTGGGGTGTTTGGGGGGGTTTCACCCCGCGGGACATCCCGATCTCGGATGTCCCGCGGGGAGGGAGGTGATCGGCCCGGGAATCTTATAGATTCCCGGCCGATCACGGGAGGGTGATGAGCCACTTTAAGCAGTAAGACACCGCTCAACCATGCTACATCGCATCCTCTGTTAAACGCTCTGATGATGGACTAAACCCCCAAACACGTGTCAACAGACGAGGACATAAGGCTTTCACCATACATCAATCCTTAACCCTATGCGGACCCTTTAGCTGCAGTCTCAGCAGAAGTGCCTCAGTGCATGCTTGCCAGGTATTGAAAACTCTGAGAGAACTTTTTACCGTTATGCGCAGAGAACATTTGCTATCTTTTACCTGATCCAGCATATCAATCAATTACTTTGCTCTGTGAATACTGATACTTTTTCCTGATGAACCACTAGAATCAGCAAATCAGCAATTTATGCTGGGTATTCGGATTAGCTTTGTATATAGTGTATATAGTCCCTCATCCTATGTATTAACAAACCTTCATGTGGACCCACATTCTTGTATATAACATGTTTTGTGTAAAATACATTTATTGTTATCTTTTTGCATAAGAAATATAGTTGTAGGTGTGCTTCTATTTATTTGCTGCTTACAGTCTAAAGGATGGGGGTGGAGACAAAAGGGACAAGTGGTGGAGCTTAAGTTGGGCTGCATGTGCCATTTGAAGGTTATAGGAGTTGCTTAAGCCAGGTTATATGCTTGTCTAAAGAAGTGAGATTTAAAGCAGACCTTCACCCTAAATAAGAGCCTATCTTATATGTTTCCCTCAACCTGTACATACAGATTGCTCACATTAAAAACCATCCTACCTGCAGCTATTGCATTTTCTGAGTGACTAAAAACATTAAATATATTAATTTTAGATGCTAGGGAATAGTTTTTTAAGGGTTTGGGCTTTTCATTAAATGACACTGAAGGTCCGCTTTAAGGGCACTTTTAAAGTGGACCAACACCCTGCTGGATCAGCCCAGGAATCTATAAGATTCCCAGGCCGAACCGAACCCTCCCCGCCTATGTAAAACCCCCCAGGGGTCCAACGTGTCCAACCTCCCGGTCCAACGGCACATGCGCAGGCCGCATCTCGCGCTTCTCTCTAGCAGGGCACGTGCCCGCGCCGGCCATTTGTGAATGGCCGGCTCGGACGCACTCGCTGTTAGAGGGAAGCGCGAGATGCAGCCGCCAGCGTGCTCGGAGCCGCTGTGGTTTGACGCGCATACCACAGCGTCTCCGAGCGCACTGATTGGACGAGCGGCTGCAAATGCGCCGTAGAAGCAGGGTGAGGTGAGTTTACCGGAAATCTGGGGGGTTTCACATAGCAGGGCACCCCCGATCAGGTTGCCCCAAGGAAGTGGACCAAAACCCAGGATAGTGAAAATCCTGGGTGTTGGTCCACTTTAAAGGCTTGGAGTGATGAAGAGTGACGGATTGAGCAGGGGAGTGCATTCCAGAGAAGTGGGGAGGCATGGGAGAAGTCTTGAAGGTGGGAGTGCAAGGAGGTAATCAAGGAGGAGGACAGGAGAATGTCAGAGGCAGAGCGGAGGTTGCGCTTGGGTTGGTGTGGCTGGATCAGAGAAGAAATGTAGGGAGGGGCCTGGTTGAAGAGAGCTTTATAGGTTAGTGTTAGAAATTTGAACTGAACTCTCTGAGACAAGTAACCAGTGGAGGGATTGACAGAGGGGAGCAGCGCTGGAGAAGCGAGAGGAGAGGTGGATGAGTTGAGAGTTTAGAACAGATTGGAGGGGTGCCAGTTTGTTTGTTGGCAAACCACAGAGGAGGGTGTTGCAGGGCATATCAGAAAAGGCATGGATATACTGACACACCACGTGAATACATATATGCACATGCCCATTTTCAGTTTTTTATTTGAAAAGATTTTTTTGTAAATGTGTTTGTCTCATTTCACTTCACCAAATTGTGCAGGTGCATCACACTCAATTCCGATGATTAATTTAAATAAAGGTTGCAATGTAACGAAATAGGAAAAAAGGCCAAGGGTGGTGGGTAAATACTTGTGCAAGCCTCTGTATGGACAGGCTTCCTAGAGGAGAGGATGTGTAGTGGGACATCCAATTCTTGATGCCTTGGTATAAGTGGTTGCCACCCTGGCCAGTGGGATTGCAGGTAAGGTGAGTATACTGGCACCTCGGGGGCATTGCACACACTGGGAAAACCAAATTGGCCATTTATAGACTCTAAGCCATTGGTTTTTCCCCCATGTAAGATGCTGGGTCTGTTTTGTAGGGCAAACAATGATTCCTGGGTGTTGGGCCTGGACCCAAGCAGTATTTTATTTTTACAATCATGACTAGTGCGGGCTATCTACCGTGTTTCCCCGAAAATAAGACCTCCCCCCAAAATACCGTATTTACAAGCTGAAAGGCGGGAGCGAGGATGGAGGCCGATGTGAGTGCCGCAGGGTTGTAGCTGCCGTCATGCGGGAGGGCGGCGAATGAGCATCCGATGTGCAGGAGGGCGGGTGGTGACACTGGCCAATCGGAGTTCTGACGTTTGCACACCTCGCAACTGGGCAGGACAATCACGGATTGGTGAGTTATGTCCCGCCGGCCCGCCCCCTCAGGAAATGTCCCGGAATGCCATTGGAGCAGCAGCAGCCTGCTGAGTGCAGGGCCGCAGGAGGCATAAGGCCATGTGAGGCCGCAGCGGCGGCGCCTGTCTCTTTCGCCTGACAGAGCGGAGCCGGCTAGCTGCGGGAGTTGGGGGGGGTGTGTGGTCCGAGCAGCTGATCCACCAATGAATCAGGCGGCACAGGCTGAGGGCCTTCTGATCACCCGCCCCACTGTCTGATCGCTCACTGGACGCCTGCTGCTTCAACAATACCGTAGGTGAGTGCTTGCTGGAGAGGCTAAGGTTATGTCTGGTTATGCTGGTTTGTGATGGCAACTACTACTGTTTAACAGTTAATAAATTTACTTTTTTTGTGAATGCATGTGAATTCTTCTTCATGGAAAAATGTAAGACATCCCTTGAAAATAAGACCTAGCGCATCTTTGGGTGCAAAAATTAATATAAGACACTGTCTTATTTTCGGGGAAACAGGGTAATTCCCTGTGTTTCTATTGCATATGCAGGGCAAACATGTGAGAAATGAACAAAAGTAGTCCATGGTTATAGTGTAATTCCGCAGAATGACAGCTGACCTTCCTCCTGTACCTTCTAAGCTGGCACGTGTCATTGTGTATGTAGTGCAATACATTAAGGTCACCTCAGCCATTATGGTTATGATGAGCAATGGAAAAGGTATTCCCATTCCTATTAGTGCTGACAGCAAGCCTTGGGATTTCTCTGGTGGAGGTGCACACGCCATTCTCTGCTCTTTATGAGGAAATTGATCTGCTACATCCGCACTATTTGTTCATATTTAGAAAATAATACATTTTATTTTATATCCTTTAGACAGTGACTTTTTATTACATAATGGTGTTTATCCAAATGGCAGTATTCGGTTTAAGTGGACCTAATGTAAAGACTTTATGTCTGCTGAATCACCTACCCCTGCTGATTAAAGTGGACCAAAACAGGAGGGTTTTGGTCCTTGCCCCCGGTGCCCTGCTGTGTAAACCCCCCCCCCCCCAGATCACCCAAACAAACGCACCTCTTCCCGGTCCTATGACACATGTGCGGCCGCTTGTCCAATCAGTGCGCTCGGATCCGCTCGAGCCCCTGCGTCCAGGAGTTTGTTTAAGGCGAGTGAATCTGAGCGCGCTGCAACCGCTTCCCTTTAACAGGGGGTGTGCCAGTTCCGGCCATTCACAAATGCGTGGCGCAGGCGCGCGTCCTGCTAGAGGGATAGCGAGGATGTGGTTCGCAAATGCCGTTGGACCTGAAAAGAAGGTGAATTAATGGGCGACCTGGGGGGTTTCACATGGAAGTGGGGAGGGAATCAATCAGCCTGGGAATCTTATAAATTCCTGGGCCGATCTTCGTAGGTTTTGTTCCACTTTAACGATCCTTAAAAGTGGATCAAAACCTGACCTAGAGTCTAAAGTCTGGCTTAAATCCCTTTCAAAGGTGCAACCAGATTTGGGATGCCCTGTAGTGTGAACCCACTAGGTTTTCCTGTATACTTACCTCTATCCTTGATCTCACAGTGCACACGGCCCTGGCTGGAAGCATCTGCGCTTTTGTTGC
This sequence comes from Gastrophryne carolinensis, assembly GCA_027917425.1. Classification (NCBI taxonomy): domain Eukaryota; kingdom Metazoa; phylum Chordata; class Amphibia; order Anura; family Microhylidae; genus Gastrophryne; species Gastrophryne carolinensis. The sequence goes on along the minus strand of CM051234.1, from coordinate 576,848,613 downwards.
TTCACACAGATTTGAATGGCTGCAGGTAGGGCCGTGCAGTATGGAGGGAGTGGGGGGTGCCTCAGTGTTCTGCATAGTGCGGCTAAGCCACAGCCATAGAAACCAAGTGAGTAAAGGGGGAAACCAGGGGGTTTCACACAGTGGGGCATCCCAGATCAGGAGACCCCTAGGGATATCTCTTAAATAGGGCCAACTCATTTATAAATTTTGGTCAACTGTAAAAGACTGAAGCCTGTCACATGTGCCTCTTTCCCACTTCCTGCAAGGTGCTGGAGATGGGTAGCAGTTTGCTCTTCCTTTCTAGTCCATATTTTCACAACCACACATATGTGGTTGCATGGCTGTCCCTGTTCCTCAGCACTACCGGCATGAAGAAGCAGTGCAGGCCACAGTGGGTCCACTTACGGGGCTTACTGATTGGGTGATAAAGGGGAATACAGCATCTACAGCTACAGCATCTACTGTGCACTGCAGGAAATTAAGGAGAGGCACATAGTGCATGCTTCGGGTGAGCTCCTTGCAGCCTTATTATTGCCACTGCCTGGACTGTCCCTTGTATTTACTCTTCTGGTCTGCGTTACTAGACCACTGCCACAAACTACATGACCACCCACTGCCAGTCTGGTTCTCTGAGGGGGGGGGGGGGAGATCATGCCCAGACTGCCAGAGAAAAGGCTGCTGTTGGATCATGGGATGATATTGATTTTTCAAGCTTTCTAGGGTCTTCTGGGACTTCCTAGAGTGGTGATCTCCAACCGTTTATACTATGAGAGCCGAGATGATTGGGAGCCACTTTTGACGTTAATAGATCATAAACGTCATATAACTCTTATAGAACAAGAAAATATTGAAAATTATTCAATATACAGTGAAGGACTTGAAGTTATAAAACACAATGGTTTATTGAACATGAACCTCGCTAGTGCCCCAAGAAATGATAAACAGATCTTCTCTGTCCATGCAATATCTACTCCACAGAGGTGGATACCCCACCCACAAGGTAAGTAAATGGCAGATATGGGCAGAAAAGGCATGCTGGCTTACTGCACTCTGATTTCCAGCCTTACTAGAAGGTGGGGAAAGGAGTATGGCACTGGATGTTGGAAAGATAGGTAATATAGGCATATGTCTCTTTCTCCATTTTCTTTCTTCTTACTTGTTGAATCTGCATTATCCCCTGCGTGGTACTGAAATGCCTAATCCAGGAAGCCATGTACCTCCCCAGACTCAATAGTGTGTTAGACCTTCACAAGTGTTATGAGCCAGCATACAGTCTGCGAGCCACACAGCAAGGCTGGCAAGCCACATGTGGCTCCTGAGCTACAGGTTGGGGACCCCTGGAGGGAGACTATACAGTGGACCTAAGGTCCTATTCGAATTTAGTGTACCTACTGCCAGGGGACTTCTACAATGGAGCAATGACAGGGACAGGCTTACCCTATTTTTCATATAGGTTGTGGGCCCTCTTGAAATGAGTATGTTAAAGGTTCTTGCAGCAACACATATTACTTCTAAAGAAGATGAACCTTTGCTGCAATGCCACCACCATACCTATTCCTATTGCCATAGTGGGGCTCAGGAGCTTTTGGCAGCTCCTATTATTGGCATATGACATTTCTTTAGCCTCTCAGTGATGCTAATGAGGAGATTTAGCCCAAGACCATGCATAAAGTTCTGGCAGTAGATGGATGTTGGGATGAGTTCTTACCCGCTGTTTTTCAGCCATCTGCAGCTTCCTGTCTCTTTATGAGGAACAAGGTGCCTGGCTGCCACCCTGAGCTCAGTCACCCAACCAGTGCAGCATTGGTGCACCTGCTGTCCATCGACTGGGTGAATAACACCCACTGAAGGTGACAGCCACAGGGAATCCCAGAAGAGGTGGAAAACAGGTGGATGTCTTATTGTTTTTAACCCCCAAATCAGACTTACTTTGACCTTGATTCAATAAAAGTTGAAAAGAATCCCATCATCTCTTACCTTTATCACCAGATAGAAAGACAATGAAAGTGAATGGCACTTTTTACTGCAGTGTAAAAAGGAGTAAACTGTTCTCTACTTTTCTTAGCATACCTCCCAACCAGGGGCGGACTGGGGCTAAAAAACGGCCCGGGACTTTTTGGGGCACACCGGCCCTGCTGCACTGCCTCTGGCCCAGTATAGTATCGTAATGTCACATTATATATAAGCCTTATTTTTCGTTCCACAGCACGCACACAGGGTTTAGAGGACAAAATAAAGAAAGAAAATATTATGAACCAAATGGTGTGATAAAATCCCCCCATTACAGTCAGTGAGCGGCATCCCTCATTACAACCATTAAGTAGCATCCCTCAGTACAAGCAGTGGGGGCATCCCTCAGTGCAGCCAGTGGGGTCATTCCTCAGAATAGCCAGTGGGGGCATCCATCAGTAGAGCCAGCCAGCGGGGGCATCCCTCAGTGCAGCCAGCGGGGGCATCCCTCAGTGCAGCCAGCGGGGGCATCCCTCAGTGCAGCCAGCGGGGGCATCCCTCCGTACGGGCAGCGGGGGCATCCCTCTGTGCAGCCAGCGGGGGCATCCCTCAGTGCAGCCAGTGGGGGCATCCCTCAGTACAGCCAGTGGGGCATCCCTCAGTGCAGCCAGCGGGGGCATCCCTCCGTACGGGCAGCGGGGGCATCCCTCCGTGCAGCCAGCGGGGGCATCCCTCAGTGCAGCCAGTGGGGGCATCCCTCAGTGCAGCCAGTGGGGGCATCCCTCAGTGCAGCCAGTGGGGGCATCCCTCAGTGCAGCCAGTGGGGGCATCCCTCAGTGGAGGCATCCCTCAGTGCAGCCAGTGGGGGCATCCCTCAGTGCAGCCAGTGGGGGGATCCCTCAGTGGAGGCATCCCTCAGTGCAGCCAGTGGGGGCATCCCTCAGTGCAGCCAGTGGGGGCATCCCTCAGTGGAGGCATCCCTCAGTGCAGCCAGTGGGGGCATCCCTCAATGCAGCCAGTGGGGGCATCCCTCAATCCGCCCCCCCGCCCCCCCCGCGCGCTATACACACACACACAAACACACACACTCACCCTGGTTCCTGGTGGGCGGAGGGCCGGTCTGCCCTTCACTGCTGTTCTGCTGCTGCCGCCGAAGCCATGCATAGCCTGCAAATGACAGATGCGGGAGGGTGGGCGGCATCTGCCATTCGTGGCCCCTCGCTGCTGCTCCCCCGGCGCCGCTGCTGCTCTCACACACACACAACACACACAACACACACATACACATGCTAACCTGCACTTCCTGGTCGGTGGGCGGGCCCCAGAAAACAATGGACGCCGCCCATAGACGCCCACCGCGTAACAACCAGGAAGTGCCGGTAAGCATGTGTATGTGTGTGTGTGTTGTGTGTGTGTGTGAGAGCGGCAGCGGCAGCCGGGGGAACAGCAGCGAGGGGCCGCGAATGGCAGATGCCACCCACCCTCCCGCATCTGTCATTCGTGGCCTTTGCTAGTGCCGGCCTACCGGGATTTTGCCCGGCATGCCCTATGGCCAGCCCGCCCCTGCTCCCAACTGTCCCTGATTTGGAGGGACTGTCCATCTTTGAAGTCCATGTCCCCCATGTCCCTTGTTGTTCCTGGTCCTTCTTTGAGGTTTAATATACAGATCTTCATCAATAAATGATTCATTTGCCTATTCAAAGTGTTTATATTATTGTAACTGTTACACCCTATCCATCTAAGGCCCTTATTTATCAAGGGATAGCGCCAGGTAGCGACTGGTGAGCGAACGGTAATGCTGCTCACCGCCACGAGAACACCGGCTCCCCACCACAATCACACATTTATCAAGCCGATCCTGCTTAGCAACTGACAGAGCGCCAGATAGCGAAGCATTCATCATTATTCCAGCCTCACCCCACAGCGCCAGCGAGCGACCTTGAACAGCGCCAGGTATGACCTCTCGCTACCTGGCGCTCTCCAATGCATTTCAATGGAGCAATCTTTAAATATTCATAATTAATTGTTATTAATTTTTTTTTTATTTTTTTTTTTAATGTCAAAAATTCTGTGACCACTTCTGCAATGTTAGTTTTTTTTTTTAAAGGGAGAAAAAAAAAAATTGTGCAGAATTGATATTACAGGTCTGATATTAATGTATTCATATTACTAAATGTTTTTAAAAACTTGTATTTTTTTTTTTTTTCAAAAATATGGTTGTTTGGGGGTTAAAAAACTACTTTTAACCCATCGCCGCCAGCGCTCGGGGGTTTAAACAAGCATTTCACAGCGCGAGAATTTTTTGAGCGTGATTTGTTAATGAATATGCTGGGAGCTGTTCGCTATGGCCATTCGCTATCATGCGCTCCCATACAGCGCGGAACCTGTCAAACAGCGACTCCTAACCCCGTATTCAACATTGCTGCACACCGACTGAGTCGCTGTCAACAACCGAACAACGGCCAAGCACAGCGAATACTATCGGGCGCTGTGAAAATACCGCTACAGTCGCTCATCTGTCGCTACCTGGCGCTATTAATGAATCGGCCTCCTAGTCTTAGTAGTAGTAAAAAAAGTATTATTTACTTTCATTGTTTTCTTAGCTGGTGATTCAGAAACAGTGACATTCTCAGGCATTTCCTCATAAATTGAATTTTTTAATACCATGACATTTTTTTTTTAACTCTTATTGAGTCGAGGCCTTTCTCTTTAAGTCCCCTTGCCAATCTTGAGCTGACCACTCAAGGATGCTTCTGCTGATTTTTCTGCTATTAAAGCAGACCTTCACCCTTAATAAAAGCCTATCTTATATGTTTCCCACACCCTGTACATACATATTGCTCACATTAAAAATCATCCTACCTGCATCTACTGCATGTTATGAGCCTTTAAACATCCAAGATGGCGGCTCATAGAGCATCAGGCAGCCTGCAAATAGGAAGTGTCTTCTGACTGTGTCGCTCCTCATTCTGGGATTACTGTCCTTTCCCTGACCCCAGCTCTGGTCTGTCTGTGCAAAGCACCCCCTGTACTTTATCCCGCTTTCCTCTCCTCAGAATGTGTGATGCTTCTGAGTCAAGATGGCGGCCCGTATCCTAGAGCCCTGAACAGAGTTGCAGCCCGGTGAGGGAAAGAATAATAAGTGACTAAAAACTGACAATATATTTATTTTAGATGTTGGGGAATCGTTTTTTAAGGGTTTTGGCTTTTCATTAAATCATGTTAAAGGTCCGGTTTAAGCTTTTCTTCAATTCATGCATTAACAAATTCGTACACATAGGTTGAATCAGTTTGAATCTTCCAAAACCATAGTCTGGTAGCTAGGGCAGTTTCCACTGGAGGGCGAGCAGGGTCATTGCCCTGGGCGCCAAGGCCATCCTGCTTTCTGCAGATAGGTTTGGGCCACTGTTAGTGCTGCCAGCTATACACCAGGCCCCGCACCTCCCATATTGGGCACAGCATAGCAATTACCATTATGGGGCAGCAGGATGGGTGAAGAGGGGAAATAATTTTTTCCTTCACACACTGGGCACTATTTAGCCTGGAGACTGTCCTGCTGGTAGCTCACTGCTATATATGTTCTATCTCACAGTTTCTTGTTACTGCAGTCATGTGCAGGGATATGGCATCTCTGTTCCTGGCCTCCATCCAGCATTCCAAGCCTGGCTCTGCGGTTCCATGCTGCATATTCTCTAATCTGACTCCTACTGTTCTGGCCTCCCCTGCTTCATCTCCCCAGCCCGGGGCATTTTACTGGCAACCAGTTCATGAAAATAAATGCTCTACTTCCATGCAGAAATATGTGCTGGGGATTTCTGTAACATAAGGTTGTTCTTCCAGAATTTGTTTTAACAGAGAGCTGAAATAAAACCCCATTAGATTTTTTTTTCTATTTTTTTTTACTGAGGTAGTATATGCAACAAAAATTGTGTACATGTACATACATTAAGTTAGCAAAAAGCTTATAGCAGTTGTAGAAGTAGACATTGTAAAGGTCTCATTGCCTTTGTATACCATAGTTTGACATGTCAAAACTGTTAAAGTGGACCAACACCCTGAGGTGATCGGCCCGGGAATCTATAAGATTCCCGGGCCGATCACCTCACACACCGCGGGACATCCGAGATCGGGATGTCCCGCGGGGTGTAAACCCCCCAAAACCCCCGAAAAGCCTTACCTCTCCAGCCGCTGCTTCCGCCGCCGCTTCACTCGCGCTCCTCTAGACGTGCGCACGCCCGCGCCGGGCGTCTCTGAATGGCCGGCGCGGGCGCGCACACATCAAGAGTGACGCGCGGGAGGCGCCGACGGGCAAGCTGCTTGTACGTTGCTGTCAATCAGCTTGTACGTCGGCGCCGATTGGACGGCGCGGCCACGTGGGAGCGGGGAGAGGTGAGTTTTGGGGGCTTTCTGGGGGGTTTCACACAGCGGGGAAGTGGACCAATACCCAGGATAGTCAAAATCCTGGGTGTTGGTCCACTTTAAACAGTTAAATTAGAGACGAACCGCTTTATTGTGTGGCCTTTTTCTTATTATTTTTCATTTTTTCTTTATCTAGAATTGATTACAAAGTGAATCTATAATAATATTCTAATTCAACCCAGCTTGCCTATGCAGAAACATCTTACCTGAGCCCCAAACCGGTCCCTGGTCGGTGGTCCGCGTACAGGCTGTCAAATGACCGGCGTCCGGGGCTAATGCTGGCACTAGGAGTGTCCTCACTCGTGGGAGAGGCGGACATCTTTCTGTAGCCCCTGGGCCATTTGACAGCCAGAATGCCGACCGCTGACCAGGGACCAGATTGGAGCTCAGGTATATTAAAGATGCTTTCTGCTACCCCCACCACAATTTTTTTTATGGCCTTGAGGACCCCTTGACAGATACTCCCCTGCCGTGGATGGCTGAGGAGTAGGGGGCAGAGGGGCCCCTAAAGGCAGAATCGCTCCCCAACCACCTCGAACCTTGCGGGTTTGCCCAAAGCTAGTTATGACGCCTTTTCAGTTCCATTTCTTAATCATCACACTGCTAATCTCTGGAGTACTTACCGAACTACATCTGACCAGATTTCTAGAATTGTCCAATTTAGGGTGCCCCTAGGTCATCTGCCTGTACTATTTAGACACTTATCGGACTCTGAGAGCCCCATGCGAAATGCCCTGTGGGGCAGACCTGTTCCATAGTAAACTCATAGTACACTTTATGTTTATTTTTATTAGTTAGTTATAAACTAGGGTGTCTATGAAGAATAACTACAGCCTAGATGTGCAGAGGGATATGTAATCACAGAGCATGGAGTCAATAGCGCAATCTCAATCCTTGTAGATAATGTAGGTAAACTTGGCCCTGCATAGTGGGCTATCTGTGCCTAGGCTGCCAGAGCCCCCATAAGTCATGTACATTTCTCTCCGGCATGCTCCCAAGAGAGGACACTACATTGATGTGCGTTGCTAAGGTAAACACATTGTTGCTAGGGAAAACAATTCTCTTTTATAACACAGAGTGGCAGATAAGCTTAGCATATCATTTTGGATAATAATGGAAACTTTAAAAAATGCAGTTGCAATTTGAATTACTGTAGGCATGCAGTGGCCTATACTCTGGTGGGGGTGTACATTTCTGCCAGAATACCAGCCTGGGTGAGATGAGAGATCCACGAGGCTGTTCACTTTAGTGCTTTAGAGACATTTTATTTTATTTTTACTGGGGCCTGAATTTCTTTGAATCAGCAGGTAAGGCTGGTAGTGGCACTCGCTGTTCCTCTCCCTCCAGGCCAAGATTTGCCCGCTTTGGGATTTATTCACAAAGGGATAGCGGCAGGTAGTGCCTCGTAGCGGCAGGCAGCGTCTGGTGAATGATAGGCACTGTATGCAAAACCACATTTATGAGGGCGATTCTGGTGAGCAACTCTAACAGCGCCATGTAGAGTAAAATATTGTTCTGTTAGAGGGATGCTGCTTTTTCAGATTTTACTTGTTTTTTCTTGTTTGCATATTGTTTTTTTTTTAGGAAAATGTGGCTTTGATTCTTCCTTTTTATTCTTTTTTAGGGAAACCCTTTGCAACCAAGGAATTGATTGAGGGATTACTTCCAGAAAGCTATGCCCACATCAACAAGCCTGGTACACCTAGAAAGCTTGAGGTGTGTACCTCCAGAGAATATATAGTTTGTGGGGGGTGTTTCAAATGTAAAGGGTTGTTTTTCTGGAAAAACTGCAAGGTGCGCATAGCGCATATCACAGTTGTATTTTATCTGAAAATCTCCTAAAGCTCTGTTTCAGTTTGGGGGGAGTCTCCTGGGCAGGAAAGGGTGTCTACCTATACATATGTGGTACCACTGTGACCAGGAGAAATCGGGGTTTCACATGCAATAAAATTTTATTGACAAACTCATCTCGGATGTCCCGCGGTGAGGGAGGTGATCGGCCTGGGAATCTTATAGATTCCCGGCCCGATCACCCCTGGGTGTTGGTCCACTTTAATGTAGACAAAAATGCTATACATTTTGAAGTGTTTTGTATTTAGTTAGCAAACCATGCCTTTTTATAGTTTAAATGACTACAGATCATTTTGGGGTACAGATAAGTCTGCAACCTCACGAGTACCACCTGACAAGATCGTGTACCATTGGTTGAGAAAGACTACCCTATATGGCAAGCTCTGCTCCATAAAGCCTGCACATGTACAATATACACAGAAAAGCACACAGATAATATTATTTTACAATTGACAAAAAACCCTACTTGCCAAATTGTATAAATGACTAAACCGTTGTTGTGCTGAAACTGTTCATAACAAGAACAAAGGACGGGGACTTTCACATGTATTTCTCAGAAGTGTTTTCTCATGTGTGAGGGATCATACAATTGATCGGAAAACCCCATGTGGTCTATGGCTTTATACTGAGCTGTTACTAATCTGCCCTATTCTCCTGGCACCAGCTGTCATTTTCTTGCTTGTCTACTGCTTTGCTCCATGCAGAAGGCCAAGGCTTAGTACATGCCATATGGATTTAACACATGGACAGTGCTTGCTCACCAATTATTGCTATGGATTATAGGGGCGACTTGTTTAACAATGACTAATTTAATCTGATTGTGGCCACTGTAATGCTGCTTCCATTAGTCTGTTTCTTTAAAGTGGACCTATCACCCCTGCGGACGGCCAGTAATCTAAAACATTCCAGGACCGGCCACTAGCCTGTTCCCGGGGCATCCTATATCAGATACCCCGATGTGTGAAACGCCCCCCCGGGGTGCCGGCAATCTTACCTGATCCCGGGGGGTCTCGCGACACGTTCTCTTCCGAGGTCGCACCCCCAAGTTCTTTCCAGCTGTGCAACCGGCTCCCCTGCGCGCACGCCACAGGGGAGCTGGGGATACGGCCTCGGGTGCGCCTATGCCGGTGCAAAGTACAAATGCGTGGCTTCATGCTGCGCATTAGTATGCACCGCATAAATTCCTTATTGGCCTAGAACCTGCGCATGTGCCGTGGGAAAGGTGATTGTAAGTGGGCGATCTGGGGGGTGTCACACATGGGGGGCAACCTACATTGGGATGCCCCCGGGCCAAGGGACAATTACCAGGATAATCAAAAACCTGGTGATTGGTCCGCTTAAGGTACACATTGACCTAAGCAGAAGGGTATTCTTCTTTTGAACTATAATATAAACCTATACCCCTTGTTTGATAGATGTGGCTTAGTAGAGTATCTGTTGTACATGTAACCCCAGGGGTGGTGACTAGGGGTGTGGCTGTTATATTCTTCTGAGTCTGAAGTGTCTTGTGTGGGAAGGGGAATGGTGGGGACTATCAGGCTTTTCACACACATTCTTGCAGGAACACAAATATAGTTCCCGAAAATGTCTATTAAAGGTCAACTCAAAGTACAGTTAACACTGTCACAGCAGTACCTAGTTGTGACCCCTGGGCCTTCAGCTTTCTCCACAGGGCATCTGCAGTAGCCTTCCTGGCCCAGTAATGACTTTTGCTCTGCTGCAGACATCTTTTCTGGTTCCAGAACAATAACTCACTGGGTTATGACCAGAACTGTACTTTAGAAGGAAATTCAAGCTTTTTGTAACCCCCCAGTCAGGGCTGTTACTAGGGAAGGGAGAGCAGGGTGATCACTCTGGTCTCCAAGACTATTGAGGGTGCCATTATCCCAGCAATCTGGTTTTCTGCAAATGGGTCAGGGCCACTGTTGTCAGAGACAACTGTGGGACCACCGTGGCTTGCCAGACTAGCTCACTCTGGGAGCTGCAAGAGAGCTGCAGAGTGACTGTTAGACCACTTATATGTGTGGTCCTGGAGAAATGGAATTGCAAGGAGGGCAGACTTTGAAGCTCTACAGCCTCTCCTGCACTGCACCTATCTGAATGGCTGGGGTGGGAGTTTGCATGACGCTGGGGAGTGAGGGGATGTGGCAGCGCTCTTGTTTACCATTGACAACAATGAGAACCGCCTGTCGAATTACATCAGTTAGGCGGGCGGCTCTCATTGATCAATGTCCCCTTATGCTTTGGGTCAGTTATACAACACAGCTAGCGTGCATCAGGAATATAAGTAACCATGATCTTATGCTCGGATACATTTAGTAAAGTTTAATTAACTTTCGCCAGGCATTTATTTAGATGTCATATTTTAAGCAGGTACCTACAGTATGTCATTCCTATGTGATTTGAAGCTGTAAAAGTTTGCATTATTCAGCTAGAGAAGCAGCATGAATGGGCCCTGTGATAAAAAATAGAAGAGAATGAGATAATTGCCAGGTCTCTGAGGAAAACCAGTACATGGAGGGGGTTAAATATAATTATTAATGAGAGTAGGAAATTGCATAGGCGTATTAACTTCAAAGGGATGCTCTGTGGAAACCACTAGGGTCTTTTTCATAAAGTAAAATGTAATGAACAGACTGGTCCTTTTAGGCAAGTTTTTTTTGGCAGCATGGAAATAACAGCTTCCTATGCTAAAGATTTCACCATTTATTTCTACATAGACTATAGAGCTCTGTTGTTTCCAAACTTACAACCTCATTGGAAAAATGATGGCCCTCGCCAGTAAAAATGCCCCATCACAGGTACATGTCATTTTGAGGGAAAAAAGGTAGACATGGCAAGTCACACTGGCTTCAATAAATATTTAGCATGACCCTCTAGAGCAGGGGTGGGTACTCAACCACTTCTTGTAAAGGTCTATTTAAAGTGGACCAACACCCAGGATTTTGACTATCCTGGATTTTGGTCCACTTCGGTGGGGCACCCCCGATCGGGGGTGCCCCGCTGTGTGAAACCCCCCAGAAAGCCCTGAAAACTCACCTCACCCCGCTCCCACGTGACCGCTGCAGCCAATCCCCGCCAACGGACAAGCGAGAGGCAGCGCCGGACAAGCAGAGCGCGTCCGCCGCCGCCTCCCGCGCGTCCCTCTTACAGGGAGCGCACCCACGCCGGCCATTCACAAACGGTCGGTGCGGGAGTGCGCCCTGCTAGAGGGACGCGCGGGAGGCGGCAGCGGCAGCGGCGGACGCGCATGCGCCGCTGGAACGTGGAAAAGGTAGGATTGTGGGCTTCCTGGGGGGTTTCTGATCGGCCCGGGAATCTTATAGATTCCCAGGCCGATCCCCCTGGGTGTTGGTCCGCTTTAAAGGCATCCAGTGAGAGGTGAAGGTCCAGGGCGGAGGGCTATCGTGGGAGGTGGATAGTTCGAAATCAGCACACTGGGGGAGGGGCAAAATGAAAAAAAGCTTCTTGCCCTCCCACCCCACCCCAAAAATCCTATTGGGGACTGGGAAAAAAACAGGAGCTCTTTTTTTTTGTCCCACAGAACCTACAGCTCTCTCGTGGCACAATGCTTTACCCTCCTTGCATTTTGCGCAGGCCGGGTACAGGGGTGGACCAGTGCCCAAAATGTTACTAGCAATAAGGTCTGCTAACAAGGATGAATAGATAGGACTTTGGGGAGAGGAATGCTCTAAGGAAGAGGGATGGATAGACAAAACAGGAAGCGCGGGGGGATGGAAATAAAGCTGGGAGAAGGGATGGATGGGCAGAATTAGAAGGACAGGAATGAATGGGCAGAGCTGGGGGGGGAGATAGATGGCCAGAGCTGGAAGAAAGAGTAATGGATTGACAAAGCTGAGAGGCCGGGGATTGGATGGGCAAAACTGGGAGGAGAGGAATGGATGGGGAAGAGAGACTGGGCTGGATGGGGCAGAGCTGAGGGAACAGGGATGGATGGAGCAGAGCTGGGAGGGACAGGGATGGATCTGGCAGAGCTGGGAGAGACAGGGATGTATGGGGCAAAGCTGGGGGTCAGGACTGGTTGGGGATGGGCTGCATAGTGCAAAGTTGGGGGGCGGGAATCGATGGGGATGGATAGGGCAAAGCTGGGGGGACAGAAATGGATGGGACTGAGCTGGGGGGACAAGATGGTGGGGCAGGGATAGATAGTGCTGAGCTGGGGTGGGGGGAAAGGATTGGATGGGGCAAAGAGACACAGAAACAAAGCTTCTGTGTACCTTGCAATGCCACTTCCCACCAAGGTGCCAGGGAGCCATGACACTGGCGGGGAGACTAGGCACTACATCGCCGATCAAGGGGGCAGCTCTGAGCACAGCAACGCAGATTGCAGGGGTCCAGAAATCTGGTGCCGAGGTCCAACTTCGGCCCCCGGTCCGCCAGTTGAGTATCGCTGCTCTAAAGCAAGGGGGCCCAACATTCCTGCTCAAGGATGGCCAACAGGCCAGGTTTTGCTGATGTCCACACAGACGCTTAGGTGTAGCTATTAGTGCTATAGAGTCAACTATGTGGCGATCCGCAAAACATGACCTTTTGGCAAGAGATGGAGAGCTGAAAAACACTGCTATGGAGTATCCCACTCTAAGTGGAATGTGGAAAATATTAAGGGGCAATTGTGGCCTAGTGGTACTCCTAAGCAAGGCACCCAACCCCCCCAATGGCTCCCCAGGCACCGTAATCAGGGCAGCCCACCGCTCCAGGCATGTATACGCTGCATGAATGGGTTATGTTTGGAGAAAAAAATCCTATTTGTGCATAAGCATGTACTGGCCATCAAAGCCCCCAAAATTGTTACAATAAAAAAGAATTGGATACTTTGACATTTGGTAAGGCACTCATTTTTGTTTAGTTGTTGTTTAGTTATGCCCCTGGGTCCAGGGCAGGGTCTTCTTGGGAGCACCTTTTCTTTTTCTGGACTGACAGCTCTGAAACAGAGGGGGCCGCAGCCCAGAGAACTGCATCAGATCCTGCAGGGTTAAAGGGTAGCTATCATTTTTTTAATTTGCCAGTCACCTGCATACATTTAAGTATTTTATATGAGTAGACATGCATTTTATCAACTTTTCTTTTATCTGATCTGTTGCTGTTGAAGCGGACCAAAAGTAAAAAAAAGAAAGTTCAGTAAATTGCACCCCTTAATTCCCACTCCGGCAATCAGTTACATAAACTATTTGAGAGGGCTTAAAGGGGCACTATCGCGAAATTGTGTGTTATTAAAAATCCATATAAACACCTTGGCTAATGAAAGAAGGGATCACTTACGCCTGAACTGAATAAAACTCACACCAAGCTTTTTGTTTTCTTCTCCTGATAAATATATAAAATCCAGGGGTTACAGGTTTAGTCAATGAGGGGTGACAGAGCCTGTCACCCGTGAATCCCTCTTTCTACCATTAAAATAAAAAATAAAAAAAGCCTGGCTGGATATATCCTGAAGCTGGTTGTATAAGTGACCCCTCCACTCGCCATTCAGCATATTTATATGGATTTTTATTATTGGGCCATTTTTCGCGATAGTGCTTCTTTAATTCCACGCAGATGTTATGGGATTGCAGACAGATTCTATGCTGCATAACTGTATGGGAGCAACCATCTTGCCACATACATGAATCCAGCTGATGAAAAACCCAATCCCACAGTGAAAATTGCCTCACATATCAGTGTAATCCTCCTTTATTTCTAGTAGAAATCTATCAGCTGTGATCACTCACTGCTCTGCTGCACAAAGAATTATAATATTTTAGAAGATACATAAGTTTATACTGACTGAATGGTGTGCGGTAAATCCAGATTCCGCAGTGAACGGTGATAAAGAAACATTGTTGCAGCTTTCCCCTCACACACACACACAATCCCTCTAGCAGCTGGTTATTGTTTCTTTAGGAAAACAATTTACTAAACTTTCTGTTTTTGACTTTTGGTCCACTTTAAAGTAAACCAAAACATGTTTCCTAATTCCCTCTTCTGGGTTGCTTACCAATTTGGGAGGGCCCATTTTGTGAAATCGCCAATTATATTTACAGATCTAGCAATCCCATGCTATGCGTGGGTCACGACAGAATCCCTGGCATCCCTCCAGCTGATGCGTGTTCCCATGCCTAACCTATCTGCATGGCTGGTGTAGGCATGCACAGCCAGAGGGGAGACTGAAGGGATGCTGGCGACTCCCTACGCACCATGGGATTGATGGCGAGGTGTGTATACAAGCATTTCCAGGGGGTTTCACACAGTGGGTCATGCCAAATCGAGATGCCCAGGGACTAGGATTGCCACCTGGCCTGTATTTTTTTTTTTTTAATTTACTGGCCACTGGCCTGGCGGTGCCAGTACTTTTTTTACTGGTAATTGTAATTGCTGGTACATATTTCCCATCCTCCTTTACCAGTAAAAAATCATAAAATACCAGCCAGGTGGCAACCTTACCAGGGACACGAACCAAAAACCCGGCATGGTCCTTGAACCACCGGAGATTGGCCCAGGAATCTGTACAATTCCCAGGCCAATTGATTCCCTCCCCCCGGGGCATCCAGAATCAAGATGCTCTGCTCTGTGAGACCCTCCAGGTAGCCCATAAACTCACCTTCTTTCCTGGTCCAACAGCGCATGCGCGAGCAGCAGCCACATCCCCGCTATCCCTCTAGCAGGGTGCATGCCCGCGCCAGACATTTGTGAATGGCTGGTGCGATCACGCAGCCTGTTAGAGGGTGGCAGGGGATGCGGCTGCGAGCGCACACGGATCCGCTCCTATTAGATGAGTTCCTGGACAAAGGGGCTCGAGTGGATCTGAGAGTGCTGACTGAACAACCGTCGTAGGAACGGGAAGAGGTGAGTTTGTTCGGGATGACCTAGGGGGTTTCACACAGTGGGGCACCCCTGATCGGGGTGGCCCTGGGGCAAGGACCGAAACCCACTTTAAAGGAGCTCAACAATGTCTAATATTTCAAACCCATTTTAACATGCTAGATAGTGATAATTATTTCAACTAAATACAACTCCTATCTATCTTAGGAGTGAAAGGGGTAAGAGGCCGATTCATTAATAGCGCCAGGTAGCGACAGATGAGCGCCAGTAGCGTGATTTTCACAGCGCCAGCTAGTATTCGCTGTGCTTGGCCGGGGTTTGCTTGTTGACAGCGACTCAGTCGGTGTGCGGTAATGTTGAATACGGGGTTAGGGGTCGCTGTTTCACAGGTTCCGCTTGTATGGGTGCACCTGACAGCGAATGGCCAGAGCGAACGGCTTGCTGCAGATTCATTAAAAAATCACGCTCAAAAATTTCTTGCGCTGTGAATTCCTTGTTTAAACCCCAGAGCGCTAGCGGCGATGTGTGTAAAGTAGTTTTTAACCCCCAAACAACCTTTTTTTTTATATGTAAAAATTATACAAGTTTTTCTAAACATTTTGTAATATGAATACATGAATATCAGACCTGTAATATCAATTCTGCACATTTTTTTTTTTTTTTTTTTTTTACTTTAAAAAAAAAACTAACATTGCAGAAGTGGTCACAGAATTTTTGACATTAAAAAAAAAAAAAAAAAAAAAAGTAATAGCAATTAATTATGATTATTTAAAGATTGCTCCATTGAAATGCATTGGACCACGCCAGGGAGCGCCAGGTCATACCTGTCGCTGTGATGGGATTAGCAGCGGCGCTGTTCGTTGCAGTCGGCTACATGATGAATCCCGCGCTAGCTGACGCTCTCGCCGGCGCTAGCCTCATTTAGCGTGATAAATGCGTCATTGTGACCGCCGCCGGGCGTACTTGATTCGGTAGCCACCGACAGCTGGCGGTACCTGGCGCTCGTCAGACACTACCTGGCGCTAGCCCTTGATAAATAAGGGCCTAAGTGTTTTGAGCACACCATTTGCAGAACAGCAGCATTATCATCTACACACAAGAAGAATTTCTATAACAATGAGCTGTTATTCCAACACAGACAAGCTCAGGGGAGGGACATTAGAGCAGAATGGTAAATTCAAAACCTGATTCTTCCAGTAAAAGAATGTCTGTATTTTTTTGGGTGGGGGTGTAAGTGACCCCCTCCTCTATCTGTCTGGCATATTTCTGCAGATTTTTATTATTGGACATTTTTTTCTTGCAATAGCGTCCCTTCTATGTAGCAGCGCTATTGGCCTATAAGAGAGCAATAACTCAGCAATAACTGTGTAATCGTCATCTGAGGACTGTGCCAAGGACACTGTGTCCAAGATTGGCCTATACCATAATGTTACATTAGGATAAATGGGAGGAAGTCGCCCTATGAACAATGAGTTACTCATGTTTACACTACGAATACAAATTACAGCTTTATCTCCTATAGTTATCTTCTAAAGAAACAAATGACCAAATTGCATGTGGGAATAAGTGGGTGTCACTGAGTTTATTGCTGGGTTATGTTCACACCCTTTGTAATGAGTCCTAGTGCTGGTTATGCTTCCTGAGTGAATCACTTTAGGCTGCAAGATTTTTTGGGCCTAGCGGGTGTCTGAGAAATATTAAAATGAGCTCCATAGTCCGTAGTAGAATAAAAATAACACAGACTTCCTAAACAAGAGAGCCTCTGGAGTAAGAGGAATTTTTAGAAACATGGATGAGAGTGACCTTCTTATCCTTCTCTGCTCCGCGATTCCCACAGTCAGGTGGTCAAGAGGGAATTAAATGTTCCTGATAAACAAAGGGAACCTTTCATAGCTCGTTGCTAAATGTCACTGTGTCAAGCCATTCACTTCCTGGGTTTTTTTTCTTCCTAAATATTATTTCTGATTCTTCATATAATTATACTGGCCCTTCCTTTAAGGGGCGGTGGTTTTGAAGGGGAACAATGGCCCACTTGGAGTCAGTGGGTTCCCTATTTCTGGGGCATCCTGATTTAGGATGTCCTACTGTATAATACCCCTGTGATTGCACAGTGCATCTGTGGGCCATATCCCCGGTATCAGGGCAGGCGTCAGCACTGGGCATATCCGGGCAAGTGCTGGGGCCCCTGCACCATGGGAGGGCCCACCTCATTCCCTCTACCCTGGACAGCCACTATGCAGGACACAGGGCAGTGCAATAAGCAGGACTTCCTTCTTTTCTTCTAATCTTTTCTTTCTTTCTTTCTTTCTTTCTTTCTTTCTTCTTCTAGTCTTTGACTTTCTTTTTTTCTATTTTGTTCTAGTCTTTTCCATTCTTTCATTCTTTTTTCTTCTAGTCTTTTTCTTTCTGTTTCCTTCTAGTCTCTTTCTCTTTCTTTCTTCTTTCTTTCTGTTTCCTTCTAGTCTATGTCTTTCTTTTTCCTTGTAGTATTTTTTTTCTTTCTTTTCCATTTATCCATTGCTTCTTTTTCATCTGTTCTTCCTGCCATTGCTTTCTTCTCTAATATTTTTTTCTGTCAGTCCGACTATTCTTTCTTTCTTTCATCCCTTCCATCTCTTCTTTTTTTCTGTCATCCCTTTAATTTTTCTTCATTTGTTTCTGTCATTTATTCTATGCTTTTGTTATATATATATATATATATATATATATATATATATATATTTCTTTTCATTCCATTTTTTCATGCCTTTTTCTCTTTTTTATTTCGATTCTTCATCACCATGTATAGACTATCATGCGACACTGACTGTTTGTCTGCTTTGACACAAGCTTTTTTAGCCGACCCACACTGGGTTAGTTGGTGCGGGGACAGGAAGCAAGGGAGTCCAAGTGTGGGGGGCAGTTGGTGGCAGGGGTTCTTGAAACAATCACTTGTGGAGGAACAAAGACACACACTGTCTTAAAAAACAGGTTCATTTACTATTAACATTGTGCACCCAGTACTCCCCTGTGTGAAACCCCTGGGATTGGCTTGTATTCTTACTGTGATCCCCACTTCCACTGCAAATGCGCAGACCACCAGTAGCATCCCCAGTACCCCTCCATCTGATGCACACATCCAGAAGGTAATTTGTTAGTCTGGACTGTTTCTTTAATGATACTGCTTTATATTTTTCAATTGCTATCCTGCTGGGAAAAAGTGAGTACCTCTGTAATGAAGGACACACTGATAGTGTTAGGGGGTAGGCTAGATTAATTTAGGGGTTCATTCATCAAGGGATAGTGGCAGCTAGTGACTTGTAGTGGCAGCCAGTGTCTGGTGTATGCTGGGCGCTGTACGCTATACCACATTTATAAAAAAAATGAACAAATGTCTTTCCACATAGCTAGACATGTTTGTTGCTTGATATTTAGTTGATGAGAGGGTCAAACTGGGCGGTAAATTAGTTCCCAGGCCCTGAATAATAATGTTGATAATTTTGTATAAATAGTGATTGAGCTGCTCCCACCCCCCTTTGTTCACATTTATAAAAGCTAATCGGGTGAGTGACTGGAACAGCACCATGTAGCGTACGATTCATCATTACAGGCGGCTCAGCGTATAGTAATTTATTATCAAATAATTATGTTACATCTCATGGCCTCGAAAAAGTCATTTTTTATTTTTTTTATTTTTTTTTATTTTTATGCAGAATTGTCATTACAGGTCTGTAACTAAAGTGTTAATGTCACAATGTTAAAATAATGTCATTCCATGTTTTTTCGCTTTGTTACTGGTGGATATGTGTTCAAAAAATCACTTTAATCACACTGCGTCTGGCGCTCTAGGCTATAGCGAAACAATCTTGAGCGCCGACGCTGTGTGAGGGTGATTTTTTGATGAATATGGTGGGAGTCGGTGAGAGTCGGTCGCTCTGAGCAGTCGCTACCTTTTACTCCTTATAGCGTAATACTGGTGTTACAGCGACCAATGTACATCTCATCTATGATTGCCGGCCAGCGTACTACAGCGACTGAGGTGCTCAGTTACAACGACCGATAGACGCTTACAGCAACTACTAGCGCTCGTTCTATGTGCCGCACTACAGACGCTCATCTGGCAATACCTGCCGTTAGTAATGAATTAGCCTGCCTGTGTCCATGTGAGCCATTTTCCACCCTGGCACGCTATCGGGTGCGGGTGTTGGTACCAGTGTAGACAGTCGGGGGGGGGGGGCATCCAGAATGCTGCAGCCCCCCTCTATCATAACCCCTCAGAATGCCTGATTGCCAAAAATGCACACATGGGTAGTGGGCGCGTTCACGGCTTAGGACACCGGAAATCACTGCCCACCACCCATCCATGTGAGTGCTGGCAGCCAATCTGCATTCTCAGTAAAGCTTAAGGATAAGGTAAGAATATCGGATGTTCTGGGGCGTGATGTGAAAGGGGGGCTCCAGCATTCTGGATGCCCTGTCCCCCCAAGACTTAATGCAGCGTACCAACACCTGCACCCAATAGCAGGAAAATGGGTAATGGTTTGCTTTAAGTTCACAACTAGTGGAGGCTCTGGGACAGGAGCCCTGGTTTGCCTCTCCTTAAATCTAGTCCTGAGCCCAGTCTAGAGCTGTACAGGACTCCACAGTGGTAGTTCCCAATCACTGAACTACTACTGCCCAACTAAAAATATATATCAGTGCTAAAAATATGCGTTGCCAAGGTTCCACCAGCTAGGTGTCATCCAGACTATGGGACAAAAGCTTTTGAAGATTTGTCAGCATTCGCCTATTGTGCTGCAGGCACAATTAACTTTGACAATGCACAGTAATAGGCGGAACACATTAAACAGGAAGGACGTGTTCTTTCAGACATTTGGCCACACGATTATCTGGGTCAGGAAAACCAAAAACCTCAAACCTCATGTCAGCACAATGCAACATGATATGAGACAATCTCTGTTCAGTTTATAGCTTTTCAGCAGAGTTTAAGCATACAGAAGGAGCAGGGCTGCCATATGTGTTGTCTGTGTCCCATTTAAATTACCAGTGTCTCCATTATGAGTTTTTGTGCACTATACATCTGGGCCTTCTTATAACCTGTATTGAGATGTTTGGGCCTCTACAATCAGAGTCAGCGCCAATACTGGGTTGAGCCCAATTGCTTTGGGACCCAATTCAAATTAAATAGGAAGTTGACCTATGGGCAAGACAGCCAAGCATGACTGGATTATGTGCGGTGGAGGCTTCTGGGCACAAAATCTGGTGGAGGCCCCGAATACAGTTTTTTTCCCTTTAAAATAATAGTCCAGCCAAGTAACTGGTGGATGTCTGGCACCCACATACTTACTGGAACATCAGATCGAGTCCCTTGTGCCACCCTTGTGCGGGTGCGTGCTGCTCGGGAAGTCCTGCTTTGCCATTCTGGGCGGGGGGTAGTGTAGTCACCCGGCTGGTCCAGCAGAAAACAGTTCCCTGCATTGAGCTAGCCGCAGGTGACTTGCCAGACCCAGAGCCTTGTGAACTGGTATAGGGGTCTCATAGACCCCTTACCAGTTCACAAAGGGTTAAATGTAAAAAAACACACATACACAAAGAAAAAATATTTTATTATGTTTTTTTTTAATACTTACCTCCCTTCCATCCTCGGCCACTGTGTACCACGCTGATCACTTTGGCTTCTGCTCTCCTGCTGCTGCTGGAAGCCCTTTATACCTACTGGGTTACAGGTAACATGGGGTTAATTAAAAAAAAAAATAACATAGGGTCCCCCTCCCAATTCCTTAAAAATCCGAAAGAAAAATGGCGTGAGGTCCCCCCTACCCAGCTTAACCAGCCTGGGACCAGCTATGGGGGCTTGTAGAATAGGGTGTAGGGGCCAGGCCCTGGTGGCCTCTGGCCCTGCAGGCTACAAGCCGGCATAGCCTAGGGCCACAAGCTTTTCTGCCCCCCCGGGCTTTGGGGAGGCAGGTAATGGGGGGCTCGAGGTTAATGGCAAGTCACCCACTAGCTGCAGGTGACTTGCCAGATCTAGAGCCTTGTGAACTAGTATAGGGGTCTCATGGACCCCTTACCAGTTCGCAAAGGGTTAACAGTAAAAAAAAACACACTTTAGAAATGACTTTAATAAAAAAAAAAAATTTTTTTTCTTTACTCACCTTCGATCGCCAGCTCCTGTGTCCCTCGGCGACCTGATGCCAGTGATCGCTGGCCAGAGGAGGGGGGAGGCAGGAAATTCCGGAGGAGCCCCAATGGGTGATCAGAGCCCACCCGGTTGAAGAGGAGACCCGGCCGGATCGAACGAGGGGTCAGGTGAGTGCCTTTTTCTTTTACTACTACTACTACTGCTAGCAGGGGGGAAAGTCAGGCACGTAGAATTTATGTGGCTGGCATGTAACTGACGGGGAGGCAGCCACGTAAATTTTACGTGGCTGGCGGTTAAAGGGTTAAAGTACACTTTCAGCCAGAAACAAACAAAAATAAGCTATAGTCACCTTTTCTCCCATGCAGGCCATAGCTCTTAGTCCAGGGCTGCAGCATTCACCTGAAAGGCTGGATGCTGGTCCCTCACTGACCAGCACTATACGCAGCGCCGCTCCCTCATTGTGAGACTTCCTGACTTCCTCCTATGTGGCAACACCCCCACCATCAGTCACAGTGAACTGCCTTCCCCCCTCTATTCACTGCTGATTATGCTACTGTCTGGTGGCAGAATATGATTACTTGCTTAATGTTATATTTTGTTATTGCCATATGCTTAAAGTACATTTTCAGCCAACAACAAAAAAAGCTATACTCACCTTTTCTCCCACGCAAACTGTCATTTCTAGTCCGAGGCTGCACCGTGCATGGCTGCCCGCCCGTTCAGGAAAAGATGAAGCTGTCCGCGCGCATAGAGCAGCAAGCTTCCAGTCCGGTGGCACTGTGCAGCTCTGGAAAGATGGCGTGCCTGGAGCAGTGACCGAGCGATGGTCACCGCTGTAGTACGGCCAAGGTAAGTGTCGGTTTGTTATTTAGAACATTAGCGCTGCTTTAGCGCTTCTTAAGGAAGGCAGGGTGGGGGGTGGATTGAGATCGGCCAGTCCGACTGGACTTGTCCTATAAAGCATACTCCAAAAACCTACAAAATCATGCTTTCATCATTTCTGGGATAGATCTTATTTTTGAGGAAACAGGAGATTTTTTAGCATTTGTTATTAACCGTCCTTTTGAAGGCAACCGGAATGCGTTTGACACTGGTATACAATATCGTGATGTGCAATATAATACAATACAATATTAACATTAACTTTCGATCAAGAAATATCCAATAAATCAGGAAGATCAAGTATGCAATGTTCTGGGATCATATATTATGTAAAAAGGTTCATGTGTGTACAGTCATCACTATTGGTATGTAGTGTTCCTAGTCCTGGCACAGGGCTAAATGCAACTATTGTACTGCAGGAGGTATGAACAACTATGTGGGCATCATCAGTAGTTAGGTATAAAGTAAGTAATACAGCTTCCCAGGTGCTGTATTTGATTGC
The DNA here is from genome assembly GCA_027917425.1 of Gastrophryne carolinensis. Classification (NCBI taxonomy): domain Eukaryota; kingdom Metazoa; phylum Chordata; class Amphibia; order Anura; family Microhylidae; genus Gastrophryne; species Gastrophryne carolinensis. Next base: position 576,826,069 of record CM051234.1, on the reverse strand, counting down.
ATTGCATGTCCCAACTTTGGGCACTCAAAAATAGAAGTAGGGACCCCACCAAAAGGGGCGCCTTGACGTGACGTGGGGTTTAATACATGCGATTACAATTGTATGCAAACTAAGGCCACTAGTTTCTGTACAGGATTCATATGCCTGTTTGCTGAATATTATATAGTGATGAGAGGGTTAAACTGGGCGGTAAACTGGTTCCCAGGCCCTGAAAGATCCTGTATAAATAATAGTAATGGAGGAACTCCCTCCCACTTTAATACGTAATATAAATCACTGAGGAAGTTGTACATAGAAGCACTCATGTACAAGGTTGACAAGCAAGAAAAAGCTGGAAACAGGGCAGCATGGTTTTTCAATATTGGTCATCTAGTTAGTCATCCAACACAATGCACCAGGGGTCTGTTTCCGTTTCTCTTTTCTATGGGCCGCATGGAAGATAAAGGCTCTTCTAATTCCTCAATGTTCAAAGGTCATATGAGAATTACAAGGAGCTGAGTCTTCTATGTGACTTGAAGAAAAAGATTATACACTGAGTATTTGATTCTCTTTTTTCAGCTCTTTCTAAATTAGGATGGCATTGGGTTTTTTTAGATGTTACTAGAAAAGTAATTTCAATAAATATGATTCTGTTATAACCTGGCATTATGGGTCAGCCCTTTAAAAAAAATATTAGCGACAATGCTACAAAACCTGTTATTTTGCAGTCTGGCAAAATTGGCAACCATTTCTTTTATTCCAACAAGCCATATGGCCTCTCGACATAAAGCACAAGGGGTGGTAACTGGACTCCTGAAGCATCCTTATTCCCAGAGAGGAGCAGTGACATTTCTAAGGCCAAGACAACTGTCATCAATAATGAGTGAAGCTCTTCACATATGGTTCAGCCAGAAACATAAAGGTGGTAACATGAGAACCAATAACTAGCTCGGACATAATACCTTTGCTGGTAACAAGGAGCTCTATTCAGCCCCAAAGTGATGTTTGTCCCAGACAGATTGTGTGATCACCCGTATGAATGACACATTTTTGTTTAACTATGTATTACCTGATCCTCTATAGATTTTGAAAAAAAAAAACAATTTGTATGGTGCTGTAGATCCAGAGATAATTAGCCACAGTGGTAAATGTAGATTATGGCACAACCTAATAATTTACTAAGAGCCTATTATAATCAGATTCCTGTCTTGCTTTGTGTTATTTTACTTTGCTTGAAATGCAATCACAGTGTCAAAATTCATAATAATTAAAGTTTTGGGTTGAACTGTCAGGTTATCGCTTCAACAATATAGAAAGCATAATTTTTGTCAGTATATTGAGAGATGACAGCAGTTGTTACAGATTAGGAGCAGTTCTTTGGGATTGTATTTAACAACCTGTCCAGCTTGGAGGATAGAACTTAGTGGAAAACCTTTCTTCCATTGTGGCTTCCATTATGGCTACCTTCCCAGCCATAATGATAATAATAACCATAATCATATTTATAATAACACTGAATAATTCCAGGAAATGTCCATAAAACTGCACCTAAGTATGTCGTGACATTAGCTTGTGTTTTCTTTTCCTCCATACAAAAAGGAGGGATTGCATAGGAAGTCCAAGCTTTTTGTAATCCCCCAGCTACCCTGATCTAAGCATGATTTTGGTGTAAAAATAATAAGACAACTCACCTGATTGCCGAAATCCTCCTCTGATGTCACTGGGGGACGGGGTGCTGCAATGCAGCCACTGGCTTGAGTGACAGTTAGTCTTGAGTAATCATATATTCACAATGCTGCAAAGGGATTGGGTGACTGACCATTCCCAGCTTCAGCTTCTTTGCAGATTACCTGTCTACCAGTAAGAGGCCGATTCATTAATAGCGGCAGGTAGCGACAGTTGAGCGACTGTAGCAGTATTTTCACTAGTAGTGCTTGGCCATTGTTCGGTTGTTGATAGCGACTGAGTCGGTGTGCAGTAATGTTGAATACAAGGTTACGAGTCGCTATTTGACAGGTTCCGCACTGTATGGGAGCGCATGATAGCGACTGGTCAGAGCGACCGGCTCCCACCATATTCATCAAAAAATCACGCTCAAAAAATTCTCGCGCTGTGAAATGCATGTTTAAACCCCAGAGCGCTGGCGGCGATGTGTTAAAAGTAGTTTTTTAACCCCCAAACCACCATATTTTTGGAAACCAAAAAAAACCGCGCGGGAGGTGCCGACGGGCAAGCTGCTTGTACGTCGCTGTCAATCAGCTTGTCCGTCGGCGCCGATTGGACGGCGCGGCCACGTGGGAGCGGGGAGAGGTGAGTTTTGGGGGCTTTCTGGGGGGTTTCACACAGCGGGGCACCCCCGATCGGGGTGCCCCGGGGAAGTGGACCAATACCCAGGATAGTCAAAATCCTGGGTGTTGGTCCACTTTAAAAAAATTATCTAACATGGCAGAAGTGGTCACAGAATTAATTATTAATATTTAAAGATTTTTCCATTGAAATGCATTGGAGCGCGCCAGGTAGCGAGAGGTCATACCTGTCGCTGTTCAAGGTCGGACGCTGGTGCTGTGGGCTGAGGCTGGAATAATGATGAATGAGTGGCTATCTGGCGCTATCTCAGTCGCTAAGCAGGATTGGCTTGATAAATGTGTGATTGTGGTGGGGAGCCGGCCTTCTCGTGGCGGTGCCCCTCATTACCGGCCGCTCACCAGTCGCTACCTGTCGCTATTCCTTCATAAATAAGGGTCTACGTGTTTTTATGTTATTGCCCAAACTGGGCTTAGCAAAGGGGGAGGCAGTTTATTATGTGGCAGTTACATTGGAACTGAATGAATTAGCATATGGTTGCCATTTGGATATGATACTGCTTCATGTTAGTGTTTTTATGAATATTGGGAAAAGGCTTTATTAAAAAAAAAAAAGAAACACATGCTGTTTTGGGGCACTGGGTATAGAAGGTGACTAGAAATAGGTACAGAACTATGTATAGAAAGTTCCTATCTGTGTATAGGTACACTTGTAAGTGTTGTCTAGCAATACAATTGGTATGGGTGTGTTAGTGAAATTTCAACCGCAACCAGTGAGGGTAAAATCAGTTTCAAGCTACTTTCAAGTTTACTGGCACAATCGTGGAAGACAGGTTCTACAAAGCTGTCCTGTCTTTCCCGAGGGGCCAGAACTGTCCCCTGCCAGGACATGCCATGAGTGTATATACTGTATACACATAACATAAAGCCACCACTCCCTGAAACAGTTGATCACATAATACCAGCATAATAACATTCCATATGTAAGCATTTCTTTTTATTACATGCATCATTATGCTGATGACTTGTCTGTTTCTATGCCCGGGTGAGCAATGCCACCGCCCTGGGCGCCAGAATAGCAGAGGGTGCCAAATTGACTGCTGAGTCTGGTGTCCTGCATTATACTAGCGTGTTCCCTGCAGACTTTAAAGTGGAATTCCAGGCTCAGGGTTGGGGACGGCTCCAGGTTTGTGGGGGCCCTTGGGCAGGAGAGTCTTAATGGGCCCCAAAGTAGTGAGTCACATGATGTCCCCTTTCAGCTCCACTGCCACAAATGAGTCATCTCCTGCTGCTGACCATACTCTGGTCCTTGTCAGCTGTCACATGGTTCTTGCCACCTTCTGTGCTTCCATCAATTCCCCTCCATTCCAGGCCACCTTCTCCAATGTTGCTGATCATCCCCTATTGCTAAGGCCAGCCATGAGCAGGTTGGCACACAGCACCTGGCATTCGGTGGTTGGGTCCACTGTTAAATAATACCATGGCCAAGTGTGAGCCTGAGTGGGCCCCTGAAGATGCCAGGGCCCCTGGCAATTGCCAAGGTTTTCCCTGTCCTGGCACCGGCCCTGCCTCCACAGATGCCTTACCTTGCCCACAGTCCAGCTCCATTCTCCCAGAAGCAGACGGGGACACACAGTGGGGGATTCCGCTTTGCGTCTTTCTTTGCTGAACTGCAGGTGAGGAAAGTGTTTTTTTTCTTCATAACCCCCCGTCCTGCCTCATCACAAGGGGTGGGTGGCAAGGCAAGGGGCAGTTAGCCCAAGCCTGGACTTTAAATTTCACCTGGCATGTCCTGGGGGAGAGTTTGTAGAGAAGGGCGGCACTGACAGGAGGACTGCCAGTCACTTGACCCCGGTTTACTTGTGCTGAGTGCTAATTAGCCTAGAAACTGCCCTGATGCTGATGACTCCTCTCTTATAGTGTTTCTACATTACACCGGACCTTCAGCATCATTTAATGAAAAGCCCAAACGTTTTTACATTTTTAGTCACTTACGTTTCATTCTTTCTCCCACTGGGCTGCAACTCTGTTCAGGACTCTAGGATATGGGCGCAGTCATCAGGCTTTAGAAGCATCACATACTGAGGAGAGGAGAGGGGGGGTAAAAGTGCAGAGCAGAGCTGGGGTCAGAAAAAGGACAGCAATCCCAGAATGCAGAGTGACACAGTCAGAAGGCACTTCCTATTTGCAGGCAGCCTGAGACTCCACGGGCCGCCATCTTGGGTGTTTAAAGGCTCAGAAAATGCAGGAGATACAGGTAGAATGATTTTTAATGTGGACAATCTGTATGTACAGACTCTTATTCAGATAGACTCTTATTCAGGGTTAAGGTCTGGTTTAAGGGGTCAAATCTTGTAGCGCGTGGTCCGTTATTCTGAGTAGAAATAAATTGTATCATAGGGTGTGTAGATAGGTCCACACATTGCAGTCCATCTGCTATGCCAAATATCTGCATAGTTCATGTTAAAAAATAGATTATTGTGTAAATTCTACAAACCTCAACAATAATAATAAAAAAATAACACATTTCCTTCCTTCCTTCCTTCAGGTGTTTCCAGGTGATGTTATCAAATACCCTCCATCAGTAATTATTTGGAGAGTTTATTGAATGTCAATGGTTGTTAGATGAAACCAGTTGCAATCTTGAAAGAACCTTTGTCTAAATAAAATGCAAAGCTATCCAAATGAAATCGAGAGAGAATCTGCCAGGGAAGGGGAAAGTCATGTGTTCAATAGTGTTCTTAAAGTACTAAAGTGGACCAAAACCGGACCTACAAGGCATCCGCTTCAATCGGGATGCCCCGCTATGTAAAACTCCACCAGTCGCTCAATAGTCTTACATCGCCAACTAGCTCACGCTGAATGGATGGCCAGCGTCGGCATCACATGCATCTTTCTCGGGCTGTGCATGGCTGCACCCGCCTTAGCGGAATGGCAGGGGGTGCCCCAGAGTTGTCACACAGCGGGGCATAGAAAATTGGAATACCCCAGGGGACAGACCAAAACCCTGAATGGCAAAAATCCTGGGTTTTGGTCCGCTGTAAGTCAAGAAATAAGGCGAACACAGCACAGATTGTCCCTGCTTACCTGCATGGGAGTGGGAGTGTGAGTGTAGCAGGTTCCAGCAGGTCGCCTGCTGTACATCAAGCTGGTGGACTTTGGGAAGGCTTTGGGAAAGTATGCAATGAGGAACAGGTACTGTAGCTGTCTTGCAGAACCAGATATTGGTGGTTATACCACTACTCTGACAGTATATGATAAAACGTTTGCCCTTTGGGATCTAAGTTTGGATGTGGATGATGATTTCTAATTAAGTCGGTGATCCAGCAGCGTGGGCAGGATATTCAAACACTATTCAATTTGGCTTTTTTCCAAGATGTCTTTTTGGTAAGGATTTGCACATATGGGTGTTAAGAGCACTGAAGAATAGGAATATACAAGCACCTTGGGAAGTGGATGAAGTTTTTACAGATATTTTATATCTTGCACTATTGGACTACTACACATTTTGGACACTGCAGTATTGACATATTTCTGTATAATATGGTTTGTTTGTAATTTTTTTTATTGAGGTCATGAGAGTGGCACATCAGCATACAGCATACAGTACATTTTGTAAAGCATGTAAAGACTTTCAAAAAGATGTAAACTTATACACCAAAAGGTAACAATGTCGTCTTAAGACAAAATATAAGGTACGTGTAGTAAGAAATCACATACCTGGGGATAAATGACGGAAGGTGAAAGAAGGGAGACTAGAGTGAAAAAAATAGGAAGACAGTGAGAAAAAAAAAGAGGGAAGGAGTAGGGGGTGCGAGGGGGGGGGGGAGGGTGTCCAGCCACCGCTTGACTTGAGATGAGTGCAGTGCATCATTGAGAAGTGAGGAGGGATCAGTCAAAGTTTTTGGGATGGAAGTGAGCGATCCAACCCTCCCAATTATCCAGGAAGGGGGTGAGGTCACCTTGCATCGAGGCTAACATCTTCTCGAAAAGCATTACTTCGTTGATGCGAGGGATCAGGCTCCCATTAGGTATCGTTCTTTTCTTCCATGAGTGTGCTATAATGAGTTTGGCAGCCGTCAGGATGTGCCTTATAAGCTGAAATTGTGACCTTGTACAGTCGGGTGGTTTCAAATTAAGCAGGGCGAGTTGGGGCGAGGGGGACAGGTGCAACCCCGTTGCTTTCCTTAAAAGATAATAGACCTTTGCCCAGAAGTGGCGAACCACCCTACATTCCCACCCTCTATGGATATATGATCCCTGGAGCTGACATTCTCTAAAGCACTCCGGTGGGTAAGAAGGACAAAATCTGTGGATCATATCCGGGACAAGATACCATCTGAGTAGGACCTTAGTATTGACCTCTTGGGCCCGCAGGTAGGATGATTTTTAATGTGAGCAATCTGTATGTACAGCGTGGGGGACACATACAGGACAGACTCTTATTTAGAGTGAAGGTCTGGTTTAACAAAACGATTCGCCAGTCATTAGCCGGCCATTCGCCCCTTTTCTGTATGTACAACTTGCACCGACACTTGTTCACCCGGCGATGTAGGGGTTTGCTGGATTTACCCTGAAGACATTTAGCGCAGGAAATGCTGACCTACACCTTTTCTATTTCTCAGCTTTTAATCAATTTTATTTTTGGAGAGATTGTGTCTTTAGGCCTCTATAGCATCTTTACCTTATTTTTCGAGCATGAACATGATAAAGTCACACAGTATGATCCTAATGATCCTGTTTTTACATAATTTTTATATTTTCAATTAAACTTTTTTTCTTAAAGCAGACCAATACTCTCTGCAAAAAAACAGGCTGGGGGGTACAGAATGCTGGCCCCCCTCCCACCCTGCACATAACCCACCAGAAATGCCTGAAATTCTTACCTTAGCCTCGATCGTCACCGAGAATCCAGCATTGCGATTGGCCACGATGCTCAAACGGGGGCGGGCCTTACGTCATCCGGATTGATGAATGCACCCACATGAGTGTCAGACAGCACAGGCAGGCTAAGGTAAGAATTTTGGCTGTTTCTGAGTGGTTATGTGTAGGAGGGGGGCTCCAGCATTCTGGATGCCCCCCCCCAGCCTGTCCTATTGCCGAGGGACCAACACCCACAGGGGGGTTGGTCCTCTTTAACGTGGACCAAAACCCAGGATTTTGACTAATCTGGGTTTTGGACCTTGCCCCTGGGTAACCTGATCGGGAGTGTCCCACTCTGTGAAACCCCCCAGGTTGCCGAAACCAACGCACCTCTTTCTGGTCCTACGTCGCATGCACGGCTGCTCGTCAGTGCGCTCAGATCCGCTGAGCCGTCATCTAAGGCGAGTGGTTCCGAGCGCGCTGGGGCCGCATCCCCGGCTACCCCCTAACAAGGAGCAAGCCCTCGACGGCCATTCACAAATGCCTGGCGTCGGCATGCACCCTGCTAGAGGGAAGCAGCCGTGGCTCACGCATGAGACGTTGGACCAGGTATGAAAGTAAGTGTATGGGTGACCTGGGGGGTTTCACACAGCGGGGTTTAGGATGCCCTGGGGGGGGGGGTAATTGATCGGCCCAGGAATCTTATAGATTCTATTATAGATTCCTGGGCTGATCGCTGTGGGCTTTGCTCCACTTTAAGCTTTTCAAACAACCCAGACACTCATACAAGATTTCCACACATAATACCGACATATGATATAAAGTGTGTTTTTCAGCAAGATTTCATGTTTTTTCCAAAACAAATCTGACACAGCAGTTGGCCGGCAGTTCGCTGGTGTTCTGCAAACCTTTTTTTCAATGTAAATACCAGTACGTTTCACTAGCAAATTAAGAAGCAAACAGTAAAATGCATGGCGAAAGTCTGTGTTCGCTGCTGTAAGTTTAGCTCATCCGCAGAACAGAGAAAGCAGGTGACAGTCATGTGAAGTAGCGCACATTGTACTGCAAATCCACCCTTAAAGTGGACCAACACCCAGGATTTTCACTATCCTGGGTGTTGGTCCACTTCAGCGGGGCATCTGAGATCAGGATGCCCCGCTGTGTGAAACCCCCCCAAAAGCCCCAAAAAACATACCTTTTTGGCGACGGACAAGCGACGGATAAGCCGCCGCCGCCACCTCCGCCGCCTCCCATGCGTCCCTCTTACAGGGCGCGCGCCCACGCCGGCCACTCACAAACGGCCGGCGCAGGTGCGCGCACTGCTAGAGGGGCGCGCTGGAGGCTGCGGCAGCTGATCGGTCGCCGATAAGGTAAGGTTTTTTGGGGCTTTTGGGGGGTTTCACCCCACGGGACATCCCGATCTCGGATGCCAGCTGATGCGGGGATGCGGCTGCGGCCTGCACATGCCTGGTTGGACCGGGAAGTAAGGTAAGTGTAGCGGGCGACCTGGCGGGGTTTCACACAGTGGGGCATCCTGATTTTGGATGCCCCGGGGGGAGGGAATGGATCGCCCTGCAGATCCAGCTCAGTTTCGGTCCACTTTAAGTGTTCTTAAAAGCTCACCCTCAAATATAATTAAGCTGGCCTACACAAGGTATCACCTTATTTTTGCACTTATTTTTTGGGGAGCAGAGAACTATTCAGTTCAATAATTGAATGATTGAAACATCATTGGTTCTCATTTGTTCAGGTGGCATTTTTACTGCAATATCTATAGTAAGTCAAGGCACATAGACTTCCTGTTTTGGAAGGCTAGTCATTTTCAGGTGACTAGCAAAATGTTTTTAAGTACAATAAAGTGCCATTTCCTTGACTACATATATACCAAGACCGAGATGAGAGCCTTTCACAGACATGATTCAGGCAACGCTTTATGAGAAAAAGCGCAGCACAGATAATACATGTCAGCAAGGCGTAGGTGTTTGTGCCTATTATTAACAACAAAGACGTGTTAAGAACTGTAAGCAAAACAGCCTAAGGCCTGCAAATGTGACGTGATGGCTTGTATGCGCACTGACAGACTTGTTAAGCAATTTACAGGATCTCTTTATCCAGCAAAGGAAGGAATGCATTGACGAGAAATGACCAGTAAGCAAAACATCAGTGGAAGAAAGTTCTGATGGAGGCAACTATTCTCTGACTCAGGGGGAACATGTGAGTCCTGGAAATTAATCATAAGCCCCTTTGCTCAGACATCTCTAGAAGTAGTGTACGGCATGAAAAGAAGGTGAATGGCTACCTTCTATTTGTGTGTGTTAGGTCGAGCGCCGCACGCCCATCTAGCAGCACTTCACTTACCTCCATGGCTGCATCCAGCCGTCATTCATTTTGCAGCACTTCCCTCATGGCTGTTCCCAGCTGTCTCCCTTCCCCCCCATGCTTCCTTCTCGCATGCTCAGGTGTGCGCACGTCTCCATCCACTAGAGAGCGAGCGCACTGGATTCCTGAGATTTAAAGGGCCTGTACAGCACTGATTGGTGCCTGCTCATCCAATCCTGCATCCACTTCCCCTATTTAAAGAGGCACTTCCTTTGCTTCAGTGCTGGATCTTGGTCTCTCCATGCTTGTTGAAAGTCAGACATTCTTGGATTGCTCACCCGTGTACCGACCTCTGCCTGTCCCCGACTCTGAACCTTTGCTACCTGCCCCGACCTCGGCTACTCACCTTTACCGCGAACCTGTGCTGCCAGCCCAGATCTCTGCCTGTACTTACTACGCCTTTTGCCTGCCACTTGTGTACCTCGCTGAACCTCGGCTGACTGTGGGACTGGGCCGCTGTTGGGGGGTAGCGACCTGGGGGTCACTCGCCGCACAAGACCAACCTGCCTTGCGGTGGGCTCTGGTGAACACCGGTGGCCCCTTAGACTCCGCTCCCCTGACACGGTACCCGCCATCGGTCCCGCAGTTAAAGCGGATCCACACCCGAGTCCGCTCCACCCGGTCCGTGACAGTGTGGGAGACCCCAGGTAATCCCTGGGGAGAAATGCCCTGATCAGGAGGCAGTGGTTTCCAGATTCAGATGGAGACAAGCCGTAGTCATGGAAAGCCCAGGTCAGGGGTATTAAGCATAAAGAAAGTGGGTCCGCACTCCTTAAAAATTTGAGTCTTTAATGAAAAATATTAAAATCATCTCCAAAAATTGTCAAAAAGCAGTGCTAAAATACAAAGGTAGACCCAGAGTGACACAAAACATACAAGACCTTCTGACGCGTTTCGGGTATTCTGTCAGCCCTTAGTCATAGATCACAGATCATAGATTAGCACTGCTTTTTGACAATTTTTGGAGATGATTTTAATATTTTTCATTAAAGATTCAAATTTTTAAGGAGTGCGGACCCACTTTCTTTATCCTTTTGCATAACTGGGGTGTGGGACCACCCCGGGTCGGGCACCCTGTCTTACCAGTGTGCGGATACCCTTTACATTGTTTATCTTCAGGGGTATTAAGCAAACAGGGTGTCACACGGTCAAAGGAAGTCTGGGTCAAACACTTAAAAATCCAAAGGTTTCCAATAAGCAGGCTCGTAAACAAGAGGCATAGGGGACATAGGAATCTTCTGGCATTATATTGCCGCCAGAGACTTCTTTTTAAAGGATCTAGAATGCTCTGGTGTGCCAGACAACAATTACCACATGGATGATAATTAACCCTCAGTATGCGCATACTATTAGCTGTATTTAAACCGGACCTTCACCATGATTTATTAAAAAGCCCAAACCCTTAAAAAACGATTCCCCAGCATATAAAATTAATATATTTTAAGTTTTAAGTCACTTACTTATTATTCTTTCCCCCACTGGGCTACAACTCTGTTCAGGACTCTAGGATACGGGCGCCGCCATCTTGACTCAGAAGCATCGCACTTACTGAGGAGAGGAGAGTGGGATGAAGTACAGGGGGGCGGGTTATAGCTGTGCTTTGCTCAGACAGAGCAGAGCTGGGGTCAGGAAAAGGTCAGCAATCCCAGAATGCAGAGCAGCACAGTCAGAAGGCACTTCCTGTTTGCAGGCTGCCTGATGCTCCATGAGCCACCATCTTGGATGTTTAAAGTCTCATAACATGCAGTAGATGCAGGTAGGATGATTTTTAATGTGGACAATCTGTATGTACAGGGTGTGGGAAACATATAAGATAGACTATTATTCAGAGTGAAGGTCCGCTTTAATAACCACATGCATGGGCACGATTAGCTGTATTCTGCACATGTGCAACAGAAGACTAAAACCACCCTACACAACAGTCACTGAATTTAAACATGCCTGGGATAAGCACACATCTATCCTAAGATAAAGAGTACATACAGTATACACATAAGGGCAGACTAGATGGACCGTATGATCTCCGTCTGCCGTCAACCTTCTATGTTACACAAACATAGGGCCTTATTTAAGAAGGGATAGCGTCAGGTAGTGGCTGGTTAATGAGAGGTAGCGACAGGTAGCGACTGGTGAACGCCGGACACGGCACGCAATTCCACATTTATCAAGCAGAATCTATTTAACGACTGGGATAGCGCCATGTAGCGTCTGATTCATCATTTTCACAGCCTCAGCGAACAGCGCCGGCATTCAGCCTTGCACAGTGCCAAGTATGACCTCTCTCTACCTGACGCTCTGCCATACATTTCAATGGACGATCCTCTTCTTCTTGTTTTTGTTTTTCTTTTTTGTTTTCTTTTTAAATCTCAAATAATGCTGTGACCTCTCCTGGCATTGAATAAGCAGTTTTATTTCACATTTTGTTTTATTTTTTTATATATTTCTTCTGAAATGACATTACAGGTCTGCCATTAAAGTGTTCATGTTACAATGTTGCTACAATGTAATTCTATATGTTTTCGCTTTTTGTTACTAGTGGAAACACACCGCCTCCGGCGCTCTGGGCTTCAGAGAAGCATTTTTCTGCGCCAGAGTTGTGTGAGTCTTTTTTTTTCTTGAATATGGTGTGAGTCGGTCGCTATGAGCAGTCGCTACCATGCGCTCCCATACAGCGCTGTACTGGTTAAATAGCGACTCCTCACAATGTATTCAACATTACTGCACAGCGACTGAGTCGCTATGAAGTAGCGACCCACGGCCGAGCACAGCGACTACTAGCGGGCGCTCTGAAAATGCCTGCTACAGACGCTCATCTGTCGCTACCTGGCGTTAGTGATGAATCAGCCTGCCCGTTTCTTTTCCACTGCAGCTGCTGTCACCGAACCCTCCATGATAGACTCATGGCAGACATGAAAGTGTTACATATTTTGGAAAAAACGATTTGATTCTGATTACTAAATACAGTAAAATGTTCACCAATAATCATCACCTTGGTTACAGTTAGATGGCGATGCTGCAGTGTGTTAAACACCGAGATCAGACATATTTCCATCTGCCGTATTACAGGATTACAGAGTGGGGATTGTGTTGAATTCCCCAGTGTTGCCATGATGGTAAAGTTCCCTTCCTGCATGACTTACATCTTTGGCTTTTGTATGATTTGTATTTACAAGTAGTGCGATGCAACAACACTAGTGCACACTTCACAATAAAACACACTATCATTATATGACCCATTCAAATCACAAATCATTTTATAAGTCACAGGCATACATTTTTTATGTATAATAACTGTAAATATATGTCACTAAATATTATGTCTAGACCTGTTTATTATTTTTAATTGTTAACGTATTTATGTATGTAATGCCATCATATGCCACAGAGCTTTAAAAAGTAATATAATAAGGTAGTACAGACAATATAAATAACTACACTTGCAAATACACTTAAGGACACTTAGGGCTGATTTAGCAAGCACTTCTGCCAGACAATGCTATTTCAGTACAAATTCAAATAGTGCAAAATATGATTTACACATTGTTCAGCATGTTTCTGCACTACTAATGTTTTAGTAAATGTGCTTCTTGTAGTGCAGCAACATGCAAAAGTCCTTGATAAATCAGGCCCTTAGTAATGGGTGTGGTTTGGGGGTGTGGCTTAGCCAGCGTTCTATGCTACTCCCCTGTGTGTAAGTTGATGTAGCCCCATCCTCACGACTGGATTAAGAGGCCGATTCATTAATAGCGGCAGGTAGTGACAGATGAGCGACTGTAGCAGTATTTTCACAGCGCCCGCTAGTAGTCGCTGTGCTTGGCCATTGTTCGGTTGTTGATAGCGACTGAGTCGGTGTGCAGTAATGTTGAATACGGGGTGACGAGTCGCTATTTGACAGGTTCCACGATGTATGGGTGCGCATGATAGCGACTGGTCAGAGCGACCGGCTCCCACCATATTCATCAAAAAATGACGCTCAAAAAATTCTCGCGCTGTGAAATGCATGTTTAAACCCCAGAGCGCTGGCGGCAATGTGTTAAAAGTAGTTTTTTAACCCCCAAACAACCATATTTTTGGAAACCAAAAAAAAAAAAATTTTTTAAAGAATTTAGTAATATGAGTACAATAATATCAGACCTGTAATATCAATTCTGCACAATTTTTTTTTTTTACCTTAAAAAAATTATCTAACATGGCAGAAGTGGTCACAGAATTTTTCACATTTAAAAAAAAAAAAAAAAAAAAAAAAAAAAAAAAAAAGCATTAATAACAATTAATTATGAATATTTAAAGATTGTTCCATTGAAATGCATTGGAGCGCGCCAGGTAGCGAGAGGTCATACCTGTCGCTGTTCAAGGTCGGATGCTGGCGCTGTGGGCTGAGACTGGAATGATGATGAATGAGTCGCTATATGGCGCTATCTCAGTCGCTAAGCAGGATCGGCTTGATAAATGTGTAATTGTGGTGGGGAGCCGGCGTTCTCGTGGCGGTGAGCGTCATTACCGGCCGTTCACCAGTCGCTACCTGTCGCTATTCCTTCATAAATAAGGGCCTAGGTGTGGTGGAGGTCCCAGATACAGTATTTTTTTTTTCCTTTAAAGTAATAGTTCAGCCAAGTAACTGATTGCTGGTTGTCTGGCATCCACCTACTTACTGGAACCTCAGATTGAGTCCATTGTGTCACCCTTGTGGGTGGGGGGGTGTAGTCGCCCGGCTGGTCCAGCAGAAAGCAGTTCCCTGTATTGAGCTGCCAGTGGCTGTGTTTGGTGGCTTAGCTCTGGTGCAGTGAGATGACACCGATTACCAGCTCTGCACACAACCATCACTGTAACGCTGCTGACGCCGGCTTTGCTGCTCTAGACTCTCTGTCCTGCTCTGTGGTGGCTTTGCAAAGACAAAATAAAAGGCTTACCCAGGTGTGTGAACAATAGCTTCATTGCTGGCCCCGTGGCCTGTCAGACCAAGGACTGAAAAGCCTCCTGGATCAGATCATTACTCATAGGTTGGTAGAGGTCCCCTTTGTAGGGCAAGTGGTGGAGGTCCCGGGGCTTGCACCCCTTGCACTCTCCTCATAATCCAGTCCTACCCATCCTCATACGTCACACATATTGGATATCTCTGGTTTTTAAAGGATGTTGGTGATTGGCCTACTACTCTGCCAATCCACACATTAGAATACCATTGAGCCAGAATAGGTCCCAGTTGTAAAATGACCAGGGATCCTGGATATGGTGGGTTAGTCTTCCCAATAATGTCAGCAAAGTGGTACATTTAGTTGTCCACATAGTTTTTGAGGGGCAGTGAGACAAAATGCCTCGAAAAGGGACTGACCCATACGTGTAAGTGTGATATCTAGTCAGATTTATGTATACGCCTAGTGGTTGTAAAATTAGAAAAGCTGGTTGTGAGCAATGTCCAGTTATCCAAATAGGTAAGTTGTAAAGAAGCTAGTGATGAGGGTGGCCATGAGCAGATAATACCACCCCAACACCATAAATAGAACCCAACATGCTCAGGCAAGCGATGGACACCTGGCACACTCGGGCTCCCGAGAGGTTGCGAAGAAGACGATGAGCACAGCATGGACAATCAGCTGGGGGTGACTGACAGCAGCAGAGAAGGCGACAAGGACCAGAGGATGATCAACATCAGAAGAGGA
Organism: Gastrophryne carolinensis; assembly: GCA_027917425.1. Classification (NCBI taxonomy): domain Eukaryota; kingdom Metazoa; phylum Chordata; class Amphibia; order Anura; family Microhylidae; genus Gastrophryne; species Gastrophryne carolinensis. The sequence goes on along the minus strand of CM051234.1, from coordinate 576,810,888 downwards.
GACAAAGAGAACTAAAGAACCATCAATGGCAGTGGAAAGGGCAGCGAGGACCAATTGGTGACAACAGGGCTGAAATGTGAAGAGATGTGGCATGTGACATTACCAGGGGCGTAAATTGAGGTGGGCCCAGAAGGTCAGGGAGGCTCCATCATTGTTGCTCCTCCACCTTATTTATGATATTTCTGCTCACTTGCCATCATATAGATCATGGAAGCAGCATTTATCTCTTCTGCTTCTGTCATTAGTTTTGTAGCTACATCCAACTGTAAAAAAAAAAAAAAAAATGTACTATATGAGTCGTGAAATGGCCCTATTTAATGTTTGCATCAGGGCCCCATCACATTTACTTTCGCTACTGGACATTACATACTGCAAAGAGGCCCACTTAGACTCTCTTGCACCTAAACCTGGAGCCAGTCCTACCTCCTGCCCCCCCCCCCAACTGTGCTGCGGGGGCACCTAGTACTAACTGCATTTGCCAGGGCCGTGGTGGTTGCCAGGACATAGAACCTCATGGCATTTCTATTCAACCGTCCATATTATAGAGGTCAGTGGAAGGTGACATATGGGCCGTATGTATACCTAATCCCAGAGCTTTATTTTAAGAGTATGTTTAAATGTATAGGAGGTTTAAAAGTACCATATGGCACATGGAAGAGATTTCCAAAGAAGAGAGAGAACATGGATCTCAGACACTAATGCAGACAGGGGTGGACTGGCCATAGGGAGAAAGTGTGGTGGGCTACGTTGCTTTGGGACCAGTTGGACTTCTGCTTTTACCACCCACATTAAATCCTTGACCTCCTTAGCCTCACTCTCAGCCCAACTGTACCCAGAAGCCAAGGCAGTCCCCAATGCTATAGCCCCGGCATCATGGTTGGGGGCTTCATCAGGGATATCTTGGGCCAGCCAGGGGCTGGTAAAATCAAGGGCTGATTTTTGTCCCCAGTCTGCCACTGAGTGCAGTTTTTGTAGAAATAAAAGCAAGTGTGTGTACACAACATACTAGTTATAGGATAGTTTATAACAAAGGTGATCGCAGAAAGCAACAACACCACAATCAAACCACAACTGCAAGTAAAAACACTACAATACACTACTGTATAGTCAATACGTACTCAACTCTATCCAACTTATAGCTGGGCTACCTAAACCCGACAGATAGCAATGGAAGCCCAGCCTGGCAAGAGGTGGGCTCATCAAGGGAAAGCTGGATTACATCACAGGTGTATCCTGTACTTACTTGGCGGTCAATAAAGTATTCAGAATTCAGTACATAGCAAAATACGGTGGTGCTGGTCTGACAGATGAGCAGAAATATAAGGCTGCAGAGCATTTAAAGGGATTGACCAGTCAAACTATAATTTGCCTGGTAGCTTACTTGATGCAGTGTCAGTTCCATGCTGTCTCTGTTCTCTGGTTACAGAAAGGAAGATGCATAATATGTCTGGTGTGGGCTGTTGCTAGCACAGCTCCTCCCTCGTGTTCATGTGTAAGCAGGACTATAAGATGTGTGTCAAGATGGTCGCCCCCATTTAGTACAGGAGAGCAGAATCTGCTTGCTATTCTATGATATCTGCATGGGGTTAGGCACCCTCAAACAGCTGACCGGCCTGCTCAGACATCAGTGCACTTGGTTTCAGCCATGCCTGCACCAAGGGAACGCCAGGAAGTTTTTTAAGGGGAACCGGGGGGGGGATACACATAGTGGGATGAAATATCCAGCACTATATATCTAAGTGGGAAGTTATTCAGCGCTGGAAACTGCTTGAATAAACACAGCAGGGCGAATTTGAGTCAATCAACATGGAAAACTGGGGGGATACACATAGCTGGCAAAATCGAGGCAGTCAGTGTGAGAAACTGGAGGATACACATAACGGGATGAAACTGAGCCAATCAGCGGGGTAATTTTTGCTTTGCTCCGCTCAGCTCTACTAGTGGCTAAGCAGCTGAGCTGAACTGGTTGTTCCGTCAGCCCTCTCAGTTTCTAGCTGTCGCCGTGCCATTCAGAAAGGCCTGGCGTGGGTAGGTGCACAGCTAGAAGCGAGGGGGGTGCGTCTGTGAGCAGGTAAGTAGAACTGGCAACTTTCACACAGGGTGTTTCACACAGTGGGGCATTCCAATTCAGGATGCCCCAAGAAGTGGATCGCAGATGGCCCTGGAGTCTAAAAGACTCAGAAGCTAATCTTTAAGGGAGGATACAATCTCCAATGCTATCAGTCAATAATATATCAAAGCAGAATGAAACCTAGGCCCTTATTTATGAAGGAATAGCGACAGGTAGCGACTGGTGAGCGACCGGTAATGACGGGCCCCGCCACGAGAACGCCGGCTCCCCACCACAATCACACATTTATCAAGCCAATCCTGCTTAGCGACTGAGATAGCGCCATATAGCGACTCATTCATCATTATTCCAGCCTCAGCCCACAGCGCCAGCGTCCGACCTTGAACAGCGACAGGTATGACCTCTCGCTACCTGGCGCTCTCCAATGCATTTCAATGGAACAATCTTTAAATATTCATAATTAATTGTTATTAATGTTTTTTTTTTTTTTAATGTGAAAAATTCTGTGACCACTTCTGCCATGTTAGAACATTTTTTTAAGGTAAAAAAAAAAAGAAATTTGTGCAGAATTGATATTACAGGTCTGATATTATTGTATTTATATTACTAAATTCTTTAAAAATGTTTTTTTTGGTTTCCAAAAATATGGTGGTTTGGGGGTTACTTTTAACACATCGCCGCCAGCGCTCTGGGGTTTAAACATGCATTTCACAGCGCGAGAATTTTTTGAGCATGATTTTTTGATGAATATGGTGGGAGCCGGTCGCTCTGACCAGCTATCATGCGCACCCATACATCGCGGAACCTGTCAAATAGCGACTCCTCACCCCGTATTCAACATTACTGCACACCGACTCGCTATCAACAACCGAACAATGGCCAAGCACAGCGACTACTAGCGGGCGCTGTGAAAATACTGCTACAGTCGCTCAACTTTCGCTACCTGCCGCTATTAATGAATCGGCCTCCCCGAATTCTGACTAACCCTGCTTTTTTTCCCTGACAAAATGGTATGCTCCACTGTCTGAAACCCCCCACATTGCCCAGAACAACTTACGCCTTCCCCGCCATACAGCAGCCTCTCGTCCAATCAGAGCCCTTTGATGTGCATATTAAATGTTTGTCAAACGGCTCTTGTTTATGGCGATCAGAGTGAGAGTTGTTGCATCCCCTGTAGCGTGCACAATTCTTTCCTAGCCTATCTGAGTGGCTGGTTGCTGGAGTGATTGTATTCATTGACGAGGGAGCCCGGAAGCCGGTGACTGTTGTGGCATCTGAGGGGGGTTCACACAGCAGGACATCCCACTCTGGGGTGCCCTGGGAGAAGGCCAGCGGTCGGCCCTGGAATCTTAGAGGTTTCAGGGCCTTGACTTGAGGGTTTTGTTCTACTTAAAAATGACCAGTCTCCAAAGTGAAAAAGAACTTATTTAGAATTTATAAAGCACTATCATCTTCCATAGTGCTGTACGAAGTAGTGATTACAGACAGGGTAGAAAATACTTTTGAAGGCCCACCCTACAGTCAAATACATATTTATTAAGCAAATAACACCCTAAAAGTCAAACTTCTAAATCTTTTTAATTTAGGTGAAAAATCCATATTAATAAAAAGGTGAGACTTTTTTTTGGGCAGCAATCTGGATATCGCGGGTGCGCTATGCAAATGCAGGAGTTTGACTTTTAGGGTGTTATTTCCATTTAATGTTAAAACTCATGTCGCTTTTACAATAACTTTCCATTCTCCAGTTCTTTTCCAGACTGGATACATCGTGCTCTACTGCTACAGAACAGCAACATCCAGCATCACCTGTTACTTTTATCATAGAAAACTGGACAGATGAATCTAACAAAGAATTCAGTTTAAAATTCTAACTCTTGCCTACAAAATGCTCTCCAGCCAGACTCCTCCCTACATTTCCTCTCTAATCCCAGACACAACCTTTACTCTCCATCTAACCTTCTCCTGTCCTCCAACCTGGTCACCTCCTCTCACTTCCATCTCCAGAACTTCTCATGTGCCACTCCCCTTGGCTGTAATGGCCTCCCACATTCATTCCAACACTCCACAACACTCGAAACTTTCAAAATTGCCCTCAAAGCCCACCTCTTCAGACAAGCATATAAGCTGGTCTAAGCAGTTCTACTTGCAGCATGCCACCATACCTACCTTTTTCTTTAGACTGTTAGCTCAAAAGGGTGGGGCTCTCTTGCCTTGTGTTCTACTCTCAGAGCGTTGCCTGTGTTATTTTCATTGGGTCTGCAATTGTCTATGTACTATATATTTTTCCACGTCTGTAATTACTACATTGTAAAGCACTAGGGAAAAAGACGGCACTACATAAATAATAATAATACAGTATGAAAACTATTACAAATGCAATGTTACAAAGTTCACAGTGAATATTCTGAATACAAGATACAATAGTAGGGAGCCCGTCCCTTATGAGCTTACAATCTATATGGCCAAATGGTTATATATATTTTGGGGAGTTCTTTTTTATTCGAGTTCCATTTGTAACCAGATCCTCATTACTAGTGTTTCCTGAACCACAGCCTGCTCTAATGCAATTTGGTTGGGTTTTCTGCTTTCAGTTGCAGCAGTGACACCTGCAGGCTAAATATGAGTAGTACATCCAGGTAGGCGGAACCCTGTTCGACTCTTCCCTTTGAGAGATATAAAAGGCAAATTACAGAAATACCCAACCTATCGTTATGAAGTCGATTCAGCACACTTTGAAATAAAATGTGCAATTAAGGGGAAAAAAGTACAAGTTCTGTTTTTACATGCTGAATCAACCCATCTAGCAGCCTAGCCTGATGTCATTAATCGGGATCGTGCAGTACTCCCAGTCTCTTAGTTTTTGCCAAAACATGACTTTACGTGGCCCTGGAGGTTACAGGAGGTCAGCTTGGCACAGTTGTACTCAGAACTCCCCTCAGTAAGGGAGGGTGGCCACTGGTGGGCACCACACGCTCTCACAGCCATGAAAGGCTGCAGGTCCTTTCACTAACACCAGTAAACAAAACCAGCTTCTTGTTTGAGATATACCTGGTCCAGTAACGGAGTTATATTGTTCCAGAAGCCAGCCCCTGTGACATGTACAGTTCAACTGAGAAATGTGTGGTGTTTTTTTGTAATAAAAAAATGTACATTTTTCAATGAAATTATAAAATATAAAATAAAAGCCCAATTTCTCCTGGTTCCAACGATATCAAATATGTATTGGTAGACACCCTTTCCTGACCAGGAGACTCCCCCAAACTGAAACAGCGCTTTAGGACATTTTCAGATAAAATACAACTGCTATGTGCACCTTGCAGTTTTATATTTGAAATACCCACTACAAACTATATATTCTGTGGAAGTACACACCTAAAGCTTTCTAGGTGCACGAGGTGTACCTTGCTGACGCGGGCGCAGTTTCTTAGAAGTAATCCCTCAATTAATTATTTAGTTGCACAGCGTTTCCCTAAAAAAGGCGGAATCAAAGCCACATTTTCCTAAAAAAAAACAATATGCAAACAAGTAAAAACAAGTTAAATCTGGAAAAGCAAGGTCCCATGAACAGGACAATACCCAACATGCATAGGTACTGAAGAGTTGCCAAACACCCCAAAGTAAAGCATGTGCGTAGGGTTAATTTTACTTGAAATTTTGAGCTCTGCAGACAAAATGCACATCATGCGATTTTTCTACCAAAACAACCCTTTACATTTGAAATACCCCCCACAAACAAAATATTCCCTGAAAGTACACATGTTAGGCTTTCTAGGCATATACAGCGTGTTATAGTAGGCTCATATTTCTGGAAGTAATCTCTCGAAGAATTCTTTGGTTGCGCAGGGTTTCCCTAAAAAAATGTATAAAAAAGCAGAATAAAAAACACGCAAACAAGGAAAAACAACCTAAATCAGAACAATGCCCAAAATGCATAGCTACTTTCAACCGTCTGCTTGATATGTTGTCACCCTTGTTTGACAGGTCATATAAAGGTGTTTAAATAAAAAATATTGTTTTTTAAAATTTGTCTCTTTTATTTTAAATAAAAAAATGTATTTTATTCAAGAAAACCATATTGCATATGAAAGCTCCATTTTTCCCGATACCACATATGTATCGGTGGCCCCCGTTCCTGCCCAGGAGACCCCCTACACTGAAAAGAGCAGTATATTGTGGATATTAACTACTATCCACACTATAAAGGGTTAAATTAAAAAAATGGTGCGCTGTCCCCCTTCCCTGGGGCAAAGCCCACGTTTTTGTTTTTAAGTTTCAAGGGTTAAAACCATGGATTCCCCCCTTCCCAGAATATCCAGCCTGGGCAGCAGCTCTGGGGGCTTGTAGACCAGGGCTCAGAGGCCAGTCTCAAGCCTGCACCGCCTTCGCGGTCCCTGGGCTCCTCTGCCCCTGTTGGGCAGGTAATAGGGGGCTGGGGGTTAAGGGCAAGTCACCCGATAGTCGCAGACCCTTGTAAACCTGTATAGGGGTCTCATGGATACTTTCCCAGTTCACACTAGTTCACAAAGGCTTAAATGTATAAAAACACACACACACACATATCAGAAAAAACATTTTATTATTTTACTTACCTCGATAAATCCCCAAAAACTGTGTCCCACAATGATCACTCTGGTTTATGCTCTCCTGCTGCTGCTGGAAGCCTTTTATACCTGCTGAGTGGTGGGACATAAGAAGTTGATTAAAAAATGACATAGGGTCACCTTCCTGGGGGACCCCTTTTTTATTTTTAAGGGTTAAAAATTCTTAAAATTTCAAAATAAAATGGCGTGGCCCCCCCCACCCAGCATAACCAGCACAAGAACCAGCTATGGGGGCTTGTAGAACAGGGCCCCCCGTCCTGCAAGGCTACAAGCCCACATAGCCTTGTGGCCCCGGGCTCTTCTGCCCCCGGGTTTTGAGGAGGCAGGTAATGGGGGGCTGGGGGTTAATGGCAAGACCCCCAAGCCTTGTGAACTGTTATAGGAATCTTATAGATTTTCATGGGGTGTTTCACACAGCGGAGCATCCAAGTTCGGGATTCCACACGTAGTACAGAACAAAACCCGGAATAGTCAAAATCTTTTGTTCTGCTTTAAATCTCTGTGTCATCCCTAATCTCTAGCTAGAAGGTGAAAGCCATCAGTTGCAATGACTCATCATTGCTCTGCTAAGAGCAGAGAGCTCCTGGAAACATATTGTTCAATTATGTAAATGCCTCTGCAGGTATTTGAAAGTAAAAAAGAAAGAGTTCATAATTAATAACTGCTAGATAGCCACGAGGTGGCAGTAGCATCACACAGTTTCACTCTAGATCAGCGGCTTCTAACCTTTTTTCCAACAAGTACCACTTTCTATTTTCACCACCTGGGGTTTGGGTCGTCAGTCATCTAAATCTATAAAACCGTGGTAAAATATGAAACAGCAATTTGTGCATAAAAACACACAAAGAGTTGCAAATAAATAGATTGTATCGCCTTTTTGGAGCAGTTTTGTATTTATGAAGCAAATCAGGTGCGGGTAAAGTATTGATGGCAGCAGTTGGTGTTCAGGCTGCTCTACTAGACATGTAGTGCTTGCAGTTTTTAAAGTGGACCAACACCCTCCTGGATCAGCCCGGGAATCTATAAGATTCCCAGGCCGATCCGATCCCTCCCTGCGGGGCATCCAAAATCGGGCCGCGGTCGCATCTCGTGCTTCTCTCTAGCAGGGCGCGGCCGCCAGCGTGCTCGGAGCCGCTGGGGTTTGACGGCGCTTTGACGCGCATACCACAGCTGCTCTAAGCACGCTGATTGGACGAGCGGCTGCGCATGCGCCGTAGGAGCGGGGTGAGGTGAGTTTTTTACAGAAATCTGGGGAGTTTCACATAGCGGGGCAACCCAGATTGGGGTGCCCCAGGGAAGTTGACCAACTCCACTCATACCCAGGATAGTCAAAATCCTGGGTGTTGGTCCACTTTAAGTAAGGTTACGATCTTTTAATATTAAAAGAATCCCACAACTCTGGCTACCCCCTTACCATGAGCTGCCTTTCTCCTCCCCCAGCCCTTAATATGAATATGCAGCATACCTGCACCTAGCACTTTAAAGAAGTCTGCACAGATCCCCCCTTTTGTGTCCCGAAATAATTATGCAGAGTACCTGTCAAACCCCTGACCCCTAAAAATGAGTTGGCCCTCCATAAGCAAACCCCTCTCAGCTCCTCCAAATGAAATATGTTGTATGCGTGTCTATCTCGCTCCCTAGGGGTCATTAAGTGGGGCAACCAGACATTTTTTTTTACTGATGCAGTAATGCCAGCACCCCCTGTAGGTGACCATCCTAGGCACAGACCTAAGGTTAGCCAAAAGAAAATACAGCCCTGCAACCAGTGGTATTAGTGCCACTATTTGGGACCCCCTGCACTAGATCAATACAAGATGGTCTGTAACAATACATACATCAACAACAACACACAAAGACAATTGGTTCCTGTAGGGCTGGCACTCTAACAGAAAACTAACACAGCATGAATTGCCATAAACACAAATTTAATTAATTATTCCAAAGGCACTAATACAAATATCCCAATATTCCCTAAAACATTAAAAAGCTAATGAGCATAATAAACACGGGGGGCCCCCATTCAACCACACTCCCCAAGCGCTCTCACATCCCTCACTTTCACACACACACACTTGGCTGGCCAGCCAGAAACCAAAAAGTGGGAAGGAAAGCCAAATTGATAAATGAAGGCAGTCACTAGTGTAGCTTGAAGCATAAGGATAAAGTGTAAATGCTTTATGTGCAATAGGTTCAAAAGCGGCTCTTGTCCTACGTAGCAGCAATTAATTGGCCCTCATAATGGAAGTGTCCAAAAGCTGTGATAATACAGAGCTCCAAAAAGTACTTGCATTCAAACATTTAGCATATTCTGTGATACTTGCAGTGTGACTGAGATTGCGGGAGACGCACAGGTCAGGCCAGTACTCCTATGGCCATTACGCCTGGCACCACTCGACCGCCTATACTACCTTCTCCTTCAAGCGCAGCTTCAATTATCATCGCGCGCCGCGCATCGCGGTAGTGGCTGTTCCCACATCAGTATGTCATGCGGCCAGCGTGTTTGAGGAGGGGAGCCGGGGGGCGTGGTGGGGCCGACCGTCCGCCGACGTACGTTTCACCCCGCCTACCGGGGCATCATCAGGGTGACACGGGCCAATCACAGCCTGCTACTTATTCCCTTCGCCACGCCTACTTCAGGATGGGCTCAGCTGTTCAACACTTAACTGTTACATGCCGGTCACATACGGCCCGGCCTTTTTAGCATACCTCCGTCGCCAGCTTACACCTGCGGGCCTGGGATTTAAACAGTTGAAGAGATATTGGGATATCTGCACTATTGAGAACTATATACAGAATAGGATTATTCCTCGGGGCCTTAGGGAGCGTATAATCCCTGCAGAACACCTACTAACTGAACGTTTTATGCAGAAATGGCAAATAGAATGTATTGATCATGGATTAAGAATTATGCAATTAATTGTAGAGGAAGAGCAGATACAATTGACGGAATTAGATAACAGCATCAAGGAAAGCTGCGTTAAACTGGATACCCTAGGGGATGCCCGTGACTTCCAAAGGCTTAATGATTTGGTAAAAATGGAAAGGGTCCAGAAAGCAGTAAGAGAGGTAAAACAAAAAAAGTTCCGCAGAGACCTGGCTGAATTTGATATGGGGAAGATCTTCTTAGAGATAAAACCGAGAGGGAGATTCCCGCCCCGGCAGAGACAATGGAAAGAGATCTCCAGTGATTTGTCTGGGGGAGAAACTGAAGTGTCCGATGACAGCCCGCCTAGAGCCCCCCGTAGGGGTCATCGTACTGTATCTTTTTTAGACCAAGGAAAAGGAAGAGGGGAAGGGGAAGGAGAAAGTGTAGCCAATCGTGTCAAAACGTTACGAGGGATACGCAAAATGAAATCGAGGGGCCCACCCCCTTAGAGGATGATACCAGCAGTGGGGTGAGTAAGGGACTAAATGTTATTAATCTGTCTGACTTTAGAACGAATAGTTACCATTTGTCAGTATTATCAAAAGGTCTATCCTTCTCCCCGTCTAAAGGAGGAGATGAATTTACATTGTTTAAGGATACTACATTGTTTTTGCGTAAGGTGATGTTTAGGGCTATGTACTCAGCAAATAAAGACTGGAGGTCAAGTAGGTAGTGACCCAGGGATTCCTGAGACATCCCCACAGGAAAATGACCCCAATGAGACCGCTGAGGAATGGGAAAATGAAATACCTGACTTGCTGCCGAAATTAGAGCATTTGAGGGAACGGTCAAAGAAGTTTCCACCTTTGAATTCGAACAAACATTTGTCCCTGTTCTTGCAGCTAGTGCAGTGGGACCTGGGAAAAGGTAATTGGGTGTCCCCGGGGGGTGAAAATAACCTTACCTGGGAAGAAAGAAATGCAGTTAAGGAATTAGAACAAGCACCTGGATTAATCATACGACCCAGTGACAAGGGGGGCAATGTAGTGCTCCTCAATGAGGAGTACTACATTGGGGAAATAGAGGCCCAACTAGCTGATGCAAACACTTACTGAAAAATCCGTGAGAATCCATTCCCAAAGGTGGTGGCTAAATTGAATGACAAACTGGACTGGGCCGGAGAAGAAGGATTAGTAGCACCTAGGGTTTTGAACTACCTGAGGGTTAGCGAGTACAATATCCCCGTGCTATATACAATCCCAAAGGTACATAAGAGTCTGTCCGCACCACTGGGTAGGCCCATTGTGTCTGGGAATGGAGGTCCTTTGGAAAGAATAGCTAGATTTGTTGATGAAAATTTAAAACCACTAGTAAGAATCTTGCCTTCATTTGTGTTGGATAGTAATGATTTATTACGTAAACTTAGGCGGGTCCAGATAAATGACAATTGGTTACTCGCCAGTATTGACGTAGAAAGCTTATATACCTCCATTCCCCACGCAGTGGGCCTCGAGGCGGTGGGACAGACCCTAGAGGAATTAGGACCTGGGGATGCCCCGTACAATGAATTTGTAGTGGAGCTCTTAGAGTTCGTATTACTGAATAATTACTTTAGTTTCAACCAAAAGTTCTACCATCAGATTCGAGGGACAGCCATGGGGGCGGCCTGTGCTCCTTCATATGCCTGCCTGCATCTCGGGCGGTGGGAGAGCTTGGAGGTGTTCGGTCGGGCAGACTTTGGAGCACGGGTCGCCCTCTGGCTGCGATACATAGATTACATTTTGGTGGTCTGGAAGGGGACAACACATGAATTTGAAGAATTTGTGGGTCATTTAAATCGGAATGATCGTAATATTCGGCTAACCTTCAAATGTGATCCATGCAGTATAGAATTTTTAGATTTACTTATTAGTAAACAAGATGGGAATCTAACTACCACGACTTTTCATAAGCCCACAGCAGGTAATACATTACTTCATTTTTCGAGCCATCATCCTGGCTCTCTTAAAAGGGGCATCCCTCTGGGACAGTTCCTTCGCATTCGAAGGAACTGTTCCTCTGATTCGGACTATCAACATGAAGCACGAAACCTTACGGCGAGATTCAGGGAACGAGGTTATCCTCATAAATTACTGCGAACGTGCAGTAAAAAGGCTAGAGAGGTATATCGTGATGACCTCCTTGAAGGTAAATTTAGAAGCTGGAAAAAACATAAGAATTTAAACGTAAAGGATGACGGACAACCGATGCGGCTCATTACTCAATTTGGAGCCCATTGGGATAGGTTTAAGCACATCCTAGACTCCCATTGGCATATCTTACAGTTAGATCCCACATTAGCTAAGTGTGTTGGGCCCAGACCACTCCTCACTGCAAAGCGGGCTGCCAACTTGCGGGACCACTTGGTACATAGTGATTTAGGATCAGGGAGTGTACGAGGAGGTAGTGTCGGGACTAGACCCAACGGGTGCTTTAAGTTTGGGCACTGTGGAGCATGTAAATATATACAAAAAACTTCTGCATACATGGGTCTGAGGGATAGAATATCAAGAGCAATTAAAGGGTTTATAAACTGTGCATCCACCTTAGTTGTATATCTACTTACGTGCCCGTGTGGGAAAAAATATGTAGGTAAAACGAAACCTGAACTGAGAGTAAGAATAAGTGAACATATTCGTGATATTAAAAATACTAATGAGAAAAGCCCGGTGGCAGAGCACTACAGACGGTGCCATAATAGTGATCCGGGGGGCACAGATATATGTGGTATCTTTAAACTCCGTACTGATGGAAGACGGGGCTTCTGGGATCAAAGATTGAGACAACAAGAAGCGCGACTTATATTTGAACTGGGAACTATGATACCTGCTGGTCTAAATACAGATGCAGGCCTTAGTGCCTTCCTGTAGATCACAGCTTGGATGAATAGTGGGTGGACTAGCCCACGGCCGAGATTGGGAGGCTAGGAGAGAGATATATATATCCCCATATAGGACCAGGTTGTTCACCTCTAAGTACTAGGGAGGCAGTATGCTATTAATTATGGATTGTGAGGATGGGATCCCCTATTCCCTAAATTAATTAATTTGGGGGTAAAAGGATGGATGGGATGTTGGGATGGAGTAAGGGATAGGATTGAATATGTGGGGACAGGGGCACACCTATGAAGTAGTAGGATCAGGGTGACGCAGGTTGGTGTGTGGTATGCACGAATCTGTGTAATTGGGTCCCTCTCCCCTTTTCCCTTGATTGTTCCCTTCCTTCCCCCCTCCCCCCCCTCTCTCTTCCCCCCCCGCCTTCTGCTCCCTGTGTGGGTGTTTCTCCCACCTTCCCTTTCATCGGCCTGTTGGTATGTAAAATAGTATTGTACTTGTATATGATGTCCCTTGGTAGCTCCAACATGGTTTTTGCCCCCATGTGTGCGTGTGTGGGCATGTGTACATATAATGATTGTTTGCCACATTTTTTGCTTTTTTGCTTATTGGCTTTGTTTTTGTATATAGTGCCCCTTTTTTTCCTGTCCCCCCCCCCCACTTTTTTCCGGTTCACTGCCACATTTCCCAAGAGGTGCCATGAGCACCGTCAGTGAGAAGGAATTTGTTCAAAAGACAATCAATAAAGAAAATAGCCTGCAAATGAAAAATGAAAGAAGAAAGAACAGGATGTATATGAGTGTGATGTGATGATGGAAAACTGTCAGCCTCTGAATGGATGTGCAATATCCACAATAAAACGCTCAAACGATGTTTTAAACATGGTTGCCCCCGCCAAATGAAACGAAAAAAATCTGCTTGAAATCCCAGGCCCGCAGGCGTAAGCTGGCGACGGAGGTATGCTGAAAAACCAGGCCGTATGTGACACCGGCATGTAACAGTTAAGTGTTGAACAGCTGAGCCCGTCCTGAAGTAGGCGTGGTGAAGGGAATAAGTAGCAGGCTGTGATTGGCCCGTGTCACCCTGACGAAGCCCCGGTAGGCGGGGCGAAACGTACGTCGGCGGACGGTCGGCCCCACCACGCCCCCCGGCTCCCCTCCTCACGCACGCTGGCCGCATGACATACTGATGTGGAAACAGCCACTACCGCGATGCGCGGCGCGCGATGATAATTGAAGCTGCGCTTGAAGGAGAAGGTAGTATAGGCGGTCGAGTGGTGCCAGGCGTAATGGCCATAGAAGTACTGGCCTGACCTGTGCGTCTCCCGCCATCTCAGTCACACTGCAAGTATCACAGCATATGCTAAATGTTTGAATGCAAGTACTTTTTGGAGCTCTGTATTATCACAGCTTTTGGACACTTCCGTTATGAGGGCCAATTAATTGCTGCTACGTAGGACAATTTGGCTTTCCTTCCCCCTTTTTGGTTTCTGGCTGGCCAGCCAAGTGTGTGTGTGTGAAAGTGAGGGATGTGAGAGCGCTTGGGGAGTGTGGTTGAATGGGGGGCCCCCGTGTTTATTATGCTAATTAGCTTTTTAATGTTTTAGAGAATATTGGGATATTTGTATTAGTGCCTTTGGAATAATTAATTAAATTTGTGTTTATGGCAATTCATGCTGTGTTAGTTTTCTGTTAGAGTGCCAGCCCTACAGGAACCAATTGTCTTTGTGTGTTGTTGATTGGTATTTTGGTTCATGGGCGCCCCTCAATAGTGCCGGGCAGCGCACCGTATTACAGTTTTAGGATCTCCCTGGATAATTTTAACAGTTTTTGGAACAATACATACATACCAACAGGGCAGCCAAGATACCAGTATGGGTATATAAGAATACCTACGCATTGTAATTGGAGAGACTGTCCAACTAAAAATGTAGCAAGCTATTCTTTTCCATAAAAATTAATACCATTAATTCAGCTTTTGATTATTGAAAATGCCCCCCTTTTTGTATTCTGTATTCTTCTGTGGGATAATCATGACCTAATGGAATCAGCTGTGTAACTTCAGGTTCGGTACCCAGCGGGGGCATGACAGGAGTGTTCTTGAGCAAGGCACCTAACCCCTAGTTGCTCCCCAGACACCACAGCTAGGGAAGCTCTGGGCAGAGAGGGAAGGGGCCCCCAGACCTGTGGCACAAAGGGGCCTGGCACAAGCTTCCTCCACTTTCTCCATAGCACGTACGCCTAGTGTGTCTTCATACTTACCTACCCAGCCATGAGCCTCCTTCTTCCACGTTGGCTTCTTCTGTTCTGCTCAGCCATGCCACTCCTTGCTCAGCTGTGCCATGTCCTGCCCTGCCATGTCTGCAGAACCACGTTCCCTGCACCCTGCGCACCAGCCGGTAAGGTTCTGGTGCGCCCCCATGCACCTCCGTACAAACCCCAGCGAGCTGCCTGACTTTGTTTGGGCCCTGGGCGTGAGTGTCCGCCCACTTCTGTACATGCCCCCCACAGAGACACGCTGTCTGACTGTGTCTAATCATAATACTAATCTGCACATGATCAAGTTGCTAGTTACTGGAAGAAGGTAATTTATATATTAAACTAAAAAAAATCCCTGGTTGAGAGAGTAGGGCTTACAGGTTTAGTTAGACTTGGACTGGTCCACAGGTTTAACACGAAATCCCCCGGTGGCCCTTTTAAGGGTTTTCACCAAAACCTGATCTATCAGTTCTACAGTTCTACTGGTGGGCCCCAGGTATCCCAGTGCGACACTAGTTTTAGAGGTTGCTATGAGTGGGGAAAAGGGGGATAAATAGAGAAAGGAAATCGCGTGTTTTAATGGCTTCTCGATAATGAATGGTTTTTAATTGCTGGGGAATAGCTGTAAAATTGGAAGAAATTATTCCAGTGTGTCAATTATTTAATCAGGAGGTTATTCTTGTGTAAATGCGAGGGAATCGTTTCAGGTGGAAAGGAATAATCTGGTTAAAGTGTGAGAGAATTATTCCAGGGGCATCATTACGGGGGGTTGCAGATGTAAGTGCCACATCAGGGCCCATGAGGTCATGTGGCCCTATCAATGTTGCTTCTCCAGCTTATTTATCAGATTTGTGCTTACATGGCATCATGTGTAGAAAGAAAACCTCATTTTTATTTGCTGTTACAGATCTTTGGCGTCCAAATGTATCTATAACTGTCATCCCAGGTTTTTTTGTGACAGCCAGAAAAAGGATTACTGTATGCGCAATGCTGGGGCACCTATTAAATGTCCACACTAAGCTCCGGGTACAACTCTTAAACTTCCATCCTTCATTTGGGACATTCCAAATCAGGGAAAGTTTCGGCTGACCTATATTCTTTTTAGAAGTTAGGCCCACTTTAGGCCCAAATCAGGAAACGTTTCAGCTGACCTAAATTATTTTAAGAAGTTAGGCCCACTTTCGGGAAAAAACCCTATTGGTACATAGTTGTGTAATAACCTGAAAAAATATATGTGTGTTTTACTTTAGTAGGGTCTATGAAACCAAAACAAATTAACAACAAGTTCGTTAACAAAATGTTTATTGCTTCCTAGGTTTCTAATAATTAGCAGGCTTTGCAATTAGATGGAAATGTACTCAGAAATCAGCAGCATTCTGTATTCTTGTTTGGATTTTTATTGGAGGTTTTTAGCGCAGGGTGACGCACAGACTGAGCGCGCTGAGCTGACTCTCTACTTGTGTTTCATGGCGTGTTTGGTAAATAGTTCTTTCAGCTGCTGTTCAGTAGTCGCCTCTTTCTGCTGCATCAGCCCTGCATCTCCTTTGGTCAACCCCCAGGCATCTGGCTTTGACATAGAGGGGCAATATGGTCTTCCAGAAGCAGGTTTCAAAGTCTCCCAGAACTCCCGTCTGGCCCTGTCATGAGCAGAAAGTAATGACCATCAACATTTAAAGGGAAGCTATCACCAACAAAGCATCCAAACTGCACACAAACACCATCATACAGGGCCTGATTTATCTGCCAGACTACGATACATCGGTGCAAAATATATATTTTATACTTTTTCTCAGCATGTCGCTGCACTGCTAATGTTTTAGGAAATGTGTAGCAACATGCACCAGTGTAAATATATATATATATATGTATATATATTATATTTTGTACCACTCTGATTAGCACAGATGTGGCCTAGTCTGGCACATAGTGCCAAACTGTGCCATAATATAAGGCAGTAGAGCGATAATATTAAGTCGATCACTGAATTGCTATGTATGTTTGTATTCAGTTTCAGTAATTTAAATTTAAATTGTAATTTATAGTAATAGTTTAAAAAATTGTCTGGAGGTCCGCTCACACCCCCACTCCCACCACAAGGCATCCCAATTTGGATAGGGCCAGTTGAGTTAAAAAAGTAACCAAAATCAAGCAAAAAGGTGCCATGTGACTGCCAGACAATGCAGTTCCTGAGTAAGCATGTGTGATGCTAAGCCAGTGGTGGACTGGGACCAGAAATCAGCCCAGGATATTACTGATCACTGTCCAGCCTGGAGCATCCCCTTTGAGTCCCCCAGTGTGCTTCCCGGAGAGTCAACAAGGACGATCGAAGGCTGAGGCCACTCTTAAATGTATTGTACTGAAGCTTTAGTAGTGTAGGGCAGTTAATGGGGCAGGGTTGGTTGATGCTGCTGCCATAAAAAGGCCAGGCAGGACATAGATTGGGGTTTCTTGGCTGGGGGGTACAGCTGGGCTGGGAATTCTTCCTACAGCCAGTCCGCCTCTACGCTAAGCATTTGCTTGGGGCGAGAAGGCATGTGATTGCAGACCCGGTGCTGCTGTTACTGGGGTTGCTTGATTTTCGGCTTCCTATTAGTTTTTTAATTTGCAGGGCCATATAACAAAAGGGGGAAGGGGGGCAGATGTGACTTGAGAGCCAATTTATAGTCAACATGTCACCAGGAAGGCTAGGGACCTATATTCTTTAATAATAGGCTGGTCTGACTTTTTTCAGAAATGTTTTTTTGTATTATACCAGTAATTAATTATAAATGTGTTTTTTCCCAGAAGCTCAGATTTGGTGATGGTGGTACTTCATTGCCTAAACTGGATATATCATATACATCCATTGGAAGATCAAACACATTTTAAGGGTTTCTGCACACTAAAACAAATTTTCCAGGGAATGTATAGGTAAGTAGACCATTTTTTCAGAGGCATGATTTTTGGACAATTAAAATGTGACAGCTTAAGACATTTCTAGATCAATTTTCGATAGTGACATCATAGTATGATGTGTGACCAATATTGTTACTATGGAAAACTAGTGGCTGTCACAATTTTATTGTCCTAAATTTGTCCCTCTGAAAAAATGGTCAGGTTAGATAAGTAAAGCCTTCTGTGGGTATGGCAAAGAAAGCATTATGATGGCGGATGGATTAAGGGAGTCTGTAATACAATTAAAACATTTTTAAAACAATGACTTTTTTATATATCTTACCTTGCTCGAACCCAGGGTTTGGTATGCATTTCAAGCCCACTTCCCCAGCTGCCATGCTTTTCTGAGCCAGGGGGTAAGAATCCTCTTTCTGTAGCCAGTTCCTCTGCTATGGCTCTGGTGTGGTATGGCTCAAACCCACAGCAACCTCCAATGTACCTCACCCCAAGATCATAGGCCGCACGAGCATACTTGTGGATGTCCCACCTTGTTACAATTCTTGGTTCCAAAGCTAAAACAGACAAAGACATTGAGCAATGACTGAGGGGAGTGTTGTGTAAAATATGTGTGCTCTCATGTGGAAGCTTACATCTCGTATGGTGAGCACTCTGCATCCCTAAAATATCTCATGGGTGGTTGTTTTTTACCAAATTGTGGAATGGGTCTTTAACTATGGAAGAACTTCAAGATCTCACCCTGAGAACTTGTCCATCTTCTCAATTTTAATTTCTGATAGTTTAATACGATTCAAAATAAATTTAAAAAAAAGGGAATGAACTGTGTGTGTTGAGGTGAAGAGCTCACCAAAGTTGGAATACGCTGTCCAACAGGGAAGGAGCTTTGCATATGAGACAATGAGCTTTCCCCTTCACATCAAATGGAGATCTCAACCTATTAACAATCCCTAAATCTGTAGATAAGGTTTTTTAATTTACCCCCAGGTGTCACACACATTTTCCCTATGCATGCGACTTCAAGAGGCTACAAGTGGACCTAAAGTCACTTTACTCGCATGGGTCTGTCAGGCAGGCTGCATCCCCCACACCTCAGGCATCCCCATTTGGCTGCTACATTGAAAAAAGCTGGTCAGTGCTCTACTTTGATACTTTGTAACTGGGGGGGGGGGACTTGTGGCTACAGTTATAATGTAACAGAAGCTGTTACAATGTACAGTAATCAGCTCACAGCTTGCTGCCATGTGCCAGTGACCTCCCTTGCCCTTCTCCCTTCTGTTGTACAATGTGAATCCAGCTGCTACATTGTAAAAAGCTGGTCCGTGTGCCACTGTGATACATTGTAACAGGGGGGCTACTCATGGCTACAGTTAGTGTGTAACAGCAGTTGCACCTCCTGCCCTGCTGTTACAGTGTAATTAGCTCACAGCTAATTGTGATGTACCAGTGATCTTCCCAGCGTGCTGCATAAATCAGGATCCTGACATGTAAGTGGGTGATAAAAATTGCTGTGTGGCCTGCTTTGTTTTTCAGTCTGCTTTAAGATTGTTCTGTTAGAGCGAGATGCACTAAAACTGCTTTAACATTTAGCTACAGTATTTCCTATGGCTGTGCTACTCAACTGGTGGACTGGGGTCCGAATGCAGACCTCGGTGCTAGATTTCCGGACCCCTGCCCTGACAGTCCTGCACTCAGTTGCTTCTGTGTTGCTGTGCTCAGAGCTGTCCCCTTGATCAGCGATATAGTGCTTAGAGGCTGATTTATTAATAGCGCCAGGTAGCGACAGTTGAGCGACTGTAGCGGTATTTTCACAGCGCCCGCTAGTAGTCTCTGTACTTGGCCGTTGTTCTTTTGTTGATAGCGACTCATTCGGTGTGCAGTAATGTTGAATACAAGGTGATGAGTCGCTATTTGACAGGTTCCGCGCTGTATGGGAGCGCATTATAGCGAATGGCCATAGCGACCGGCTCCCACCATTCATTAACAAATCACGCTCAAAAAATTCTCGCGCTGTGAAATGCATGTTTAAACCCCAGAGCGCTGGCGGCGATGGGATAAAAGTAGTTTTTTAACCCCCAAACAACCATATTTTTTGAAACCAAAAAAAACAAGTTTATAAAAACATTTGAATACATTAATATCAGACCTGTAATATCAATTCTGCACAAATTGTTTTTTTATTTTTTTTTTACCTTAAAAAAAATATCTAACATGGCAGAAGTGGTAACAGAAATTTTCACATTAAAAAAAAAAAATTATTAACAATTAATCATTAATATTTAAAGATTGTTCCATTGAAATGCATTGGAGAGCACCAGGTAGCGAGAGGTCATACCTGGCGCTGTTCAAGGTCGCTCGCTGGCGCTGTGGGGTGAGGCTGGAATAATGATGAATGAGTCGCTATCTGGCGCTATCTCAGTCGCTAAGCAGGATCGCTTGATAAATGTGTGGTGGGGAGCCGGCGTTCTTGTGGCGGTGACCGTCATTACCGTTCGCTCACCAGTCGCTACCTGGCGCTATCCCTTGTTAAATAAGGGCCTTTGTCTCCCTGCTAGGGAAGTGGCATTGCAAGGTACACACAAACTTTGTTTCTTGGTCTCTTTGCCCCATCCAGTTCCTACTCAGCCCCATCCATCCCTGTCCAACCAGCTTATCCTCCCAGCTCTGCCCCATCAATCTCTGTCACCTCAGCTCTGCCCCATCCAGCCCAGTCTCTCTGCCCTATCCATTCCTGTCCTCGCAGTTTTGCCCATCTGGCCTTCCAGCTTTGCTAATCCAATACTCTTTCCTACAGCTCTGGCCATCTACCCCCAGCTCTGCCCATTCATCCCTGTCCTTCTAGTTCTGCCCATCCAGCCCTTCTCCCAGCTCTCTTTATCCCTCCCTGCTCTTCCTGTTCTGTATATCCATCCCTCTTCCTTTCAGCTTCTCTTCCATTCACCCCTCTCCCCCGAGCCCTATCTATCCATCCTTATTACCAGACCTTATTGCCAGTAACACTTTGTGCCCTAGTCCACCCCTGTACATAGCCTGCACAGAATTCAAGGGGGGTTTGCAGTGTGCCGCGAGCCAGAGCTGCAGGTCCTGTTCTTTTCCAGTGCCCAATCAGATTTTTGGGGTGAGGTGGTGCGGCAAGCAGCCTTTTTTACTTTTGCCTGGGGATTCTATATGCCCTCCCCCGGTGCGCTGATTTCTTACAATCCACCCCCATGACAGCCCTCCACCTGGACCTTCACCTCTTACCGGATGCCTTTAACAAGAGTTGGTTGAGTACCCCTGTACTAGGGAATAAAGAAGAGGTGAAATACTAGAACAGTCAAACCTACGTGCAGGCCCAGACTAAAACACACTGATGGAATGGATACCTGACTTTCACCAAATGGAAAATCTATGGATGTTCATGCAATTGCAGTGCTACCTATTGAAAGGTAAGTTTTTTTTTTAATGAAAATGATAATTTCAAAGGTAAACATACCAAAGGGGAATTCTACCAGGTCAATGAATCCTTGCTTGCCACAGTCAGGGGTGTGATAGGCAAGTGGTTGTGTCATCAGATGCGCTTTGACATTGGCAGCAGCCAGACCCTCCTTCATGAGCTTCACAGTTTCAACACAGGTCATTGGGTCAAAATGACAGTTAACACCCACAACAGAGGCACCTGGGAAACAGAACATATACAATTAGGAGTAAAGACAAATAAAAAAATAATAGAATAATTCTAAATACTATCAGGCTGATTCATTACTAACGGCAGGTAGCGACAGATGAGCGTCTGTAGCGAGGATTTCAGAGCGACTGCTAGTAGTTGCTGTGCTCGGCCATGGTTAGTTGTTTCAGAGCGCATGGGAGCGAACGGTAGCGCCAGCTCAGTGCGACTGACTCACACCACATTCATCAAAAAAACAGCGCCTCAAACAGCGGCGGCGCTCAAAATCGGGTAGTTGTAGCCCATAGCGCCAGAGGCTGTATCCAGCAGTAACAAAGCGAAAACATATGGAATTACATTGTTATTACATTGTAACATTAACAATTTAATACCAGACATGTAAGGACAATTCTGCATAAAAATATGAAAAATTACAAGTTTTTAAAAATGACTTTAAATAGGCCAGGAGAGGTGACACAATTATTTGATAATTATAAAAAAAAAAAAAAACCCTGTATAAGAGAAAAAAAGGATTGTCCATTGAAATGTACGGGAGAGCGACAGGTAATACCAGGCACTCTGGAAGCCAGAGCTCTGGCAGTATACGGCAAACCATCTGTGATGATGAATCGGTCGCTACGTGTCGCTGTTAGAGTTGCTCACCAGATTCGCTTTGATAAATGTGGTGTTGCGTACAGCGCCCGGCGGTCACCGTTCGCTACCTGACGTTACCTGTCGCTGCCAGTCATTACCTGGCGCTATGGCTTGATGAATAAAGTCCTATATCAATACTATTAGTTTAATCAAGACTGTCAGGCAAATAAAAGGACATTCATGCAAACACAATATTCTAAAATTACATTTTTGTTCTAATGAATGATTAATTAATGTAATGCAAAAATGTTTTACTTTGTATATACTTTTTCTAGTATCAATAATCAAGTTTTATTATGAGTAACTGAATGTAAAAAAATGCCAACCCGATGCTTCGGAGGTAGGGAGGAGTTATAAAAGAAAAGCATAGTTAGAAGATCCTTTTATGCCTCTAGCAGTTTAATCATTCAGTACTAAGGGGTAATAGTAGGAAAAGCCTTGTATTTTAATTGTGCGTAATTGTGTATATTCCAAGTAAATGTTGCCTTGAAACCCCTATTACATGCACACCACTGGCTACTAGCCATGGTTCTAGTAGGAACATTTATTCAATCAAATTCAAAGCAATTTCTCAACTGAGTAACAAGGTTATGCAAATACCGCACATGCAGATGGGCAAGTGCCAGTGCCTTGATGGGAACATTTTCCATGAAAGGACAGATTGCAGTTCTGGATTTTGTCAATTTTGACCAATAGATCAGGGCTTGCGTAATATAATTAATATGGAAAGTGGTGTATAGATAAGGATAAAGGGAAAGCGGTAACATCTGAAAGCTGGCCTAGGATCTGCAACTTTTAAAGTGGACCTCAAATCTTCCTGGCAACTTTGTAGTCCATACCACATGTTTGCGTCACATGCCATATGCAGTGCCTGATGGTGAGCTGGCTCTTGTAGTCCATTTCTGGCCGGCGTCAGTCCAATGCCTTTGGGAGGGCGGGAAGACCGTGCTGCAATGTGAGAAGGGTTTCACACAGTGGGGCATCTCAGTTTGGGATGCCCCACTGTGTGAAACCCTGTTTACTCAGTAGCAATGTGGTAAACGGTGGACCGGTCGCGCTCCAATGCCACCTGGGCTCTTCCGCTGTGAGGAGAGGGCCCGAAAGAGGCCCCGCCATAGCTGCTCACCCTGCTTCTTGTGGGCAAGGCAGATAAGCTGTCAGATGCCAAGGGTGATCACTGGAGGGAGGTTGGAGGGGTAGGGGACTGTGATCCACAGGACTGGAGATGAGTGTTAAAAAAATTAAATAAAATGTGTTTGTGTGTGTATGTGCATGAGACCCCCTATACCAGTTCACAAGGCTTAGGCCGCTAGTGGGTGACTTGTCATTAACCCCCCAGCCCCCCATTACCTGCCTCCCAAAAGCCCAGGGGGGGGGGCAGAAGAGCTTGAGGGCTATTTAGGCTATGCAGGCTTGTAGCCTGCAGGGCAGTGGGCCACCAAGGCTGGCTCTTGTGCCGTGTTCTACCAGCCCCCATAGCTGGTCTCCGGGCAGGTTATGCTTGGTAGGGGGACCGCATGTCATCTTTTGTGTGGATTTTTAAGGGTTTTTAATCTTTAACATTTCCCCAAAAATGCCCCCATGTCATTTTTAACCCTTTATAGTGTGTATAGTTATAAAGTGCTCTTTTCACCATTGCTGTGGACTACCCGGTGACTGACATCACCCAATCCGCAGCTGCTACACTCCTGAAGCCTCCCTGCTGCTCGCATTGATTTATGAATAGATGCAGGCAGCGCACCTCGAGGCTCTACCTCGGGAGGATTGTGGGATACAAGCAGGATGACAGCATGGGAGCAGGGTGTTTGGGAGCCAGCAGCCAGGTAAATTGAGTAGGTCACTAATAAGCATGCAGTGCTTTACATCCTTATCAGTGATCTTTTTATTTTTGACATGTTAAGTGCTTAAACAAACAATATGGGGCACTTTAGGACTGTTTTAATACCATACTCTAAAAATGTCAAACTCACCAGCTTTTGCCAGTCTGACAGCGCACTGTCCTGGAGGGACACCATGCATGTCTCCCTCTGGTCCAATACATAATGTAGCAGCTACTGGCTTCCCTGCTTCTTTCAACACCTCAACAGCCCAGACTGCCTCCTCAACATGCTCAAAATACTAAATTGGAAAGAAAACATGATAGAAAAAAACATGAACAGATTTCTAGAGGCTTTCTGCTTTGGAATGCCCTATGGTTGGATCGCTGCCTATCCCCGGCCTGAGGTCCTGTATTTCACAAGCCACAATCCCTGCTGTATTCACTTGTGGGAACGTAAAGCAGTGGCGCCCCCTGCTTCCCTGGCAGGAGCACTCCAATCTGGCAGACTATGGCGAGTGGGTGCAGGGGATGCTCATGTGCCACATAAGAATAAAGCAGTGGATCGCAGCTTGGTAAGTGCAGGGGTTCAAGTGGGGGATAGACAGAGTTTTGAGAATCAGATTCACCTGCAATTGTCTGAATTAAAAAAAGGAAAAAAAAGGTAGTTAGGAGATGTTAAAAATACAATTCTGTGAGTACTCACCTGTAGAATTGATTTTGTAGTATACAGCACGTCCTGTTCCAGTAATTCCTTACGTCTGGGTTATTCCGCCACAAGGTGGCGCAGTGGACTGCAGAAAGACTTGTGGCCACTCCCGGCCCCATAAATAGCCAGGAACCTCCCACCAATTCCCAGTGTTGACAAGCAGTTATACAAGAAGCCGGGAAAATAACAAAATGGATAAAACCCCAAAAGAACTTTAGAACAATCACCATACAGAGGTAACCAAGAAAAATTATAACAAGGGAGGGATGGAACAGGACGTGCTGTATAATACAATTCTACAGGTGAGTACTCACAGAATTGAGCAGTTAAAACCACTGCCGCCTGCAGAACTTTGTGGCCAAAAGCAGCGTCAGCTGAGGCCCTAACATCAACCTTGTAAAACTTGGAAAAAGAGAAGACCAAGTTGCGGCCTTACAAACTTGTTCAACAGAGGCCTGGTGCTGAAAGGCCCAAGAGGCACCAATAGCACGAGTGGAATGAGCAGTAAGGCGGAAGGGAGGTTCCTTCCCATTAGCAGAATAGGCTTGCACCACCGCCTGACAAATCCACTTGATGATAGTGGACTTAGCCGGAGGCAAACCCTTCCTAGGACCAGAAGGAAGAACAAAAAGAGCATCAGTCTTCCTGAAATATTCAGTAGCTACCAAGTAAAACTTCAGAACCCTGACCACATCCAAAGAATGCAGAGTCCTCTCCTTGGAATTAGCAGGATTAGGACACAAGGAAGGCAAGACAATGTCCTGATTGAGATGAAAAGCAGACACAACCTTAGGCAAGAAATCTGGCTTGAACCGAAACACCACCTTGTCCTGGTGTTGTTCAAAATAAGGAGGTTTGATGGAAAGTGCCGCCAACTCAGAAACACGCCTGACAGAAGTGATAGCCACCAAAAAGGCTACCTTAAGAATCAAAATGGGCAAATCGGTCTCACGGAGAGGCTCAAAAGGACGAGCCTGCAGAGCAGATAATACCAGATTCAGATAGGCTTACGTGGCAGATGCACGTGAGAAACCCCCTGGAAAAAAGTCTTAACCAAACAGTGATTGGCAAAAGATCTTTGGAAAAAAAAAATTGCCAGAGCTGAAACATGACCTTTGAGGGTACTAAGTTGAAGGCCCAAATCCAAACCATGTTGCAAAAATTCCAGAATCCTAGGAATAGAAAACACCCGACAGGGAAGAGATTTGGACTCACACCAGGCAATGTAAGCATGCCAGACCCTGTAATAGATAAAGGACGAGGATTTCTTCCTAGCCCTAATCATGGTATCTACAACAGAGGCAGGCAACCCCTTTTCCCTCAAGATGGAGGTTTCAACAGCCAAGCCGTCAAAGCCAACGTTTGTAAATTGGGATGGCACAGCTGCCCCTGAGTGAGCAGGTCTGGATCCTTGGGCAGAACGTACAAATCTGCTGCCAATTGCACAATGTTTGCAAAACCACACCCTTCTTGGCCAACAGGGGGCCACCAGAATGGTTGGCACCCCTTCCTGGGCTATCTTGCACAGCACCCTGCGCAACAGAGGGAACACATAGAGGAGCCAAAACCCCTGCCAAGGCATTGCTAGCGCATCCGTGGCGAAGGCCAGAGGGTCCTGTGACAGAGAGACAAATCTAGGAAGTTTGTGATTGTGACGTGAAGCAAACAGGTCCACATCCGGCAGACCCCAGCGGTGGCACAGGGAGTGAAACACCCTGTTGCTGAGGGACCACTCCCCCAGCCGAGACATCCCCCTGCTCAAGGAGTCTGCCTCCAGGTTTTCCACTCCCGGGATATAAACTGCCGATATACAGGGGATATTCTCTTCCGCCCAGGACAGTATCAGGGACACTTCCTTGAGGGCTCGCTTGCTCCGAGTCCCTCCTTGATGATTGATGTAGGCAACCGCCGTCTGGTTGTTTGAGCGGATCTGAACAGGCCGACCCCGAAGGTGTGCGGTCAATTGGGCGAGAACCAACCTTACCGCCCTCAGTTCCAGGATGTTGATAGGGGTATTGGCCTCCAGGGAAGCCCACCCAACCTGTCCACCCAACCGGACAGTCTCCCAGCAAAGAAAGGTCCTGCCCACCAAGAGGTTCCTTGAGTCCAGCCACCACGAGAGGGACTGTCTGGCCAGGGGGGACAGAACAAATACCTGATCCAGGGATAGAGGGGCCCGATCCCACACTGATAAGAGGTGTAGCTGAAGAGGTCTCATGTGAAACTGAGCATAGGGTACCACCTCGAAGCAAGACACCATCAGGCCAACCAGTTGCATCCCCTGCCGGATGGAGGGATGAGGACAAGAAAGAGGAAACTGGGCCTGTGCTTGAAGACTCTCCACCTTCTGTTGAGGGAGAAAAACCTTGACATGATATGTATCCAGAGTCATGCCCAGAAAGGACCTCAACAGTGACGGGGACAGAAAGGACTTGGGATGGTTGATCACCCAGCCGAAGGACTCTAGTGTGGACACCACCATCTGGGTATCCAGTTCTGCCTGATGGAAAGACTGAGACGAGATCAGAATGTCGTCCAAATAAGGAAGAATGCGAATGCCCTGAGATCTCAACAGAGCCATCACACCCGCCAGCACCTTGGTGAATACCCTGGGAGCTGAGGTGATACAGAAAGGTAAGGCCACAAATTGGTAGTGCTGGTCTCCCAGAGCAAACCTGAGAAATTTCTGATGACCTGGGAAGATTGGTACATGAAGGTAAGCGTCCTTGATGTCTACGAATGTCATGAAGTCGCCCGGGCGCAGAGTAGCGACTGCTGAGCGTAGTGTCTTCATGCGAAAATGCTTGAATCTGACAAACTTGTTGAGGTGCTTTAAATCCATGATGGGCCTGAGGGACCCATCCTTTTTGAGAACAGTGAATAGATTGGAGTAGAAGCCTCTGCCCCTTTCCCTGAGAGGCACAGGGCAGATAACCCCCAACTCCAAAAGATTTCGGACCACAAGCTACAAGCCCTGAGCTAACAGGGGGTTTTGAGCCATCCGGGATCTGATAAATATTGTGGGCGGCCAGGCTGCAAACTCTATCTTGTATCCAGAGGACACCACCTCCTGAATCCATCTGTCTGCTACACGTAGCCTCCAGATGTGAGCAAAGAGCCGAAACCGCCCCCCCCACCCGGATGGGTGAGGGTGCCTCCTCATGCCTGAGGGGGCTTGGGGGAGGATTTGGGCTTGGGACCCCATGAGAGCCCGTGACGGCCCCATCCTCTACCCAGCCCTGGAAGCGCAGAAGGAGGGGAGAGAAGCACCGGTCCCCCGAAAGGGCCGAGACAGCCTCTTACGTTGAGGCAGCCTACCACCCCTGGCAAATAGGTCCAAGCATTCACCAAAGAGCCGCAGCCCCTTAAAGGGAAAACTAGTGAGAGCCTTTTTAGCAGCATTATCAGCCACCCACTGACGTAGCCAGGCAGAGTGTTGTATAGCCACCAACAGGGCAGAAGTCCTACCACACATTCTAATGGCATCATCCATGGCAGAAAGGATATATGCAATAAATTCATAGCAAAGTAGGAGAGATCTATAATCCTCACCTCCCGTGTCATCAGAGGCCCCATCTAGGAGACACTTAAGCTTACTAGAGCGTTCCCACTCTTTGAGCACCAGATTATTAAAGTGATTCTGCTCAGGGAACTCCAAGTGTGGTTTAACAGAATGAAAAGCTCACCCTGCTGCTGAGGAGCTACGGCAGGAGGGGAAATACAAAGCACTTAAAAAATATGAGTCAGTGTCAGTGTCATCTGAGGACCATGGGTCTTCTCCAAAAGGAGACCCGGTACCACCATATAACTTAGACTGTTCCTTAGAGGATTCTGAATCAGAGAATAATTCCCCCTCCTCGAGGGGGCAAAAGCCAGAAAATGAGTAAAGTCCCTCATTCTTCACAGGAAAGAGGGAAGCAGCGGGAGATAAATACCACTTCTTAACAGAAGCCTTACGCGGGGCTGACCCAGCAATATGCTTTTCAACGCTGGCCACTCCTGAAGCCAAGTCATATTGAGACTCCCCGCTAGTGTGCCTCTCACTGGGGGTCAGATGCAAGCGTGGGGGGGTAGGCGAAGCAGAAAGGGGCGCAGCACCGGGACCCGTAGCAGAGGACCCAGGCTGCAGCGCAAGTACATTTTGGGCACAGGTCAAACACACCCTGACACCGTCACTAACAGGGGATACCCCACACGCAACACACAGCGCGAAACTGTGATCACGTGAGACGCCGGCACCATGACAGAACCAAAAAAATACATAGCGCCAACCACCGCGGAGAGCCGTACGACGGCTTGCACACACACCAATAATAAAAATAACACACACACAAAACACAGACCCCCCAGGCGCCCCCTGCCAGCCGAGCGGCCACAACAATGGGTTCGCGCACAACCTTCTAGAGGGGAGGGGAGACTGGGAGAGGGAGAAGGAACAAGGACCCAAGATACGATGCTGGGGTATCCCAATGAGGCTCACCATAGAAGGCCTGTCGCCGGCTACCCTTTGGTAAAGGGTCTTGCGGCCCGGAACTTCTTCAGCACCTGACCCTAGTGCTGTCCTACCTTCACCCAAACCGTCAGCCGAGGCTGGGAGGCAGTGGGTCCAGAACGGGTGGAAATAAGCCTGCAGGGCCCTAGGCTTGAAAAGCCCCACTCCCTGCGCAATAGAGAGTTATCTTCTATCTTCGCAGTCCAGACTGCAGAGAAACACTGGGAATTGGTGGGAGGTACCTGGCTATTTATGGGGCCGGGAGTGGCCACAAGTCTTTCTGCAGTCCACTGCGCCACCTTGTGGCAGAATAACCCAGACGTAAGGAATTACTGGAACAGGACGTGCTGTATACTTGGAAAATATATGTTTAAGAATCAGGTTTATTGCCAGGTAGGATATACATATTTGCATACATACAAGCTAAAACATCTTTGAGGCAGCGGGTTAAAGAGAACATGGCTCCACTGGACATAAAGGTCCTGGGATAGGAGGGATTCCCCTGACTCAGCAGATACATTCCCAGGAAGCCATTCCATTTCAATGCACCACTTGGAGGAGTCCTGCTCCAGGGAATGGACATTAGGTAAACATAGACCTGTAAGATACCTGAAGAGCGGGACAACAAGCAGGGAATGTGGGGACCACCCAACAAAGTCCAGAGGAGGCATGGGGGAAGGTGTTAGGCGGGACATCACCTCCACAAGCCCTGATCCCATTTACCCTTAAACAAGCCTAAAGTCCTTCTAACTGTAAGGGTTCTTGGGGAACATCCTCCCCCACTCTTCCTATCCAGAATTGGAAAGAAATTGGCCTTTTCTACTAAACTAGTCCACATTTCTGTGTCATGTATGTGTCCTGTGTCACCCCTGGCAGCTAGGGTTGCCACCTGGCTGGTGTTATTAAAGATGGAAAAAGTATACCTGCAATTACAATTAAAGTTACCAGTAAAAACAAATACTGGCCAGTTTATAAAAATAAAATACCAGCCAGATGACGACCCTACTGGCAGCCAGTGTGGTACAGTGGACAGGCATGCCCGGTGGCACCTCATGTGGCATGTATTACCTATAAGGTTGCCACCTGGTCATATTGGTATTTTGGTATTTGGCCTGGTGGTACTGATATCTGTTTTTTAACTGGTAATTGAGGAAGGGAAAAGTATACTCGCAATTTAGGTTACCAGTAAAAAAACAAATACCAGCACTGTCAGGCCAGTGGCCAGTAAAGCAGAAAAAAATCAGGTGGCATCCCTAATTACCTGGTGTCAGGGAACCCCGGGTCACGTGATCCAACTAACAATCAGGGACCTTCGAACACACAGCCCGCTTTCCCAAAACCCCGTCCATTCGCCCGCCTAGTGGGACTACCAGGCCCAGCAGCCTACGGACATACAGATTTTTTGATAAGGCACAAAGATCGCTCAAGTTAAATATAGGTTTTAATGCAATGAACACACTAGACAGTGATAACAAACATTTGGCTGTGATGGAATATAAATAAATACAAATGTTGTTCTGTGGGTTACAGGTTATAGTGAGTTACACACAGAGATACAACAGTCAGAGTTACCTTAATATGCATATGCTGAGTAGTGATGATAAGCTGAGTGGCAAGCTTATTGATGGGCACCTCCAGCACGCATGCAATGTGACCTCCCCAGAAGTGACAAAAGCCTGGCCCAGGATCATCCCCCTCTATGCCTCGGAGCCCTTTCACCCTCTCCCTTCTGTGGGCTGGACAGTTCCCTCCCTCCCTGTTGTGGAACCTGCTTTAGAACCTAAAACCCTTTAGGGGTTATAACTTTGGGCAGGGGGGTCATATTGCTCTGGATATGGCACCAAACGACTGGGCTGGATGCCGGGCATCTGATGATCCCAAAGATGGAGTCCCTAAATGGGTCACAACACGAGATGTCAATTTCTTTAGGTACCCGAGGTCACATAGCTCTGAGAATCATATATCTACGTGCAGTTTTGTCGGCCCATTCTGGTTCTGTATCTGGCTTGGTGCTGGGACACACAGTCTTATTAGTGTTGGTGCCGGTTGTCTGGGGTTCTGGTGTTTGATGCGAGGAAGCTCACAGCCAGGGATCACCTTTGAATCAGGGCCCAGAGGTGTGAGGGAATCAGCAGGGAGTCTGTGATCTGCACTTGGCTCAATTCACAGATGCTAATTCTCCTTCCTGGGGAAATTAGGTCCTGTGCATGTTTATGGCTAGAAAGCCTTAATGTTACAGGGGGAAATAAAGGGTGACATTTGCTAAGAACAGAGAATCTTAAAGGGGGAAGCCGGGCATCAGCAATAAATGACATATTATATTTGCCCTATTCCTAACACCTGGCAAACCATACTGTTTGCTGGCAGTGGTGTGAATGTGAGGATGCAGCTGCCATTGTCCCAGGAACATGAATTTGTATGTTTTATGCCATTTCTGGGGCTTTAACAGTAGTCAATCTGGTCCTGGGTGAGGTCTGTCATTGTAGGAAGAAGTAGCACACGTACATCCCTATAAACCTTACCTCAGCAATAAGGAAATCCACATTCTTCTTGACAAACACCTCCAGCTGTTTGCGGAATATGGTTTTTACCTCAGTCTCACTCTTACAGCTGAGGTATGAAGGAGTCTGGCTGACACCCCCTGCCACCAGGGCATCGCCTTCATCTGCCACCTGCCTCGCTATATCACAGGCCGCTTCATTGACTTTCTGTCCCTAAAAGCAGAAGAGAAGCACAAGATGCATTTAGAGTGAAAGAAATTTGTCAATAACAAATATTTGGAGGACAACCTTGGTCCTAACCGCAACATACTAATAAATATAACAGATTTAATATTCATATAGTCAATAGTTAAAGCGGACCAAAGCCCACTGAACTTGTGAAATACATTTGGCCAAAGCCCCTGCCAATACTTCCCTCTTAGGGTGTAGAACTAGAAATGGATATTTTCACTTTTGGAATCCTCCTGGAACACTGTTTTTATTTTGCTGTACCTCTCTGTAAGATGCCAGGTGATCAGTCATTACATCGGCGTGGCAATGATATTATTGCCACACACAACAGTGGCAATGAATGGAGGAGCCATTATCTGGGAATAGAATGAAGTAGGGGCAGTGAAAATTGTCAAAAGGTAATCTTCATGGGTGGAAGTAGTTAATAGTAAAATGTGGGTTTTGGTCCGCTTTAACAGTTATGTTATGCCCACCTAAGCAAAGAATAGTGCAGCTTTGGGAAAACAGTATTGATTAAATCATTTAAAGGCTTTTGATCTTTAAAGGGTACATTCCCTTTTGGGGATTTACCCCACAGACCTCAGATCAGAGATTCCCCATAGGCATGAGACACCTCACTTATCTTCCACCTGTTTCCGCACCGCAAATCTTTCACCCACAGAAGTGTCTCGTGCCTGAGGGCATGTCTGATCTTAAATCTCAAGGGAAAGACCACCAAAGTGGACTTAAATTTTACAAGTTTCCATAACTTCCAACTTTTCGGGTTGGGAAAAAGGGGCAATTGTTAAATTAAGCCACACCCCCTCATTGAGGGATGGACAGGAGTTAGGATATAGAAACATAGAAACATAGAAGGTTGACGGCAGAAGGAGACCATACGGTCCATCTAGTCTGCCCTTATGTGTATACTGTATGTACTCTTTATCTTAGGATAGATGTGTGCTTATCCCAGATATGTTTCAATTCAGTGACTGTTGATTTTTCAACTACCTCTGCTGGAAGTTTGTTCCAAGCATCTACTACTCTTTCTGTAAAATAATATTTTCTAACATTGCTCCTGATCTTCCCCCCGACTAGCTTCAGGTTTTGCCCCCTTGGTCTATCATTAAGCTTCTTCTTAAAAACTCTTCCCTCCTGAACCTTATTCAATCCTTTCACATATTTAAAGGTCTCAGTCATGTCCCCCCTCTCCCTTCTTTCCTCCAGACTGTACAAATTAAGTTCTTTAAGTCTCTCCTGAGTTTTAAGTTTAAGTCCTTCCACCATTTTCGTTGCTCGCCTTTGGACACGTTCTATTTGAATAATGGCTTTTTGCAGGTAAGGTCTCCAGAACTGCACACAGTATTCTAGCTGTGGCCTTACCAGGGCTCTATACAGCGGCATCATAACCTCCCTCTTCCTACTGGTGATGCCTCGAGCTATGCAGCCGAGCATCCTGCTTGCTTTTCCCACTGCCTGGCTACACTGTCCACTCATCTTGCAGCTATCAGTAATCAGATCTGCATGTTAGACCTCAAAGGCGGACAAATTAGAACAAGGGACAGGGGCTTGATTCAAAAGAGGGACTGTCCCTCGAAATAAGAGACAGTTGAGAGGTATGGATTTCTTAACTAAGAAAGCAGTTTCAATAAAAAGTCAAACGTCAAAAGAAACAGGGATTCCCTGGTGGTCTGTCATCCCCAAAGGGGCCTCTAACCCAGGGCACCAGGTTTACATAGTTTTAACAGAGCTCTGACGCTCTGTCAGTTGGGCACCTGGGAACAGAATGGTAAGCCATTTCTAAGTTTAGGCCCTGCCTACAGCCCCAGTACTATGTTGATAATAAAGAGATGGCAGTTATATACCAGGACCAGGAGAATTAACTATAGGTTGGGTCCCCTGAGTCAGATCCACTGGTGGGCCCAAGACATACCCCTTCTCGTAGTCAAACTGCATGATATAAAACTAACTAATCAAAGCTTCAGAGACAAAGATTATTCAAAACAGACCTCTCTTCCTAGACTCAGTATACAATACTTCCTTCAGTATTATCCCCACAAGGGTAGAACTTGTTTTGAACTAGTAATTACCATGAACCAGGTTAGATACTCACTGAGATTTTCTCTCCCACATAGTTCCCTCTGTTCTCCAGTTTGTCGTCACTGGCATAGAAAGTAAAAGTCTGCATAACATTTGCCCCCGCTCGAAGGAACTCCCTGTGTAGCTGCCGCACTATGGGAGAAAAAGATTACATTTATGAATAAACTATCATTAGGTAGACTATCACATCTCACTTCAGAAAGGTTTATAAAGGGAGCCGCCAGAAGAACCCAGAGCTAACCAATCCCCCTTCTCCATTGGTGGAGGTACAGCGGGCACACTTATGGATGGGTCAGGGTGTAACAATATTGGATTCCTCCTGGCACAAAATTGCTGCGAGGAATCCATGTTTGTTACATTCTAACCCCAGCTGCACTTCAACCTTTGTTAGTTAGTTTGTAGAATACGGCTTTTTCTCTAGAATGAGGTGCAGGTAAAGCAGGCTGCTAAAACTCATCTGCACATAACATTTCCAAATTCAGCTCAAAATCCACACAGTCTCTAAGAAGCATACATAATTACATTCTGCCATCATTTTTATTATTATTTATTTATAAAGTGCCATTTTATTCTGTGGCGCTGAACAAGGTACAGGTACAGGGGTAAGACGAGTACCGTATTTGCCGGCGTATAAGACGACTTTTTCCCCCTGTACAACATGCCTCCAAGTGGAGGGGTCGTCTTATACGCCGGGTGCACCTGGGTCCAGGGGCGGACTGGCCATAGGGCATACCGGGCAATATCCCGGTAGGCCAGCGCCAGGGAAGGCCGCAAACCTGAAAACAACAGGCGCTAGAGTGTGAGGGGTGGCTGTTGCGGCTGGCTGGCCTGCCCGTCCCTGCTGTTCCTGTTGCCGCCGCTCTCATACACACTAACACACACACACATTCATGCTTACTTCACTTCCTGGCTGTTGCGCGCTGGTTGTCGGTGGGCGTGTCCCAGATGGCCGCCGTCCAATGAAAACAATGGACGCCAGCCATCTGGGGCACGCCCACCGACGACCAGCGCGCAACAGCCAGGAAGTGCCGGTAAGCATGAATGTGTGTGTGTGTGTTTGTGTGTATGAGAGCGGCGGCGGTGGTGGCGGCGTCAGGAATAGCAGGGACGGGCAGACCGGCCCTCCGACCATTGGTAAGTGTGTGAGCGGCGGGGCGGGGGGAGGAGGGAGTGGGGCCACTCGCTGGCTGTACTGAGGGATGCCCCATGCCTGTACTGAGGGATGCCCCCATACCTGTACTGAGGGATGCCCCCATGCCTGTACTGAGGGATGCCCCATGCCTGTACTGAGGGATGCCCCCATACCTGTACTGAGGGATGCCCCCATGCCTGTACTGAGGGATGCCTCATTCCTGTACTGAGGGATGCCCCCATTCCTGTACTGAGGGATGCCCCCATGCCTGTACTGAGGGATGCCCCATGCCTGTACTGAGGGATGCCCCCATACCTGTACTGAGGGATGCCCCCATGCCTGTACTGAGGGATGCCCCCATGCCTGTACTGAGGGATGCCCCCATGCCTGTACTGAGGGATGCCCCCTTGCCTGTACTGAGGGATGCCCCCATGCCTGTACTGAGGGATGCCCCCATGCCTGTACTGAGGGATGCCCCCATGCCTGTACTGAGGGATGCCCCCATGCCTGTACTGAGGGATGCCCCCATGCCTGTACTGAGGGATGCCCCCATGCCTGTACTGAGGGATGCCCCCATGCCTGTACTGAGGGATGCCCCCATGCCTGTACTGAGGGATGCCCCCATGCCTGTACTGAGGGATGCCCCATGCCTGTACTGAGGGATGCCCCCATACCTGTACTGAGGGATGCCCCCATGCCTGTACTGAGGGATGCCACCATACCTGTACTGAGGGATGCCCCCATGCCTGTACTGAGGGATGCCCCCATGCCTGTACTGAGGGATGCCACCATACCTGTACTGAGGGATGCCCCCATGCCTGTACTGAGGGATGCCCCCATGCCTGTACTGAGGGATGCCCCCATGCCTGTACTGAGGGATGCCCCCATACCTGTACTGAGGGATGCCCCCATGCCTGTACTGAGGGATGCCCCCATGCCTGTACTGAGGGATGCCACCATACCTGTACTGAGGGATGCCCCCATGCCTGTACTGAGGGATGCCCCCATGCCTGTACTGAGAGATGCCCCATGCCTGTACTGAGGGATGCCCCCATGCCTGTACTGAGGGATGCCCCCATGCCTGTACTGAGGGATGCCCCCATGCCTGTACTGAGGGATGCCCCCATACCTGTACTGAGGGATGCCCCATGCCTGTACTGAGGGATGCCACCATACCTGTACTGAGGGATGCCCCCATGACTGTACTGAGGGATGCCCCCATGCCTGTACTGAGGGATGCCCCCATGCCTGTACTGAGGGATGCCCCCATGCCTGTACTGAGGGATGCCCCATGCCTGTACTGAGGGATGCCCCATGCCTGTACTGAGGGATGCCCCCATGCCTGTACTGAGGGATGCCCCATGCCTGTACTGAGGGATGCCCCATGCCTGTACTGAGGGATGCCACCATACCTGTAATGAGGGATGCCCCATGCCTGTACTGAGGGATGCTCCCATACCTGTACTGAGGGATGCCCCCATGCCTGTACTGAGGGATGCCCCCATGCCTGTACTGAGGGATGCCCCCATGCCTGTAATGAGGGATGCCCCCATGCCTGTACTGAGGGATGCCCCCATGCCTGTACTGAGGGATGCCCCCATGCCTGTAATGAGGGATGCCCCATGCCTGTACTGAGGGATGCCCTCAGTAATAATAAAAATAATAATAATAAAGTAATAATAATAATAACACCAAACAAGCTACCATATCATTAGGCATGTAGTTGTAAAGGATGATGATGGTCTATGTAGGCCATTCATTTTATTTAATGGATTAGCACTTTTGAACATGTGTTATTTTGTACTACACTAGTCACAGAGATTTGGTGGCAGTCAACACGTACCTGCCTCAGGATGTTCTACTGCAGCTTCAGGTGTCCAGGGCCCAGCTTTGACATAGCCTCTCTTCTCCAATGCAAACACAAAGCCTCCATCTCCAATGACAACCTCACCTGCATTTAGGCGCTCCAAAAGGCCCTAAAAAGTAAGATTATACATAAGTGAAATTTATCAGACAGTAACTATTATTAGAGGCCGATTCATTAATAGCGCCAGGTAGCGACAGATGAGCCACAGTAGCAGTATTTTCACAGCGCACGCTAGTATTCGCTGAGCTTGGAAGTTGTTCGGCTGTTGACAGCGACCCCGTCGGTGTGCGGTAATGTTGAATACGGGGTTAGGAGTCGCTGTTTGACAGGTTCCGCGCTGTATGGGAGCGCATGACAGCGAATGGCCATAGCAAACGGCTCCCAGCATATTCATTAACAAATCACGCTCAAAAAATTCTCGCGCTGTGAAATGCTTGTTTAAACCCCAGAGCGCTGGCGGCGATGGGTTAAAAGTAGTTTTTTAACCCCCAAACAACCATATTTTTTGAAGAAAAAAAAAACATGTTTTTCAAAACATTTTGTACTATGAATACATTCATATCAGACCTGTAATATCAATTCTTTTTTTAACCTTAAAAAAAATATCTAACATTGCAGAAGTGGTCACAGAATTTCTGACATTTAAAAAAAACAAAAAAAAAAAACAAAACATTAATAGCAATTAATTAAGAATATTTAAAGATTGCTCCATTGAAATGCATTGGAGAGCGCCAGGTAGCGAGAGGTCATACCTGTCGCTGTTCAAGGTCGCTCGCTGGCGCTGTAGGGTGAGGCTGGAATAATGATGAATGATTCGCTATCTGGCGCTCTGTCAGTCGCTAAGAAGGATCGGCTTGATAAATGTGTGATTGCGGAGGGGAGCCGGCGTACTCGTGGCGGTGACCGTCATTACTGTTCGCTCACCATTCGCTACCTGGCGCTATCCCTTGTTAAATAAGGGCCTTAGTCTCATATTTCCAATTCTGCAAGTATAGGTCCGTGCCCATGGCAGCTGGATGCAGAGAGGCCACTTATTGCTATATGTTAAAAACAATCTTCCCATTGATGGCACTTTGGCACACTTATTGCCGCAATCTCACGAGAGCCCAAAATGCTTAAAGGAGCACTATCGCGAAATTGTCTAGAATTAAAAATTAAAAATTCATATGAACATGTTGGCTAATGAGAGGAGGGGTCACTTATATGCTCAAACTGAATAAAGCTCCCGAGCTTATGGTTTATTCTCATGGTAGGAATAAAATCCAGGGGTGAGAGGTTTAGTCTATAAGGGGTGACAGAGCCTGTTACCCCTGGTTTCCTCCTCCTTCCATTAAAAAAAATAAAATAACAAGTCTGGCTGGATATTTTTTGATGTCAGGTGTATAAGTGACGTCTCCTTCCGCCATCCAGTATATTTATATGGATTTTTATCATTGGGCAATTTTTTGCTATAGTGCTCCTTTAAGCAGTCCGGGGTGGGGGATGAAAGGAGTTTGACAGAAGTTTGATAGAGAGTCCACAGCTGTTGATACAGGTCAGAAGGTCCTGATTTTTTTGAATGTGGGTCTGTGCGGGTACGTTGTATATTTATGATAAGGGTTGAGGGTTGGTATGTATGTGCACACTGATACCTACGCATTGCACCTGACCCCTTAGG
Source organism: Gastrophryne carolinensis (assembly GCA_027917425.1). Lineage (NCBI taxonomy): Eukaryota > Metazoa > Chordata > Amphibia > Anura > Microhylidae > Gastrophryne > Gastrophryne carolinensis. The sequence continues at coordinate 576,772,546 of CM051234.1, read as the reverse complement.
CAGCATAAGCACTAAATATACAACATGAACACCAACTACAGCCATATATGGCATAGAAACATAAAGTTTAAGAGTCCCTTATTCGAAGGCACAGTATCATCTGTTTTGAACCCATGTCTTTATCAGGACTGTGGCGTTGGAGTCGGAGCTATTTTTGGCTGGAGTTGGAAGAAATGTATCAAATCTCTTCCTAATATTGTATTATTGATGTAACTTTCAAAGAATCTACCAATCTAAACCTTTTTATAACAATTAGTGATAAGCAGCAAGAGGGTGTTTCAGTGGTGATAAAGAAGTTCTCCAACCCTGTCCCTTAGGCTCTGTCTCTTTATGCTGCCCCAAGGCCTTTAGTTCCAATGCCTGAAGCTTGTCCAGACAGAAATAAAAGTCTATACTCACCCTCTGTCCCCACAGGTCCAGTGTTCCCCCACAGCTCCTTGCTGCAGCTCCGGCATCTTCATACTTACCAATGGTGGGTAGCCAGCAATGCCATCTTCCCGTGCTGGCAGTCTGTCATGGCAGAGTCCATGGAGCCTTGTTGGCACTCCCACATGCCTACACCATTCATTGCAATGGAGTGTGAAGAGCCTCCTTCATTGCCATTATTAGAGCAGGTGTGTTAAGGGGTTATGAATACTTATAGATGTACCTGTCCAGAAATGGAGGATGGAAGAGGATGGAATTGCTCATTCTCCCTTATTGTAAGTATGAAGATGCCTGTGCGCATGGAGGAGCTACAGGGAACAAAGGGGGAGTATGGACTCTTTTTGGTTATTGTCTGGACAGGAACTTTTTGCGAGCATCTTTGACATGCTTGTGATTGCGTTTGCTATTTTATATTGAGCAATCGCAAGCATGATTGAGACAAAAACTCAGCTTGAACGACTTTTGCGGGAAGATCCCAATCACCCAACAATCGCCAAAAGTAGGTAACTATGGGCAGCGATCTGACTGCAATTGCGGGGTGATTATTGCAACTAAGCGCCCAGGTATGAAGGGGACCATAATTAGAGGGGGCATTCCCAACTGGGATTACCCTGTGCCCAGAGCAACACTCATTTAGTGAAATTGTATATTGTTCTGGTTTAATTTGCTCAGAAATTGTATTCCATTAAGTATGCATTATCTACTACCTAAATAGCCGTATTACTTTTATAATAAGAAAATAGCTCATATTACCATTTTACTACAGTAAATATGATATTACTAATTAGTGGCCAGTGGAGTCGGAGCTGGAGCCAGAACCTCATAACATTGAAGGGTTGGAGTCAGTGTCTCGACTTTGGCTTAGCAACTCCATAGCCCTGGTCTTTATGTACTGAGTTAAGGACAAAAGTATAAAAAGTTCTGATTAGCCCATTTAAACGTTCCTATCTGTGTGATAAAATGTCATTTTGTTTCTTTAACTTTGTTTCGCTTGGTTTTTCCTGATAATCTTGACTAATAACTGAGTTTAGGACAACTTTCTGTTGCAGTTTAGAAGTGTCAGAATGCTCCACACAGCATCTTGGGAGCTAGTTCAATATATTTATTTTATTATTACTGGGAGTTAGTCACTTCTTCTTCCTTCTAATATTTTTTTATATTATTTCATTATAAACATTACCTGTGATGGAGCCCCTATTATGGAAAGCAAACTTAGGAAAATTAAAAAGCAAACTAAATAGGTATGATTCTATATTACTCACTAGAGGTGGTGGTGAAAAAGCTGGTGAGACTGGAACAGTGGTATAAACCAATTCATACCACCTGGGCATCAGAATGAGAGAAAACAACTACAAGGGTGAGCGTAATATTGGCGGGGGGGGGGGGGGGGGCTAAATTTGGCTTCAGTAAAAGCTGCTGGTTACATAGGCCCTTATTTAAGAAGGGATAGCGTCAGGTAGTGGCTGGTTAATGAGAGGTAGCGACTGGTGAACGCCGGACACGGCACGCAATTACACATTTATCAAGCAGAATCTGTTTAGCGACTGGAATAGCGCCATGTAGCGTCTGATTCATCATTTTCACAGCCTCAGCGAACAGCGCCGGCGTTCAGCCTTGCACAGCGCCAGGTATGACCTCTCGCTACCTGACGCTCTCCCATACATTTCAATGGACGATCCTTTTCTTCTCTTTAAACAAGTTTTTTTTTTTTTTTCAAAAAAAATCACAAATAATTCTGTGACCTCTCCTGGCATTGAATTAGCAGTTTTTTCACAATTTTATATTTTTTTATATATTTCTTCAGAAATGACATTACAGGTCTGGCATTAAAGTGTTCATGTTACAATGTTGCTACAATGTAATTCCATATGTTTTCGCTTTGTTACTAGTAGATAGAAGCTGAAAAACAGACTTTAAACACACCGCCTCCTGCGAAAAAATATTTTTCAGCGCCAGAGATTTGTGAGGCTGTTTTTTTGCCGAATATGGTGTGAGTCGGTCGCTATGAGCAGTCGCTAACATGCGCTCCCATACAGCGCTGTACTGGTCAAATAGCGACTCCTCACAATGTATTCAACATTACTGAACAGCGACTGAGTTGCTATGAACTAGCGACCCACGGCTGAGCACAGTGACTACTAGCGGGCGCTCTGAAAATGGTGCTACAGACGCTCATCTGTCGCTACCTGGCGTTAGTGATGAATCAGCCTGCCCGTAGCTGAGCTCAGGTGCCCACAGGGGATTCATTGGTAGCATGGTGAGCCAGTCTAAGCTTGCCTTGCACTAGGTATCTTAACATAAGCAAGTTGGCAAGTCAAATATAGGTCAAACAAATAAAGCGACCATTTAGGTAGCCAGGCTATGGCAGGGGTAAATCTGTCCATATTGGTGAAATGCAAAAAAACATAGTAAATACTACTAAGATTAATATTAATGATACAATGGCATTTGTAGTTATTAATATTTGTATCATGTTGCAAGAGCAATGTCCCTCCATAAGCTAAAATAAAACCAGCTGGCCAATGTGCCCAGAGTCCAGCGCACAGTACTAAATATGTAAGTGTGCCAGAGGGGAACATGAATACTGGATTTGCCTGTTGCCTGGCATAGGTTGGCACAGCTTTAGTAAATAACACCCATAATGAATTTTGAATATCTCTGGCAAGTTAGTTAACTAGTGAGAAAAAGTCTTAATTGCCTTAAATTATTACTACAGATATACCTTAACCTGGACTAATGAGAACTTTCATAAACATGTTGTAGAATTCTATATATATTCATATATATACATAGGACCTATTTCTGCAGTCTTATCCAATGGGCGGAAACAACAAAAAAGAAAAATGTTACCTATGATGTATGTATGTTTAAAACAAAAACACAGAAATACTGAAGTACATCAGGGCTTCACCAGATGTAGAAGAACTACAATTCCAAGCAAACCCCAGGCTAGCTGGATCAGATCTTTCTCCAGCAGCGGGTAAGCCGAAACCACTTTGGCTGCTCTTTCTTGGCTGCAAGAGAACATGGTGTTAACTCCTTGGTGAATGATACAGAAAGGACTTACTCTTTTGCCTTTAGATCCTGTTGGTGCCATGTCTGTGATATGCGAGCAGGACAGTTGTGACGGATTTTTTAACTTTTATAGAAATGGATTGTAGGGAGGGGCACAATCAGCCTGTTTTCCTGACTGGGATTGGCGAATCTATCACACGCCTTCTGCTGTTATTTTATACTCCTCGCCATTGCCAGGGATTGCACACACACAAATGAGACAGTTATCTACTCGGCAAACAAATCTGTCCTTTAGCGAATGTTAACATGTTCCTGCCAGGGCTCTACAGGCTGGGCCGGGGGCATCCAGCTGCATTTCTGGATTAATACGGGTAAAACAAGGACGGGCAGGCTGATTCATCATTAGCGCCAGGTAGCGATAGATGAGCGTCTGTAGCAGGCATTTTCAGAGCGCCCGCTAGTAGTCGCAGTGCTCGGCCGTGGGTCGCTGCTTTATAGCGACTCAGTCACTGTTCAGTAATGTTGAATACATTGTGGGGAGTCGCTATTTGACCAGTACAGCGCTGTATGGGAGCGCATGTTAGCGACTGCTCATAGCGACCGACTCACACCATATTCAGCAAAAAAACAGCTTCAGAAATCTCTGGTGCTGAAAAATACTTGTTTGAAGCCCAGAGCGCAGGAGGCGGTGTGTTTAAAGTCTGTTTTCCAGCATCTATCCACTAGTAACAAAGCGAAAACATATAGAATTACATTGTAACAACATTGTAACATGAACACTTTAATGCTAGACCTCTAATGTCATTTCTGAGGAAATATATAAAAAATGAAAAAATTATGAAAAAACTGCTATTTCAATGCCAGGAAAAAAAAAAAAACCCCGTTTAAAGAGAAGAAAAGGTTCATCCATTGAAATGTATGGGAGAGCGACAGGTAACGAGAGGTCATACCTGGCGCTGTGCAACGCTGGCGATGTTCACTGAGGCTGTGAAAATGATGAATCAAACACTACATGGCGCTATCCCAGTCGCTAAACAGATTCTGCTTGATAAAAGTGTAATTGCGTGCCGTGTCTGGCGTTCACCAGTCGCTACCTCTCATTAACCAGCCACTATGCATTTGCATGGTTTGCATTGTGGTTAAGCACGACACTGCCCGCTCCCCCCAACCACCCTTAAAGTGGACCAACACCCAGCTGTATCGGCCCGGGAATCTATAAGAATTCCGATCCAATCCCTCTCGATTTTGGATGCCCCGCTGTGTGAAACCCCCCAGGACGCCTGCAAACCTTATCTGAATCCCGGTCCAACGGCGCATGTGCAGGCTGCGGCCGCATCTCGCGCTTCTCTCTAGCAAGGCGTGTGCCGGCCAATTGTGAATGGTCAGCGCAGGCACGCTCCGTTAGAGGGAAGCGCGAGATGCGGCCGCCAGCGTGCTCAGAGCCGCTGAGATAAGACGTCGCTTTGACGCGCATACCGAACACGCTGATTGGACGAGCAACCGCACATGCGCCCTAGGAGCGGGGTGAGGTGAGTTGAATCGGGCGATCTGGGGGGTTTCACATAGTGGGGCACCCCCGATCGGGGTGCCCCGGGGAAGTGGACCAGAACCCAGGATAGTAAAAATCCTGGGTGCTGGTCCACTTTAACTCCACTTACCTAAGAAAAGGATTGAAGAATAAAGGATTTACTACAAAATCCATTCCAGCTCGACATAGTATTTAACATACGTCCAAATAAATAACCTTTACACATGGGTGAACCCTAATCGCAAAATTCGGATTCTGTGCCGAACTTTGCGGGTTCCTGAACCCGAACACTGACTTCAGTCAGAAGTCTGTGCCGTGGTTTGGCATTCGGCCCGAACACTGAAGCTGATTAATGGGCTTCTTCTAGCCCTCCTCACAGCCAATCAGGTCGGCCCCACCCACAACCAATAAGGAAGGGGAGTGGCTGCAAGCTGAGAGGAGAGCCCCCAGCCCGAACAGCAAGCAGGGGTACACAGCGCTCTGCCTGCTACAGAGGATGATGGGGGGGGGGGGGCTCTGTCACAGTCTGGAAGGATGATGGGGGTTGTTCTTCAACAGTCTGCTATGGGCTGATGTTGTTGATTCACAGTCTTCGATAATAGTTTTCATTTTTGTGCGTAAGACCATTCGTTACACATATTTTTCGTTGCTTGTATTTGCGTTTGCAGGATTCAGAGCCTCCATCAGAACCACTTCGTTCAGTCTATGTTGTTGCGGAAGCCAGCAAAACCGTTGTGCGCACAGCTTTCGTGGCTTAGGTTGAGCGAGATGTAAATGCTAGAAAGAGGCTGCCACATTTAACACAGAAAGAATGATGCACAGGACGAGACATAGCGCCATTGATGAACGCCCAAACCTGGCGCTCACTGAAATATTTAATACCATAAAACACAGCACTAGCGTTGGCGCTGTAGAACTGGGTGTTAAAGGTAAAAAACCAGCATAAACTTCATTTCTGTGCTCCTCTTATGTCCCAAAAGCCATGGCCAAAATGTGATCACAGTATATCCTATGGGAGTAGCAAGCTATGCGCCACAAAAAGCAGATGCCGTGATTTTATGTGCGCTCATGGACTAGTAAATGCCTGTTTCACATTGAAAAGCGCTGATGTGAAAAAACTTTGATAAATGCAGTTTGCTCACGAAACCAACGCATCATGTGTTCAAACTGGCGTTAAACCAGTGCAGAGCTTTGATGGGTCAGGCCCAAGGTGTGGACCTGGGTAGCTAGGCACAGAATAAGGAAGTGCCCCATCTGTGCCTGCTGATTGGTTGCTGAGGGACCAACCATGTGACATGACGGGGAATAGGACCTTAAATGCCAGGGGTCCTGAACATAGCTAATTAGCTGTGGAATAAAGGAGTTACTTGTTTGAACATTGGACTGCTGCTGTTTGTTTCTTACATTGAAGTGGACTTGAAGTCATCGGCGGCCTTCTGCTGGCTTCTCTCTCCCCAGGAACTGATTGAGCACTTTTCCGCCTCTAGCCCAAAGAGTCCCCTTACAAGCCTGACCTAGCCTGACCTCAGCCTCCCCTAAAGCACTCCCAGGTGTTCCTGTTACACATTCCTTCCTGGATCATTTCTCCTGCACCTCCTTACCTGACCCGAGCCAATCCTGACCCCTTCAGCTATCCCAAACACCACCCCCCTCCAGTCATGACCCTTGGCTCCTTAAGGAGACCTTGCTTTCCTTTATGGTATAGGAGTCAAACTTTTATTCATAAAGGCAGTAATGCTCCAAAGCTTTAGTATCCTTGATAAGAGATAGTGTCCTATTGTGTAAGGTATGCGGTCAGCATTTGCCAGGCAACACACTGAGATCTGGCATCTATACTCACCTGCAGCTTTTTTCCCTCAATGATTTCATCTGCTCTTCACATGTCCAAAGGCTGACAGCACAGTTCCAGCTGGCTACTTGCTAAAACTGGAACTATAGCTTCAGAAAGATAGTCTGCACCATAGTGACCAGAGGTGGCACCAGGGAGCCCCTAGTATATACTGGAACTGCGTGGGGTGCTTACTTTGGCTGGCAGCTGAAGATCTGCTGCCAGCAGGACTGGCTCCGGAACTGGATGTACCTGGGCAAGTGCCTGGACTCTTTATGGGGTCCAGTCAAGCTCGGACTGGGTGCAGAATGATTTCTCTGTGGGCCCCACCCATTGAAAGGTTTTCCATGCACAGACCTGCTCACAGTTGACCTAAGGACCAGAGCATTGCCTGTGTCATTGGAGAAGGTGCAAGGAATAGCTGGTCTTTGGTGGCAGCTCAGAAGGTGGTAAGGAGCAACGGATGATTGGCAGCAGTGGTGGACCCTTTAGTGGCAGTGGAGAAGGCAGTGAGGATTGGGGGGTTGATTGGTGGCAGTTTAGAGAGTGAAAAGGATCAGAGGATGATCAGAGGCAGCAGAGAAGGTGGCAAGGACTAGAGGATGTTAGTATACATTTTGGGGGGGGGGGGGGGTTAAACATACATTTCCACAAAGAAAAATAGTAAAGTTACTGTTGGCATCAAGTATATGTGTTTGTATTGTTCCATATTCAAAACCCTATCAAAAGCAAGAAATTGAAAAAAAGTATTGTGTAACCAGTGGAGAAACCCTCCTAATTTTTACGGAATAATTGTCAGATGAGGTGAAATCAGCGTGCTCAGTTGTGCTCGTCAGTTTCGGCTAACAAACAAGGGCAGATTGTATCTGAAAAATGCAGCCAAATCCCTACTAGTCTCCAACAGGGTGCGTGCCTGTGAATGCCTGGTGTGGGTGCACAGCCCGCACATGCGCCACTGCAATGGGGAGAAGGTAGGTCTTTACAAGGGGGGGGGGGGGCACACAGTGGAGCATCCCAAATAGGATTGGCTCAGGGGCAACGAATCAGGCAGTCCTGGGGTCTTACATTTTCCAGGACCTTACATTTCTGGTTCACTTTAAATTAAAAATAACACTGATGGAACTAATCAATAATGTTTTCAAAGTCACATACATTCACTGACATTCATCTGACTACAAATCCAGCAGCACTGGATTTAACAGCGACATTCTCCAGCAAAAATCCCCCAAGTGCCAACTCTTCATATTTCACAAAAATAACAGGCGCAACCTTCCAAACTCAGGGAAACGAGACAGAATGAAAAGTAAACGTATTATATTCAGGGACATAACTACAAGGGATGCAGGGTCCGTAAGGTCAAGGGGGCTCGCCATTGTTGCCACATTTTGATTGATAAGTTGGCTGCCACCAACCCCTGCATCCCCCCACACGGGGAGGCCGATTCATTAATAGCAGCAGGTAGCGACAGTTGAGCGACTGTAGCAGTATTTTCACAGCGCCCGCTAGTAGTCGCTGTGCTTGGCCGTTGTTCGGTTGTTGATAGCGACTCAGTGTGCAGTAATGTTGAATACGGGGTTAGGAGTCGCTATTTGACAGGTTCCGCAATGTATTGGTGCGTATGATAGCGACTGGTCAGAGCGACCGGCTCCCACCATATTCATCAAAAAATCACGCTCCAAAAATTCAAGCGCTGTGAAATACATGTTTAAACCCCAGAGCGCTGGCGGCGATGTGTTTTTTAACCCCCAAACCACCATATTTTTGGAAACAAAAAAAAAAAAAAATTTTTAAGAATTTAGTAATATGAATACAATAATATCAGACCTGTAATATCTATTCTGCACAATTTTTTTTTTCTTTTTTTTACCTTAAAAAATTATCTAACATGGCAGAAGTGGTCACAGAATTTTTCACATTGAAAGCATTGGTGCTACAGTTTCCTCCAAACATGCCCTGTACATGTGATGGCCCATTTTTACAGTTTAGGTACATTATTCTTCCAGTGATGTAATTATAGGTTTGGAAGTAACAACAGCCTATGGGCTATGCTAAAGATTTCACCATTTATTCTGTACAGACCATAGGGTTGTTTTGTAGCATAACCCTCCTAGTTTTCCCTCATTTGATTACCAAAGACAGGAGTTCTATTTAAAAAAGAACAATTGCCTCCTGGCTCTTCTGGGCTCCAGGACTGGCCAATTCCCTGTCCCTAGGGCATCCTGATTTGGGATGCCATGCTGTGTGAAATCCTCCAGCTCACCTGCTTTACGCACCATCCCTGGCTTCCCTCTGACTGATGCAATCTGGCTACTGTATACTAGGACTGGTAGATGAACTTCTAAAAACAGAAGATTGGATGGTGCATCCCTTCCCCAATCAGCAAGGACAGAGTCTATGGAGCTGCTGCTGACCCATATAGGTATGTTCTATGCTGTGCCTCTTTCTTAGCAGCAGGCAGTGCCCCTGGACATGACTTGCCCAATATAGAGGGGCAAGGGGCCTGCACTCATCTGCAGGCATAAAGGCCCACCCAATGCCCTTGGCGCCCAGGGAAGTCGCTCGCCATCCCTAGAAACAGCCTTGAGCAAGGAAGCCCTAGAATCCACACGCTTTCATTTTTTATGCCTGCCCAGAGATTAACTTTCAGGAACATATAGAGCTAGAGATTCTGTTACCACTAAAGTTAGCTGGATGACTGCCACAAATCTTTGGTACTATTCCATATGGTAATAAAATCTTCCAGGCTGTGCTGTAGTTAGCAGCACAGTAAATAAGTAGACTGATCAGTGAATGCTGCGCCATCCCCTGGAATGTTTAACAGAAGAGATCAGGGTTTGAGCTTCAGGGAAAACAAGACTCCAGGCGGAGAAGGGAAGGCGGGTCATGGCTCTGCTCTCTCTGCCTTATTTGTTTTGCTGTATATTTTTGGTGCGTCTCTAGAGTTAGGGAACAGGCTGCATATGAAGCGTCAGAGCTTTGCCCAGCAATGATGATGAAACGTAGTCTGGCTTTCCTGCTGCACAACAGGGATCCTATACGGACTCCTAGGGTCAGGGCGCTCTCCACCAGCCAGCAGGATCCCAGAAGAGGGCTTAGCACTGATCCCAGCACCGACAGGTGGGTGACAGCTACAGCTTTATCCAGACCTTATATTTCCAGGGACAATAATATAAGGCCTTAATTATCATGAACGCCTTTTAGCAGAGCACCAGCATTCCCATCTTATCTGACTCTGTGCTGTGTACTACATTGGCGCTAACAGTCGCTGCATCGAAAGCTAGTAATTAGCTTTGATTGTTGCACTTAGGTATTGCCCGGCCTGGGAGGCCGATTCATTAACAGCGGCAGGTAGCGACAGTTGAGCGACTGTAGCAGTATTTTCACAGCGCCCGCTAGTAGTCGCTGTGCTTGCCCATTGTTAGGTTGTTGATAGCGAGTCGGTGTGCAGTAATGTTGAATACGGGGTGACGAGTCGCTATTTGACAGGTTCCGCGATGTATGGGTGCGCATGATAGCGACCGGCTCCCACCATATTCATCAAAAAATCACGCTCAAAATATTCTCGCGCTGTGAAATGCATGTTTAAACCCCAGAGCGCTGGCGGCGATGTGTTAAAAGTAGTTTTTTAACCCCCAAACAACCATATTTTTGGAAACCAAAAAAAACAAGTTTTTAATAACATTTTGTAATATTAATACATTAATATCAGACCTGTAATATCAATTCTGCACAAAGTTTTTTTTTTTTTTTTAGCTTAAAAAAAAAATATAACATGGCAGAAGTGGTCACAGAATTTTTCACATTAAAAAAAAAAAAACAAAAAAAAACAATATGAATTAATTATGAATATTTAAAGATTGTTCCATTGAAATGCATTGGAGAGCGCCAGGTAGCGAGAGGTCATACCTGTCGCTGTTCAAGGTCGGACGCTGGCGCTGTGGGCTGAGGCTGGAATAATGATGAATGAGTCGCTATCTGGCGCTATCTCAGTCGGTAAGCAGGATCGGCTTGATAAATGTGTGATTGTGGTGGGGAGCCGGCGTTCTCGTGGCGGTGCCCGTCATTACCGGTCGCTCACCAGGCGCTACCTGTCACTATCCCTTGTTAAATAAGGGCCTAAGTTAGTGTCTATCGGACCCGGCGGCCAATTATCCCAGCGCTAATTGCCCTGCTAACATTCACCTCCCAGGTTAGTTATAAAATGGTCTGAGCGGCTGCCACCCCTCCCCTTTGTTTCTTTTGAATTTGTGCAAGCACATGGTGTGTGGGGTCTAGGCTGTATTGCAAGGTCTTTGACCCTTCCACCCCATGGCTTGCACTTGAGAGGTTTAGGGCAACCTCAGGTAAGCCTGCTCCCAATTTATCTATTGCACTGTATGTCCCAAATGGGCTCTCAGAGATTAGAGTTAGGACTGCACCCCACAGAGGCACTTTGGCGTAGTGGTGCAGCTTAAGCATACTTCTGCAGATGTGTGTGACCGAGTCCTCTGTTTTTAACCAAGTTTAGAGACAGATTATAGGCTGGCCTGCAAGCTAACAGGGTTGAGTGCTGTGGCTCCTTTAAGACTTTTGTATCCCAGCGCCAGTGAACGCCACTTTGTACCTCCATTATTCTGGCGCTCCCCAGCATGTTTATTCATTTTTTCAACCTCAAAATCTTTGCCTTTTTTCAGTGCTGGTCGGCGTTTTATCATTACAGTTACAAGACATCACTGCTGGGGACAAACAATCAGTGCAGTTAGAATGCGTTTTAGTTGTTGGTGTCCACATTAGTTATTGTTAAGCAAAAGAAGCCATTAAAATAAAATTTAATTACCCCACCCCAAAAAAACATTTTGAATCATCTAGGTCCTGCGTTTTCATTATTGACAAGTCCCAATGCAAGTTCTGTAAAAATAAATGTGTGTATATTAATATTAATCACAATCATTAAACACTACAACCCAGTTCCAGTTATGGGATCTTAAAGTGGACCAACACCCAGGATTTTGACTATCCTGGGTATTGGTCCACTTCCTTGGGGCACCCCGATCGGGGGTGCCCCGCTGCCCAAAACCCCCCCAAACACCCCGAAAACTCACCTCTCCACGATCCCACGTGACTGCGCTGTCCAATGCCAAGGGATCGCGCCCGCCACCGCCTCCCGCGCGTCACTCTTGACGTGTGCGCGCCCGCGCCGGCCATTCAGAGATGGCCGGCGCGGGCGCGCGTACGTCTGGAGGAGCGCGAGTGAGGCGGCGGCGGCGGAAGCAGCGTCTGGAGAGGTAAGGTTTTTCGGGGGGTTTGGGGGGGTTACACCCCGCGGGACATCCCGATCTCGGATGTCCCGCGGTGTGTGAGGTGATCGGCCCGGGAATCTTATAGATTCCCGGGCCGATCACCCCTGGGTGTTGGCCCACTTTAAGGCTACAGCCGCACGTTTCATCTGCCACTGCATCATTTTTGGCGCTAGTGGTAAATAAGACCCTAGGTGGCCACCGGCGCCGGCTAAAAAAGTGAAGCTGTGTGGCGCTGGCGCTTCTTAAATAAGGCTCATAGATTATTTTGGCTGCACATGTGACATAGCACACACTTTAGAAGGTGGTTAGTCATGGTAGACCCATGGACCTAATTGGTTTGCAGGCCACTTTGGGGTTAAATCTGCTTTAACTTACCTTAGCTAATAAGAATTTAAGAGATACAGCCACCAGCCATGGATAGTATTAGAGCTCTAAATATGTTAAAATGGACCAACCATGTCCTATGGAAGGTTAAACTAAACTAAAAAAAGGTATCAACTCACCTTAGTGTCCTGGTTATGAAGTGGCTAAAAATACTCACAAACGATTAGGCTTCAAAGGAAAAACTGGGAGAAAATGACCTTAATTTATCTTCCTCTAAGCATGGTTTTCAATAGGTACTACTACTCCCAGCATGATATTGCGAGGAGGGGGGTCTAGTTTAGAAACCAATGACATACCTAGTGAAAGCAAAATTTTAAATTACTTTAACAGGAATACCAAGCAGCATTGAGGGCAGGAAACATCCAAACGGTAATGTACCTGGGGTGGAGGAGCAAAATAGATTTGTTTTTGGGGCTGCTTTAAATATAAAGACAGTACAAGTGTAACATGACTCTCTCAGAATGGCTCCCACCAGGATACGAGAGGCGCCTACTACACATATTGTGTCTCCCATACCACTTCCTCAGAGTAAAGAGTTTTCTAAATTGTTAACAGTACTTGAATAATATCAAGTATGGGAATTTATATATTTAGGCACTTGCACTTTAATGAGGGTCTCCAAATCTGCCTGGACGTCTCACCTTAAAGTGCTATTGCAGGCCAAGGCAATTGCTACACCACTGCGTCAGGCTACATTCGGCACTGTCCTAAACTGTTTTCCATTTTTAAATTGAAGCAGAAATGGCAGAGATATCGGTGGATACAGGTTCAGCCAATGACATTCGTTTTCAAAGAAATTGTAATTGTATGGCAATTGTATGCAAACTAAGGCCCCTAGTTCTGTACAGGATTCATATGCCTGTTTGCTGAATATTATATAGTGATGATAGGGTTAAACTGGGCGGTAAATTGGTTCCCAGGCCCTGAAGGATCCTGTATAAATAATAGTAATGGAGCAACTCCCTCCCCCTTTACCAACATTCTTTTTCATCCTGTCCGCCAATCAGCTCAGAAGAGTGGGACAGGATTGTTGGTCCCTCCCTTTTCCTGCTTTCTCCTCCACCTCCAGATTCATCACATTGCTGATTATTTTGCAGAATCACGGATCCAAGGGCCACGCCCACTTTTTTCAAAAGATAAATCAGAAGCTGAACCTGTAAACCCCGATATCTCAGCCATTTCCCCTTCAATTTAAAAATGGAAAACAGTTTAGGACTGTGCTAAATGTAGCCCAGCGTAATGGTATAACAATTACTTTTGCCTGCAGTAGAACTTTAATTTGTTTTAAATGTTTGTTGAGTATGTTTTATATGTAAAAATGTATATATTTATATTTAGTTTGTTGTCACTATACTGTTGGTTTGCTGGAACCAAATAGTCTGTTGTGCCATTGGTTAAAGGTTAAAGCCAGTGGGCAGATCCTCTCTATTTGGGGGAGTGGGGGCTTGTTTTGTGTAAACTACAGATGTTTCCACATCCTCACAAGTCATTGGCCATAGTCACATGTTTGAAGGGTCATATTTACACCCTGTCATTAACCGACAGTGTTCTAAAAAAAAATGCTAAACTGTTGTTCAGGACTTATATTGCTATCTAATGGACTTTCATCTCATTCACGTGTACTGGGGTTTGTACATATGTCATGGTCTTTAAAACGGATATCCACTCTCAGTAAACGGTACATCGTAAACTAACAATTTCGCAATAGAGAAGACCAGATGTACATGTTTTGCCCCTATCCCTGACCAATCACCATTGATCATGTCTTAGTGATACACACTCCTCAAATTGAATAAAGGGGGGTGGGAGCAGCTCAATCACTATTATTTATACAAGATTACTATTATTATTCAGGGCCTGGGAACTAATTTACCGCCCAGTTTAACCCTCATCAACTAAATATCAAGCAACAAACATGTCTAGCTATGTGGAAAGACAGAGATTTGGTTGCATATATCTGCAGATACACGTGGAAGCCACGCTGCCCCGGCAAGGCACTCTGTGTTTAGTGTGGTCCCTACTCTTAATTCTGAGTCCCCAAAGTTGGGACATGCAATGCAGACAAATATCTGAGAGCTACTCACCTGGGAAGCTGCCAGCCTCCTCAAAATGTTCAACTCTACAGCTGAACTGTTCACTGAAGCAACATTCTAAATCACCACCATACCACACGGTGGGTCATGCTAAATATTTGGTGAGGCCAGTGTGACATGTGCATTGTGGTGTGGATTGCAACCCGCATCTCACTGAGCTTTTTAGCGTTTAGACAAAAAATGTGCAAAAAAATGTATTTTCTACCTTTTTTTCCCCTAAAATGCCTTGTGATGGTGCATTTTTACAGGTTAGGCACATCATTTTTCCAATGAGGTGAGGGCATATGTTTTTAAGTTTGGAAACAACACCCTGTGGGCTATGCAGAAAAAAATGGTGAAAAGTTTAGCATAGCCCATAGGATTCTGTTATTTCCTAACTTTAAAAATATATCCATATATATATATATATATATATATATATATATATATATAAATAAATATATCCTTATATATATAATAATTATGTACCTAAACTGTAAAAATGTGCCATCACATGTACAGGTGATTTTGGGGGGAATATAGGACTAAAAAGCATTTTATGTTGTTACCATCTTGGCAAAACCCAGATCTTAACAGCTTAACAAATCCCTAGGATAAATTTAGGTAGTGACAACATTAGTCATACGTCATACATTGTCACTAGCGGAAATTAACCTAGTTATTTGTCACAATTTAAGTGTCCCAAGTTTGTCCCTCTGAAAATATGATCAGTTTAGGCATGTAGCACTGGGAGTCTGACTTATGAAGCGTCTGCGCCATTACAATCTACATAGAAATAAATTCATGACTTGCGTATTCTTCACAGCGCACTTGTAAAAGGAGTGATAATTTTTAGTGGTGCTTCTTGAGTCTTCCTGCATCTTCCACATGCCCAAGTACATCTAGCAATGTGTCTGGCTCAACGGTGGCCTGGGTTTAAAACTTTAGTTACCTAGTGACTTCTTTTCTTACCATCCAAACGGGCAGCATACTTATGAGACCTTGTGTCTCCGTCCCTAAGATGGAACACTTGACCACCAGAATTGGATAAAGCTTTAGCCCCTCCTCCTAGTCTCCAGTTGTTATAGAGTTCTGAAAAACAAATAAAGACAGACCTAGACCTAGTAAATAAACATGAAATACATTTAATGATATTTTAAGGGAGGGAAACCCATATGCTGCCCGTTTGGATGTTTAGAAAATAAGTTACCAGGTGACTAACTTAAGTTTTCTCAAAACATCCTCTGGGCAGCATACTTATAAGAGATACCCAAGATTTACCTCTACTGGGTGGAAAATGCAGCCTGAAGCACATTCCTGCCAAAGGACTGATTCTACAAGGTGAGCAAGTCTAAACGATAAAAAAGTCTTGGCAGAAGACCATGTGGCCGCTTTACAAATCGGTTCAAGAGGCCCCAGCTTGCTCTGCCCAAGACGTAGAGACACCTCTCATTGAGTGAACTGTAATCTTCCCTAGAACTTGTATTCCATTATAGGCCATACTAATAGCGTTCTTCATCCAACGTGCCAAGGTTGACTTGGAGACTTGTTTACCCTTTTCTTGGTCCTGAGAATGAAACGAACAGGTTACCTTTCTCCAGTCCTTGGTCTGATGAAGATACTCCAGAAGACATGCTCTGACATCCAAAGAATCTTTACTGTCCGTTGAAGGAAGAACAATCTCCTGAGCTCTGTGAGTCAGAGGATATCTTTGGAAGGTAGCAGGGGTCCACCCTCAATATCACTTGATCCTGAAAAATCTGAAAAAAAAGGTGATGACAGGATAACGCTTGAATATCACTAACTGCATGCCAAAGTAATTGCCAATAAAAACAGAACCTTTCAGGTTAGGAATTTATCCTGGATCGGCTCAAATGGTGGAGCCATCATTGCTGTCAGGACCTTAGCAAGATCCCATTGAGGTACAATCTTCATGCGAGCTGGCTTAGATCATCTCATAGTCTCCAGGGCTCTTGTATGGACAGTCGAGAACCATGTTCTCTTGGGCCACCAGGGAGCTAGAAGCATAACTGTCGCTGGCTGACTGGCTAGTTTGTTTAATACTTGAGGGGGCAACTGAACTGGCAAAAATGCATCGGCTAGGTCGAATGGCCAGTAGTGAGCCAGTGCGTCTACCACCAGAGCCGGATCGGAAGTATTTAGAGAAAAGAACTTCTTCAACTTTTTTTTCTGATGCAAAGAGATCCACTTCCGGAGTCCCTCTCGAAATACATATCTGATTGAATGCTTCCTGATTTAGTGACCATTCTGAGTCCAGTAATAGAGCATGACTTAGGAAGTCCACTACTTGATTCAAGCACCCCTTCAGATGAATGGCTGATAATGACAGCAGGTTTTGTTCTGCCCAAAGCAGTATTTCTGTTGCCGACGCCAAAAAATCGACGATTCAAATAGGCCATCGTTGTACATTGTCTGTTCTGATCTGAATGTGCCAATTCTTCAGATGATGTGCAAAGGTGAACAGGGCTTCCTTCGATTCCCTCAGATTCGAGAAAGACTGACTTTTTTCCTTCAGCCGTCAGAGACTCGCAATAGGCTCCTCCTCCTCAAGAGGAGGCGTCTGTTATGAATCAGTCCCTGGGATCCATTCAGGAATCCAGTGATTTCTTTACTGGCTCTGAGAACTAGAATTGTCTCCTCCAGGGATCCTTGAGAACTGCTCCAATTGTTCAAGATGTGTAGCTGGAGACTTGAATACAACTGGCCCCATCTTACCACTGGAAATGCCTAGGTAAGATACTCCAGGACCTTCATTGCCTGACGCATCAAAGCTGTCTGACTGGAGCAAAAGAACCGGATTGCTTTCTGGAGGGTCTTTATCTTCTAGGGAGGTAAAACAATATTCTGAAGGATCGTATTGATCTCGAACCCTAAATATGTCGGAACTAGGCTGGATTACTCGTAATTCAGCACCAATGCACCAACGCACTAACAATTGCTTTGCTTTGTTATTTCGAGATCTTGAAGTAACTTTTCTCTGCTTGGAGCAAAGCGTAACAGATCCTCAAGATAAGCTATGATGCTGATACCTCTTTGTCTTAGGTATTCCAAAGGATTGACCAGAACCTTGGCAAAGAGTCTGGGAGCCTGGCATCATTGTCTTTTTTGGTCTAGATTGAAGGGTGCCAAACAGGGTTGAACCCCTAAACTTGCCCTCTAGCTCCCCTAGGTGCATCCTTGTTAAGAAAGGAGCGCCAAAAAGAAGATTGATAAGCAAATTTCTTATTCCTAGAACGCCTGATTTGGGTAGGAAATAATTTGTTTTTATCGGCCGATCTATCTAGAACCTTCTCTAACTCTGGCCCAAAGAGGAATTGTCTGCTAAAAGGCATGGCGCATAGGCATAGTTTAAAGCCAATGGCACCAGACCAGGCCCTCAACCAAAGAGTCCTGCGGATGGAATTAGTCAGTACCAAAAATCTGACTGACTCAGCCGTTGCATCTGAAAGAAACAAGGTAGCTGAAAAAAAAATTGCCAAGGATTTCTTCTGAGCTAGTTTGCTTCTGTAAACATGAGTTTAGCTGCTGTAGCCAATAATTTAAATTCCTTGCCACACAAGTGGAAGCCAGAATCGGCATAAGGGAATAGGATTCGGCCTGCCAGGCTTCCTTTAAAAGGCATTCCCTCTTTTTGTCTAAGAGAATTTTAAGGATACCGAAATCCTCAAAGGCCAAATCTTCACCCTTGGAAACTTTTGCAAAAGGAGCATCCAATTTAGGGTACGTCTCCCAACAGCAAATCCTTCTCAGAAAAGGGGTATCTCCTCTTAAGGTTCCCTGACTTAAAGCCTTACTAGCCTTAATAGGAATTTGACAGCTTGACTTTGCACATCAGGCACCTCCTACTCTTCTTTTCTGCCTTGGACCCCAGATTAGTTTTAGGCACCTTCAAGTCTTAGGGGTCTTAGTCTGAAAAATAAAAGCAAAAATAGAGGGGGATTAAGAAAACCAGTTACTATAGCTTTAAATTATACAAAAAGACAGTAAAAAATAAAGACTCCCTGGGGCAGAGATGGACCTCTTCCTCCTAGATTGTGCAGATGACAAAGTGACCGATGGATTAGGATCCGGATTGTTCCATCTTCGGGGGGGAGACACAAGTCTCATAAGTATACTGCACGAAGGATGTTTTGAGCAATCTAGTGATGCACCTGGCTCGACAGTGGCCTGGGTTTAATAAAAAAAAAACAGGGGGCAATCTCGAGAACCCAGCAGACCTGACCAGCCCACTTACTGCATCCCCTGCTTCCTGGTAGTCTGGGAAGCACTCCAATCCCCAGCCTATCTGCATGGCTGGGCGCAGGAGCGTGCCACAGCTTTGCGGAAGTTGGGGATGCTGTCAGTGGCAAAGACAGTGTACCGCTTTAAAAGCAACCCTGGGGGTTTTACACAGCAGAGCATCCTGATTTCGGATGTCCCAGAGGTAGGCTAGTGGCTGGCATTGAAGTCTTTTAGACTCCAGGACTTGGTCTTGAGCAGCTTTTGAATCAATTTAAGATTACAGTGCAATGCCAAGTGTTTTTTCAATGAAAAAATGTTAAAATGAAACTCAAAAGTCCATATTTTAGACAAAATTCAAAACTTTTTATATCAATATTACATTCTTGCCCTTTTTTTCAAATCCTTTTGACAACCCTCTGAAAAATGTCTAGATATGATTTATTCCAAATTGTTTTAGATCTTAAAGCGGAACAAAACACAGCAGCGGCCGGCCTGGAATCGAAAAAATTCCAGGACCGTCTGCTGGCTTTTCCATGGAGCATCCTGAATTGGGATGCCTCACTGTGAGCAACCCCCCAGTTCGCACATAACAACTCACCATTCCAGGCTCCAACAGTGAATGCACGGGCTCTTGTCCAATGAGAGCCGCCTCCTGTGACTACATAATTCGGCAGGCGCTCCCCATTCGAGAGCCACCTGCCGAATTATGTAGTCACAGCAGGCTCATTGGAAGATAGGCCCTGCATGTGCAGTTGAAGACTGGAGAGGTGAGTTCTTATGGGTGAACAGGGTTATTTCACACAGCAGGGCATCACAATTTGGGATTTCCCGGGGGCACAGAACAAAACCTGGGTTTTGTTCCATTTTAAATGAATCTTATAATACATTTGCATAACCTTTTATCATTAAATGCAGTAAAGTAAAAAAAAAAGCATAAAAGTAGACAATGCACTTTTTTTTCTACCTTTCTATCACATCAGTCATGTGTATAAATTAACAGGAAACAGAGCTTATTTTTTTCTACTTCTGTTATTATTTATTCCAGGAAAGCGGAAAGCTTGTCTTCCAGTTTGAAAAAGAGATGGAAGGACACTGCAGAGACAGTAATCATTGGTGGAGGATGTGCAGGGGTAAGCCTGGCATATCACTTGGCCAAGGCGGGCATGAAGGATGTGGTCCTCCTGGAGAAGTCTGAGCTCACAGCTGGATCCACGTGGCATGCGGTATGTCAAAGTGTGAAAATAAGAAAGCAAATGGATAACTGCAGGCAAAATTGAAAAGGTTATATAATTAGCCTTTCCTGGGACATCCCAAATCAAGATGCCATGCTGTGTAAACACCCCCTCCCCCGGGGGGCCGCAAAACTCACCTTTGTCCTGGCTTCCAAGGCGATGTAAACACCAGATGCATCCCCAGCATCTCTGGGCTAAGGTGTGCTCCCACCCTCAGCCATTCAGATAGGCTAGGGACAGGAGCTCACCCACGTCTTAAAGTGGACCAACACCCAGGATTTTGACTATCCTGGGTATTGGTCCACTTCCCCGGGGCACCCCGATCGGGGGTGCCCCGCTGTGTGAAACCCCCCAGAAAGCCCCCAAAACTCACCTCTCCCCGCTCCCACGTGGCCGCGCCGTCCAATCGGCGCCGACGGACAAGCTGATTGACAGCGACGGACAAGCAGCTTGCCCGTCGGCGCCTCCCGCGCGTCACTCTTGACGTGTGCGCGCCCGCGCAGGCCATTCAGAGACGGCCGGCGCAGGCGCGCGCACGTCTAGAGGAGCGTGAGTGAGGCGGCGGCGGTGGAAGCAGCGGCTGGAGAGGTAAGGTTTTTCGGGGGTTTTGGGGGGTTTACACTCCGCTGGAAATCCTGATCTCGGATGTCCCGCGGTGTGTGAGTTGATCGGCCCGGGAATCTTATAGATTGCCGCCACTCCCACCTCCTATTGATGAGCTCTGTGTCTAAAGAGTCATATATCGATCATTAATATATACAGCAAAGGGCGCATTTGCCATGGGACGAGGCAAAGTTTTACATGGCGAGGCACTCTAAATCAGGATGCCCTCAAGGCCAGTAACAAAACCTGGGGTAGTGAAAATTCTGGATTTTGTTCTGCTTTAAATGTTCAGTTTTTCAAATAATCTCAGCTGTTCCTCCCCCTAGTGGCCAAAACCAGGCCAAGTTTTATGTTTTCTGCTATGGTGGGAATCAAAATGGCAACCACTTGACCTTCAATAATGAATTTGCAGTCACTAAATATAAAATCTAGGTAGCAATAGATTGCCATTCATATTACTATGCCCCCCTCCTTCCCACTGGATTTATGGAATAAGGCTGGATGGATTAGCTCTTAGCTAGGCAAGAGCATCAGAGAAAGTAAGGGGCTTGGTCATGGTGGATGTTTATCTTAAAACAGTTACGTAAGGTTCAGGCTCTTCCATGTCAGACCTAGTAGTTTTTATGGACAATCCTGACCCACCATCAATCCTGTCTACATGGTCAGACATGGGATACTGTGGCAGTCGTTTAGGATCGGTTCCATCGGTCAGGTGAGTTGCTGATCGCCAGAGTGGCACCGATAAGCAGCGTGGGCAAAAGCTAAGTACTTTTGTTTTTTTTGAGCCTGCTGAATCACTATAAAGAACAGAAATACTGGCAAATATAGTTTCCGGTAAAATTAAAATACCAGTACTGGCAGACTACCACAAATACCAGCTGTGCCAGTTTAATACCAATAAGGTGGGACCCTTAGCTGTCGCACAAATGGCAAATGTAGGAGTAAACATGAAAGTGGCAAATATCAGGGCTGCTGGTAGGAGATGTGCAAGGAGACATCCTAAATCAGGTTGCTCCCATGCTTAGAAGAGGGGGAAATATTTAACATATTTTATGCCTCCCCAGTCCCAGAACAAACCCCATTTTGTGGGTGTTGTTCTGGATAAGCTGCCCTATCTATTAGGCCAGACAATTGTTACATCCAATGTCACGTCCAATGGTAGATTTGATCACAGCAGCTTACAACAATGGTGGACAATGGTGGGTAGAAGGACAGGATGGGTCTGGAGTCCGACAGAAGCTATCTCTTCAGGGCAAAAGCATAGGGCAAGAGAAAAAGGACATGTTCAGGTGTTCCTCAAGACCAATATGATTCTAGTTACTTTTTGTTGCAGATGTTAAACCAGACCTTCAGCATCATTTAATGAAAAGCATTTCCTCAGCATTTAAAATAATATATTTTACGTTTAAGTGGCTTACTTATTTTTCTTTCCCCCGTTGGGCTGCAACTCTGTTCAGGACTACAGGATAAGGGAGCCGCCATCTTGCCTCAGAAGTAGCACATACTGAGGAGAGGGGGCAGGTTATAACTGTGCTCTGCACAGACAGAGCACAGCTGTGGTCAGGAAAAGGACAGCAAACCTAGAAGGCAGAGCGACACAGTCAGAAGACACTTTCTGTCTGCTGGCAGCCTGAGAGTCCATGGGCCACCATCTTGGATGTTTAAAGGTTCAGATGCAGTAGATGCAGGTAGGATGATTTTTAATGTGAGCAATATGTATGTACAGGGTGGGAGAAACATATAAGACAGACTCTTATTTAGAGCGAAGGCCTAGTTTAATGTCTAAGCAATTACATGTTAAACAATATTATGTTTTACAGGCTGGTTTAACCACATACTTCCATCCTGGCATTAACCTGAAGAAGATCCATTATTACAGCATCAAGCTTTATGAAAAACTGGAAGAGGAGACAGGACAGGTATGTGTGGCCATACTTCTCTCTCAATTGTTCGACTCAGTCATAACAGTGTGCAGATACATGTCCTCTGTGAGGAAAACACTACTACAGCTCAGCACTAAAATGTAACAAGGGATAAGGTGAAATTGCACCAAGATAAACAACAATCCTTAGAGGCCGATTCATTAATAGCGCCAGGTAGCGACAGATGAGCGACTGTAGCAGTATTTTCACAGCGCCCGCTAGTAGTCGCTGTGCTTGGCCGTTGTTCGGTTGTTGACAGCGACTCAGTCGGTGTGCAGTAATGTTGAATATTGGGTGATGAGTCGCTATTTGACAGGTTCCGCGCTGTATGGGTGCGCATGATAGCGAATGGCCATAGCGACCGGCTCCCACCATATTCATTAACAAATCACACTCAAAAAATTCTCGCGCTGTGAAATGCATGTTTAAACCCCAGAGCGCTGGCGGCGATGGGTTAAAAGTAGTTTTTTAACCCCCAAACAACCATATTTTTGGAAACCAAAAAAAAACTAGTTTCTAAAAACATTTTGTAATATGAATACATTAATATCAGACCTTTAATAATATCTAACATTGCAGAAGTGGTCACAGAATTTGTCACATTAAAAAAAAACAAAAAAAAAACAAATATTAACAATTAATTATGAATATTTAAAGATTGTTCCATTGAAATGCATTGGAGAGCGCCAGGTAGCGAGAGGACACACCTGTCGCTGTTCAAGGTCGGATGCTGGCGCTGTGGGCTGAGGATGGAATAATGATGAATTGGCTTGATAAATGTGTGATTGTGGTGGGGAGCCGGCGTTCTCGTGGCGGTGCCCGTCATTACCAGTCGCTACCTGGCGCTATCCCTTGTTAAATAAGGGCCTTAGTATATTATACAAATATCCAGACATGGTGATACAATACTTTGCTGTATAGTATGTACCTGGGCTTAAATAACTGTATACAGTGCAGGCTGCACATAGCAGATAACTGTAAAGAATGATTGGTTCGTAATATGAGCACTATAGGGTTGATTCAGTACAGTGAGTATTTTTTTTTTTGCCCACGTTTGTTTGGGACTTTTTCTCACTATATTTTCTTCCCGGATGCAATACAGCACCATATTTGACACATTTGAACACAATATGGATGCTACCTAATAAGGGATGACCGAGAGCTGGTAGGACTGAGCAGTTTTGCTATAGAGAGGATCACGTAAAAGAATGGAAATTGTTCACGCTAGGTGAATATCTTGAGAAAAAAAATGCTGGCTTACCGAAACTGGGTAGGATAGGGTGGCTATGCGGGAACAAACATTTCATGAAGCAGGCCAATAGGAAAGCTGAAAATGTGCTCAATACACTATACACAAATGTCAACCTTGTAATGCAAGTCTAAATTCAAAAATGTATAGCAGATAACTTGAAAACGGGGGGGGGGGGGGGGAGGTCCCAATAGACAGGACTTTCACTCCCGCAATCGAGCATTGGGGAACGAGCGTGCCCAATCAGCAGCTGCAAACACTAAAGTGACTGGCATCACCTAGTCCACAGCTGTTGCTCTTGCGCTGCCACATTGATTAATGAATGAGGATTGTGGGATACATACACCTCCTGGATGCAGTAAGATGGCAGCAACCAGGTAAGGAGAGTATGTAATTGATATGCATGCATACTTAGAAATTATCTGTTTTATTTTGCATTTAAAAAAATCAAACAAACAGAAGCAGACTTTTAGATTGTCCAGAAAGTCCAGTTAAAAATTAACTCCCCCACCCTACCATCACCCCCTGGCACTGAGGCAGGACAGGGGTTAAAACCCCTTACCTCTCCTATGGTCCAGCACCAATCTAACAGGTCTGTTCGGCTGCCGCACAGAAAGACACAAAGCAGCACCCCCCGACTGCTCCCAACAGCCTTTAACAAATTACAGGACTATGTAGTAAAGACAAGTAAAAAGTTTCAGAAGAAACCTCTCATGTCAAAGTGACAATGAAGGTGAATTTACAGGACATAAAGTAAAATTTCTCAAAGCAGAATGTATTAGAGTATCAAAAGACAGTGCCATACACACCAGAGTTAACTCTGACTGAAATGATCAGATGTATGCTGACGGACTCTGGATTACCACAAAAATTCTGGGGTGAGACAGCAATGACAGACACTTATTTGCAGAACATGCTATTTTCTAGAACAGTGGAGAAAAATCAATTTTAATTCTGGAACTATGAGAAAGTGTAAAACACCTAAGAGATAGCATTTGAAGGAATCTTTGTTGGATACAGTGACAATGTTTAAGGTTACAGAATCCTAAATCCCAAAACAGAGAAGGTTACCATTGGCAACAACATAACTTTTGTGAGAGAAAATGTGATGACAACTGAGGAAGTAAGAACATAAGAGAAAACTGACGCTGAGCTGCCATCATTTGTAACTTCTGAACAAACAGTTGAAGTGATCACAGAACCTACCAGTACTGAAGAGCAGAGACAATCAAGTTCTGACACTGAACCAAGACGCTCAATGAAAGAAAAATAGAGGTAAAAACAACAGTATGTCTTTCATACAAGGCAAGCACAGCCAGTGCTAATGAACCTGTAACTTGGAAGACGTATCTCAGCTTTCAGAAGGGGGAGTCAGTAAATGGATAAAGGCTGCAAAGAAAGAGATAAAATCCATGCATGACACCAAAACATGGAAACTTACAGAACTACCACCTGGAAGGAAAGTCATAGGTTGTAAATGGACTTAACGTGAAGTACAATGCAGATGGCACAGTGGAGCGATACAAAGCAAGACCAAGGGATATTCTCAAAAATATGGAGAGGACTATGATGAGACTTTTGCTTCAGTAGTCATTCTGTATAAGGACTTTGCTGACAGTAGCCGCCACAAGGAAAATGCAAGTGAAACACTGTTTCAACGTTTCTACATGGCGAGTTAACAAAAGACATCTACATGGAACAACCACCAGGATTCAAAGATGAACAAAGACCAGACCTAGTATTGAAAACTTTAGAGGAGTTGTTTGTTTTCGGACTTCAATACTTACCCAATCAGGCACTGTGCTAACTAGCTAGAGTTTTGACAGTTCATTCCCTGGTTTCACGACTAGGACCTTCCCTGCAGCCCAGCCTATCCTCCCTTATAGGGGGGCTCTATTTTCAAAGTTTCCTTGCTCAGCACAGCCAGTCCAAAGGGGGACTTCCTCGCTCTCAGTACTCACCCTGCTCGTCAGCCTGACACACAGCTCAGCAATTTGGAGCACTTCAACCTAACTACCATCATAGGGCTGATTCAGCACTGTATTTTATTACGTATTTATGTGAGTAAAAATTTTTATAATTAGTTTTTTTACTTGCAGTGCAGTTCAATCAAATTATGTAAAAATGTGCACAGCTTAATACAGTGCTGTATTGCACTAAGGAAAAAAATCATTAGAAAAAAAATTCTCACAGAAATCGCAAGAAAAACAAATTCTCACAGTGTTGAATCAACCCTATGTCAAGTTATTTGTAACTGAATGAATTAGCATATGGCTGCCATTCACCATAATACTACTTCCTGTTAGTATTTTTTATCAATGTTGGGTGAAGGCTTTATTAACAAAAGAAACACCTGCTGTTTTGAGGCACTGGGCTGGGAATGGAAGGTGATTTAAGCTGCATCTCTCTGGAGGCAAAACAAAAAAGTACATTGGTGAGTACTTTTTATCAGTATTTTCTGAGATTTAGGGTTATTACCTCTATTGTTGTTTCTGTGGTCCGTATTACATTAAAGCAACAAATCATCTTTACAGGCTGTTGGGTTTCACCAGCCAGGAAGTGTTAGAATAGCCTCCACACCTACACGAGTGGATGAATTCAAGTACCAGATGACTCGGGCTCGCTGGCATCCAAATCCACAATATTTTATTGGCCCAGAAAAAGTGAAGGAGTTGTTTCCATTACTGAACATGGAAAAGGTAACAAAGATGTTCTTTTGTAGAATGTATTTCACTAACCTCTGCATATATATATATATATATTAGAGACCTCAGTTTGGAAGGGGGGAAGGGTCAAGGTCCCAGCGTTGGTTGTATGTTTTAACATTTCTTTTACCTCTAAAATACTCAAACATCAAATAATAAAATAATAGATACATAAATAAGGTCAGGTGTACCTTCTGCATTCTCTGACCTGGTTTGCCCTAGCTTAGCATATACCTCACCATACCCTGTTACGTCAAATTTGTCACATATGTTTATTTGAATGCCTCGTAATCAGAGTGCTGCATTTCATGGTTGTGAAAGAAACTGTATGTCTCGTGTTCACTTTTTCTGTTGGTTACACTCTCCACTGAGCTCAGAAGCACAGACGTGACAGATACCGGTAAATATTTTTAAATACCGGTAATACTAACAGAGCAATTTAAATCCACTTTAGCAACTTATTCTGCTGTTTGTGACCCTTCTGGTAAGACTTAGCCTCACTAACACCACTAATATAAAACACATGGGCGTCACCTTGACAAGTCCTGATGACACTTGATATTTCTTATCCATTCTGTGAAGGAACATTAAAACAGATGGACATGTTGACCAAGGGGGTGGGGGGGGAGGGGACTCTGGTCAATGGGGTCACAAACTGCAATAACAAAAAAACACAAAAGTGGTCCCACTCCTTTTCCATGTTCTCCCCCTCAATTTTTTTTGGGCTGAAACTGGAACCAAGATAACTCTGCACAGCCCTCAAAAGCCTTACCTTTAACTCTGCACCCTAAAATCCTACCTCCAAGCCTGTTACTCAGGAGTGTAACTATAGGGGGTGCAGGGGTAACAACCGTACTGGGGGCATAAGGTAGGGGGACCCAATCGTTGTGGCTTCTCCACCTTATTTATCAGATTTATGCTCACATGGCATGACGTGCAGGAAAAAGAACAACTGCTGTCTCAGTCTTCAGTAGTCTAGTTGTGACTGAGCCAAAATGAAAGCTAAAGAGTAACTTTAGGATCCATCATGTGCCTCCATTTAATGTTTGCACCAAGGTTCAATTGCATTTAGTTGCGCTACTGCTGTCAGTGGTTTATCAAAACAGTTTTTCATGCAAAACATGTCACAAATGTTTGCTGCCATATTGCAGGAAATGGTTAAAATTACCCCTATTAACTCAAAACTTAACTTAAATACTTAACTCAATTTAAAAAAAAAAAAAAATAAAAAACTAACCCCCCCAGAACTCCTGCTGGTGTACAACTTACCAAGATAAGAGTGAGTGCCCATGGATCCTTTCCGTTCCAAGATCACAGCCATGAACTTGGACGCATACTACTTTCATTGCAATGGCCATGCTGCTGGCATAAACCAGCCCTCGGTAAGTTGTACACTGGGCGGTGGAGCTGTGCTGGACAAAAGGTGATTTTTGCTCGAACCTCACTATAACTAGCTAATTGTTGCATAGTTTTGCTTTTTTTAACAGACAGACAACAGGCAAAACATTATGGGGATCTACTAAAGTTTTCTCATACTGTTAATAAAAAGGGTTTCTCCCTTTAATGTTCATTGTAGATTTGGCAGACAGTTTATAGCCTTTGGGAAAACCTTGGGCAATCCAGGTTTGGCAAACAATCTTTATCTAGCACAGTGGCCTTCACTTGTACATATCTCTCTCTCTGGTTCACATATCAAACTCCTATAATATACAAGTATATAATTCTTTTTTTTTCAGTTCCTAAATATACACTATACAGGAAGGTCCTCTGGTGGACTATCATAGGCTCTCGTCCAATTAGAGCCGTTTGCCTTGCCTATGTTCTGATTTTATGTAATAAGAAGCCATTCAGATAGACTGGGACGGGAGTGCACACACCACTAGAGATACAGCTCCTTTTGCTCCCCATTGAAAGCTATCAGAGCCGCATGACAAAGTTATGAAAACTTGCTCTGATTGGAGAGACCCCATGCATGCAACGCTGAACCAGGATTAGGTGAGTTGTACTGGTCGATCTGGGGGTTTCACACAGCAGAGTGTCCCAATTCAGGATGCTCCTGGGGCATGGAACAGGACCCCAGGACAGTCAAAGTCTTAAAGACGTTAGTCTGGTGGTTGCTTTGCCT
Source organism: Gastrophryne carolinensis (assembly GCA_027917425.1). Lineage (NCBI taxonomy): Eukaryota > Metazoa > Chordata > Amphibia > Anura > Microhylidae > Gastrophryne > Gastrophryne carolinensis. The sequence goes on along the minus strand of CM051234.1, from coordinate 576,743,936 downwards.
GAATGTTGGAAAAAACTAAGTAATGGTCAATTGAGTCCCTTGAATTGGGTGCTCTGGCACTTGGTGCATTGGATACAGTGACATTGGGACCACTCTGACTCTACACTCTGGCCATGTTTGTCTCCTTTTTGAATAGAACATTACTGTTTCAATTTTAACTCTGATTATCAATTTAGCTTCGATAGTAGTATATAGAAGTGCATTAAGTCATTTAAAACTTTATATTTTAATATAAAGTTATGGATTTCTTGAAATAGATGAATGAGTAGTGGAATTTTAGAATCAGTAGTTACTGATGGGATCTGATTAATCTGAGCCCTAACTTTTCAAACTATAGGTTCTAGCTGGCCTTTACAACCCTGAAGATGGTCATATTGACCCGTATTCCCTCACTATGGCCCTTGCAGCTGGAGCAAGGAAGTATGGGGCACAGTTATATTTCCCAGCACAGGTGACTGCTTTAACACCTCGGCCGGATGGCACATGGAATGTGGGAACACCTCATGGAACAATTCATGCCAAAAGAATTGTGAATGCCACAGGTAAAATATATAAAAAAAGGTTGTTCAAGGTTTCAGTTTCATGGACAGCATTATATCTTTGTATATATTGGAGGAATAGCAATCATTTCTTCCTAAAAAAAATGTCTGTATATCACAAAGAATAAAAATGATCTAAAAGTAAAATGTTAAGCATACTAACTGGTTTTAAAGCCGTGCAGGCTATAAGACAGTCTTGGAAGGGGCATCCAAAATGCTGGAGTCGCCCGCACATACGCCCGTACTCCTTACCTTAACCTCTATCCTCCACCAGGAATATGGCACCGTGATTGGCAGCCCAGCACTCACGTGGGTAGTGAGCACGTCCACTATTCCAGCCTCTGGAAAGGCCAGCCCACGTGAGCGCCAGCAGGCAATAGTGGCGCTGTATTCTTGGCAAGGATCGAGGCTAAAGGTAACAATAATGGGTGTTCTAGGGGGTTATGTGAGGGGGGCTCCAGCATTCTGGTTGCGCCCCCAGACTGTCTTATAGCCTGCTTTAAGTAGTCAAATAAGTAGTCTAATAACATGACTAACTTAGGCCCTTATTTATGATGGAATAGCGACAGGTAGCGACTGGTGAGCGGCCGGTAATGACGGGCCCCGCCACGAGAACGCCGGCTCCCCACCACAATCACACATTTATCAAGCCAATCCTGCTTAGCGACTGAGATAGCGCCATATAGCCACTCATTCTTCATTCTTCCAGCCTCAGCCCACAGCGCCAGCGTCCGACCTTGAACAGCGACAGGTATGACCTCTCGCTACCTGGCGCTCTCCAATGCATTTCAATGGAACAATCTTTAAATATTCTTAATTAATTGTTATTAATTTTCTTTTTTTTTTCTTAAATGTGAAAAATTCTGTGACCACTTCTGCCATTTTAGGTAATTTTTTTAAGGTTAAAAAAAAAAAAATTGTACAGAATTGATATTACAGGTCTGATATTAATGTATTCATATTACTAAATTATTTTAAAAACTTTTTGGGTTTCCAAAAATATGGTTCTTTGGGGGTTAAAAAACTACTTTTAACCCATCGCCGCCAGCGCTCTGGGGTTTAAACATGCATTTTACAGCGCGAGAATTTTTTGAGCGTGATTTTTTGATGAATATGGTGGGAGCCGGTCGCTAGGGCCAGTTGCTATCATGAGCTCCCATACATCGCGGAACCTGTCAAATAGCGACTCGTCACCCAATATTCAACATTACGGCAAACCGACTGAGTTGCTATCTATAACCGAACAACGGGCAAGCACAGCGACTACTAGCGGGCGCTCTGAAAATGCCGCTACAGTCGCTCAACTGTCGCTACCTGCCACTATTAATGAATCGGCCTCCCCGTGTCAATGCACATCTCTACACTACAGTCATCACTTGGGATCTTCTATCTATCAATGAAAGTCAACAGTAGTTTTTACAACAGTTTAAAAAGGAGTAAAAAGTTTCCTACTTTTCTCAGGAGTAAAAAGTGCCATTGTCTTTCATTGTCTTCCTATCTGGTGATTCAGCAAAAGTGAAATGCTCAGGCTTTTTTCACCTGAATTCTTACTGCCAAGAGAATTTTTTTCAACTCTTACTGAATCGAGGCCTATGCCTAAATCCAGCCCTAGAAAACATTGGGGAAATTCACCTACTGTTAAAGGCTAACATTGCCCCCCCTTTAAAATGTATGGTAAAGCTATAGATCTCTGGTGGCATAAGATCGATTGGTAGATAGGAAACATGATGATACATGTCTTTTTAGAGATCTTAATATGGAAGATCTTAGTGTGTGGCAGAAATTTTACTAAAAGACAATTAAGCTATTATTAGGAAACCAAAGAACAGGGTTAAAGTGGACCAAAAACCAGGATTTGGACTCCCCTTATAGATTCCAGGGCCGATGGCCGTGGGTTTTAGTCCACTCTAAGAAAATCAAGAGGGCCAACATCAGGAATTTCTGTCCCCATACTCTTATTTAACGTACCCCCCTCAATGTTTCCTCCATACTATTAATGTGATCCAAAAGCAATTTTTTTTAAACTGGTGCTGTTTACAGTGTAGGAGATATTTTGATCGCTGATGCTGATGATGACGCGAATATCCCCCATGCAAGGCTGTTTTTCTTTACCTTCTCCTCACTTCCTCAGCCAAACTGGGCACCACAATTACCCAATGATGCCTATGTGGTCACATGGCAGGCAGAAACCCAGAAGTGGAAGGAGCTGGTGGCCAGTTGCAGGCACTGTGGGGAGGAAGAAAGATGCACAGGGATATGCATTGGCAATCATGATGCTCCTCCAATTTATTATAATGGGTACCATTATGCTAGGGTCCAGGTTACCAAATAAAAGGTGCCATATATCACTCAATGATCCCCGTTCATATTGCCAAGGGCCCTTTGTACAAAACTGCAGCTGTAACATAAACTTACAATCAACATAAAGAACATATTGAGAAAATTGTGGGTGACATTAGATTATAATAATACTGTCTGGGCCACATGTAATTGATAAGTTGAAATTACAAATTGGTAAAACAGAAAACAATTGGACAGATATTGTATGCTTGCTGTTCTTAAAAAAATATTTCAAGGAATTAAAGAGACAGGATATGATGTACCCTTTTGTTACTGGCAGTAAATGGGATAGCTGTGATACCTGTACAATATTAGACAAAAATTAAAACTCTCACTCCAGGCAAGATTTCTCCAGTGGGAGATTCAGCTGACATCCAAAAGCTGACATCCAATATAAGTAGCAAAGACCAATTACCTCCCTATTTAATGCATGAAAGCGGATCAAAACCATTTGCGGCCGGCCATGAAATCTATAAGACTCCAGGGATTGCTGCTAATCTGCCCCCAGGGCATCCTATAGCAGGTTGCCCCACTGTGTGAAACATTCATGGTCGCCGGTAAGCTCCCGCAACAATGGGATCGCCAGGAAACGCGTCTCCAGCTTCTCTGTTGCTGTGGCAGGCGGAAGCCTGTAGACTGCACCTCCTCAATACACCAGCCTTGAGAACAGCCAATCGATGATCGCAAAGCTACCACTGGGTGTGGGAAAACCCTGTTTTATTTGAAAACTGGGCCATAGCTGAGCCAGCAGCATCACCCAAGTTACGCAGCATCCTAGAAAAATGGGTTTTGATCCGCTTTAAAGAGACAGCCCAGGCAATAGCAATAATGAGGTAGCAAGCAGCTCACGTGATGCCTGTCCCATGTGCCTCTGCTCCTTTTCCCTCAGTGTCAGGTAGAAGCTGTTGCAGGGCTCCAAAGTGTGGGTGAGCATAACAAGTGGTCCCACAGCTGTCTTTGACCACAGCAGATGCTGCACATGACTCAGAATCCTGTGCGATGGCACACCCTTCCCAACTAACCACACCCAGAAATAGCAAAGACAGTGCCTTTACTTAGAATACATAAAGTATTTTTGTATAGAATTCGAGATGCTCTGAAATGGCCAGTTTCACACTGGACTTCCTCTAGGATTCCTAGATGTGCATGAGGAGCAAGGAGCTAGGAAGACAATACCCACACTTTAGCTTTTCATGCACCATCCAAGAGGTGAAAATTGACCCATTTCTCGGTTATGGGTTGCCGAAGCTCAGTCACACCTGCTGCATATTTAAGAGGAAGTTCAGTCATTTTTGTCTGGATTTCCTCTTCCTCCAGGAAATTGACTTTCCCAGGTTTTGTTCCGGGCCCTTTCCCCACTCCAATGGTGCATGTGCAGGTCTCTCTTCTAATCAGATCACTTTGCCTTGACTACGTCATTCGGCAAAGGGCTCTGAATTTGATGGGGAGTGAGCACTGCAGGGGATGTGGCAGCATGTGCTCGCTCCAAACGCTTCCTTAAACTCCATTTAGTGGTCCAGGCCATCTAACATGGTGGATCCACATGTCAGGACATGTTCCATAGGGCAAAGAATCCTGGGTAGGCATCACATGCAGCTTGTCAGCAGCCAGGCTCCCCGATGATGTCACAGCCCTATATACGCGGCGGCCATCTTGCGGGGGCTAATTTCAGTGGTGTATTGCGGCGAGAATGGGTCAGGGAGAGATAGAGCCAAGGAGAGATAGAGCCAGGAAGAGAAAAAGACAGTAAACTAAAATGACAGGGTGAGAAAGACAGGGCGAGAAAGAGAGAGGCAGGGAAAGAGACAGAGAGACAGTGACAGAGAGAGAGACAGTTTACAGTGTGTTTGCATTTGCTTTCATGCCCAGATCTTTCAAGCCTATTTAGTGTTATTACAGGTCACACACACCTGTCTATTTAGCTTTTGCTTTTCTACCAAAACCACATGTTAAAAAGTTCTGTAGTGCTTTTAAATCACTTTCACCAGGGGCATCCCATTGCAGGCCAGGATGTGACAGTGTGTTGGCATTTGTTTTTAGTAAGAGAATCTGTCTATATTGCTCTTGGTTTTCTAACAAAACCATGTTTTAAAAGTTCTGTAGTGCTTTTTAATCACTTTCACAAGGGGCATCCCATTGCAGGCCATGATGTGACAGTGTGTTAGCATTTGTTTTTAGTAAGAGAATCTGTCTATATTGCTCTTGCTTTTCTAACAAAACCATGTTTTAAAAGTTCTGTAGTGCTTTTTAATCACTTTCACCAGGGGCATCCCATTGCAGGCCATGATGTGACAGTGTGTTAGCATTTGTTTTTAGTAAGAGAATCTGTCTATATTGCTCTTGCTTTTCTAACAAAACCACATTTTAAAAGTTCTGTAGTGCTTTTAAATCACTTTCACCAGGGGCATCCCATTGCAGGCCATGATGTGACAGTGTATTAGCATTTGTTTTTAGTAAGATAATCTGTCTATATTGCTCTTGCTTTTCTAACAAAACCACGTTTTAAAAGTTCTGTAGTGCTTTTAAAACACTTTCACCAGGGGCATCCCATTGCAGGCCATGATGTGACAGTGTGTTAGCATTTGTTTTTATTAAGAGAATCTGTCTATATTGCTCTTGCTTTTCTAACAAAACCACATTTTAAAAGTTCTGTAGTGCTTTATAATCACTTTCACCAAGGGCATCCCATTGCAGGCCATGATGTGACAGTTTATTTGCATTTGCTTTCATGCCCAGATCTTTCAAGCCTATTTAGTGTTAATACAGGTCACACACAACTGCCTATTTAGCTTTTGCTTTGTTACCAAAACCATGTGTTAAAAGTTCTGTAGTGCTTTAACCCTTTTAGTACCAGCCACGTGAGTCTCACGTAGCCGACTTTAAACCCCCACAGAAAAATAAGTATAAAAGTAAAAAACTCACCAGACCCCACGGTGGATCGAGCCGGGTCTTCTCTTCACCCAAGGGGCATCCGATTCCCTCCCCCGAGGCTCTCCTCGCTTCAGGAGGGCATCCAAATATTTATTTTGGGCACCCTCCCCCCCCCCCCCGCTTCGGACGCTGCAGTTTTCTGTAAAAAAAAAAAAGTTTTCACTGGGGGACAGCAAGGATCGGAGGTGAGTAAAGAAAAAAAAATAATAAATGTGATTTTTTTCTGTGTGTGTGTGTTTTTTTTTTATACTGTTAACCCCTTGTGAACAGGTAAGGGATCCATGAGATTCCTATACCAGTTCACAAGGCTGGGGGCTGGCAAGTCACCTGCAGCTAGCGAGTGACTTACCGTTAACCCCCGGCACCCCCAATTACTTGCTTTCCCAAAGCCCGGGGGGGGGGGGGGCAGAAGAGCCCAGGCCCACAGAGGGTATGTGGCTTGTAGGCTGAAGGGTGGGTGGCCTATAGGGGGGACCCTATGTCTTTTTTTTATTAACCCCTTATGTTCTTTCACCCAGCAGCTATAAAAGGCTTCCAGCAGCAGGAGAGCAGAAGCCAGAGTGATCAGCGGGGGACACAGTGCCCAGGGATGGATGGGAGGTAAGTATAACAAAAAAAAAATAATATAATAATAATATTTTTTCTCTTTGTGTCTGTGTGTGTTTTTTATACTTAACCCCTTGTGAACTGGTAAGGGATCCATGAGACCCCTATACCAGTTCACAAGGCTGGGGGCTGGCAAGTCACCTGTGGCTAGCGGGTGACTTGCTATTAACCCCCAGCACCCCCAATTACCGGCCTCACCAATGCCCGGGGGGGCAGAAGAGCCTGGCCCACAGAGCTTGTAGCTGGCAGGGTGGGGGCCACCAAATTGGCCCCTGCGTCCTGTTCCTACAAGCCCCTGGTCCCGGGCTAGTTATGCTGGGTAAGGGGGACCCCATATCATTTTTGGGGACCCTATGTATTTTTTTTTTTTAATTAACCCCTTATGTTTATAGTGTGGATAGTAGTTGTATTTTATTTGTAAATGTTATAAAGTGCTCTTTTCAGTTTGGGGGGTCTCCTGTGCAAGAATGGGGGGGCTACTGATACATATGTGGTACCATTGTAATCGGGAGAAAGGGGGCTTTCACATGCAATATGGTTTTCTCTAATAAAGTAAATGTTTTATTTAAAATAAAGGAGATAATTGTCAAAAAAAATTAATGTTTTTGTTTTTTTACGCAAAAATATTTAAAAAACAGTAGAAAAATTACAAACAAGACATTCCATGTTAAAGCCTAAACTCTGCTGCAAAATATATATCTATAATTTTCCTGGAAAATCCAGCAAAAATCAGGATTAAACATGACGCAGAATGGGGTAAAATGACCTGTCAACAGAGGGTGACAAAAGTTCAAGTAGGCTGGCAATTAAAAGGGTTAATAGTACCTATGCATGTTGGGTATTGTTCTGCTCGGGGGCCCTTGCTCTTTCAGATTTAGCTTGTTTTTTCTTGTTTGCATATTGATATTTTAGGAAAACATGTTATTTATTTAGCTTTTTTATACATTTTTTAGGGAAACCTTGTGCAACCTGAGAATTCTTCAAGGAATTACTTCCATAAAGATGAGCCCACTACAACAAGCTGGGTACGCTTCCATCTATGGATGATATTCCAAATGTAAAGGGTTGTTTTGGTTGAAAAAATGCAAGGTGCGCACTTCTGTCTGCAGAGCTGAAATTTTCAAGTAAAATTACTGTTATGCGCATGCTTTACTTTGTGGTGTTTGGCAACTCTTCCCTTGACAGTAGCTATGCATGCTGGGTATTGTTCTGTTCAGGGCATGTTGCTTTTTGAGATTTCCTTGTTTTTTCTTGTTTGCATATAATTTTTTTTTAGGAAAATGTGGCTTGATTCTTTCTTTTTATTCTTTTTTAGGGAAACTCTTTGCAACCAAAGAATTGATTGAGGGATTACTTCCAGAAAACTACGCCCACATAAACAAGCCTGGTACATCTAGAAAGCTTGCGGTGTGTACTTCCAGAAAATATATAGTTTGTTGGGGGTATTTCAAATGTAAAGCATTGTTTTTCTGGAAAAAACTGCAAGGTGCGCATAGCGCATATCACAGTTGTATTTTATCTGAAAATCTCCTAAAGCGCTGTTTCAGTTTTGGGGAGTCTCCTGGGCAGGAAAGGGTGTCTACCAATACATATGTGGTACCGCTGTGACCGGGAGAAATTGGGGTTTCACACGCAATAAGATCTTATTGACAAACTTACATTTTTTATTACAAAAAAACACTACAAATTGCAAAAAATAGATTATTTAAATTTTTTTGCACATATTTCACCCAAAAGTATTGAGAATACACAAAAAAAAGGCCACACAAGACATTTCATGTTGAAGCCCAGACTCTGCTGAAAAATACAATCTATAATTTATAATATAATATAATTTTCCTGTTGAAATCCCTGGAAATCCCTTCAAAAATCAAGGTAGAACATGTGTAGCGCAAAATAGTGAAACATGGTTTGGCATTTAAAGGGTTAAAATCACATTCACCAGGGGCATCCCATTGCAGGCCATGATGTGACAGTGTGTTATCATTTGTTTTTAGTAAGGGAACCTGTCTATATTGCTTTTGCTTTTCTAACAAAACCACATTTTAAAGCTGGCTGTAGTGCATTTAACTCTGACCAGGGGCATACTATTGAAGGCCATCTAACAGTGTCTTTGCATGTGTTTTTAGTAAGAGAACCTGTCTATATTGCTCTTGCTTTTCTACCGGTTTTAAAACTTTCTGTAGTGCTATTAAGTAACTGAATGCAGGGCATCCCATTTCAGGCAATCTGACAGTGTGTTTGCATTAGCTTTTATCACGGGCAGCAGTCTATATTGCTTTTGCTTTTCTACAAAACACAGTTTAAAGTTTGCTGTAGTGCTATTAACTAACTTTGAGCACGGGGCATCCCATTTCAGGAAATCTGTGTTTGCATTTGGTTTCATCTTCAAGTGCTGATGGGATACTTAGTGTTAAAGGCCAGACACCTGCCACTGTTGTTTAAAAATGGGGGCCTTTTTTACACCCTTTGAGAGGGGGGACAAACTGACTTACTACAGAGTCCATCCTCTCGCAGGCCTGACTTGGGGGGCCCTCTGGGCCCTCTTTTCTATAAAAACCATGTTTAAAAGCTTGCTATAGTGCTATTAACTAATTTTGAGCACTGAGCATCCCATTTCAGGCAATCTGACAGTGTTAGTATTTGCTTTTATCACGGGCAGCAGTCTAAAATGTGTTTTTTGTAGAAAAGTGCTATTAACTCACTTTGAGCAGGGGGCATTCCATTTCAGGCAATCTGGCAGTGTTTGCATTTGGTTTTATCTTTAAGTGCTGATGGACTAGTTAGTGTGAAAGGCCAGACACCTGCCGCTGTTGTGTAAAAAGGTCTGATTCGGGGGACCCTCTGCGCTCACCTTCCACTGACAAGACTCAGTCGCTAATGAGTAGCTTTCTTCACCCGCATAGTGAGGCAACTCATGAGCAACAGGTAGGCATGGAGCAGGACCTGAACCAGCAGGTGGTGGTATACCTTGACATGACCATGCCAAAACACCTTGAGGATCCACTGGACTTCTGGGCAGCCAAACTTGATCTGTGGCCGAAACTAGCAGAGTTTGCCCTGGGAAAGCTGTCCTGCTCTGCCAGTAGTGTGCCATCAGAGGGGGTTTAGTGAGGCAGGGGCCATATTAACCACAAGAAGAACTTGTCTGTTCACAAAAAATGTGTCTGGCCTTTCACAGTAACTAGGCCCTGAAGACTTTAATATGAAAAAATGGTGCAACTCTCAGATGTACGTATGTGGTGTGTACTGATAAGGGCAGTTCAATGCTCTCCAGTAGGCTTAAAACAGTATTTTGTGCCGGTAGCAAGGGTCCAATAAGGTGGTGAGCCAGAAGTCATCCCGCTGCCGAATGGAGACAACTCAGTGGTCACTACGCAAGCACGTGAGCATGCATCGTGCCATTTGTGCAAGTGACTCGCAGGGACTACCTGTCTCCATCATCACTGCATACCACCATGATGTGTCTGGGTCCTCTGTCTTGCCTTCCTCACAACCCTCTAGCTCCTCTGACTGCTCCTGCTCCTCCTCTCCTGTCAGATGACTAGAAAAAACGGCAATTTCGTCAAACCTAAACTGTGCTTCACTGTGCCCCACCCCCTCCTCCTTATGCTGCTGCCAACTCCAGGGTGTGTCCTTTTGGCAATATATGGGCTCCTCATGCTGCTGCCAACTCCAATGTGTCTTTCAGGCAATATATGGGCTCCCCTTGCTGCTGCCAAATCCAGGATGTGTCTTTCAGGCAATATATGGGCTCCTCAAACTGCTGCCAACTCCAGGGTATGTTTTTCAGGCAATATATGGGCTCCTCAAGCTTCTGCCAACTCCAGGGTGTGTCCTTCTGGCAATATATGGGCTCCTCATGCTGTGGCCAACTCCAGTGTGTCTTTCAGGCAATATATGGGCTCCTTATGCTGCTGCCAACTCCAGGGTGTGTCCTTCTGGCAATATATGGGCTCTTCATGCTGCTGCCAACTCCAGTGTGCCTTTCAGGCAATATATGGGTTCCTCATGCTGCTGCCAACTCCAGTGTGTCTTTGAGGCAATATATGGGCTGCTCATGCTGCTGCCAACTCCAGGGTGTGTTTTTCAGGCAATATATGGGCTCCTTATGCTGCTGCCAACTCCAGGGTGTGTCTTTCAGGCAATATATGGGCTCCTCATGCTGATGCTAACTCCAGGGTGTCTTTAAGGCAATATATGGGCTCCTCATGCTGATGCCACCTCAAGGCTCTGTAATTGTGCCGCTCTGCGACAGCAATTCTAATAGCGATGCCTCTGATCTGCATGTAATACTTCTTTACAGTATTATTTCACTAACCCAGCATGCATCCTATGCGTGTTACTATTGAGGCTCTCGTTAGGCCAGAAATATCAATTTTTAATAGCGATTCAGCGCAAAAAAAATTCGGACCGAAACAAATATTTCCGGAAAATTGGGTTATCTCTATTCTAAGCGGCTAGCGAGGGCAGGGGGCGGCACAGCAGAGACCACACATGGCTAAGCTCTCCGACGTAGGTCACAGATGGCTAAGGCACCCAGGGGAAGGAAAATACAGCAGGATGTCAGGAAACTGGAAGACGCCGACATCCAAAAGATACTCTATATGACAGTGGGGGGCTAATAGAACTTGCTTACGCTGAGGTCCGTTGTTCCTCTTTATAGGGTCTGTCACCAAAATCTGGAAAATCCTGTAATCGCCTGAGTAGTGACTTGAATTGAAAAGTTGAGCCGTGGGTCTGTTCCATGCAAAAGTGAGTTCCCACCATTTGGCTTGTTCATCAGTTTATTTTGTGCAGATGGAATCCGCTGAGTCTAAAATCAGTTGGATGGAAAAAAACATCTGCTATTCACAAGTAAATCATTCTCAATAATAATAGGGACAACGCAGCCCATAACGTTCAACATTTGTCTGACAATTCTGTGGTTCCTGCCAAGTCCCAGTTTCTGTATAACCAGACAGATTCCAAAGCTGGCCCTGTGTGTGTGTGAGGTTACAATTCTAAGAAATGAGCTTCCATGGTGTGTGGACTTATATGACCCCGATGTGCAAAAGCGCTGGAGCAGGATTAAATAACCATCTCGCCTGGCAGGACATTTACTTTTATTACTTATTAAGCTGAAGGCCTGTTTAGTGACAGTTTGCTACACAAGGCACTTACATCTAGCTGTGAAAAAAACAGCTATAATCTTCTAAAACTATGAGCACTGGGTTTCATGGGTTAAAGGCATTTCAAAGCCAATGGAAATAAAAAGGCAGCAAGCTGCTCAACTGATTTGTGTCCTATTTGTCTCTAGTATATTTCCTGCAACACGGGGGTAAAAAGATGTAGCAGGGATCCAAAGATTGCCCTCCTTTCATGCCTCAAGTCTAACAGCTACTCTGTCTCTTGGTGCCCTCAACATGAGCTAGCCGACCAAGCCCCAGCAGTCCTGCATCCACGGGAGGACTAGGGTTAAAAAACAGCCGGGACCTTTCTGGTCTCACTGGCCCTTCTGCAGTGTGTCTGGCCTGATATCCGCATCCCCACTCCCATAATAGGCAGTGTGCAGAACTCCAGCCATCATCCAATAACAGGCTGAGTGGCAGAATCCTCCCATGACTGGCTGAGTGACAGAATCCCCCCATGACTGGCTGAGTGGCAGAATCCCCCCATGACTGGCTGAGTGGCAGAATCCCCCTATAACAGGCTGAGTGGCAGAACCCCCCCCCCATAACAGGCTGAGTGGCAGAACCCCCCCTCCATAACAGGCTAGGTGGCAGAATCCCCCCAAACCCCCCCTGCCCCCGCTAAACTTGCTGTCTTGTTGAGCTGCACCACTGGGAGCCGGGGATTGCCGCCGCAGGGAGCCAGGGATGGCAATCTGTAACAATGTGCAGCCGCCTATGAAGACTGTTTGGCAATACAGCAGCAGCATGAGAGCTCTGGCAGAGCCGGGACTGTCACGCTGACGCTGTGTGCTGCCCGGTCATCATAGGTAGGCCGCCACCGCCTTCCAAGCAATGCTTGCCTGCTGGCCCTGTAGTTTAATGCTTCTAGCAGGTGACTCGGTGCCTCTTCGGGCTGCCAGATGCTCTGGATGGTCCGCATTGGCTCCCATTCACCCGGCCCGCCACAAGAAGCAATGCCAGAGCCGACACTGGCATTAAACTAGGGAATCACCAGCCGGTCAGTGCAGGGGAGATGGCTGGCTGTCCCGGTACTCCTGACAGCCAGTCAGCCCCTGGCTGCAGCTGTCACTGACCATAGCAGACCATGCACATGACTTATAAATGACTTAAATATCTGCACCATGACACGCCCTTCCCAGCACAGCTACTATTCAGAAACTGGAGTAAAGAAAGTGGCTCTGCTTAGAATGCATAAGCCGCTTTTTAGACTCTTTGAAATGGCTCATATTACACTTCAGGGACATATTCAGGGAAGATAAGGTGGGAGGAAGTTAGTGTGTGCCCGGACAAGGGCTTGCAATTTCAAAAACCCACTTTGGCTATCAGTCCTTTATTTTTCCATAGATTATCAGGCCAGATGCCATAAGTACTAATAAGCATTCCATAAGCTTGTCAGCTCTTGTTGAAAATACTTTGCACTTGTGTGCTGTTATTCAAGTGTTTTTTTATCCACAAAAGGGGCTTCATTTCCTAAAAATGACATCCAGAATTTAAAGGTGACCTCAAGTGAAAGCATAATGGTCATCTCAATTTGGGATGTGCATCCCTCCTAGCAGTCAGAGTACCATCAGCCACAATACTTGTTCCCTCCTACGGTTGCCTTTCGTGTGACAATTGACTTCACCAGGTCAGCGGGCACACGCTGTGCAACGAGTTGAGCAAAGCTAATAGGCTTCTTGTGGTCATGTGAATGGTCAGGGACAGTAGGAACTATGGTTTTGTTGGGGGGTGCACAGAAGGGCAACCCATCCTGTGCTTAGAGGGCAAGAGGACCTCCAGTCTGTTTTGATGAAGGTCCTCATTAAAGAAGAGCATCCACCAGCCTAGAGTCTATAACTTACTATACTTTTGGGCCGCTGGGCTCCCTCTTTGTGGGACATCCTGATTTGGGATGCCCTGCTATGTGAAACCCCTGGGATTATACAGTATGCCTCATCGGCGATCCTATGGCGCAAGCGTGGACCATGGTAGCATTCCCTCCATTATTATTATTATTTATTTATAAAGCACCATTATCTGCCATGGCGCTGTATGATGAAGAATTACACACAAGGTAATTTACAATACATGAGCATTATGAGTCAGATGTGACAGAAATGTACAAATACACAGTCATGCTAAAATACACTAGCCTAGGGATAAGAGGTACATCTGAAATGTGGAACCACCCCAGACATTGGTGTATGGGAGACACAAGTACACAGAGCAGCAATAGCAATAGCTGGGAGGGCTTTCATCTGACGGCCAGAGGGACATCCAGGTGCCACCATTAACGTAATAAAATGGACTTAAACCTGCACTGTGACACTCCATTCCCAGCTAAGCAATAACCCAGAAATGTAAGTGAAAAAGCAGTTTCACTTTGAATACATTATTTTGAAATTTTTTATTTTGAAATGGTTAATTTTTAGAGGTGAGCGAATTGATTCTGACAAACCCGAATTCGTTACGAATTTCAGGAAAAATGTGATTTGTTACGATTCCGAATATCGACGCGATTCGATCGCTTGAATCGATTCCTTAAAACTCCATTTACTGCTATCCAGCCCATCTGAAATGGTGGATCCACATGTCAGGACATGTCCCATGGGGCAAGGAATCCTGGGTAGGCGTCACATGCTACCTATCAGCAGACAGGCTTACCGATGATGTCACAGACCTTTATAACGGCCATTTTGCGGAAGCTCATTCTGACACTGTATTGCGGCCAGAGCAGATCAGGCAGGGAGAGAGCGAGGGACAGATAGACAGACAGACAGACAGACAGACAGACACAGCGAGGGAGAGATAGATAGATAGATAGATAGATAGATAGATAGATAGATAGATAGATAGAACAGAAGAAGCGAGGGACAGATAGAGAAGGAGAGAGGCTGTGACAGTGACAGAGAAAGACAGGGAAAGTTTAAAGTATTTGCATTAGCTTTCAAGCCTATTTAGTGTTAATAACACACCTGCCTATTTAGCTTTTCCTTTTCCTGGTGTCATTCTTTAAAAAGCGTGCTAGCATTAATATTTCAAGAGTACCTGTCTACTAGCTGGTTATATTTTGTAATGAAAGTCACTTTTTAAGCAAACTTTGCCTTTCACCGGGGGGGGGGGGGGGGGGACATCCCAAATACTAGCATAAATATTTCAAGAGTACCTGTCTACTAACTGGTTTCATTTTGTAAACAAAGTCACTTTTCCACTATAAAAGCAGCCAACCCATGTATTTGAAGAGGGAGCAGCCCCTGTCTTTTCATTGCCTCTGTCCTTCGCCCCCCCTCCAGCCGCCGTATGTTATGCTTTGGGTTCAGCTCCACTATTCAGTGTGGACGATGTGTTAGAGGACAGTCAGCAGCTACTGCCCAGCCAAGAAATGGAGGAGACATCCGCCGCTTCTTTCGCTAGGCAGACAAACACTGAGGAGAAGAGTGGTGTGGGAGGTGGTGTGGTGAGCGTTCCGCCTCCTGCAGCACACACTGTTGTGGAAACCGAGGAGGACATCAGTGACGTGCAGACACAACTCGATGATGATGATGATGAAGCAGATCACACTTGGGAGCCCGGTGCAGAAGGGGCTTCATCATTATCAGGAAAAGAGGGTCCCAGGTTGCCCCAGAGTCAGCAGCTGAGGCAGCAAGGTGGTAGTAGGGTTGGCAGTCAGCATGGTGGCAGAATTGGGATGTCTGGAGCCACACGTGGCCGGGGCGGGGTAAACCACCTGCTGCATGGCAGGCTGCCTTCCCCGGAGGTAGTGGAGCAGGGGTTCCTGGAGTTGGCAGCAGTAGCAGTGAATTAGTGCGGACTGTTGGAGGGAAAATTAGCTACTCGACAGTGTAGCACTTTTTCATCAAGCATCCGCAGGAGGGTAACCTGGCCACATTCAAGATGTGTAGAATGAAGGTGAAGCATGGCCAGGGCCCCAATGTTGGTACCACGGACCTGTGGCAACACATGCAGCGTCACCATAAAGCGGCCTGGGAGAACCGAGGCTCCAAAGTGGGGGTCCAGCCTGGTGCGTCAGCCAGTGCCACGCCGCTTCCAATTTCACCCAGCCAAGGCTCCAGCACCTCAGCCGAAGGTAGCTGTGCGTCATACCCATCCTCTGCACTCCAGATGCTCCTGTTTCTCCTACTAAAAGTCAGTCATCCTGCCAGCAATCCATCAGCGAAGCCATGTCCAAGAGACAACAGTATGCGCCCACTCATCCTACGGAGCAGAAGCTAAATGTGCTCTTGTCCAAGTTGCTGGTGCTGCAGTCCCTCCCTTTTACGGTGGTAGACTCTGCACCTTTCAGAGAGTTGATGGCTTGTGCCGAGCTGAGGTGGAGAGTTCCAAACCGTCATTTCTTTGCAAAAGATGGCAGTACCAGCCCTGCACAAATTTGTTGAGCAGAAGGTGGGCCAGTCCTTGAGCCTGTCGGTGTGCACCAAAGTGCACGGCAACGCCGACATCTGGAGCTGTAACTACGGTCAGGGACAATACATGTCCTTTAAGGCCCACTGGGTGAATGTGGTTCCTGATAACAGTAACTTGGACAGGTCACACCACTTCGGCCTCCACGCTCCCAGGCCGTTTTTCCTGTCACAGTGTGCGACTCCGCCTCCTCATCCTCCGCCGTCTCTTCAGCCTCCACTGTACGGTCAATTCTCAATGCCCCTCCAGCCTACCATGTGTGCAGGGCACGGCGTTGTCACGCTGTGCTTCACATGGTTTTCCTTGGCGAACTGAGTCACACAGGGGAGGAGCTCCTGAAATTCATTCATCAAGAATTCAAAACATGGCTAACTCCACGAAATTTGGAAATGGGAACCATGGTGACTGACAATGGGAGTAACATCTTGTCTGCGCTGCGACAAGGAAGCCTGAGCCATGCGCCCTGTATGGCACACGTGTTCAACCTAGCTGTCAAGCGTTTTCTGAAGTCTTCTCCCCATCTGCAAGACATCCTAACAACGGGAAGGAAACTTTGTATGCACTTCAACCACTCCTACACCGCCAAGCACACCCTTCTTGAGCTACAGCGTCAAAACGGTATCCCCCAACATAGTCTGATTTGCTAAGTTCCACCCTACATATGTTAGATCGACTATACGAACAGAGAAAAGCCATCAATGATTTCTTGATGATCCAAGCAGATAGGGGGACTCTCCTGTGTAACTTTAATGTGAACCAGTGGCAGCTCATACGTGACACCTCCCATTTGCTCAGGCCCTTTGAGGAAGCCACTTTTGTCAGTCGCCAGGATTACGGCATGAACGACGTGATTCCGCTGCTTCATGAAATACAACACATGTTGGAAGCCATGGCTGGTCAGGGCACTGGAGACATGGCACATACATTTCACGGCCACATAAACCCAGTGGGAGCTGAGGAGGAGGAGCACAGTGAAGCACAGTTTAGTTTTGGCTAAATGGGCTGTTTATCTAGTCATCTGACAGGAGAGGAGGAGCAGGAGCAGCCAGAGGAGCTAGAGGGTTGTGAGGAAGGCGAGACAGAGGACCCAGACACACCGTGGCAGTATGCAGTGGAGATGGAGACAGGTAGTCCCTCCGAGTCACTTGCACAAATGGCACGATGCATGCCCACGTGCTTGCGTAGTGACTGCAGAATTGTCTCCATTTTTCAGCGGGATGACTTCTGGCTCTCCACCTTATTGGACCCTCGCTACCGGCACAAAATGAGGCCATTTTTTACACCAACTGAGAGGGAGGAAAAACTGACCTACTACAAAGACATTCTACGTAGTCAGTTGGCCGATGCCTATCTGCGCCATGGTCCATACTCTCGCATGTCTGACTCGGAGGGACCTCTGCGCTCACCTTCCACTGCCATGGCTGCTGGGGGGGGGGGTGGCAGGAGCAGCAGCAGCTCCATCAGCAGCAGCCTCAGTCTTCAGTCGCTAATGAGTAGCTTTCTGCACCCGCATAGTGAGGCTACTCATGAGCAGCAGGAAGACCTGGAGCAGGGCCTGAACCAGCAGGTCGTGTCATACCTTGAAATGACCATGCCAATGCACCTTGAGGATCCGCTAGACTTCTGGGCAGCCAAACTTGACTTGTGGCCGCAACTGGCAGAGTTTGCCCTGGGAAAGCTGTCCTGCCCGGCCAGTAGTGTGCCATCTGAGCGGGTCTTTAGTGCTGCCGGGGCCAAATTAACGCCAAGGAGAACTCGTCTGTCCACGAAAAATGTGGAGAGACTCACCTTTGTGAAGATGAATCAGTCATGGATCAGCCAGGATTTCCACCCACCAATAGCTGATGCATGCGAGTAGCTGATGCATGGTAGCTCCTTCTGCTGCTGCCAACTCCAGGATGTGTCTTTCGGGCAATATATGGGCTCCCAATGCTGCTGCTAACTCCTGGGTGTGTCTTTCAGGCAATATATGGGCTCCTTCTGCTGCTGCCAACTCCTGGGTGTGTCTTTCAGGCAATATATGGGCTCCCTACACTGCTGCCAACTCCACTGTGTGTCTTTCAGGCAATATATGGGCTCCTAATGCTGCTGCCAACTCCTGGGTGTGTCTTTCAGGCAATATATGGGCTCCTAATGCTGCTGCCAACCCCAATGTGTTTTTCAGGCAATATATGATCTCCTAATACTGCTGCCAACTCCAATGTGTTTTTCAGGCAATATATGAGCTCCTAATACTGCTGCCAACTCCAATGTGTTTTTCAGGCAATATATGGGCTCCCTATGCTGCTGCCAACTCCAATGTGTTTTTCAGGCAATATATGGGCTCCCTATGCTGCTGCCAACTCCACTGTGTGTCTTTCAGGCAATATATTGGCCCATAATGCTGCTGCCAACTCCAATGTGTTTTTCAGGCAATATATGAGCTCCTAATTCTGCTGCCAACTCCAATGTGTTTTTCAGGCAATATATGAGCTCCTAATACTGCTGCCAACTCCAATGTGTTTTTCAGGCAATATATGAGCTCCTAATACTGCTGCCAACTCCAATGTGTTTTTCAGGCAATATATGGGCTGCCTATGCTGCTGCCAAATTCAGGGTGTGTTTTTCAGGCAATATATGGGCTCCCTATGCTGCTGCCAACTCCACTGTGTGTCTTTCAGGCAATATATGGGCTCTTAATGCTGCTGCCAAATCCAGGGTGTGTCTTTCAGGCAATATATGGGTTCCTTATGCTGCTGCCAACTCCAGAGTCTCTTTCAGGCAATATATGGGCTCCCTATGCTGCTGCCAACTCCAGGGTGTGTTTTCAGGCAATATATGGGCTCCCTATGCTGCTGGCAACTCCACTGTGTGTCTTTCAGGCAATATATGGGCTTTCTATGCTGCTGCCAACTCCACTGTGTGTCTTTCAGGCAATATATGGGCTCCTAATGCTGCTGCCAACTCCAATGTTTTTTTCAGGCAATATACTGTATGAGCTCCTAATACTGCTGCCAACTCCAATGTGTTTTTCAGGCAATATATGAGCTCCTAATACTGCTGCCAACTCCAATGTGTTTTTCAGGCAATATATGAGCTCCTAATACTGCTGCCAACTCCAATGTGTTTTTCAGGCAATATATGAGCTCCTAATATTGCTGCCAACTCCACTGTGTGTCTTTCAGGCAATATATGGGTTCCTTATGCTGCTGCCAACTCCAGGGTGTGTTTTCAGGCAATATATGGGCTCCCTATGCTGCTGCCAACTCCAGGATGTGTTTTCAGGCAATATATGGGCTCCCTATGCTGCTGCCAACTCCAGGGTGTGTTTTTCAGGCAATATATGGGTTCCTTATGCTGCTGCCAACTCCAGTGTCTTTCAGGCAATATATGGGCTCCCTATGGTGCTGCCAAGTTCAGAGTGTGTCTTTCAGGCAATATATGGGCTCCTAATGCTGCTGTCAACTCCTGGGTGTGTTTTTCGGGCAATATATGGGCTCCTAATGCTGCTGCCAACTCCTGGGTGTGTTTTTCAGGCAATATATGGGTTCCTTATGCTGCTGCCAACTCCAGTGTCTCTTTCAGGCAATAGATGGGCTCCTAATGCTGTTGCCAACTCCACTGTGTGTCTTTCAGGCAATATATGGGCTTTCTATGCTGCTGCCAACTCCACTGTGTGTCTTTCAGGCAATATATGGGCTCCTAATGCTGCTGCCAACTCCAATGTTTTTTTCAGGCAATATACTGTATGAGCTCCTAATACTGCTGCCAACTCCAATGTGTTTTTCAGGCAATATATGAGCTCCTAATACTGCTGCCAACTCCAATGTGTTTTTCAGGCAATATATGAGCTCCTAATACTGCTGCCAACTCCAATGTGTTTTTCAGGCAATATATGAGCTCCTAATATTGCTGCCAACTCCACTGTGTGTCTTTCAGGCAATATATGGGTTCCTTATGCTGCTGCCAACTCCAGGGTGTGTTTTCAGGCAATATATGGGCTCCCTATGCTGCTGCCAACTCCAGGATGTGTTTTCAGGCAATATATGGGCTCCCTATGCTGCTGCCAACTCCAGGGTGTGTTTTTCAGGCAATATATGGGTTCCTTATGCTGCTGCCAACTCCAGTGTCTTTCAGGCAATATATGGGCTCCCTATGGTGCTGCCAAGTTCAGAGTGTGTCTTTCAGGCAATATATGGGCTCCTAATGCTGCTGTCAACTCCTGGGTGTGTTTTTCGGGCAATATATGGGCTCCTAATGCTGCTGCCAACTCCTGGGTGTGTTTTTCAGGCAATATATGGGTTCCTTATGCTGCTGCCAACTCCAGTGTCTCTTTCAGGCAATAGATGGGCTCCTAATGCTGTTGCCAACTCCAGGGTTTGTTTTTCAGGCAATATATGGGCTCCTAATGCTGCTGCCAACTCCATTGCGTCTTTCAGGCAATGTATGGGCTCCCTATGCTGCTGCCAAATTCAGGGTGTGTTTTTCAGGAAATATATGGGCTCATCATGCTGATGCCACCTCAAGGCTCTCTAATTGTGCCGCTCTGTGACAGCTAATCTAATAGCGACGCCTCTGATCTGCATGTCATACTTCTTTACAATATTATTTCACTAACCCAGCATGCATCCTATGCATGTTACAGCCAAGCAAAATGTTCTGCAACCCTATGGAGGCTCTCGGAAGACCAGAAATAGCCATTTTTAATAGCGTTTCATCCCGAATAAATTCGGACCGAAACAATTTTTTCCGGAAAATTCGGCAAATCGGACGAATCAAATTTTTCAAAAGTTTGCTCATCTCTACTCATTTTACACTGATCACAAGTGGAGAGGGAGGTAGTTTGTCTGGAAAGGGACTTTAAACCATGTTGTATGCCTGTCTGAATAAAGGGGTTTTGATGGCACTTGGAGGGTTGGAGAGTGGCGAAATGGGCATTCCAGAAAAGTGTACAGGTGCTTGAGTAGAACATCTGGAGAAGGTAGACGTAAAAGCAGCAGGAAAGAATTAGACCTCCAACTATGCAGGTACAGGATACCCTCTCCATCCGAATGGGGGAAGGTGATCTTTCAAAATGACCCTCACTTAGCTGGGATATGTAGTGCGGTGACCAGGCTGGAGAGAATACCTGGACCAAAGGGGACCAACCAGCCATCACCTACGAGATATATTTGAATGGGGCCCAGTGTCAACCTGATTTGAAAGCCTGCTGCACATGTGTATGCTGCTACAAATGAGAAAGCTAAGGAGGTTATTTAAGAAACCATAATGCCAGGTAGTGCCACGTAGCGTCACGTAGTGTCAGGTGAACACTGGGCGCTGTATGTGAAAACCACATTTAAGCAAGCCAATCTGGTGAGCTCCTGTAAAAGCGCCATGTGGTGTCACATGTATTACTAGCTGCCGCTCAGTGTAAAGTGCTGGCGCTCTAGGTTCAGTAGCGTCATTTAGCACCTTTAACTCAGAAGCGCTCTGCCATACATTTCAATAGTGTTTCATTTGGTTGTGTATAAATAGCGTGTTGCCAAAGTAAACTTTAAAATTGTATTGTTTTTTTTTTATTATTTTTTTTTTTGCAGACTTGGCATTGCAGTATCATTGTCACAGTGTTAAAACAATGTTATTCCATATGTTTTCGCTCTGGTGCTGGTGTATATGTGTTCAGAAACAGACTTTTATCACATAGCTTCTGGCGCCCAGTTTTAGAACGCCGACGCTGGTTGTGTGTAGTTTTTTCTTGAATACAGGCTTCAGTGCCGAGTGCTGGACACGCTTCACTGGCGCTGCAGCGTTGTCCTGTTGTTAGATGTAGAGTAGTCTTGGGCGCGGAACACCACCTAGAGTTCGCGACTGGCTCTGCTGTGAATCAGGGAGAGCACCTCTACAGCACCCTCCAGACATCATATTTATCACTGCTGGATGGGATACGACAGTGTCACTTGTCTGCCCGCTAGGCTAGGTCACAGTGCCCGACATCTGCTTGCAGCATCTACTAGTGGTCACTCTAAGTGCCGCTACATAGACGCTCACATAGCAATACGTGACGCTAATCCTAAATCAGCCTCTATATCTACTTCATGGTGATCAAGGATAATATCTCTAAACACGTTCATATAGTGGTTATTTGCACTGGTGGATGAATGAAAAACAGAGCATTTTTATAAGTGGATGGGTATTATAGAAGGGTTTTTATGTGGACCAACAGTGGAATGTCATTTTGAATGTAACCAAGAGCGTTCTGATATGTAAAAATGAAGACATTGTGGGCCATTGTGTTTTGAAATCTTTTTTGTAGCCTTACCGATTATGTTACAATATTGTAGCTATTCTGGACTTGTTGCATCCATAATGAATATAAAGTAAGAAATGTGTTGTAGTGTTAAAGAGAGACAAATGGAAGCCCGTGTGAAAATAGCCATAGCTGGGTACAGCTGCAGCTGAGCTTTTCTCTTGTGATATCATCCTCTGTCCGCTCGAATGATTGAGTGTGCAGCATGGTGCCAAGTTGGAAGCGCTGAACAGTTTAGTGAAGATTACACAGAGCCAAGAGAAAACCAGAATAAACTAGATCAAGCTGCTTCCCAGAAGCCCATCCACATTTAAGTTCCTTTGTGAAATGTATTGCAGTTGCCCTGATATTGTGTAATTAATTGTGTTATGAACACCCTGCTGACCTAATTACTATATTAAAAAAGTTAAGCACCATAAACTATGACAACCACCCAAGCTAGAGCAGGTGAACTAATGTTGGCTTTGAGGAAAAGCATTGCACAGCCTCAATTATTCTTTGTTTTCCCATGCTGGCCAATTGGACCAGAACAATACACGGGGAGGCCGATTCATTAATAGCGGCAGGTAGCGACAGTTGAGCGACTGTAGCAGCATTTTCAGAGCGCCCGCTAGTAGTCGCTGTGCTTGGCCGTTGTTCGGTAGTTGATAGCGACTCGGTCGGTTTGCCGTTGGTGGGTGAGGAGTCGCTATTTGACAGGTTCCGCGCTGTATGGGAGCGCATGATAGCGACTGGTCAGAGCGACCGGCTTCCACCATATTCATTAACAAATCACGCTAAAAAAATTCTCGCGCTGTAAAATGCATGTTTAAACCCCAGAGCGCTGGCGGTGATGGGTTAAAAGTAGTTTTTTAACCCCCAAACAACCATATTTTTGGAAACCCAAAAAAACAAGTTTTTAAAATAATTTTGTAATATGAATACATTAATATCAGACCTGTAATATCAATTCTGTACATTTTTTTTAATTATTTTTTTTACCTTAAAAAAATTATTTAAAATGGCAGAAGTGGTCACAGAATTTTTCACATTTAAAAAAAAAAATATATATATATATATTAATAACAATTAATTATGAATATTTAAAGATTGTTCCATTGAAATGCATTGGAGAGCGCCAGGTAGCGAGAGGTCGGACGCTGGCACTGTGGGCTGAGGCGGGAATAATGATGAATGAGTGGCTATCTGGCGCTATCTCAGTCGCTAAGCAGGATTGGCTTGATAAATGTGTGATTGTGGTGGGGAGCCGGCGTTCTCGTGGCGGGGCCCGTCATTACCGGCCGCTCACCAGTCGCTACCTGTCGCTATTCCTTCATAAATAAGGGCCTAAATCAAGCCCAGGGACCGGCAAACCAGCTACCCCCAGGCTAAAGTACCTCAAAACAGGTTGTACAAGCCAAGTATTGTAATAAATGTACTATGTTAGGTTTTATACACAAGTCCAGACATTTAAAAACAACATATACAAAAAAAAAGGGGAAAAACGACTTCCATCAACTAATTATAGCACATAATCCATATAGCTTTTATAAGGCGCTCACCTATTAGCCATCAATCAATTTCACTGTACATTAATCCAAAGAATACACAATCCAGACAAGATAAAACATTTTAAATACATGCTAACACTACACCAATAATAAATATGCCCATATAATACTAAGGTAAGTAAAAACATATATACCTCAATAATCTGACTTAAAATGACTACCTTAATCCTAACAATATGCTGTTAGGGGGAATAGTGAAGATCCTGGGATTTGGTGCATTTAAAAAAAATCTTATGTTCAGATTTAGCAATTTTAGACCTAATGGTAGATTTTTACTTTTAAGCTTATCTTCGTCTTTGACCTATGCCTAATGCTGTCAAGTTGTAAAGTAAAAACAAAAACTTGGCAACAATATTTATCTCCTAGGATTCTGGGCGCGAGAAGTTGGAAGGCTGATTGGCGTGGAACATCCTCTTATTCCTGTACACCATCAGTACGTGGTCACTGGAACAGTCCCTGAAGTCAAAGCTTTAAAGAAGGAACTACCAGTCCTCCGTGACTTGGAGGGATCATATTACTTACGCCAAGAACGTGATGGGCTTTTGTTTGGACCATATGAAAGTCAGGAGAAGATGAAGCTACAGGATTCCTGGGTAACAAATGGAGTCCCTCCTGGTAATGATTAAATATATACATATATATTTTATTTCATAATTGCAGATCACATACACACAAAAGCTGAGATGAGCCTTCACAGATGTGAATAAGTGGTCAAACATCTTTCATTCCCCTTATCAGTTTGCTCTTCTCACAGGGCCTGCTCTAGGGTTTTGTGGGCCCTTGGGCGACAGGGTCTCAGTGGGCCCCCTTCTCCAGTCCTGTGACAGGGTATACCCTGCACTGTCCCCAGTGGTCATGTGACTGTGCACAGAGTGTCCTGCTAGCCCATCTATTCAAGTGTATAGGTGGGGTGGGGGTGTGCACAGAGTGGGGGGG
Source organism: Gastrophryne carolinensis (assembly GCA_027917425.1). NCBI lineage: Eukaryota > Metazoa > Chordata > Amphibia > Anura > Microhylidae > Gastrophryne > Gastrophryne carolinensis. Next base: position 576,719,191 of record CM051234.1, on the reverse strand, counting down.
GGGGAAGCTGCTCTGTGCATCAGAACCAAGATGGCTGCACCCATGACTATGTCATTCGTCAAATGGCTCTCATGGGCTAGAATGGCGAGAACGCACTGCCGCATCCCCCACACTGCCATGAGCAACAACAAGAGCCTCCTGCTGAATGACATAGTCACATGATTCGGGATGCCCCTGGGGAAAAGCCAGCCAGACCACATGGGTTTCGTTCCGTTTTAACACAGTGCAGCATCCCAGTTCAGGATGCCCCAAAGAGAGGGAATCAGCCAGCCCTGGAGTCTCATTGGGATGCCTCACTGTGCGAAACCCCCAGAACAACGCTATTCACTCACCTCTTCCGTGTTTCAACAGTGCACGTGTGGGCTTCCATCTAATGAGAGCTGTCTGCCTTGACTGTCATTTGGCAGGTGGCGCTCATTGGACAAGAGCCCGCACATGTGCCGTTGGAGCAGGGAGAGGTGAGTTTCTATGGGCGCCTGGAGAGGTGTCACACAATAGGGTATCCCGATTTGGGGAGAAGCCAGCGGCTGGCCTTGGAATCTTTTAGATCCCATACCGGCAGCTGCTGGGTTTTGTTCCACTTTAATCAGGGTTCCATCATCTAATTTATAGCCAGCGTGCTCAGTGCTAAAAAGGGAGGGTGTGGGACGGCACCAATATTATTTAAACAATAAAGATGTGGTGCCTTGCTCTGGTAGGGAATTCTTCCAAACAGATAAATACACAGATGCCCCCAACCCCCAAACAAATCCCTCCCCAGAGACTTATATTAGCACTTACTAATTGAAATTCATTTATAAAGTGTATTACAGTATTATAATTACATAGCAATAATTGTTAAAACACAAACAAAACAACATTTACATAGTCTGCCAGGGGGGGGGGGCGCTATTTTACAGTGGAGCCAATGATATAATATACCTAAAGTGTATTTAAGTAAATTGCAAAGATGGGAAGTGTTGAGTGCATCAGTACTATCAATAGAAATATACTCATTCAGTGCAAAAAGCATCTGAGGTAGGTGCAAAACATACAAAAAAATCAAAAAACGTATCTACTCTTACATATCCATGTCCATAATGTGAATCACTGGCAGCCTCTGTATCCCCCCAAGGAAAATCCCCTTAGGGGGATACAGAGGCTGCCATATAGTCCAACAGACACAGAGAGAGAGAGAGAGAGACTCACAAAGACACACACATACACAAAGAAACACACACACATACACATAGACACACACACACACACACATACACATAGACACAGACACACACATACACATAGACACAGACACACACACACACATAGACACACACATACACATAGACACAGACACACACATACACATAGACACACACATACACATAGACACAGACACACACATACACATAGACACAGACACACACATACACATAGACACACACATACACATAGACACAGACACACACATACACATAGACACACACATACACATAGACACACACATACACATAGACACAGACACACACATACACATAGACACACACATACACATAGACACAGACACACACACACACATAGACACAGACACACACATAGACACAGACACACACATAGACACAGACACACACATACACATAGACACAGACACACACATACACATAGACACACACATACACATAGACACAGACACACACACACACATAGACACAGACACACACATACACATAGACACACACATACACATAGACACAGACACACACACACACACACACACACACACACACACACACACACATAGACACAGACACACACATACACATAGACACACACATACACATAGACACAGACACACACATACACATAGACACAGACACACACATACACATAGACACAGACACACACACACACACATAGACACAGACACACACATAGACACAGACACACACATACACATAGACACAGACACACACATACACATAGACACAGACACACACACATACACATAGACAGACACACACACACACCCACACACACACACAGACACACACATACACATAGGCCCTTATTTAAGAAGGGATAGCGGCAGGTAGTGGCTGGTTAATGAGAGGTAGCGACAGGTAGCGACTGGTGAACTCCGGGAACGGCACGCAATTACACATTTATCAAGCAGAATCTGTTTAGCGACTGAGATAGCGCCATGTAGCGTCTAATTCATCATTTTCACAGCCTCAGCGAACAGTGTCAGCGTTCAGCCTTGCACAGTGCCAGGTATGACCTCTCGCTACCTGACGCTCTCCCATACATTTCAATGGACGATCCTTTCCTTCTCTTTAAACAGGTTTTTTTTTTTTTTTTTTTTAAACACAAATAATTTTTTGACCTCTTCTGGCATTGAAAAAGCAGTTTTTTCATATTTTTTTCATTTTTTATATATTTCCTCAGAAATGACATTACAAGTCTGGCATTAAAGTGTTCATGTTACAATGTTGCTACAATGCAATTCCATATGTTTTCGCTTTGTTACTAGTTGATAGATGCTTGAAAACAGACTTTAAACACACCGCCTCCTGCGCCCTGGGCTTCAAACAAATATTTTTCAGTGCCAGAGATTTGTGAGGCTGTTTTTTTTGCTGAATATGGTGTGAGTCGGTCGATATGAGCAGTCGCTAACATGCGCTCCCATACAGCGCTGTACTGGTCAAATTCAACATTACTGAACAGCGACTGAGTCGCTATAAAGTAGCGACCCACGGCCGAGCACTGCGACTACTAGCGGGCGCTCTGAAAATGCCTGCTACAGACGCTCATCTGTCGCTACCTGGCGCTACCTGCCGCTAATGAGGAATCAGCCTCATAGACAGACACACACACAGACACACACACAGACAAACACACAGACAGACAATAGACACACACACAGACACACACACAGACAGACACACACACAGACAAACACACAGACAGACAATAGACACACACACAGACACACACACACAGACACACACACAGACAGACAATAGACACACACACACACACACACACACACACACACACAGACACACACAGACACACACACAGACACACACAGAGACATAGGCCTTGATTCACTAAGAGTTGAAATAAACTCTCATGGTAGTAAAAAATTCAATTTACGAGAAAAAAGCCTGAGAATGTCACTGTTAGCGAATCACTAGTTAGGAAGACAATGAAAGTCAATGGCACTTTTTTACTCCTGAAAAAAGTATTGAAATTTTTACCTGTAGTAAAAAGTGCCATTGACTTTCATTGCGTTCCTAACTAGTGATTCACTAACAGTGAAATTCTCAGGCTTTTTTCTCATGAATTTAATTTTTTACTACCATGGGAGTTTTTTTCAACGCTTTGTGAATCGAGGCCATAGACACACACACACACACACACACACACACACACACACACACACACAGGGACACACACACACAGAGGGACACACACATACACACACAGACACACACATAGAAACACAGACACATAGACACACACCCCTATCCCTACCTTAGCAGTACTGCACACTTCCTCCTCACAGCTCCGGAGACACAGGTAGCAGAATGATGATGCATCTGGGGGGGTGGAGCCTGCACAATTAGGAAGCCACTGCCCCAGCCACCGCACAAACAGCCTGGCTTTCCCTTCCTACTGCCCTGTCATCTAACTGGTGCCTCCGGACAACACAGCGCCCGGGTCAGTGCGCCCCTGCGCTCAGAGACATTGTGCCACATCTCCCACCAGCACCAGTAGGCCCCCACCTCCTGCATGGGCTCTCGGCAGATGCCCGACCCTGCCGGGTGCTAGCGCCGGCCCTGTCTTCCCAGCACCCATTTCAAAATCATTTAGGAGAGACAAAATCCCTGTTGCACGTTTCATGTGGTTACTAAATAAAATAAAATAACTGCATGTAGCACCACTGGGATAAACACAAACTTTTACAGACCATATATGAGGGGAACGCAGCAACCGCATGGTTTTTATATTGTCTATTGCGTCTTCAGGGCCGGATTAAGTATTGTGGAGGCCCCAGGCCACAAAATCTGGTGGAGGCCCAAGATACAGTATTTTTTTTCCTTTAACCCTTTAAGTGCCAGCCCACCTGGAGATTTTGTCACGCTCTGTTGCCAGAGCATTTTTCACAATTTTGAGCTCCCCATGTTCAACTGTAATTTTTGAAGGGATTTTCTGGGACTTCCCATAAAAATTACATATTGTTTTTTTCATCAGAATCTGGGCTTTAACATCATATCTCTTGTTTATCAATTTTGTAGTTTTATCATAATTATTTTGGGCAAAATATGTGAAAGAAAATAAAAAATACACACGTTTTTACATTTTGCAGTGTTTTTTTTTTAATCGAAAATAAAGGTTTTTCAATAAAAACATATTGAGAGTAAAATCCCCATTTCTCCCGGTTACAACGGTACCACACATGTATTAGTAGACACCCTTTCCTGCCCAGGAGACCCCAGAAACTGCAAAGAGCGCTAGAGGAGATTTTCAGATAAAATACAAATACTTTGCGCTCCTCGCAGTTTTTCAAAAAATACAACCCTTTACATTTGAAATACCCCCCACAAACTATATATTTTTGGAAAGTGCACAATTCAAGGTTTCTAAGCATACTAGGCTTCTTGGCGTGGGTCCATTGGTTTGAACTCTATTGATTGGCAGAATCTCTGGTTCCAAAGGATTTCCCTAAAAAAAAAAGCAAAAAGCAGATTCAAAACCATATTTTCCTATAAAAACAATAAGCAAGCAAGAAGTAACACAGTAAATCTGAGAGCACAACATCTGCTGAACAAAATAATACCCCACATGCATAGGTACGTTGAAGTGTAGAGTTGCCAAACACCCCAAAGTCAAGCATGCGTTTGAGGGTAATTTTACTTGAAAAAATCAGCGGCGCACACAAAGTGTGCACCTTGCAGTTTCTCCAAATTTACAACCCTTTACATTTGAAATACCCCCCACAAACTATATATTTTTGGAAAGTACATACCTCAAGGTTTCTAAGCCTACTGGGCTTGTTGACGTCGGTTACTTCGTTCCGCCTCTATTGATTGGCAGAATCTCTGGTTCCAAAGGATTTCGCTAAAAAAAAAAGCAAAAAGCAGATTCAAAACCATATTTTCCTATAAAAACAATAAGCAAGCAAGAAGTAACGCAGTAAATCTGAAAGCACAACATCTGCTGAACAAAATAATACCCCACATGCATAGGTACGTTGAAGTGTAGAGTTGCCAAACACCCCAAAGTCAAGCATGCGTTTGAGGGTAATTTTACTTGAAAAAATCAGCGGCGCACACAAAGTGCGCACCTTGCAGTTTCTCAAAATTTACAACCCTTTACATTTGAAATACCCCCCACAAACTATATATTTTTGGAAAGTACATACCTCAAGGTTTCTAAGCCTACTGGGCTTGTTGACGTCGGTTACTTCGTTCCGCCTCTATTGATTGGCAGAATCTCTGGTTCCAAAGGATTTCGCTAAAAAAATAAGCAAAAAGCAGATTGAAAAACATTTTTTCCTATAAAAACAATAAGCAAGCAAGAAGTAACGCCGTAAATCTGAAAGCACAACGGCTGCTGAACAAAACAATACCCCACATGCATAGGTACTTTGAAGTGTAGAGTTGCCAAACACCCCAAAGTCAAGCATGCGTTTGAGGGTAATTTTACTTGAAAAAATCAGCGGCACACACAAAGTGCGCACCTTGCAGTTTCTCCAAATTTACAACCCTTTACATTTGAAATACCCCCCACAAACTATATATTTCTGGAAAGTACATACCTCAAGGTTTCTAAGCCTACTGGGCTTGTTGACGTCGGTTACTTCGTTCCGCCTCTATTGATTGGCAGAATCTCTGGTTCCAAAGGATTTCGCTAAAAAAATAAGCAAAAAGCAGATTGAAAAACATTTTTTCCTATAAAAACAATAAGCAAGCAAGAAGTAACGCAGTAAATCTGAAAGCACAACGGCTGCTGAACAAAACAATACCCCACATGCATAGGTACTTTGAAGTGTAGAGTTGCCAAACACCCCAAAGTTAAGCATGCGTTTGAGGGTAATTTTACTTGAAAAAATCAGCGGCACACACAAAGTGCGCACCTTGCAGTTTCTCCAAATTTACAACCCTTTACATTTGAAATACCCCCCACAAACTATTGCCCTTATTCATCAAGCGATAGCGCCAGGTAGTGTCTGACGAGCGCCAGGTAGCGGCAGCTAACGGCGACTACCGACTCAAGTACGCCCGGCGGCGGTCACAATGACGCATTTATCAAGCAAAATGAGGCTAGCGCCGGCGAGAGCGACGGCTAGCGCGGCATTCATCATGAAGCCGCCTGGACCAAACAGCGCCGCTGCAAATTCCCTCACAGCGCCAGGTATGAGCTGTCGCTCCCTGGCGATGTCCAATGCATTTCAATGGAGCAATCTATAATAATTCATGATTAATTGGTAATAATTTTTTTTAAAATTTTTTTAATGTCAAAAAATCGGAGAACACTTCTGCAATGTTAGGATTTATTTTTAAGTAAAAAAAAAAAAAAATGTGCAGAATTGATCAAACAGGTCTGAGATTAATGTATTCATATAACAAAATGATTCTAAAAACATGTATAACATTCAAAAAATATGGTTGTTTAGGGGTTAAAAACTAGTTAATACAGATCGCCGCCAGCGCTCTGGGGTTTAAACAAGGAATGGACAGCGACAGCACATTCGGAGCGTGATTTTTTGATGAATATGAAGCTAGCCGTTCGCTCTGGCCATTCGTTGTCAGGCGCTCACATACAACGCTGGACCTGTGAAACAGCGACCCCCCAGCCCGTATTCAACATTACCGCACACCGACTGAGTCGCTGTCATCAAGCTAATGCCGGCCAAGCACAGCGAATACTGGCTGGCGCTGAAAAAATCACGCTACAGTCGCTCATCTGTCGCTACCTGGCGCTATTGATGAATCGGCCTCCCCATATTTTTGGAAAGTACATACCTCAAGGTTTCTAAGCCTACTGGGCTTGTTGACGTCGGTTACTTCGTTCCGCCTCTATTGATTGGCAGAATCTCTGGTTCCAAAGGATTTCGCTAAAAAAATAAGCAAAAAGCAGATTGAAAAACATTTTTTCCTATAAAAACAATAAGCAAGCAAGAAGTAACGCAGCAAATCTGAAAGCACAACGGCTGCTGAACAAAACAATACCCCACATGCATAGGTACTTTGAAGGGTACAGTTACCAATCACCCAAAACACACATGCGCTATGGAAAAACAAAACAATTTCTTACCTGTTCTAAGAAGTGCAAGTAGGATACTGTAGCTGTGCCATCAGATTATAGGATACTGTAGCTGTGTCATCAGATTATAGGATACTGTAGCTGTGTCATCAGATTATAAGATCAGTGCAGTGATCAATGACCAATATTAGGAATCAAGAACCTGAAATTGGTCACATTTTATCATCACTTGCCACAAGTAACCAGCTGCTCCTGCTCCACCATTTCCCTTCGGATTAGCAACAGCGAAAAGAAACTAAAAGAAAATAAAATATAATGGCAACACAAAATACCTAAGAAACCTAATACTAAAAGGGGCCTACCTACCAAAAAAAAAATGCATTGCTCAATAATTTAGTTGAGTATGGTATACCTCAAAACAATCTTCGAGGCATAACCCGGGTTGGCTGGGACAGGTCGGGCAATAATACCGCACATCTCTTCTAATGCCACGCTTCCTACAAACCCTACAAGCTCTCTGGGGATACCGCTTTTTACCAATTTCAGGAAGCAACTTTATAAAGTGCTTCCCTACTAATCTGGCCTGGTTGTCATTGCTAGGCAGATCTGGTTCTTCCGCAGTATCCCCAAACAACAAAGCAGGGAGTAACTGCTGCTGGTATTTTATGTACGATAAATTGGAGCCTGGCACTGCTGCCTTGAAGGCAACAAAGCTGTTGTAGGTTGCCATTTGGACCAAATGGATAGCAACTTTAGTGTACCAGGCTCGAGTTTTTCGGGTGGCGTTGTAATAAGTTAATATTTGGTCCGTTTTATCAACGCCACCCATGAATTTATTATAATCGGTTATGCAACGTGGCTTTTGGGAAGGGGCTCGGGGACCACGTTGCCTTACATTCACAACTGACTCATCGTGGAGTGTTGTCAGAAGGAATACATTTTTTTTGCCCATGTATTTCATGGCCAGGACCTCATCGCTTCTTAGAGCATAAGACTCCCCCCTTTTTAATTTTTTTTCAAGTAGTGGCCTGGGCAATCCTTTGCGTTTAGGGTTGATGGTGCCGCAGGCCGGGGTATCCAACGAATAAAGGGCGCGAAATAAGGGGATGCTGGTATAGAAGTTGTCCACATATAAGTGGTAACCTCTACCCAACAATGGGGTCATAAGGTCCCAAACGATCTTTCCACTTATTGACAAATCCAGGGGACAACCAGGGGGGTCCAGATAGGTGTCCTTTCCTTCATAGATTCGAAAATATTTGATGTAGCCGGTCACACTATCGCATAATTGGTAAAATTTAATCCCGTAGCGGGCACGCTTGCTAGGGATATATTGCCGAAAAACAATGCGCCCTTTGAAAAGCAGTAGTGACTCGTCAATTGATAATTTTTGGCCGGGGGTGTACACTACTGCGAAGCGATCTGACAGGCTGTTGAGCAGGGGCCGTAATTTATGCAGCCTGTCGTGACCGGGCTCACCACGGGGAATAGCAGTGGAATTGTCGTTAAAATGCAGAAACCGCAGTAAAATTTGGTAGCGGTTTCTGGACATTACGGCCGGAAATAATGGAGTTGCCAATATGGTTTGGGTATCCCAGTAGGAGGAAATACTAAATTTTTTTAGGATACCCATTGCTAGAGTGAGCCCCCAAAATTTCTTTATCTCACTCAAATTTGTGGGATGCCATGCCTGAGCTCGGGCGTGCCTCTGCTGGGGGTTTTGCGCTAAGACCTGCTCGGCATACAGATTGGTATAGAAGACCATATCCAGTAGGATGGCTTCTGTGAGGAACAATTTGAAAAAGTCAATGACACCAAAATTTGTGGTGTCTACATTGACCCCGGGGACCGAATCAAAAGGGGGAATTTCGGGGGAAATATTATTAGGAGGCCTCCACGCAGACGCTCCTTCACCAGCTGCAGCACTCGATGCCTCATCCTGCACTACACTCGCCTGAAGCGTGGCCTCACTTTGTGCGGTACTATCCCTTCTACGGTGGCTACTACTGGTAGCACTGCGCGGCTGTGTTTCCTCAGTAGAGTATACACTGTCTGACTCGCTATCTGATGGGAAGAACTCAGACCCTGACTCACTAAAATCTTCCGAGTCAGACGCCATCAGGTAAGCCGCAGCTTCCTGTGCAGTGTACCGCTTACCAGCCATACCCCAATGCAAAAAAAAATCTAAAAAAAAGGCTAAAACTAAAGACTAAAACTAAAGGCTAAAACTAAAGGCTAAAACTAAAGACAAATTACAAAAAAATACAATACAATAAAACAAAGCAAAAAAACAGACAAAAAATGAAACAAAAAAATACAATACAATAAAACAAAGCAAAAAAAACAGACAAAAATAGAAATAAAAGTGTATAGTTACAACCCGATGAGAAGTGGTGGAGTCAGGAGCAGCAGGTCACGGGATCCCAGCTAGGCTCCCAAAAGGAGGAAGGGGCTAAGGTCCCAAAAGGAGGAAGGGGCCAAGGTCCCAAAAGGAGGAAGGGGCCAAGGTCCAAAAAGGAGGAAGGGGCCAAGGTCCAAAAAGGAGGAAGGGGCCAAGGTCCCAAAAGAGCACGGTCCAAACAAAAAGCAGTAGCGATCTTCAAATCTCAGCGAATCACCTAAGGGAAAAAGTTAAGATTAGGGAGTGTGGGTGAACTGAATGCCTGATAATAACTACCTGATCCCCCAATCTAACGACACATGCATGGGCAATAGCCGCACTATGCTATAGCTAGAGCGGTGGTAAGGTAAGTTTTACTGGGGATTCACTCTACTAGCGCACTGGATTGGATGAGCGGCTGCACCTGCGCAGTAGAAGCGGGGTGAGGTGATTTGATCTGGGCATTCGGGGGGGGGGTTTCACAGTGACCTCCCCCTGACCCTGCCTCCATTAGGATATTGGGGTGTATAATGGGGTGCACCCCACCCCTTTCTCTTACCGTCTCGTTGGCGGCTGTGACTGGCATCAGGAAGCCCCGGGGCCCCCAGTTCTTCTCCACCATCAGCCGGTCCCGTCCCCGGTGCTGCAGGCGGCCGCCGCCATAAGCCGCATAACAAGCCAGAGCCAGCCCGGCCCCGGCCGCACCCGCCACCATCACCCGAGATGTGCCGCCACCGGGCACCGGCGCCCAGGACCAAAAAAACCAAGGGCCCTCAGCGAGACCCCACCCCTTGTCCCACCTCTGCCCCGTCCCTGTTCTGGGGATGAGTGTGGATGGAGGCATGAGTGTGGATGGAGGGATGACAGGGGCAGGCTGGGGATGAGTGTGGATGGAGGGGTGACAGGGGCAGGCTGGGGATAGGTGCAGATGGAGGGATGGGTGGCAGGGGCAGGCTGGAGATAGGTGCGGATGGATGGATGGGTGGCAGGGGCAGGCTAGAGATAGGTGAAGATGGAGGGATGGGTGGCAGGGGCAGGCTGGAGATAGGTGCGGATGGAGGGATGGGTGCCAGGGGCAGGCTGGAGATAGGTGCGGATGGATGGATGGATGGATAAATGGGTGGCAGGGGCAGGCTGGAGATAGGTGCGGATGGAGGGATGGGTGCCAGGGGCAGGCTGGAGATAGGTGCGGATGGATGGATGGATGGGTGGCAGGGGCAGGCTGGAGATAGGTGTGGATGGATGGATGGATGGGTGGCAGGGGCAGGCTGGAGATAGGTGCGGATGGATGGATGGGTGGCAGGGGCAGGCTGGAGATAGGTGCGGATGGATGGATGGGTGGCAGGGGCAGGCTGGAGATAGGTGCGGATGGATGGATGGGTGGCAGGGGCAGGCTGGA